>CM029013.1:229702633-230316818 GCA_016801055.1 Panax notoginseng | reverse complement strand
TAGTTGTCATAATTGTGATTCTGTAATATTATTTGTGAATACTTAATTATTGATTTACATGATAAGGAAATATTTTATTTTTATGTGGATATAAATGAAGGAAATATTTATTTTTTTGTGGAAATAATTGAAGGAATTAATGTTGAGGTATTTTATCAGTATTTTATTGGAATGGATGTATTAAAAATCATCCGTATGTGAATTTCAGACATTTTCTGTTTGGAATTTGGAAAAACGTAAGCTACAAAGTTGTAGAGAATTTGATTTCCTATAGAATGGACATAAAATTCGTATTTTTCTGATAAAAGAGCTATTTATTATGAATTGTTGAAGTTTCAAAAATTAAATATTTTTATTTGGTGGGACCCACTTGTTTGAAAACATGTGGGCTACAAATTTTTTTCAGAAATGGTTGGCTTGCTTATTCAACAAAGGAGGAGGCGTGGAAGAAAAAAAATATTATTATTTTATTAATTTAGTCTCCTTTGGCGTTCTAGTATTTTCCTATAAATAGGTGCTTAGGTTAGAATTAAAAAGCACACCAGAAACATAAGTTTTCTCTCTCTATATTATCGAGTGTTTATTTTATGAGTATTTAGATACTTTGAGAGTTACTATTCAGTGCAAGTTTCCTTTGACTTTACATCCGATATTTCGATCAGAAGTACTGTTATTTTGATGTAAAGGATGTTATTTTCTTCGTAAATGATATTATTTCTTTCAATATCATTATGCCGAAATATTGATATGAACTTTATTGTAGAATTTTTACCTTTTTGTGCCGGGATTACTATTCACGTATATGGCACTATTCACAAATACGACACTATTCATAAAAAAATAAAATTTTCTCTTCTTTGTCCAAGATGTCTCTTATGGTTACTATCTTTGATTGTATCCATGTTTTGATCTTTATTCTTGAATTTTACTCTACTATGGTTTATTACGGAGTGTTTTTGAACTTAGATTATATAAAGTACGAATCCCTAATATTTGTCCTTTTGTCTCACTGGATTCGTTTTCTTTAAGATATTTTTTATCATCCTCAGTCCTAAATGATGATATTACTGAATATCTTTGGTCTGTAGTGCAAAGATGAATGATTAACTGATGAATAACTTTGGCCCGTAGTGCAAAGATGAACAGGTGTTTAGATGAACATGACCAACTGGTGATACAAATGAATATCTTTGGCCTGTAGTGCAAAGATGAATATTGATTCAAGATGTATATTGAATTATGTTACAGGGATAAAATATATTGATGATGGACTTTTAAATCTTTAGAAGATAGTAGAATTCATTCTCTACTTAACTCTTCTAATGGATTGTTGTTTCCGCTGCAGCTGTTGATCTAAAACTTATTGTCTATTATATTGTATCATATTTTTCCCTGTTGAAGACTAATGATAATTTGCTGTATATTATCTTAGTCATAATATTCTTTACTGGGCTAGTTGAGCTCACCATTTTCCTTTTTGTTCCATTTTTCTCAGGAGGCGAAAATATAGCGGGAACAAGTCGGGGTGTGGAGTGATGTTTCTAGTCAGTTGTATTAGTAGTCCTCACTATTTTGTAAAATAGTATTTCAATAATTATAATGAGAACTTATTTGAGTGCGGATATTGTCTAGAAGATAATATTTGTATTTAAACTCACAGTTTATGTGTTGTCTTATTTTGCACGATAATTGTACTAATGAAGTTGTATTTGTTTCTGTACCATATATTTGGCGACTCAGAATGGGTGATGTATACCTATTTTGGGGGCATCACATCTAAGCACCAACCCTATCAGTATCCAGATTGAGTTGTGAAGCTATTCAAGATGAAGTTCTCCACAAGACGATAAGAAGAAGACTTCAGTAAAAGTGACTGACTAAAGAAAGTCAGCAAGTGCAGTAGCTGTCAAAGTGAACAAAAGATAACGATCTTCGGATAAACTAGGATCGCAGTAGTATTTGCCAAACAAAGCAGGATTTGATGCAATTTACACAGAGATACTGGCCAGCTTATGAAGAATAAGGCAAAAGATATTAAACATGGGTCAGGACCATGATGATAAGTGAACGGAAGATCACAAGGAGAAAGAGAGCTGGGCATGCCACAAATCTAATGTGTCTTGTTATTCAGAAGAGGCCCAGAAACAAGAGTCAAGCTATCAGTTCCTGAGATCAGTCGAGGCAAACAGAAGTGTTGAAGCACTGAACAAGAGAAGGTAGAGGTGTTCTACATTGAAGATCCAATGAACACTCTTTAGAATCGTAGTGTTGTCTCAACCAGTCAGTGAGCAACATTCATCAAGACACACTACGATCAGGTTCAAGAACATCTGCATCAGAATCGTAGAGTTTGGTCATCTGAAGATTGAAGCATTGGCAACGGTTTAATCTGAAGACTAATATTCGAACGTTGCTAATTGAGAACATCGATACCAAAAGATAATTCCTGATGTTCTGATCGAGGAATCAGAAAGAAGAAATAAAGTTGACTACCTACCTGACACACCAAAGTGACATCTCTGATGGGGTAGGTGAAATAGTAGACTACAGTGTCAGAAAGATGAAAAAGGGGATGTCATGTCACATCTGCAATCTGCACCAAATAACTCGAGATCTACGGAGCAATTCAAATAGCTTCCAACGGCTATTTTTCAATAGGAGGATTGTGAAGGAGTATATATCATCTAGAGCTTCAAAGATTAAATGTTGATGAGTTGTAGAATCGTTGTGATGTTGGATTGCTATACTGTTGAGTCTACAAGTTCCACCAGAGCTGAACAGAACAAGTCTCAATGATAGTAAGACTACGAAGGTGGAAGTGAAGCAGATTTGAAGAAGGACTTGAAAAGACTAAATGCTTCACTCAATAACTATGAGAATGCCACTGAAGATGGCAACTAAGCTGAGAGTCGAGAAGGTCAAGAAGATAGCATTCAGAAAAGTAGCAGAGCACAACGAAGATTCAGAAAGCCACTCTACGAATCACCATGAACTAAAAGCTAAAAAAGAACAGATGTATTACCATGTCTGTATACCATTCAAGAAGGGTTCAAGGAATGCTAAGTGCCAGACGAAGTCTACCAAAAGCTCAAAGACTTAGCAAACCTAACTGGTGATGGTGCACAACTGACATCAGAAGAAGATGGGGTGAACAGTATAAAGATCAGTTGCACCAGAGAAGAAGTGGTCCAGACTCTACACAGAATGCAAAGAGGATCATGCCAAGCTGCTAAGTACTAAAGATGTTCAAGCTTCAAGACATCTTAGCAGCAAAGCACCAACAACAACTACAACAATAACAAGTAGCCAGGGCCTGAGGGATCCTTGTCTGAAGGGACTAAATGAATTTCCAAGCCTGCTGGGCTTGAAGAGGTCCTAGGGAACTAGAGGAGTTCCAAACCTGCTAGGCTTGAATAGTTCTTAGTGAACTGAAGTTTCAAGGCTGTTGGCCTTGAAGGAATCTTAGTGATTCAGGGCGTTGTCCTTTCTTAGTGGAATTCCTGCAAGTTGAAGTAGAAGAGTAGATTAGGAGCTTGAGTCTCTGAACCACTTAAAATTCCTTGTGTCTTTTATATTCAGTCATTTACTTTCTGCCATTTACATTATATACCTAACTGCTATAAATGCTATGTATGTATTAACTGCTTACAACTAAGCTAACTCTACGAACAATGTATGTATGTTCATGAATATATCAATGAAGGGATCTTTTACTTATTTCGCTGTACTTGAAAAGATTCCTATGTTTGTCACATGTTAATTCACTAGCAATACAAATATACAAGAAAAGTATTTGAAATGTAAAAGGATCTATTCAACCCCCTTCTAGATCTATTATGTGCCTACTGGGAACTAACAATGTTGTCTCACATGCTAAATTGTATTCGCCAATACAAGAAGTGTCTTCCTTCTGGTTGTTTTCTTACCAAAATGTTCCAACATTTTAAAATTCCTCTAGATGATGAAATTGTTGTGTCACATAATGAATTTGTTGATTTTGCTAACTTGAAACAATCTCATATTTCCTTTGTCGATGGTGTGTTTGTTCGGATAGTCCCTGATCCTCTCCCTATTCCACATAATTTTGGTTCTTCTAATTTTCCAATTAACAATCCATCCTCATCCACTCTACCAAATTCTTCTGCTTCATTTCCTGAAGTAATAGATTTACTGACTCAAATTCTTCGAAACCAAGAAACTATGCGAACTGATATTGTTGTTATCAAACATAGACTAAGTACTTTAGAGAAAGGCAAGCTGCCCATACGGGCTGATGATTTAAAGTAGTACTTTTTGCTCATGGAAGATGAATTTATTAATTTACAGGCTGGTTTTGAGTTGCAAACAGTGGCAATGGTCGAAGCTTTACAACGAAAGATTAATAGGAATTCATGTCAGTTAAGTCAAGAGATGAAGTTTGTTAGTTATCAACTTGGAGAGTTCGTTAATTTTATGGCAACAAGGTTTAATGACGTTGGTCAGAAGTTGCATTTTCAAAGGATGTATTCCCCAATTCCTGAATGGCCTCGATGCAATTGGATGGTCGAATATGTTGGTGACTTTATGGACCTTCCTCTTCAAAATGCTACTTTTATTCCTCGTCCCTCTCGTTTTGCAGATTCTTTGTCTTTAGAAGAACGACTTCATCGCATTATTCATCGTCCATATTTTACTCGCCGTACTCCTAACATGGCGCGTGTTGAAGATACTGATTGACAATCTTTTTGGATGATGACAAAGGGGGAGACACATTGGGGTGATGAACTTCTGATTTGCTGGTGGACTTCTAATTTGCTGATTATGTTGTTGTTTATGTTATGTTAAGACTATTTTTTAATTTCTATTATATGTGTTTAAAGACGATGATCTCTACACCTGCACTGCACCAAACTTTTTGATAAAACTTTCAGATAATTGGTTATTAAATGGTTTTGGTTTCCTAGTATTTGTTGGAACTAATATATTTGCAGGTTATGAAAAATGCCTAAACAAAAGGCATGATGGGTAATTATGCTTTACTTATGTCCTGAAATTTGGTTTTTATATATGCATGGATTTAGGGGGAGCTATAATTTTTGGTATTTTCATCATCAAAAAGGGTGAGAATGTTGACTTGTTAGCATTCTAACCTTATTATTTTGATGATGACTTGAGTTTTTGTAGTAAATCGTTTATTGTGAAATTTTAGAAAATTGATAAAAGGATCATTGATGATTTGATCAAAGACTTTGAATACATTTGTGTCCTAAGATTAAATGTAAGGTCATTGCAAATATCTGATTTTTCAATTCAAGACTTTAGGATATTTTATGTGCATTTAATATGATAAGTATGTTATGCATGCTTAGAATAAAATTAAATTGTTGACTGATATGTGTATGCTAAAATCTTGTAACAATTCATTTGTTGCTATCACTTTATACACGTGTAAAGAATTTTTGATAGACAACTGATATATAGTATATCTTCTATATGCAAATACCGTGGAAATTATTTTTAATAGATTGTGACTGCAGTGTCATGATTGCTTTCAATTAAGTAGGTCATATGCACATGTCTCGGAACTCATATATCATGATTATCCTGGAAAGTTATTTTGGGTTATCACTTGCCTCTAATTACGGAACTAAGGTGCTGTTTATTTACATCTGATAGCCTCTTAATGGATTGCCTCTTATTCGCTAAGAGGCATGATGCTGTTTATTTTATTTTTTGTTACCTCTGAATGCCTCTTAATCGGTAAGACAGAAAATAAAATCTTAATAATTAAGAGGTACCTCTTAATGAAATTTTTTTGATAATTTTTTTTTAT
Source organism: Panax notoginseng (assembly GCA_016801055.1). NCBI lineage: Eukaryota > Viridiplantae > Streptophyta > Magnoliopsida > Apiales > Araliaceae > Panax > Panax notoginseng. The sequence continues at coordinate 230,311,006 of CM029013.1, read as the reverse complement.
ATAAATATATTCAACAATATTATGCACTCATTTTTATTAAATTGAATATTTAAAATTATTAAATAAAATTTTACCATTTAAAATGGTAAAATAGTGTCATTAAGAGACAACTTACTTTTTTGTTATCAAACAAATTTTTTAGATTCAGACCTCATAACCATTCAGATGATCTAATTTATTAAGACATCATAATCGTTCAGATCTTAATTCCCAGATTTATCAAACACAACCTAACACTCCTTTTAAACTCTTAAGTGGTTTATTCCAAAAGCAGTGTGTTTATCTTCCTTTACACTTGTTACAGAATTGATATATCTTCTATATTGGAAAGGCAGTGTGATTTGTGGCGGCAGCTTTAATTAAGAGTCATGATTGCTTTAGGAGACTTGATATTGGAGAAGTCAAACAGATAATGAAACGGTCTTGAGATATACACGGATTAACTGATTATATTTTATCCGTCTGATTTATTCCTAACAAAAATAATTATTTGATTATTTACAACGAAACTTATTTGTTTGGAGTGCAACGTTAATATATTTCTTAGCTATAAAAATCAAATGGGTTATCTCAATTTGATACAACACACGAATTAATCTTGCACTATCATACTTGAAAAGTCATTCTATTATTCTTGGTGCAATTATACAAGCTGCTGTGTAATTATATTCAGATTGTTATTCAACAAATTTTTCTTGACCTCTAAATTGGTGATATCTCTTTTACTCTTTGATCATTTCATACATTAGTTGAGCCTTGCATTGTTAAATTGTTTATTTGCTTTGATCACTGGACCTCTATATTTGTAATTTTCTTATTTAGACTAAATATTGTCTAAAGTAATTTAATCCTGGTGGATTAAGAATTGTTTACAAACAGGTTCAAGGAAGCATAGGTGCTTAGGGGGTGCATTGGTTCACAAGGAGCAAAAGTACTCAAGTGAATTATTATAATTCAAGATTTTAAAGAATCTGTTTTGTAAAAAGAGTCGATTTAAAGAAATAAAGTAAGTCTCCAATACTAGTTGGTATTGGATATGGACTATGCTATTATTATAGAGGGTAATAGTTGAACCACGTAAAAAATCTTGGTGTTCATTTTATTAATTGCTTTACTTTATTTGCTCACAAAAGTTATTTAATTATATTGATAATTAAAATTTGGATATTTTCTTTGTCTTAAGAAAATTTATTAACACTAAGTATTTTCACAAAGTTATAAATTCAACAAGTTCTTTTCATTAAATAATAAAATCAAAGACTCAATCCAGTAGACCATATTAATTCAGCAAGTTGCATTCATTAATATAGTAGGCTGAGTTCAGTAGTTTGGTTTAAAATTTAAAATTGGTCATAGTTTGTTCCTACACTTATTCAACCCCTTGCTAAGTGTGCCTTATCTGAATTTCATTACAGTCGTTGATGCCTTCTGGTTCAGGAGTCTTCGGGTTCAGTGTTCAGTTGACTTGACTTTGGAAGTTTGGCTTTAGGCATTGACATCTTCGGGGTCGAATGTTCAACTTCGGATTTTGTAATGACTTCGGTTGTCGTTATGACTTCGTGAGTTAAGTTCAGCTCTTCGACAGTTCGGAATTAGAGTTTCAGATTGAATTTGCTTTATTATTTTGTTATTATTATTAGGAAGTAAATTCTTATATGGTAGTAGTATTTTATTAAGAAATAAATCTTTTATATTATTACGTAATAGGAAGTTGTTACCTATTAGGAGTTTATTTCCATAGTTATACAAATTTTATTTCATTTTGAAAAGGAAACCTTTAAGCTATAACCGGGTTGTGGGTTAAATTTGATAATAGTAATTCAAGTATTAGAGAAGTTTCTCCGTGTTTAGGGTAAACTTTCTTGCTTCTTTTTCCTATGAATTTCTTGTTACCCTAGCCCGCAAAATAATCGCTATTCTATCCGGCGTCAGTTTTGATGAGGCTGAGTTATCAGTTAGTACATTAATGGCGAAGATGCCATGCGTTAGTGGATCGGCGCAAGGATTACGGTCGTTGATGTCTTCTGGTTCGGGAGTCTTTAGGTTCGGGTTTTAGTTGACTTGACTTCAAAAGTTCGACTTCGGGCATTAATGTCTTCGGAGTCGGATGTTTGACTTCGGATGGCGTAATGACTTCAGTTGTCGTTATGACTTCGGGAGTTGAGTTCAGCTCTTCGGGAGTTCGGAATCAGAGTTCGAGATTGAATTGGCTCTATGATTGTTGTTGTTGTTGTTATTATTATATTATATTATATTATATTATTTATTATTATTATTATTATAATGATTATTATTATTATTATTTTATTATTATTGTTGTTGTTGTTGTTGTTGTTAGTATTGTTGTTGTTGTTGTTGTTGTTGTTGTTGTTGTTGGTATTATTATTGGTGTATTATTATTATTATTATTATTATTATTATTATTATTATTATTATTATTATTATTATTTTATTATTGTTGTTGTTGTTGTTGTTGTTGTTGTTGTTTTTGTTGTTGCTGTTGTTTGTTATTATTGTTGTTATTCCTATTAGTATTTTGTTATTGGTATTCTTATTGTTTTGTTATTGTTATTGTTTTTATTATTGTTATTGTTATTTGTTGTTGGTGTTATTATTATTGTTGTTATTGTTGTTATTATTCTTGTAACGACCCCAAAATAGGTCCATTCCACCCAACCCATTCTGAGTCGTCAAATACATGGTACAGAAAATAATTACAACTTTATTACAACAATTGTCGTGCAAAATACAACAACACATATGCTGTGAGTTTGGATACAAATATATACCAAATGTGACTCATGTTCCAACCGTGGACATCACCTCACAATAACACCTTACATAAAGGTATAGTCAAAAACTGTTTTAGAAATTAGAATCTTTGGGAAGTGCTCAAGGAAACCTTCGTACATGGGAGGCCACGCATCTAGGTTATGATAGATATCATATGGCCACAGAATTATCCTTGGTTGACCCAATAGACCCCAAAGAAAAATGAGAAGATTACTATCATATTCTTCCCAATGGTGAGTCTTCTCTTGACTTATCATTATCTCCACTGTCTCTAATTGAGAATTATACTTCAAACAAACACCAAGATTATATAGGTAGTGCCATAGATATATACTCAGCAAGTGGATGAGCACAACCTTGTCTTATGATGACACGAGGTTGTATGTCATTAGACATCTTGTATGATAGTGACAAACACCCTTCCAACGTTGGGTTCGCCTCACCCTATTTTCTTCACCAAATATAACTACTATAATGATGACCACCGTTCTATTCCCTTGTTACCCCCGCTCGACCCAGCTACACTCTTATTACCTGAAAGGAATTGTGAAGCAAAAAGGTGAGCACAACTAGCTCAGTAAAGAATATCATGACTAAAGATAATTCAATTATCAATAGCCTTCAACAATAATAAATCAGAGATTTAGAACATATGGTAAATGATAAAAATTTCAACCATAGTTGCAGCGGAACGAGCAATCCATTAGAAGAGTCAAATAGACTATAAAGTCTATTATCTTCTCCATGTTAAAAATCCACCAACAATGTTTTATCCCTGTAACATCAATCAATAATTCTGGTCCACAATCATATGAATAACTCATAATCATTAACTGTAGTTCTAAATTCCTCTTCTCATCCAGGACGAAGATAATTTTCATCACCTATCTTTACCTGAAACATCAAAGATCATGGTTACACCAAATCACATTTCCTGTTCATAATCATACTAATAACTTCATCTTTGCACTACGCCAAAGATATTCATTTGTATCACCAGTTGGTCATGTTTATCTCAAAATCTGTTCATCTTTGCACTACTGGCCAAAGATATTCAACAACATGTCATCTTTGCACTACGGGCCAAAGATATTCATCAACAATTCATCTTTGCACTACAGGCCAAAGATATTCATCAATATTTCATCTTTGCACTACAGGCCAAGATATTAATATCTCAAAGAAATATATAATCATTTCAGAATTTATATAAACAATAATTATAACCATGTTGATCAATTCACCTTTGCACTTAAGCTAAAGATATTCACTTATAAATTCAATGGTCATGATCATACCAGTCACAATTCAACTTTGCACTACAGGCCAAAGAGAACCCTAGTCATGATCATACCAATAATCTACCCATCTTTACACTCTAGAGAAAGAGAATTTCAACATCAGGGTTATAAAAATGTTATATATGATAATAAAATAATATAATCAACATATAGATTTAATCTCAAGAGTAATATTCATAACTCAACTATAATTTGGTTAGAAAAAGAAACCAATTTTTATCGTGAATAGTAACTCGTGAATAGTAACTCATGAATAGTAACTCGTGAATAGTAACTCATAAATAGTAAACTCGACACAAAAAGGTAGAAATTCCACAATAAAATCATACAATATTTCGGTATAATGATATTGAAAGAATAATATTTCTAAGCTTATAAACAATTTATTTAAATTGTTTACACTTTACTAAATAATGCATTTAATCATTCTAAAATACCAAACTCATAAGATTTTATCACCAATAATCAAAAACCCTCATCAAAAATCTGCATATACCTCATATAGGATTCTCAAGCCATAAAATCCTATTTTCCAATTTTCTTACTTCACAAACATATTTAATTCATTTACTCATAACTAGACCATTTTCATGAAAAATACCAAATCAGTTCCAAAAATATTTCTTTTCTGGGATTTAGCATAATATAGTCCAATATTGAAATATATTTTTCTCAGAATTTTTAAAAGTCATTTACTATTTTTCATATGGCCAAAACCACCGAATATTTAGACATTTATCAAAAATTATATTTTTTCCAAAAATTCTGAAATTTACAGAGTATACTTCTATCATATACATGTACTCCCAATAAAAATTTCATCAATTTTGGAGTTAACCACAAGGAATTATAAGCGGTTACTTTAAAATAGTCTTTTCTCATAAAATTCATAACTCTCAATCTATACATCCAAAAATCACCATTTTTGGACACAATCAAGAAAACTCATCAAAATATCATTTCAAATTTTTCCAGAATTTTTGAAGATCAAAAAAATTACGAAACTGAAAATCATAACAACCCTTAAAATCCCTTACTATCCCTTACCTCAAAAGAGCAGTACTTCTGACTGGATATCGGATATGATGCTGAAGGAAACTTGCACTAATGAATAGCAACTCACCAAGTATCTAAAAACTCACAAAATATACTTCATAATATAGAGAGAGAAAGAGAGAAAGCTTATGTTTCTGGTGTGATTTTCAATTCTAACTTAGCCCTCTATTTATAGGAAAATTTTGGTAGGTTTGACCTGCAACCTGATGGCTTTACCTGCTACTATTCCCACCCACCACATTTGAAATATAATTCAGCACATTTCTTCACCAACCACAAGTGGGGCCCACCAATTCTAGAATTTTCTACCAAAATGATAAACTCCGAAAATTCAACAATTTCTGAACCAGTCATCTCGTAAAATTCATAATAAATCATACGTTCATTTTTAACGGTTCAAATTTGTGGGCATATACTCAACTTATATATGTATAACATATCCAAAATTACCACGATCCAACGGTCGGATTAAAAATTATAACCCCCGCAAAATATCTCAAAAACCCTGATTTTTAATACCTCCATTCCGACAAAAATACGGATAAAAATTCAACATTAACTCCTTCATTTTTTAACCACAAAAATATATCCCTCATTTATATCCACATAAAATAAATATTTTCTTATCATATGAATCAATAATTAATTATTCACAAATAATATTACAGAATCACATTTATGACAACCAGGCCGTTCCCAGGAAAGAGGGGGCTTTCCAATAAGGATTTCTCCTTACTGGCGCGCAATTAGATGACCAAACCTCTCCTTAGACAGAACTTTCTAGACATTGCCAATAATGCTATCTAATAATACTATTCAAATAATATGAATTATTGATCTGATAATGGGAAATACTGTGCAGCAACAATTATTGAACAACAATAATACAAAATTTCAACGTAGCAATTATTGAATCAATAAAATAAAATATTGAACAGTAATTACTGTAACAATTATTGAGTAGTGCCTTCTTACGTAAGAATCAATAATTTCAAAAATACTATGCAATACCGTGTGCTACTGTGCAATAACGCGTATTACTGTATTTTAACCACCGGGTATTCCAACAGTGTTAACGGTAACAACTACGCCGTTATTTGTAAAAACTCAAATTTGTCGTTTTCTTCACCCGACAGTTATTCTGTTATGGGGCCCACAAATGGCTGCGCCGTCGTACGAATATTCCCCGACAGAAAGAATATTCCACGACCAAACGAATATTCCCCGACAACAATGATTATTTTATAACCACTTGCTTATTTTGAAAAAAAAATTATATTTCACTCATAACTTTAAATTTTATCAATTTAACCATTTACTGAATAGTAATTATAAGAAAAATTGAATACTTTTATTTCATAAAATTCGGGGTCTTACAATCTCCCCTCCTTATGAAATTTCGTCCCCGAAATTTACGTACCTGGTATTTCGAAGAGTTGAGAATACCTTGCTTCTATTTCAGATTCTATCTCTCAGATCATCATGATTTCTCCATTGCTCATCTCCCATGATAACTTCATTTGGGTTCCTCATTTGTTGGGAAGTCATGACAACTGCCATCTCTCGAACTACTCGGCTTTGACTTGTCTGGAGTAGCATTTGGCGTCATCATTACCGTTGGAATATACCTTTCTATAGGACATATTCCTCCCTCAACTGCCTCTTCGTACTCCTCATTCATGATCTGAATCATCAATCTTCGATCCATATCGGATTCAGGTTGACCGCTATGTACAGGGTAATTCAAAACTCGATGTTGGGTTCTCCCAATTGCTTTCCAAAAAGAGAAATTCATATCATCTATTTTAGCCTTCTTAGATCGAACATCTCTTTCCACAATATCCACGTGTCGTGCGGCTTTTGCCCATGCATCACTTATTCTCACTCGTTCAGTTTTTTCTTCTCTCAGCTCAGATTCTATTTTTATCATCTTATACTCTGCCAAAGAATGCTTCTGTTCAAGCATCACATATCGGGTAACACAAGCTTGAATTATTGCATCCTTTTGTTCCACGACCGCCTGTCGTTCTTCTGCCTGCTCTTCTAACTCATGAATACGATTTTGAAATTCTACATTTTGATCATATAATACCTCTAATAAACTCTCCTCTGGTACTTCTTCTTCCTCTTCTTCCTCAGTCTCAGCTGTTACCTCTGCGACTATCTCGGGTGTAACTATCAATTCTTCACTCACCACATGGATATCTCTAATTCCTTCTTCGTCTGACATCACATTATCACGGTTAGTGATTAGAGGTATCCCCACAGTCTCATTCACTCTTTTGTTAGCATTCTCAGCTGCCATTCTCAAATACTGCCATAAAACAAGGTTTAATTAAACAAATTAACATATCACATAATATCCCAATATTATGACTGACCAACAAATAAGCTTAGGTAGGACACACTAGCGAAGGATTTACTCATCTCTCCCCTCCTAGTTGTATTCCCCGATCTCCGCCAGAGATCATATCCTAAGCTCTGATACCACCTGTAACGATAAACACCCCAAAATAGGTCCATTCCACCCAACCCATTCTGAGTCGTCAAATACATGGTACAGAAAATAACTACAACTTTATTACAACAATTGTCGTGCAAAATACAACAAAACATATGCTGTGAGTTTGGATACAAATATATACCAAATGTGACTCATGTTCCAACCGTGGACATCACCTCACAATAACACCTTACATAAAGGTATAGTCAAAAACTGTTTTAGAAATTAGAATCTTTGGGAAGTGCTCAAGGAAACCTTCGTACATGGGAGGCCACGCGTCTAGGTTATGATAGATATCATATGGCCACAGAATTATCCTTGGTTGACCCAATAGACCCCAAAGAAAAACGAGAAGATTACTATCATATTCTTCCCAATGGTGAGTCTTCTCTTGACTTATCATTATCTCCACTGTCTCTAATTGAGAATTATACTTCAAACAAACACCAAGATTATATAGGTAGTGCCCATAGATATACTCAGCAAGTGGATGAGCACAACCTTGTCTTATGATGACACGAGGTTGTATGTCATTAGACATCTTGTATGATAGTGACAAAACACCCTTCCAACGTTGGGTTCGCCTCACCCTATTTTCTTCACCAAATATAACTACTAAATGATGACCACCGTTCTATTCCCTTGTTACCCCCGCTCGACCCAGCTACACTCTTATTACCTGAAAGGAATTGTGAAGCAAAAGGGTGAGCACAACTAGCTCAGTAAAGAATATCATGACTAAAGATAATTCAATTATCAATAGCCTTCATCAATAATAAATCAGAGATTTAGAACATATGGTAAATGATAAAAATTTCAACCATAGTTGCAGCGGAACGAGCAATCCATTAGAAGAGTCAAATAGACTATAAAGTCTATTATCTTCTCCATGTTAAAAATTCACCAACAATGTTTTATCCCTGTAACATCAATCAACAATTCTGGTCCACAATCATATGAATAACTCATAATCATATCTGTAGTTCTAAATTCCTCTTCTCATCCAGGACGATGATAATTTTCATCACCTATCTTTACCTGAAACATCAAAGATCATGGTTACACCAAATCACATTTCCTGTTCATAATCATACTAATAACTTCATCTTTGCACTACGTCCAAAGATATTCATTTGTATCACCAGTTGGTCATGTTTATCTCAACATCTGTTCATCTTTGCACTACTGGCCAAAGATATTCAACAACATGTCATCTTTGCACTACGGGCCAAAGATATTCATCAACAATTCATCTTTGCACTACAGGCCAAAGATATTCATCAATATTTCATCTTTGCACTACAGGCCAAAGATATTAATATCTCAAAGAAATATATAATCATTTCAGAATTTATATAAACAATAATTATAACCATGTTGATCAATTCACCTTTGCACTTAAGCTAAAGATATTCACTTATAAATTCAATGGTCATGATCATACCAGTCACAATTCAACTTTGCACTACAGGCCAAAGAGAACCCTAGTCATGATCATACCAATAATCTACCCATCTTTACACTCTAGAGAAAGAGAATTTCAACATCAGGGTTATAAAAATGTTATATATGATAATAAAATTAATATAATCAACATATAGATTTAATCTTAAGAGTAATATTCATAACTCAACTATAATTTGGTTAGAAAAAGAAACCATTTTTATCGTGAATAGTAACTCGTGAATAGTAACTCATGAATAGTAACTCGTGAATAGTAACTCATAAATAGTAAACTCGACACAAAAAGGTAGAAATTCCACAATAAAATCCATACCAGTATTTCGGTATAATGATATTGAAAGAATAATATTTCTTAAGCTTATAAACAATTTATTTAAATTGTTTACACTTTACTAAATAATGCATTTAATCATTCTAAAATACCAAACTCATAAGATTTTATCACCAATAATCAAAACCTTCATCAAAAATCTGCATATACCTCATATAGGATTCTCAAGCCATAAAATCCTATTTTCAATTTTCTTACTTCACATAACATATTTAATTCATTTACTCATAACTAGTCCATTTTCATGAAAAATACCAAATCAGTTCCAAAAATATTTCTTTTCTGGGATTTAGCATAATATAGTCCAATATTGAAATATATTTTTCTCAGAATTTTTAAAACTCATTTACTATTTTTCATATGGCCAAAACCACCGAATATTTAGACATTTATCAAAATTATACTTTTGTCCAAAAATTCTGAAATTTACAGAGTATACTTCTATCATACACATGTACTCCCAATAAAAATTTCATCAATTTTAGAGTTAACCACAAGGAATTATAAGCGGTTACTTTTAAAATAGTCTTTTCTCATAAAATTCATAACTCCCAATCTATACATCCAAAAATCACCATTTTTGGACACAATCAAGAAAACTCATCAAAATATCATTTTGAATTTTTCCAGAATTTTTGAAGATCAGAAAAATTACGAAACTGAAAATCATAACAACCCTTAAAATCCATTACTATCCCTTACCTCAAAAGAGCAGTACTTCTGACTGGATATCGGATATGATGCTGAAGGAAACTTGCACTAATGAATAGCAACTCACCAAGTATCTAAAAACTCACAAAATATACTTCATAATATAGAGAGAGAAAGAGAGAAAGCTTATGTTTCTGGTGTGATTTTCAATTCTAACTTAGCCCTCTATTTATAGGAAAATTTTGGTAGGTTTGACCTGCAACCTGATGGCTTTACCTGCTACTATTCCCACCCACCACATTTGAAATATAATTCAGCACATTTCTTCACCAACCACAAGTGGGGCCCACCAATTCTAGAATTTTCTACCAAAATGATAAACTCCGAAAATTCAACAATTTCTGAACCAGTCATCTCGTAAAATTCATAATAAATCATACGTTCATTTTTAACGGTTCAAAATTTGTGGGCATATACTCAACTTATATATGTATAACATATCCAAAAATTACCACGATCCAACGGTCGGAATAAAAATTATAACCCCCGCAAAATATCTCAAAAACCCTAATTTTTAATACCTCCATTCCGACAAAAATACGGATAAAAATCTCAACATTAACTCCTTCATTTTTTAACCACAAAAATATATCCCTCATTTATATCCACATAAAATAAATATTTTCTTATCATATGAATCAATAATTAATTATTCACAAATAATATTACAGAATCACATTTATGACAACCAGGCCGTTCCTAGGAAAGAGGGGGCTTTCCAATAAGGATTTCTCCTTACTGGCGCGCAATTAGATGACCAAACCTCTCCTTAGACAGAACTTTCTAGACATTGCCAATAATGCTATCTAATAATACTATTCAAATAATATGAATTATTGATCTGATAATGGGAAATATTATGCAGCAACAATTATTGAACAACAATAATACAAAATTTCAACGTAGCAATTATTGAATCAATAAAATAAAATATTGAACAGTAATTACTGTAACAATTATTGAGTAGTGCCTTCTTACGTAAGAATCAATAATTTCAAAAATACTATGCAATACCGTGTGCTACTGTGCAATAACGCGTATTACTGTATTTTAACCACCGGGTATTCCAACAGTGTTAACGGTAACAACTACGCCGTTATTTGTAAAAACTCAAATTTGTCGTTTTCTTCACCCGACAGTTATTCTGTTATGGGGCCCACAAATGGCTGCGCCGTCGTACGAATATTCCCCGACAGAAAGAATATTCCACGACCAAACGAATATTCCCCGACAACAATGATTATTTTATAACCACTTGCTTATTTTGAAAAAAAAAATCATATTTCACTCATAACTTTAAATTTTTATCAATTTAACCATTTACTGAATAGTAATTATAAGAAAAATTGAATACTTTTATTTCATAAAATTCGGGGTCTTACAATTCTTGTTATTATTATTATTATTATACTACTACTACCTCCACCACCACCACCACTACGACGATGACCACCACCACAACTACTACTACCACCACAACTACTATTGCTGCTGCTGCTACTACTACTACTACTACTATTAGGGCAATATGGTCATATACAGCTATGTATATTTTATTTGTGCAAAGTCTGGGAAAACTACTTCGTTAACTACATCGTTTTGTAAGATTTATTTTTTAAAAAAAAAAACAGTTTTCCACAACCCAAATCAGAAATCAAAAATAAATATGTCAAAACGACGTAGTTTTGATAGACCGTGCACAAATAAAATATGCACAGCTGTGTATGATTATTATTAATAATTATTATTGTTATTATTATTGTTATTGTTATTAGGAAGTAAATTCTTATATGGTAGTAGTATTTTATTTTGAAGTAAATCTTTTATATTATTACATAATAGGAAGTTGTTACCTATTAGGAGTTTATTTCCATAGTTAAAATTTCAAATTAATTACTTTATAGTTACTTTCAAATATCAGGGCCAATGCAAGGATTGCTACTGTTATTGATGGCAAAATATATTTAAGTAGAGACACAAATTTTGACTGTGATTGTTGGAGAGTTTTGGTTTTGCATGGCTGGACTTGCAGACGAGGGGCACCACATAGTGCATCATTTTGCATAAATGATCGGGCTGTGATGTTTGCAAATATTCCTCCAGTAGGAATTTCTCCTTGCAGCCTATTGAACGACACATTGAAAAATTGGAGGTATCTGAGTGCCTCCAAGGACTTGGGAATACCTCCAGACAAATTGTTGTTAGATAAATCCAAGAATTCCAAGCTTATCAAGTTGCCTAATGTTTGAGGAATGGATCCCTGTAGTTTATTATGTGCCAAGGAAAGATAGCTTAACATTTGTGCTCCTCCAATGGTGGTTGGAATAGAACCCAATAACTGATTCCATGATAAGCCGATTTCTGTTACCACCTTTAAATTTTGGACTTCCATTGGCACATAGCCACTCAGAAAATTTGAGGACAGATTTAGACCCAAAAGATCTTTAAGGCTCCACAAGGTCGATGATATGGTGGAAGTCAATTTGTTGGAGTCCAAGTATAGCCTTCTCAAAGATTTAAGGTCTCCCAAGCATTGCGGTATAGATCCATAGAGCTTGTTATCACTTAAATACAAGTCTCCCATGTTTTTAAACTGACAAAGGTTATTTGGAATGGATCCTTGAAGTTTATTGTGTTCAAGATATAAACGTGCCAAATTTTTTAATCCTCCGACTATTGGTGGAATGGGTCCTGTCAACTCATTGTTATCCAAAAGTATGGGTTCTAAGCTGCTCAAATTTCCAATTCCGGAGGGAATTTCACCCTTAATGTTGCATCCAAATGCTTCAAATCGGTAGAGAGAAGTTGAAAGGTTTCCGACTGATGTTGGGAGGACACCATTCAGCTGATTTTGTGCTACCGATAAAATTTCCAAATATTGGCAGTTTGATAAAGAAGAAATGAATTTCAATTCTGGAGTCGAAGATTCTCTTGTCAGATTATTTTCTCCTAGTAAAAGCCGTTGCAGGAGTCTCAAGTTACCAATTGTATTGGGTATAGATCCACTGAATGAATTTCTGGTCATTCCTAGAATGACAAGCTTAGTAGCATTTGAAACAAAACTTGGAATTGTTCCGTTGAGTTTGCTGGCGCCAAGGTAAAGCTCTTCAAGATTGGGAAGCAAATGTCCAGTGCTTGATGGGAGATGCCCAGAAAAATTATTCTCACTTAAGTCAAGTTTCTTCAATGTTGACATATTGGAGATTTGGAATGGAATGAGGCCGTTGTGGCTGCTCCCGTGGAGACTCAACCTCAAGAGATTAAGGCTTCCAATCTCCTCAGGTATTGAACCTGAAAGAAATTTGAACAGCCTTGCTTTATTAATCAAGAACTAAACATGCCTTCAGTTATTTTATCTGGTTCAAGTAAAATATGTCTTCCCTTCTTATTTAATTCTTTTTAAGATCAGGGCAAGCTAATTGTAGAATTTAGAAAGAACTACTAGTATCATAGGAGGAGCAAAGGTGACTTACCTGTCAAATTGTTACCGCCAAGGTAAAGATCATTGAGCATTGTGAGGTTCCCAATCTCCTGAGGAATGCTACCTGTGAATTTATTATATGATAAAGATAATTGTTGAAGCCTCCGAAATTTCCCCAAGTTGGATGGAATTTTTCCATTGAGCTGATTGAAAGAAAGATGTAGCACTTCTAGAAGAGGGAGATCATAATGGTCACCCATTGAAAGATTTCCAGACATAATGTTGTTAGAGAAATCAATCCTTCTCATAGATGAAATGTTAAAGATAGCAGAAGGAATAGGTCCTCTTAAAGAGCTATTCTGGAAGCTCAACATCTCCAAATTTATAAGGTTGCCTATCTCCGATGGAATTGAACCTGCAAAGTCATCAATAGCAAGGATTGAGTTTACCAATTTTTGAAAGCTACCTGCAATTGAAGGTAATACTTTTTCCGGTGTTCTAAAAATTCCCCGCCTAGGTCCAACTAACCCTCGCCTAGGCATCAGTTTGTCCTCTACTGCCTCGATTTGGCTAGGTGGCTAGGCAAAATCAAACCTTTAATTTAAAGCTCTAAAATACTTGAAATGAATATGATAAGTCTTAAAACATTATTTTCTTAAAAATGTTTAATGTAAAATTTTACAAAATTACATCTATTATGTGTTTTGTATAGTATAACAAGTATGTACAATAGAAAAATAAATAAATGAGATCACCTAAGAAAACACTTTGTCTGCTTAGAAAAAACGTTTAGGCTCCGCCTAGGCGAACTAGGAGCCCCCTCCACCGCTTAGATTTGCCTAACAATTTTTAGAACACATACTTTTTTGTATAAATTTGTTTGTCTACTATCAAGTTTATTGAAGCTGTTTTTATTCGCTTGATGACAAGTACTAGAATTTGGTCTAGATTTCTCATCAACTTCATCTTATGCTCTATGTTACTCTATTCATGAGGCCTGTTGGTTGTCTTTGCAGGCACAAAGTGTTGCTGCTGATTTCTTCCTATGATTATGCATCAAGATTCAGGAATTAAGGGGCATAATAGTGTGCTGTGCCGAATTGCATGATCCAAATTCTCTATAAATGATCAGAAGCAAGCTATTAAAGCGTAAATCATATCTTCAAATTGGTTTACACCAAGATATAGCCATTTCAGCATAGTCATGTTGCCAATTTCTCTAGGTATTCTACCACTAAATCCATTATAAGAAAACAATATACGCTCAAGCTTCTGGCACTTGTATATAGTAGTTGGAATTTGCCCGTGAAACTGATCACACATTGAAGACATATTGAATATAACATAGAGAATGGAACCTGAAAGCTGGTTGTATTTCAAGTCCAAGAAATAAAGATCGGAAAGATTCCCAATCTCTTTTGGGATATGCCCATTTAGATTATTGTACCCCAAACTTAAAATCTTCAGCTTTGAAACGTTGCATATGGAAATTGGAATGATACCTGAGAAGCTATTATTTTTCAAGGCTATCGCTCGAAGTTGTGGCAAGGCCTCGAACCACAATGGTACCTCTCTCCAGTTAAGTTGTTAAATTCTAAATAAATTTCTTCTAGCCGACGCAAACAAGCCAATTCTTTGGGTATAGAACCATGGAAATTATTGGAAGTAAGATCAAGTGAAGTAAGAAAAGTGAGGTTTCCAATAACTGGAGGAATTGTGCCATTGAGACCCATGTTAGAGAGATTTAAGGCTGCGACTCTTTGGTGTTTAACACCACAGGAGACACCAATCCAGCTGCAAATGGCAGCAGCGGCGGCGGAAGTGGCGGTTGACCAATTTTTGGCTAAGATCTTATAAGGGTCATTAGTAATATGGGCTTTAATAGCAAGAACAGACAATTGATCAGTATTTAAGTTGGTTGAACAAGCCATGAAAGAGCTTAGCAGAAACACTAATACTGCAAAAGGAAGCATATTGGAATTTTGAGTCATACTCCCTCCGTCCCATAATAACTGTCGTTTTAGCTTGATGTACATGGATTAAGAAAGTCATTTAGTACTATCATTTATTAATTAAAATTGGTGTGAAATTTCATCACTACCCCTTTATGGGAAGTTGAAAACTATTAATACAAGGAAAAAAATTTCTTGGGACAATGAGACAAGGTAGGGGTAATATAAGAAAGTAAATAATTTATTCTCCTAGAAAGTTATAAACGATAAATAAATTGGGAAACAAATTTCCTTCTAAAATGACAGTTATTATGGGATGAAGGTAGTACTTGATAGACTGGGATAGACTTTAAAGTCTAATGTTTTGTTAATGCTTGTGGTCATTATTAATGTTTGGTTGTTGAGTATATTATTTTTTTAAGATGTCCTGACCAATGAACCACTCAAAAAGGTCTTTCACATAAGTACTATACTCCTTCAAAATATTCATTATGTTACTTAATATAAATAGTTTTAGAGTTACTACACAAGTATTAATGAAATAATTGTATAACATTAAATATAATATCAATTATCTATATTGTCCTTGTATTGGAAAAAGAGTGTTATTTATTGGGCAATAACACTCTTTTTTCCAATAAATAACACTCTTTTTCCAATACAAGGCTAAAACAATTCTCTAAAATGATTTACATAACAATTAATGCTTACTTGAAATTCTCAAACGACATATATTAAAAAACAAAAATAATTATCTAAAATGATTTATATTAATAAACGGAGGGAGTACTACTTTTTGTTTAGACTTTTATTCACAAATGAATCTTTTAAATGATTATATTGCACTAACAAACTGTAAAGAATACAATTTAAAATTTGTGTTTAAATATATTTGTTGAAAAATTGCATATTTAAATTTGATGTTGAAAATAAATAATTATGCTTATATGTAAAGTCCTTCAAAGAATACATGTACAAAGACTTAGTGATAGATCAAAATTGTTAGGTTGATCTGTGCTTTAATGTTTATCATTCTATAAATGAATGTATTGAAGAAAAGATCAAAGTTGTTAGGTTGATATGTAATAGATAGGCTTCAATAGAATCGTAGTCTGTCGAGCCAACCAAGAGATTGTAGAAGCCAAGGCAGAATCGTAGAGTATCGAGAATCGTAGTCTGTCTGCTATGGAGGGCCTCTACCAGTATCGTAGAGTGGTCCAAACATTTGACGAGCAAACTCAATAGTCGTAGTGTGCTCTCGGAAGCGTAGAGTATGCAAATCAAGCAAGTAAAGATCGTAGTCTACCAATGCTCAAGAGAAATCGTAGTGTTCTCCTCTATCAGTCAGGATCAAGCTAATATAGCAAGACACCACGATCATGATCGTAGCGCATCATCTGTCTGCATCAGAAGCGTCGAGCTTTCTCCATTTATTGAAGCATAAATTATAACAAATGTGGAAAGGATTATAGACGTTAAGACTCTCGGGAATCGTAATGACCTAACACTCATCCTTAGTATATAACAAAGAAACATATTGAAGAAGCTAAGAAAAGTACTATATGTCAGCTGAAAATACCTTTTTAGGTGTTAGGTGAGATAACAGTCTGTTGTGTCAGTGGGCCAGACGGCTGGACAAAAGATTTTCAGGAAGTCACCATCAGTACTCAAAAATGTCAAATACAATTAATGCTTCAACGGATGCTTTCAAACGGACATATTTCAAAGGCACCTTATATGCAAATCAGATACAGATGCAAGAAAAGTAGTAAGCACACAATAAAAAGCTGAAGAACACTCAACGCTCAACTCTACGATCTGAAAAGAAAGTTTGCTCAGCTACTCAGTTCTTTCGAACACAAGCTTAACGACAACTGAGTAGCACCATTCAAGAACTCAACTATCATTAAGTGAAGTAAGAAGTTCCAAGTCTGTTGGACTTGAAGAGTTCTAAGTGAACTAAGAAGTTCCAAGACTGCTGGTCTTGAAGGAATCTAAGTGATTCGAAGATTGTAAAAACATCCTTAGTGGATTTCCTACTCAAGGAGTAAAAGAGTGGACTAGGAGCTTTGAGTGCTCTGAACCACTTAAATTTTATGTGTCTTTTATATTCTTACTTTAACTGTTATACTTGCTATAACTGCCTGTTAACTATTTACTCTGTTTATCTTAAAGGGGAACAAACAAATCACATATTCTACTAAAATTGATTAATAAATTTGACAAAGTGTAAGACCCCAACTTATTAATGAATAAAATCAATTTTTTTCTAAATATTATTGTGAATAATAAGGGGTTAATTTGATATAATACTTTGGTTATGGGTGAAATGTGCAAATTTTGCAAAATAAGCAAGTGGTTATAAAATATTCATTTTGTCGGAGAATATTCGTTTGGTCGTGGAATATTCTTACTGTCGGGGAATATTCGTACGACGGCGCAGCCTTGTGTGGGCCCCATAACGGAAAGCGATTGGATGAAGAAAACGACAAGTATAAGTTATTTATAAATAACGGCGTAGTTGTTACCGTTAATACTGTTGGAATACCCGGTGGTTAAAATACAGTAGCACACGATATTGCACCAATTATTGATTCTTACGTAAGAAGGCACTACTCAATAATTGTTACAGTAGTTATTGTTCAATATTTTATTTTATTGATTCAATAATTGTTGCGTTGATATTTTATATTATTGTTGTTTCAATAATTGTTGCTGCACAGTATTTTCCATTATCAGATCAATAATTCATATTATTTGAATAATATTATTAGATAACATTATTGGCAATGTCTAGAAAGTTCTGTCTAAGGAGAGGTTTGGTCATCTAATTGCGCGCCAGTAAGGAAAAATCCTTATTGGAAAGCCCCCTCTTTCCTGGGAACGGTCTGGTTGTCATAAATGTGATTCTGTAATATTATTTGTGAATAATTAATTATTGATTCATATGATAAGAAAATATTTATTTTATGTGGATATAAATGAGGGATATATTTTTGTGGTTAAAAATGAAGGAGTTAATGTTGAGGTTTTTATCAGTATTTTTGTCGAAATGGAGGTATTAAAAATCAGGATTTTTGAGATTTTTTGCGGGGGTTATAATTTTTAATCCGACCGTTGGATCGTGGTAATTTTTGGATATGTTATACATATATAAGTTGAGTATATGTCCACAAATTTTGAACCGTTAAAAATGAACGTATGATTTATTATGAATTTTACGAGATGACTGGTTCAGAAATTGTTGAATTTTCGGAGTTTATCATTTTGATGGACAATTCTAGAATTGGTGGGCCCCACTCTTGGTTGGTGAAGAAATGTGCTGAGATTTTTATTCAAATGTGGTGGGTGGGAATAGTAGCAGGTAAAGCCATCAGGTTGCAGGTTAAGTCTGCTTCGACGTGCTAACATTTTCCTATAAATAGAGGGCTAAGTTAGAATTGAAAATCACACCAGAAACAAGTTTTCTCTCTTTCTCTCTCTAGATTATTGAGTGTATTTTGTGAGTATTTAGATACTTTGAGAGTTTCTATTCATCAGAGCAAGTTTCTTTCAGCCTTATACCGGTATTCCGACCAGAAGTACTGATATTTTGAGGTAAGGGATATTATTTTCTTCTTAATGATATTATTTTCTTCAATATCATTATGCTGAAATATTGATATGAGTTTTTATCAAATTTAGAACTTTTTGTGTCGGGGTTACTATTCACGTATACGGCACTATTCACGTATACGATACTATTCACGAATACGGCACTATTCACCGAAAAATAAAATTTTCCCTTTTGTCCAAGATGTCTATTATGGTTACTATCTTTGATTGTATCCATGTTTTGATCTTTATTTTTAAATTCTGCTTCACAATTGATTATTATGAAGTATTATTGATCTTGGATAAACTGTTATACGAATCCCTATATTTGTCCTTCTGTCTCACTGGATTCGTTCTTTTTAAGATATTTTTCATCATCCTCAGTCCTAAATGATGATATTACTGAATATCTTTGGCCTGTAGTGCAAAGATGTATGATTACTTGATGAATATCTTTGGCCTGTAGTGCAAAGATGAACAGGTGTTGAGATGAACATGACTGACAGGTGATACAAATGAATATCTTTGGCCTGTAGTGCAAAGATGAATATTTGGATAAAGATGATTATTAATTGATGTTACAGGGATAAAATATTGATGATGGACTTTTAAATCTTAGAAGATAGTAGAATTCTTTCTCTACTTGACTCTTCTAATGGTTTGCTGTTTCCGCTGCAGTTGTTGATCTAAAACTTGTTGTCGATTATATTCTATCAGATTTTCCCTGTTGAAGACTAACGATAATTTGTTGTATATTATCTTAGTCATAATATTCTTTACTGGGCTAGTTGAGCTCACCCTTTTCCTTTTTGTTCCATTTTTCTTCTCAGGAGGTGAGAACATAGCAAGATCTAGTCGGGGTATGGAGTGATGGTTCTAGAAAGATGTTTTAGCAGTCCTCACTATTTCTGTAAAATAGTGTTTGAATAATTGTAATGAGGATTTATTTGAGTGTGGATATTGTCCAGAAGACAATATTTGTATTTAAACTCACAGTATGTGTTGTCGTATTTTGCACGACAATTGTATTATTGAAGTTGTAGTTTGCTTTCTGTACCATGTATTTGGCGACTCAGAATGGGTGTTGTATACCTATTTTGGGGGCGTCACAGTTGGTATCAGAGCTTAGGGATATGATCCCTGGCTGAGATGTGAGACAAGAACTAGGAGGGGAGAGACGGGAAATTCCTTCGCTAGTATGACCTGACTAAGTTTATTTGGTATTTATTTGGTCGGTCAGAGTATAGGGATAATATATGACATGACTATTAACCCTTGTTTTATGGCAGTATTTAAGAATGGCAGCTGAGAACGTTAATAATAGAGTAAATCAGACCGTGGAGACACCTTTGATCACCACCCAGGGGAACGTGCAACAGGAAGGCAATATTCCTTCTGTAAACAACGTTACCGAGAAAACGATGAATGATGGAATGTTTAGGAGCTTTTTGCAGTTCATGCAAAATCCGACGAGGGAGACTCGTGTGCAGAATACGGGTGGAAATGATAACAACGCGCGGTTTGTCACAGCTAAGCAGTTCAAAGAATTGGGACCACCAGAATTTAAGGGAAAGCCGGATCCGATCATGGCGAAACGTGGGTCAAGCAAATTACCAAGATATTCGATGTCTTGGGATGCACGGAGGAACAGAAGGTTCCATTCGCCACCTTTATGTTCCGCGGTGAGGCAGACTACTGGTGGGAGTCTGTGAAGCGTACCCAGCCTGACGCACTCAACATGTCCTGGGAAACATTTCAAAAACTGTTCAATGACAAGTACTTTCCTGAAAGTATTCGTCATATGAAGGAGGTGGAGTTTATCAGACTGGAACAAAACAACATGACGGTGTCCCAGTACGAGGCGAAGTTTGCAGAGTTATCCAGGTTTGCACCTCATTTGGTCGAAAATGAGGAACGAATGACAAGGATGTTTCTGAGAGGTCTAAAACCCGAGATTCGGCAATATCTTATCTCTCATAAATTTTCTTTATATTCAGATGTTATAAACAGGGCTCAATTATTAGAGCGAGATAATGAGTATGTGCAACCGAGGGACCACAACCAGGGTCATACCGGTGGCGGCAGTCATCGAAGCAATGAAAACCAGCAGGGAGGAAAATATTCGGACAAAAGCGGTAACCACTCTGGTGGTAATCGTGGTCGTGATAATAGAAGGAGCGAGTCGGGAGGAGATTTCAAGAAGAGAAGGTACAACAATGATAACGTGAAGACGTCATCACAAACATCAACTGTTTCTAGGGGAGGAGAACGACCACCGGTCGTATGTTACAAATGTGGGAAAGAGGGACATATCAGCCCAAACTGCCCACAACAATCTAAGGTATGTTATAACTGTGGAAAGGAGGGTCATATAGCTCGAGAGTGTTCTGTCGCAAAACCAAGTTCAGCGGGGATGGTGACTATAAAAGTTATCCCGGATAAGTCGAAATCAGCGGTTCCTGGAAGGGCGTTTGTCGTGACTGGCCAAAACGCGAGAAACTCGAACGAGGTGATCACGGGTAAGCTAATCTTGAATTCTTACGAAGTTTATACTTTACTAGATACCGGTTCTACCCATTCTTTTATCTCTCCTGCTTGTGCTCAACGTTTAAACTTGACTCCGGAGAAATTGGACTTTAACTTATCTGTTGAAACTCCGTTGGGTGAAACCTTCGTTACAACTACAGTTTATAAATCTTGCATGATCCAAGTTGGCACTATCACATTACCTGTTGATCTTATCTCTTTAAAGATACTTGCTTTGGATGTGATTTTAGGAATTGATTGGTTAACCACTCATCATGCTAAATTTGATTGTTTTCGTAAGGTTGTTAGTTTTCATATTCCTAACCAACCTGTCATACGAATTCAAACTACTAAACCACTAAAATCAGTCACTGTCATATCAAGCCACAAAGCTATTCGTTTATTGAAAAACGGATGTCAAGCTTTCTTAGCCCATGTTATGGATTTGAACAAAGACAAGTCAGATTTGAATAATATTTCTATTGTTAGAGAATTTCCCGATGTATTTCCTGAAGAACTTCCTGGTCTACCCCCAGAACGTGAAGTTGAATTCTTTATTGACCTTGAACCCGGTACAAAGCCCATTTCTAAAACTCCATATCGAATGGCTCCTATTGAACTTCAGGAGTTAAAAGTCCAACTACAGGAGTTGTTGGACAACGGTTTTATTCGTCCTAGTACGTCTCCTTGGGGTGCTCCTATTTTATTCGTAAAGAAGAAAGACGGGAGTATGCGACTTTGTATCGACTATCGAGAATTGAATCATGTCACTATCAAGAATAGGTATCCGCTACCTCGCATTGATGACCTATTCGACCAGTTACAAGGAACACAATTCTTTTCAAAGATCGACCTTCGTTCTGGATATCATCAGCTGAAGATTAAAACTGAGGATATTCCAAAGACTGCCTTCAGAACTCGGTACGGGCATTATGAATTCTTAGTCATGTCTTTTGGATTGACTAATGCTCCTGCTGCATTCATGGATATGATGAACCGTGTATTCAAAGAATATTTGGATCAGTTCGTTGTTGTCTTTATTGATGACATCCTCATCTATTCCAAAAAACCGTAAAGATCATGAGCGCCATTTGAAGCTGGTACTGCAAAGGCTTCGTGAAAATAAGCTATATGCCAAACTGAAGAAATGCGAGTTCTGGCTTGAGGAAGTAGCATTCCTTGGGCACGTGGTGTCAAAACATGAAGTATCTGTCGACCCGGCGAAGATTGAAGCCATACAAAGTTAGGAGCAACCGAAGTCGGTAACCGAAGTACGTAGCTTTATGGGCTCAGCTGGTTATTATCGGAGATTTGTGGAAGGATTTTCTCGAATCGCTACTCCGTTAACTCAGCTGACTCGAAAAGATACAAAATTCGTATGGAGTGAGGAATGCGAGAAGAGTTTCCAAGAACTCAAGAGGAGACTCATTTCAGCACCTGTTCTGACAATACCATATGGTTCGGATGGATTTGTTATCTACAGCGATGCTTCAGGCAAAGGGTTAGGATGTGTTCTCATGCAACATGGGAAAGTCATAGCCTATGCCTCACGACAACTCAAAGAATATGAGAGGAATTATCCTACTCATGATTTGGAGTTGGCAGCAGTCGTTTTTGCGTTGAAGATCTGGAGACACTACCTGTATGGGGAGAAAGTGGAGATCTATACAGATCATAAAAGCCTCAAATATTTCTTCACCCAAAAGGAACTCAACATGCGGCAGCGACGTTGGCTCGAGCTGTTGAAAGATTACGATCATACCATCCAATATCATCCTGGAAAAGCAAACGTAGTAGCTGACGCATTGAGTAGAAGATCATATGCGGGTACGAGTGCAATGTTGTTAACACAAAGGCCCATTTTGTATGACTTACAAAGGATGGAGATAGAGATGAAGGCTCCAAGTACCCACATGATGATATCAAATATACGAGTAGAACCGACTTTAATTGATAAAGTGAAAGCTGCTCAAGCTACGGACATGGAGCTGATGCGTATGAAGAAGAAAGTGCAAGAAGGTGCTATTCTAGAAGCAAGAATCGATGAAGAAGGAATACTTCGAGTCAACTCCAGACTTTGTGTTCCTAACGATTTTGACTTGAAGCATAGAATAATGATGGAGGCACACAACACACCGTTTGCAATCCATCCTGGGAGTACCAAAATGTATCACGATCTTCGACATACATTTTGGTGGAGCAATATGAAAAGAGAGATCGCGGAGTTTATCTCGAGATGTTTAACTTGTTAACGTGTAAAAGCGGAGTTTCAAGTACCAAAGGGTCCATTGCAATCACTTAAGATTCCGAAATGGAAGTGGGAACACATTACTATGGATTTTGTTACGGGTCTTCCCAAGGTTTCTCAAGGCATAAATGCGATTTGGGTTATTGTTGATAGATTAACTAAGTCCGCTCATTTCTTGCCGATACGTGAGACTTATTCCCTTGAACGTCTTGCTAGTATATACGTGAACGAGATTGTGAGATTGCATGGCATGCCAGTATCCATAGTTTCGGATCGTGACCCAAGATTCACTTCACAATTTTGGGTTAGCTTGCAGAAAGCTATGGGCACGGATTTACGATTCAGTTCGGCATACCATCCTCAAACGGACGGACAATCAGAGAGGACTATTTAAACTCTTGAAGATCTATTAAGACTTTGTGTCCTAGATCTCAAAGGGAGTTGGGATAAGTACCTACCATTGTTGGAATTCTCCTACAAGAACAGTTATCAGGCGAGCATAGGTGCGGCTCCATTCGAGGCGTTGTATAGAAGAAAATGTCGTTCTCTAGTATGCTGGGACGAGGTGGGTGAAGCAACATTGTTGGGACCAGAGTTGGTACGCATTACTACAGAGAAGATCCAAACGATTCGACAACGTATACAAATGGCACAGGATCGACAAAAGAGTTATGCGGATCTTCATCGGAAGGACGTGGAATTTAATATTGGGGATCAGGTATTATTACGTGTTGCACCATGGAAGGGAGTTACAAGATTTGGGAAGAGAGGAAAGCTCAATCCAAGATTTGTTGGTCTATTTGAGATTCTTGAGTGAATAAGAAATGTGGCATATAGACTCGCATTACCTCCAAGAATTTCTCGTGTTCATAATATTTTTCACATATCTATACTTCGTAAATATGTTAAAGGCCCGAACCACATTATTGAGTTAGAACCAGACTAGATAGCTGAAGATTTAACGTACGAGGAGGTACCTGTTAAGATCTTGGATAGGAAAGAGCATGTCCTACGCACGAAGGTTATACTACAAGTTAAGGTTTTGTGGAGAAACCATGCTATTGAAGAAATGACCTGGGAGTTGGAATAAGAAATGAAAGCGAGGTATCCTCACCTTTTTGAAACATCAGGTACGTACGTCAATTTCGAGGACGAAATTTCATAAGGAGGGGAGGTTGTAAGACCCCAACTTATTAATGAATAAAATCAAATTTTCTCTAAATATTATTGTGAATAATAAGAGGTTAATTTGATATAATACTTTGGTTATGGGTGAAATGTGCAAATTTTGCAAAATAAGCAAGTGGTTATAAAATATTCATTTTGTCGGGGAATATTCGTTTGGTCGTGGAATATTCTTGCTGTCGGGGAATATTCGTACGATGGCGCAGCCTTGTGTGGGCCCCATAACGGAAAGTGATTGGATGAAGAAAACGACAAGTATAAGTTATTTATAAATAACGGCGTAGTTGTTACCGTTAATACTGTTGGAATACCCGGTGGTTAAAATACAGTAGCACACGGTATTGCACCAATTATTGATTCTTACGTAAGAAGGCACTACTCAATAATTGTTACAGTAGTTATTGTTCAATATTTTATTTTTATTGATTCAATAATTGTTGCGTTGATATTTTATATTATTGTTGTTTCAATAATTGTTGCTGCACAGTATTTTCCATTATCAGATCAATAATTCATATTATTTGAATAATATTATTAGATAACATTATTGGCAATGTCTAGAAAGTTCTGTCTAAGGAGAGGTTTGGTCATCTAATTGCGCGCCAGTAAGGAGAAATCCTTATTGGAAAGCCCCCTCTTTCCTGGGAACGGCCTGGTTGTCATAAATGTGATTCTGTAATATTATTTGTGAATAATTAATTATTGATTCATATGATAAGGAAATATTTATTTTATGTGGATATAAATGAGGGATATATTTTTGTGGTTAAAAATGAAGGAGTTAATGTTGAGGTTTTTATCAGTATTTTTGTCGGAATGGAGGTATTAAAAATCAGGATTTTTGAGATATTTTGCGGGGGTTATAATTTTTAATCCGACCGTTGGATCGTGGTAATTTTTGGATATGTTATACATATATAAGTTGAGTATATGTCCACAAATTTTGAACCGTTAAAAATGAACGTATGATTTATTATGAATTTTACGAGATGACTGGTTCAGAAATTGTTGAATTTTCGGAGTTTAATATTTTGATGGAAAATTCTAGAATTGGTGGGCCCCACTCTTGGTTGGTGAAGAAATGTGCTGAGATTTTTATGCAAATGTGGTGGGTGGGAATAGTAGCAGGTAAAGCCATCAGGTTGCAGGTTAAGTCTGCTTCGGCGTGCTAACATTTTCCTATAGATAGAGGGCTAAGTTAGAATTGAAAATCACACCAGAAACAAGTTTTCTCTCTTTCTCTCTCTAGATTATTGAGTGTATTTTGTGAGTATTTAGATACTTTGAGAGTTTCTATTCATCAGAGCAAGTTTCTTTCAGCCTTATACCGGTATTCCGACCAGAAGTACTGATATTTTGAGGTAAGGGATATTATTTTCTTCTTAATGATATTATTTTCTTCAATATCATTATGCTGAAATATTGATATGAGTTTTTATCAAATTTAGAACTTTTTGTGTCGGGGTTACTATTCACGTATACGGCACTATTCACGTATACGGTACTATTCACGAATACGGCACTATTCACCGAAAAATAAAATTTTCCCTTTTGTTCCAAGATGTCTATTATGGTTACTATCTTTGATTGTATCCATGTTTTAATCTTTATTTTTAAATTCTGCTTCACAATTGATTATTATGAAGTATTATTGATCTTGGATAAACTGTTATACGAATCCCTCATATTTGTCCTTCTGTCTCACTGGTTTCGTTCTTTTTAAGATATTTTTCATCATCCTCAGTCCTAAATGATGATATTACTGAATATCTTTGGCCTGTAGTGCAAAGATGTATGATTGCTTGATGAATATCTTTGGCCTGTAGTGCAAAGATGAACAGGTGTTGAGATGAACATGACTGACAGGTGATACAAATGAATATCTTTGGCCTGTAGTGCAAAGATGAATATTTGGATAAAGATGATTATTAATTGATGTTACAGGGATAAAATATTGATGATGGACTTTTAAATCTTAGAAGATAGTAGAATTCTTTCTCTACTTGACTCTTCTAATGGTTTGCTGTTTCCGCTGCAGTTGTTGATCTAAAACTTGTTGTCGATTATATTCTATCAGATTTTCCCTGTTGAAGACTAACGATAATTTGTTGTATATTATCTTAGTCATAATATTCTTTACTGGGCTAGTTGAGCTCACTCTTTTCCTTTTTGTTCCATTTTTCTTCTCAGGAGGTGAGAACATAGCAGGATCTAGTCGGGGTATGGAGTGATGGTTCTAGAAAGATGTTTTAGCAGTCCTCACTATTTCTGTAAAATAGTGTTTGAATAATTGTAATGAGGATTTATTTGAGTGTGGATATTGTCCAGAAGACAATATTTGTATTTAAACTCACAGTATGTGTTGTCGTATTTTGCATGACAATTGTATTATTGAAGTTGTAGTTTGCTTTCTGTACCATGTATTTGGTGACTCAGAATGGGTGTTGTATACCTATTTTGGGGGCGTCACACAAAGTATTTTGAAAAAGAAAATTTTAAAATATCTATTCAACCCCCTCTTCTAGATAACTATTGTGCCTCTGGGAACTAACAGTTAGTATCAAAGCAGGTTCTCTCAATCAGCCTACAAAGCTTGAATAGATCCAATGGCATATCTGATAAGCGAATCAAAGACTGGAGGAGGCAGCAAGCCACCTATGTGCAACAAAAATAAATTTGTCAACTGGAAGGTTCGTATGCAAGCATACATGGATTTAATAGATGAAAAGCTATTTGAAACTATCATAAATGGGCCCTACATTCCAACAAAGCTCACACCAACTCCAGAAGATCCAAACAGAGTGCAAATCAAGGTCAAAACTGAATGGACTGACAACGAAAAGAAAGCGGTTCAACTCGACAAAAAGGCCAAGAACATTTTGTTCCAGTCTTTAGAAGATGACCTGTTTGAAAATGTGGTCAACAACAAAGCTACAAAGGAAGTATGGGAAGCATTGCTCATTATGCACAAAGAAACTGAAGAAGTCAGAGAAAACAAACAATCTCTTTTGACTTAACAATACGAAATGTTTGCCCATATCCAGGTGAAAATGTCACTTCCACTTATGAAAGTTTTAATGTTCTGCTCAACTCTCTTCGAGCTTCTGAAAAGATCTATCCAAACAAAGATCTGATCATAAATTTCATGAGAGCTTTACCTAGCAAGTGGGATGCCAAAACCACTGCCATCAGAGAATCAAAGAATCTCCATGGAATGACTGTTCAACAACTCTATGGCAACCTTCTCACCTATGAACTGGAGTTGACTCAACGAGTAGAGACTCTATCTAAAGGAAGAAAGAATGACAAAGGAGTTGCTCTCAAAACAACAGATACCATCTCTAAAGCTAACACTAAAAATGACTCTGACTCTGAGGAAGATGATGATGAGGATATTGCAATGCTGATAAGAAGACTCAAGAGGTTCATGCTTAAAGGCAGAAACAACAAACTTAAGAGATTCAACAACAACAATAGCCAGGAGCAGATAAATGACTTATGCTACAACTGCAAGAAGCATGACCACTTCATTGCAAACTGTAACAAACCTCTTAGAGAAGAACTAAAGTGAAAATCAAATTCAAAGAAAGAATTCAAAGGCAACAAGTGGCTCCAAAAGAAAGACAAAGGTCTTGTGGCCGGAGGATCATGAAGTGACTCAGACAACGACACAACTCCTGAGTTTGGAGATGATGAAGATCCTCAAGTAGCAAATCTATGTCTAATGGCCAAACATGCAAAGGATAAAAAAAGTCCTGACAATCATGAAGTAAGTATGGATGAGGTATTTGACTTTAACTCTCCTGATGTAGATATTGATGATTTAAGAACTGCACTACATGATATAACATCTGATCTGCATCAATACATGAAATGGTTCAGAGTTTTCACTACAAAAAAATGGGGCTTCAGCAATAACCGATTTTCGTTGCTAAAGGTGCCAAATTTCGTTGCAAAAGGGTTTTGGCAACGACTTTACTGTCGTTGCGACTTTCGTTGCGCAATGAGCGTTGCTAATTGTTCCGCAATGAACGTTTTTTTTTCGTTGCCAAAAGTAATACATTTTGCAACGAAATTTGGCTTTCGTAGAGAGACATCGATCCTTTAGCAACAAAATATATTGTTGCAGAATAATTAAAATTTTGTTGCTAAAAATCCCATTTCGTTGCAAAAGCCTGCTAATTGGCGACGAAATGAACTCTTTTTTTTTTTGCAACGACCATGCATTTTTGTTGTAATTGACACCATTTTGCAACGACATTTTTTGTAACGCCCCCAAATTCAGGTACTTGAAACCCGAACTCAGTGCTTTACGATACCATTTCTGTGAGCGGAATAATACTAATAATAATAATAATAATATAAATATCAAACTTAATTTACATTTATCAGAGTCTAATCCCAAGTACGCAACCTTTACTATAATTCTTTACATGATAGATAATACATATCATTATCTTAATACAGTTTAACTATTACAAAAGATACCATTAAACATATTATGTTTACTTTTCTTTTCACTTGTTCTTGGCCAAACCTTCTAGCTTTTCACACTTAGCTGAAAACATTTAAATTAAGCAAGGGTGAGCATTTGAGTGCCCAGCAAGTAATAACAATTATAAATATAATTAGCTGAAAGAATTAAATATTTTCTTTATACATCACTTCTACAACGAATTAATAGTAGTGAAGTAAACTGAACCGATAATCATAACATAACAATTCTATATCAAATTTTTGAAACTACGTATTGACTATATATGGGGTTTAGTTGACATACTATGAACATTGTTTTCAATTTTCAAATAGGTTTAGCAGAACTTCATCCGCAAATCGTCATAACTTACGGGCGTGAGGGTGTACATCCCATGGGCCCTGTATTGATCAATACTACATTGCAAGAACGATGTGATCGTTCACTCTGTCCGCCTTGGGTGCATAAAAGTTTTCCCTTGATCGGGATGTTCATACTTAGTCGGGAATCCGAACCAAAGCAATTTGATTGGATACAATAAGGTTTTATCATATTCAACGATATTTCTAAATCTGTGTCTAGCTGATCAAATAGCTTAGACGTGTGTATATATATATATATATATATATATATATATATATATATATATATATATATATATATATATATCAATGTGTGATTAAGTACAATGATTATCTATGTGGGGACACTTGAATAACCATATTTAAAAATTAACGATACATAATATATATATATCTGAATTACATTATAGTAACATGTTGATAATCAATGATCGGATATAACATATATAACAATAGGGTTAATAATATGATATAATAATAATATAATTCTGAATCTTCTTACTCATGTCCATTGCATAAAGAAAATACAAAGGTAGGATACTTGACTGGTCTGCTGCTTACAATACGCAACTTAGTTTTATCTTTTATATCACAACCTATCATTCATAAAATCATTTTACTGATTAGAACAACATACTATAACACATAGCACTGCTTATTGCAGTCAACACGTAACCTAATCACATTGTCACACATATTCAACAGTCATTGAATCACAAACAAACACATATACATACAACTTATACTAGTCCAGATCAATTTTTGAAACATGTCGGTGTACCGACGGCTTTATCGAGTAATTATCGAGTCTAAGACTCTATCTTGTAGTTCAATATCTGTAAGTATATGTTATATTATTTTTAAATGACTTATAATAATTATTAAACATTTATTATAATAAATCATGAATTTTCAAACACCGGAATCATAATTAAATGATTTAAATATTAAACAATTCTATTATCATTAATAGTTAATTAATATTAAACTATTAATGAAATCATTGCCAAAATATTAAAGTTATTTATAATAACTCAAAATATTTTTAAAGTATTAATATTACCCTTAAATGATTTTTAAGAGAATTAAAATTAATTTTAAATAATTATCATTAATATTAAAGTATTAATGTATTATTTATCAAAATATTAAAAGTCAATATTTATAACTTAAAATATTTTTAATTCATTTATATCCTTTTTAAATGATTTTTAAAGTAATAAAACTATTTATTTAATATAATTATTAAATAAATCTAATATCATTGAATATTAAATTATTAATAATTTTTTTTTTTAAATATCAAAAGTTATAATTTATAACTTAAAATATCTTTAAACACTTTATTTTTATTTAAAATGATTTTTCTAATATAAAAATCATTTTTAAACTAATTTATTTAATATGAGTATTAAATAAATCTAATATCATTAATATTAAAATATTAATATTTTTCATGACTAAATATCAAAAGTTATATTCTATAACTTAAAATATTTTTATAACCTTTATATAATTTTTATATAATTTTTAAATCATTAATTCTATTTTTTTATCATTTATTTAATATATTTATTAAATAACTTAAATATTATTAATATTAATTTATTAATGAAATTTCATCACAAAATATTAAAAGTTATCAAAATAACTTAATTTATTTTCTTATATCAAAATATAATTTTAAATGATTTTTCATGTATTAAAATTATTTTTAAATAATTTATTTAATATTATAATTAAATACATGAAATACTTTTAATATTCCAAAAATATTAAATATTTATGAAATATATTCAAAATGATTAAACACTAATTTTTGGATTTTAAAATAATTTTTAATAATTTATTTTGTATTTTTAATAATTAAAAACTAATTTTTCTATTTATTTAATAAAATTAAATAATTTTAGAAATTATCTGTCGCTAAAGGACCCTATAACGACGAAACTGTCGTTATAGGTGTTCTTGAGCTGTTCTTGAGCTGCCCAGAAATTCATTGACAGTGTGCATGGTGTCTAGAAATCCAATCCAAAGTGTTTCTGGGCTAGAGATCGACTAGATATTGTAGTACTCATGTAATATTTCAAGTTCATAACAATTTCGGGGTTAGATCCTAACATGTGATCAAGATCTAAGCTCTGCAAAACTTGTCAGACACTGTTCTTCAATTTCTGGGTTTTCCAGAATTGAAGAACAGTTCATGCTACCACTTTTGAGGCTCCGTAACATTGATCCTAAGGCTTGTTTGTGTGATCTAAATGTTCATAAAGGAAGTAGAGATGTCAAGGAACAACTTGGTATCATCAGATCATTCTAATAACAACAAAAGCACAAGATATAATCAAGTCAAACCTTTTCAGAAAAACGTCTCATGAAGAAATCTGGGTTTTCCAGATTTGAGAAAAAAATAGCTGGTCAACTCTACTTTGACCAGCCATATCTTTCATTATATGCATGATCTAAGTGTTATAGAGGCTTAATCATATAGACTATATGTCAGTGTACAAATGGAATACAACAACATGACTAACCGCCTTACCAGAAGCAAGATCTAGAGCCTACAAAACGTTGTCAGACTTCTGAGAAAATTCTGGGTTACCCAGATTTTCATTTTCGTGACCGATCAACCCTGTTTGACCACTTATAATTGTGATTATATAAAAGATATGGACCTGATTCAAGTTTCATATCCAAAATCTCATTTAAACAACAAAAATAAATAACAGAATGATATTTACAGGGTCTGACATTCTTTGTCAGACCACTAAAAATTTATTTTCCCAGATTTTAAAAAACTTAAATTTCGAGCACTTTGATGTTATGGATCTAACATGTGCCAACCCAGATCACTTATAGACACTACATAGAACATATTACAACACACGAACATAACTTTTAACACATCATTCAAAATCAGATTGTAAGATTAGCTTTATACCTTTCCATGAGCAAATCATGATTCTATGTTTCTGATTTGTTATTGGAGATCGTGGGGCTGTAATATGGGACATAAATACTTGTCAATTTCGTGGGTTAGAGAGAGAGAGATGGACTTGATAGTGAGTTCGTGTACAAATGGGCTAACAATTGGTATTTCTCTCTCCAATATCTATTTATACAAGTCTTACATGCATGTATATAGCTGATATTGCTTGATTTGCTGGAGATTTATATTGATATGTGTCACATGGTTGATCCATTAGGTCACCAACTCCTTATTTGTCTAGATTTACAAGTAAGGTATAATAATGCAATAAGGGTAAAAATGTCTTTTGGCTTTTAAGGGCAAACTAGTAACATGGCAAACCCTTAGGGTTTAACCGTTAGGGTTTAACCCTAAGTTAACACAAATTTGAAATTCTAGGATTTTTATTTAGGGTTTGTGCAAAATTTTAGTTTCTAAAAAAAATTAAAATTAGGGGTTTCCTTAATTAAATTAGATTTCTAATAATCTAAACTTGGAAATTAAATTAAGAATTTACTAATTATAATTAACCTCGCTAATTTAGCAATTAGGGCACCAATTAGCAAATTAGGGTTTATAATATAAATATTAGGATTTATAAATATTAATTAGGGTTTTAAAAATTAACGTTAAATTCCATATATAATACTTATCCTTAATCATAATAATACAATTACAAAACATTCTCAAACTTATAATTGAGTTTCAAACTAGGGTTTCCATTTATCAATCAATTAATTATTGTTTAAGGTTTGTAATTTAAGAAATTAGGGTTTTGAAAATTAGGGTTCTCCCTAATTAGGGTTAATATCTATAACACCGGTCGTTAATCACATTAACATGATTACATAACATTTCTAAGCTGGCATTCAACTTTTGAATTAGGGCTTAACAGCTTAAAACTAGGGTTTGGTCATGATACAAAATAATTGAACAACCATTATCAGTCCACACATATATAGTACCTATTTATAGCACTGAAAAATCAAAATATAATTAATATTATATTATTATTTTTATTCCTTGATAAAAATCTAAAATTAGGGTTTGGATTCCATATCTGATTTATCTAGCTTATATACCTTTTTTAATTAAGTTAAAATAATTAACTTAATTTATATAAATTAAATTCCTATAAAAAAATAATTATTATAATAATTCTAATAACCATTTCATATATTATTTAAATAATATATAAACATATTTTCATAGAAAATAATTAATAAAAACATTTTTACTGTAAAATTAATTATTATTAGAATATAATTTATAATGAGCAATAATTCTAAAATAAAATTATTTATAATTATTAATGTAATAAATATATTTTATATTCATCACATAAATACATACACACATTATCTTGTACAAATCCTCATCTTTAAAATAAAAAAAATTTTATACACAAAATTTCTGATTTAATTATATAGAAAATATCGGTTTATTACATTCACCCTCCCTTATAAAGATTCCGTCTCCGGAATCACCGTTTTAAAACATATGCATACACGGTTACATAGCATATACAATCATTGCAATTAGATCTCGATCATAATTGATCGAACCGATCTTTTACTATGCAGCATAAAGCTTATCTATCTGCTTATACAGAAAATTGATTTCTAATAGAACTCAATTTCCTCCTTCAAAATAATTTATAAAATAATTTACTATATATAGGAACATAATATATAAGAAAATAAAATTTGTTCGAATAATACCTAGAGTTGCATCCCCGGCTGTTACAGTTTCTTGAACTGTCATGTTGAAGACGCTTGCGGTTGATTTCGTTGGTTTGATTATTGATGTTGGTCCCGTCGTCGCCAATGTCCTGCTGTCTTTTTCCCGTGTTCGCATTCCTTGCCTCCCTTCTCCTTCTTGGACAGTCTTTCACCTTATACTCCATTGATCCACACTTAAAACACCCACTATACATTCTTGGATTGGGGCAGTTAGGAGAGATAAGCGCCTCCTGCCCACACTTATAGCACACAAACTTTCTTTTTAAACACACTTCCAGCCTAATTTTGGTATTATCGAAATTATCTCTTTTCATCGTATAGGTGGAAAAAGCTTTCTTTTGTCCATCCGTTACCCTAGCTATCACAAACGCGTCAACAGAGTCAGTTGATCTTTTAAATCCTGAAAGTACGATTGCCTTGAAGTCTTTGAAGTTTGTCAGTCGATTATCTGGCTGATTTCCTACGGTTGATATTTCGTTCTGCATAGCTTGATCGTCCATATTCGCAAAATTCTGTATCGGGTCTGGTTGTCCTCCAGCTTTGCTGATAGGTTCTTCTATCCTTGGGTTTCGTTTTTGTCTTGGCGGCATTATAATAAATTATTATTTATTTACTTACATTTTAAGCCTTATCGTATACGCTTAACATATAACGCGAAATTTTCTATTCAAATAGTCATGTACTCAAAATATTAAATTTTGAAAACTGGGTTTTACTATATTAACTAGTGTTCAGATAAATATCTACTTATCTTTATACCAACTTATTTTGTTAATCCCACATAGATTCATATTCATAACACTTGACATACCATAGCACATATTGCTTTAATCATCCGCTATCCCTTTGTGACTCAAAAGTCGGGAATCGTTGCCACAACTTATATAAAATTTAAAAAATATTACCTTATACAGACATACCTATCATATACACAACATAAAATTATACATATTCACGTAATACTAATATTACTTATCTTCTTAGACCGTCACTAAAGATCAATTGCTTAGTTTTCTATATATTCCCATTATCCTCAATAACCCATTCACGCCTAACTATACCTAGTTCGTCAAACTTACAATACATTATGAGTTTTAAAAAAAACTCACCCCAAACATATGAGTTTAAGAACTCGACATTGACCACATATTCTTTAACTATATTCTACCTATCAGTTATACTATCGTTTCTAGGTCCGGTACTATACTTTCTAAAATAACCACCTCATTGAGGTAGCTTTCAATGTGAGCCTCTATTTCAGCTATTGGCTTTAACATCGGCCCGGTTATGGAGGTTGGCTCTTTCTTTACAATCTGAGGGTATTCTAATTCTTTTCTATCTAACATCAACACAGTTAAATTATCCTGATTATCACAAAGTATATACACACAACTAATAATAGTTTTATATAAGTTATCTTTTATTTTGTTTGGCGATGAATTTATTCAATTCATCTCCTTAAAAACTCTATATGAGTTATTTGTATTTTCAACGTTTCCCTTTGTTCTAAGGTTATAGCCTAAGGTCTATTCCACCTAAGGTTTCTAACCTTAAAGCTCTGATACCATGTTGTAACGCCCCCAAATTCAGGTACGTGAAACCCGAACTCAGTGCTTTACGATACCATTTCTGTGAGCGAAATAATACTAATAATAATAACAATAATATAAATATCAAACTTAATTTATATTTATTAGAGTCTAATCCCAAGTACACAACCTTTACTATAATTCTTTACATGATAGATAATACATATCATTGTCTTAATACAGTTAAACTATTACAAAAGATACTATTAAACATATTTTGTTTGCTTTCCTTTTCACACTTAGCTGAAAACATTTAAATTAAGCAAGGGTGAGCATTTGAGTGCCTAACAAGTAATAACAATTACAAATATAATTAGTTGAAAGAATTAAATGTTTTCTTTATACATCACTTCTACAACGAATTAATAGTTGTGAAGTAAACTGAATCGATAATCATAACATAACAATTCTATATCAAAATTTTGAAACTACGTATTGACTATATATGGGGTTTAGTTGACATACTATGAACATTATTTTCAATTTTCGAATAGGTTTAGCAGAACTTCATCCACAAACCGTCATAACTTACGGGCACGAGGGTGTACATTCCATGGGCCCTATATTGATCAATACTACATTGTAAGAACGATGTGATTGCTCACTCTATCCGCCTTGGGCGCATAAAACTTTTTTCTTGATCGGGATGTTCATACTTAGTCGAGAATCCGAACTAAAGCAATTTGATTGGATACAATGATGTTTTATCATATTCAACGATATTTCTAAATCTGTGTCTAGCTGATCAAATATATATATATATATATATATATATATATATATATATATATATATTAACATGTGATTAAATACAATGATTATCCAAGTGAGGACACTTGAATAATCATATTTAGAAATTAATGAACAAAATATATATATATCTGAATTACAGTATAGTAACATGTTGATAATCAATGGTCGGATATAACATATATAACAATAGGGTTAATAATATGATATAATAATAATAATATAATTCTGAATCTTCTTACTCATGTCCATTGCATAAAGGAAATGCAAAGGTAGGATACTTGCCTGGTCTGCTGCTTACAATACGCAAATTTGTTTTATCTTTTATATCACAACCTATCATACATAAAATCATTTTACTGATTATAACAACATACTATAACACATAGCACTGCTTATTGCAGTCAGCACGTAACCTAATCACATTATCACACATATTCAACAGTCATTGAATCACAAACAAACACATATACAGACAACTTATACTAGTCTAGAACAATTTTTGAAACATGTCGGTGTACCGACAGCTTTATTGAGTAATTATCGAGTCTAAGACTCTATCTTGTAGTTCAATATCTGTAAGTATCAGTCATATTATTTTTAAATGACTTATAATAATTTTTAAACATTTATTATAATAAATCATGAATTTTCAAACACCGGAATCATAATTAAATGATTTAAATATTAAACAATTCTATTATCATTAATATTTAATTAATATTAAACTATTAATGAAATCATTGTCAAAATATTAAAGTTATTTATAATAACTCAAAATATTTTTAAAGTATTAATATTACCCTTAAATGATATTTAAAAGAATTAAAATCATTTTTAAATAATTATTATTAGTATTAAAGTATTAATGTATTATTTATCAAAATATTAAAAGTCATTATTTATAACTTAAAACATTTTTAATTAATTTATATCCTTTTTAAATGATTTTTAAAGTAATAAAATCATTTTAAAACTATTTATTTAATATAATTATTAAATAAATCTAATATCATTGAATATTAAATTATTAATGAAATTTTCCTTTAAATATCAAAAGTTATAATTTAAAACTTAAAATATCTTTAAACACTTTATTTTCATTTAAAATGATTTTTCTAATATAAAAATTATTTTTAAACTAATTTATTTAATATGAGTATTAAATAAATCTAATATCATTAATATTAAAATATTAATATTTTTTATGACAAAATATCAAAAGTTATATTTTATAACTTAAAATATTTTTATAACCTTTATATAATTTTTATGTAATTTTTAAATCATTAATTCTATTTTTCATCATTTATCTAATACATTTATTAAATAACTTAAATATCATTAATATTAATTTATTAATGAAATTTCATCACAAAATATTAAAAGTTATCAAAATAACTTAATTTATTTTCTTATACCATAATATAATTTTAAATGATTTTTCATGTATTAAAATTATTTTTAAATAATTTATTTAATATTATAATTAAATAAATTAAATACTTTTAATATTCCAAAAATATTAAATATTTATGAAATATATTCAAAATAATTAAAAACTAATTTTTGAATTTTAAAATAATTTTTAATAATTTATTTTGTATTTTTAATAATTAAAAACTAATTTTTCTATTTATTTAATAAAAATAATTAGTTTTAGAAATTATCTGTCGCTAAAGGACCCTTTAGCGACGAAACTGTCGTTATTGGTGTTCTTGAGCTGCCCAGAAATTCATCGACAGTGTGCATGGTGTCTAGTTTGACCACTTATAAAATCCAATCCAAAGTGTTTCTGGACTAGAGATCTACTAGATATTGTAGTACTCATGTAATATTTCAAGTTCATAACAATTTCGGGGTCAGATCCTAACACGTGATCAAGATCTAAGCTCTGCAAAACTTGTCAGACACTGTTCTTCAATTTCTGGGTTTTCCAGAATTGAAGAACAGTTCATGCTACCACTTTTGAGGCTCCGTAACATTGATCCCAAGGCTTGTTTGTATGATCTAAATGTTCATAATGGAAGTAGAGATGTCAAGGAACAACTTGGTATCATCAGATCATTCTAATAACAACAAAAGCACAACATATAATCAAGTCAAACCTTGTCAGAAAAACGTCTCACGAAGAAATCTGGGTTTTCCAGATTTGAGAAAAAAACAGCTGGTCAACTCTACTTTGACCAGCCATATTTTTTATTATATGCATGATCTAAGTGTTATAGAGGCTTAATCATATAGACTATATGTCAGTGTACAAATGGAATACAACAACATGACTAACCGCCTTACCAGAAGCAAGATCTAGAGCCTACAAAATGTTGTCAGATTTCTGAGAAAATTCTGGGTTACCCAGATTTTCATTTTCGTGACCGGTCAACCCTGTTTGACCACTTATAATTGTGATTATATAAAAGATATGGACCTGATTCAAGTTTCATATCCAAAATCTCATGACATACTATAACTTCAAACATTTAAACAACAAAAACAAATAACAGAATGAGATTTACAGGGTCTGACATTCTTTGTCAGACCACTAAAAATTTATTTTCCCAGATTTTTAAATACTTAAATTTCGAGCACTTTGATGTTATGGATCTAACATGTGCCAACCCAGATCAGTTATAGACACTACATAGAACATATTACAACACACAAACATAACTTTTAACACATCATTCAAAATCAGATTGTAAGATTAGCTTTATACCTTTCCATGAGCAAATCTTGATTCTATGTTTCTGATTTGTTATTGGTGATCGTGGGGCTGTAATATGGGACTGAAATACTTGTCAATTTCGTGGGTTAGAGAGAGAGAGAGATGGATTTGATAGTGAGTTGGTGTACAAATGGGCTAACAATTGATATTTCTCTCTCCTGGATCTATTTATACAAGTCTTAGATGCATGTATATAGCTGATATTGCTTGATTTGCTGGAGATTTATATTGATATGTGTCACATGGCTGATACATTAGGTCACCAACTCCTTATTTGTCTAGATTTACAAGGGCAAAAATGTCTTTTGGTTTTTAAGGGCAAACTAGTAACATGGCAAACCCTTAGGGTTTAACCCTAAGGTTAGCACAAATTTGAAATTCTAGGATTTTTA
Organism: Panax notoginseng; assembly: GCA_016801055.1. NCBI lineage: Eukaryota > Viridiplantae > Streptophyta > Magnoliopsida > Apiales > Araliaceae > Panax > Panax notoginseng. The sequence goes on along the minus strand of CM029013.1, from coordinate 230,270,919 downwards.
TTTAGGGTTTGTGCAAAATTTTAGTTTCTAAAAATAAAATAAAATTAGGGTTTTCCTTAATTAAATTAGATTTCTAATAATCTAAACTTGAAAATTAAATTAAGAATTTACTAATTATAATTAACCTCGCTAATTTAGCAATTAGGGCACCAATGAGCAAATTAGGGTTTATAATATAAATATTAGGATTTATAAATATTAATTACGGTTTCAAAAATTAGGGTTTTCCTAATTAACGTTAAATTCCATAATACTTATCCTTAATCATAGTAATACAATTACAAAACATTCTCGAACTCATAATTGAGTTTCAAACTAGGGTTTCCATTTATCAATCAGTTAATTATTGTTTAAGGTTTGTAATTTAAGAAATTAGGGTTTTGAAAATTAGGGTTCTCCCAATTAGGGTTAATATCTATAACACCGGTCGTTAATCACATTAACATGATTACATAACATTCCTAAGCTGGCATTCAACTTTTGAATTAGGGCTTAACAGCTTAAAACTAGGGTTTGGTCATGATACAACATAATTGAATAATCATTATCAGTCCACACATATATAGTACCTATTTGTAGAACTGAAAAATCAAAATATAATTAATATTATATTATTATTCTTATTCCTTGATAAAAATCCAAAATTAAGATTTGGATTCTATATCTGATTTATTTGGCTTATATACCTTTATTAATTAAATTAAAATAATTAACTTAATTAATATAAATTAAATTCATATAAAAAAATAATTATTATAATAATTCTAATAATCATTTCATATATTATTTAAATAATATATTAACATAGTTTCATAGAAAATAATTAATAAAAACATATTTACTGTAAAATTAATTATTATTAGAATATAATTTATAATGAGTAATAATTCTAAAATAAAATTATTTATAATCATTCATGTAATAAATATATTTTATATTCATCACATAAATACATACAGACATTATCTTGTACAAATCCTCATCTTTAAAATAAAAAAATTTTATACGCAAAATTTCTGATTTAATTATATAGAAAATATCGGTTTATTACATTTTTCGTTGTAGTAAATTATGAAAATTGTTGCCTAAGCTTGCAACGAATTTCTAATGAAATTTTTTCCCGCCAATGAATTAGCAACGAAATTTTGCAACGACTTATGAATTTCGTTGCAAAAAGTGAAAGCCTGACACAATCTGCAACGAAGGACAAATTTCGTTACTAAACATATATTTTTAGCAACGACTTATAAAGTCGTTGCCCGAAAAATCATTGCTAAAGGCCCATTTTTTTGTAGTGTCTGTCTAAAGATTATTCTCTTGTTAAAAAAGAGAAAGAGAAAGTTCAAGAAGAACTGGAAACAGATCTTCTAAGTGCTAACTCCCTCTCTAAACTTTAAGCTGAGAATAAACTCTTAAGACAGACTAATGAACTTAATGCACAAAGAGAGTCAAATCTAACCTCTAAGATTGAGGAACTAGAAAAGACAATCTTAACGTGGAATATATCTTCTTCATCCATGGACTCCCTGATCTCTATTCAGAGAAGTGCATCTGACAGAACAGGTTTAGGTTTTGGGGAATCCGCCTCAAAACCATACGTGGAAAAGTCAAAGGAGACTAACATCAACAGTGCTTCAAACCTCAATAGAAGCATTACATTTGTGAAATCCTCACAGAAGGAAGAACCAGCCCATCCCTGCTCTTTTGATCCAATCTATGCTACAAGGCATAACGGATCCCATGCTGGCCTAGGATTCAGAAAATAAAGGAGTAACTTAGTCACTGCTCTCCAACCTCGAAGGATCGCGGAGTCGAGCAAAATCAACTCCATGAACCAACCAGGTAGGAATAGTAGAGTTAAGTTATACTCTTCACAAATCATGAATCACAAGGACACATTGAAAAGGAAGAATTAGTATAAAGAAAGGACTGCCAGAAATCCACATAAGTTCAAATGGAAAAAGAATCCTCACACACTCACAAGCATGCATTATGCTAGATGTTTTGTATGTGATAAGATTGGTCATAAGGCTGCAATATGTTACAATAATCCTATACATATTAAACCCAAAGTCAAACAGATTTGGGTTCCCAAGGGTTCTAATAAAATAGGACCCATGCAAGTATGGGTACCAAAATGAGAGCTTAAATCTCAATGCAGGAATAGAGCTCCACGATCACAACTTGGTACCTGGACAGTGGATGCTCACGACACATGACTGGGAACAAAGTCCTCAAGTCCAACTTCATAGAGAAAGAGGATCCAACAGTCATCTTTGGAGACAATGGCTCTGGCAAGACAAGAGGTTATGGCTTAGCTGGGAATGGTACAGTATCCTTCAACAAAGTAGCCTATGTGGAAGGACTAAAGCACAATCTTCTGAGTATAAGCCAGCTCTGCGACAAGGGTCATCAAGTTACCTTTCTCAACAATCAATGTCAGGTCAGAGATCTGAAGACCTCTTGTATAAAGTTGACCGGAACAAGAGAAGGAAATGTCTACACTGTTAATCTTGGTCAACTAAGTTCTGAAGAGATAATATGCTTTTTGGCTAAAGCCTCTGAAGAAATGAACTGGCTATGGCATAGAAGGCTGTCTCATCTCAACTTCAAAAGCATGTCAAAACTAGCCTCCAAGGATCTAGTAGCAGGCTTACCCAAGCTCAGCTTTGTCAAGGAAAGGCCATGCAACGCCTGTCAACTTGGAAAACAAACTAGAAGCTCATTCAAAAGCAAAACTGTCAACTCAATTGATAAGCCTCTGCAGCTACTTCATATGGATCTATTTGGACCAATTCCAACAACGAGCCTTAGAGGGAAGAGATACTCATTGGTCGTAGTGGATTACTATAGAAGATTTACATAGGTGTTCTTTCTAAATTCAAAAGATGAAACAAGCTCCCAACTCATCAAGATGTTCAGGGTGGTGATGAACGAGAAAGGGGAGAAAATCAAGGCTATAAGGAGTGATCATGGTAGAGAATTTGACTTCTCTGAGTGGATCAGTTCTGCACAGACAATGGCATCAGTCATAACTTCTCAGCTCCACGAACTCCACAGCAAAACGGAGTAGCTGAAAGAAAGAATAGAATGTTAATTGAAGCTGGAAGAACTCTACTAGCAACAGCCCGTCTGCCTGAATACTTTTGGGCAGAAGCTATCAACACTGCATGCTATACTCAGAACATATCTCTTGTGCACTTTACGTTAAAGAAGACTCCCTACGAGCTATGGAGAGGAAGAAAGCCAAATGTCAGCTACTTCCATGTGTTCGGTTGTGCATGCTATATTCTCAACAATGGAAAATAGTATCTGACTAAGTTTCAACCCAAGTTAGACGAAGGAATCTTTCTCGGATATGCCACAGACAGTAAGGCTTGTAGAGTGTTCAACAAGAAGACGCTAAGTGTTGAAGTCTCAATTCACATCATCTTCAATGAAACAGACTTAGAGAAAATTGTGCCTCAAGACACTACAAATGACAACTCAGACACTAAGAACAAGGTGGTTGAGCTCAACATCACGATCGTAGCCCCATAAAATGAAATCATCGAGCCTGAAGAAGAGATCGTAGAGAGAACTACGCTAGACAACGAACCTCCAGATCAAGAAGTAGAGGTTGATCTTGAAGAATTCAGACAAGAAGGCATCAGGTCAGATGTTCCAACAGGAAAAAGATGGGAAAGAGATCACACTCAAAGACCTAATCATTGGAGATCCAAATGCACGAGTCAAGACAAGATCTGCCACCCAGAATGAGTGTTTTTATCTAGGCTTTATGTCACAAATGGAACCCAAGAAGATAGAAGATGCTATGGAAGACTCAAGTTGGATAGAAGCTATGCAAGAGGAACTAAATCAGTTTGAAAGAAGCAGAGTGTGGAGATTAGTTCCAAGACCAAGAAGCCACCCAGTTATTGGCACCAAGTGAGTCTTCAGAAATAAGATGATTGAAGATGGGGTAATAATAAGGAATAAGGCAAGACTAGTAGCCAAAGGTTACTCCCAAGAAGAAGGCATCGACTACGATGAAACCTTCGCACATGTTGCCAGATTAGAAGCCATCAGGATATTCCTTACTTTTGTTGCCCATATGAAGTTCAAAGTCTTTCAAATGGATGTTAAAAGTGCATTTCTGAATGGTGAACTTCAAGAAAAAGTATATGTGGAGCAACCTCCAGGTTTCATCAATCCAACTCTCTCTAATTATATCTATAGATTAGATAAAACCTTATATAGACTTAAACAAGCACCTAGAGCATGGTATGAAACACTAACTAACTTTTTTTTTTTATTGAAAATGGCTTCACTAGAGGTAGAGTTGATACCACATTATTCCTTAGAAAGCACAAAAATAAAGTCCTATTTGTTCATATATATGTAGATGACATTATCTTTGGCTCTACTGATGAAAAAATGTGCAAGAGATTTGTCAAGCTTATGCAGAGCAAGTTCAAAGTGAGTATGATGGGTGAGCTAAATTTCTTCCTTGGATTACAAGTAAAGTAGACTGATGAAGGTATCTTCATTAATTAAGCCAAGTACATTAAAGACTTACTTAAAAAGTATGGCATGGAATCAGCCTCTCCCATGAAAATACCAATTGCTCCAGCAACTATGCTTGACAAAGATGAAAAAGGTAAAAGTATTGACATTACTCAATACAGAGGTATGATAAGCTCTCTTCTATATCTAACTGCCAGTATACCAGACATAATGTTTGCAACATGTATATGTGCTAGATTTTAAGCAAATCCTAAGGAATCACACTTAATTATTGTAAAAAGAATTTTCAGGTATCTCAAAGGCACACCTCACTTGAGACTCTGGTGTCCCAAGGAGTCCTCCTTTGAACTGACAGGATATACAGATGCTAATTTTGCAGGCTGTAAGATCGATAGAAAAAGTACTAGTGGCACTTGTTAGTTACTAGGAAACAGACTTGTGTCCTGGTTCAGCAAGAAGTAAAACTCAGTATCTACCTCAATAACAGAAGCTGAATACATTGGTGCTGGTAGCTGTTGTGCTCAAATCTTATGGATGAAAAATCAGCTAGCAGACTATGGGTTTGATTTTAAAACTATACCTGTTTATTGTGATAACACAAGTGCCATAACAATAACATATAATCCTGTCATGCATTCTAGGACAAAGCATATAGAAATAAGATATCATTTTATTAGGGACCATGTTCAAAATGGAACTATATCTTTACAATACATCCCTACTGAAAATCAACTTGCTGATGTCTTTACAAAGCCTCTAGATGAATCCAGATTTAATAAATTGATAAGTGAGTTAGGCATGCTAAATCTGCAACCATAAACTCTATGCTCTAGTTTGTGCTAACCATGCAGATAAAACGGCTATATTTAAAATCGTAGAGATGATTAAAGAGAAACCACGATCGTAGAGCAGCCTCGACATAACAGAGAACCATCTTGTGATGACATCATTTCTATCAAATCCAAGCAATCCCTCTGAGAAGCGCCTCAGGGACAAACCTGACCCTTAGTTCAGTCTAAGAGGTTGGCCCTTCCTGAGCTACCTCAACCTAGAAGGAATGCTATGTCAGAGCTTATCACAAGGACCAGGACATATAATGGTCGTAGAGAAGAGTCAGTAATGAACTCTACCATCGTAGAGCAACCTATACGATCGTAGTCCTCCTAAAGGATACACTAGCTCAGAGGGAGCTAAGGACATATCAGTATTTTCAACAGTATTTAAAATCGTGGAGCCCGACAGAACACGTGCCCCATTATACAGATCGTGTGGAGGGAAGTTACGAGTATAGTTTGAAAAGGTTATTTGAAAATTCACCTCATAATTTCAAAAAGCTCTTTCCTCTCTCTCTATCTCTCTACCAGCAGAAACCCTAGCTTTCAGAACGCTCAACCAACCTCAGTTCAAGAAAATTAATGGCTGCTTCTAATGTTATCTCTGGTTACCAACTCTGCTTTGACGAATTCAAGATAACTGACCTTCAGTTTCATAAGATTCTGTCTCTTCTAAAGAAAGCTGGTCTTGAAGAAGCTCTGAGCACTAACACATAGATATACCCGAAGATGGTGAAAGAGTTCTACAACAATGGAGTCTTTGAGCATGACATCATCACTATATGGGTCAAGGGGGAACAAATTAAACTCAAAGCTGAAGATATAAACCTTGCCCCAGGTTTCAAATCAAACGAACTCGTATCTATGGATGTCATCGACTTTCATGAAGGTCTGAAGAAAATGCACCGCACAAAGTTTCAGAACATCAAGGGATACAAGAAGAAAGAGTTTCCCCAGAAATATGAATTTCTAACTGACATTGTTGGGAATTACATATGCTGTAAAAGCTCTGGTCACGACTCTGTAAATGAAGTTCAACTAAAGCTTATGATAGCAATCTGCTTCAGGATTCAACTCAACTATAGAGCTCTACTTATCGATTGGATTGGGAAGTGGATACTCAGCTCAAAGAAATCAAAGAGCTCTGGGAAAATGCTCTATGGAAGGTTCATAAGCATAATCCTGCAATCGGCTCTGTGTGACAAAATTGGGGATAAGGAAGGAGAATCCATCAATCCCAACAGAAAAATGACCCAGCAGCTGTTTCAAAACTTAAAAAGAAACCCTGCAGAAAATGTCAGAATGATGTCTGAATCCAGTGGAAGGACTGGTGAAGCAAAGGAATTTGGGCTACCAGGAAACATGTCGGTTCTGAAGGAAGCAGAAGAAGAAGAAGAAATTAATCAAGAGGAACCCATCGCTTTGATCAGAAAAAGCAAGGGTAAGAGGAAAATGAAAACTCAAACAACAGAAGAGCCTCAAGGCTCAACCACTAATGCACCATAAGGAAGTTCAGGCACTGAAACTCTGAAGGTAATGAAGAGGAAAGAGCAGCAGTTTGAGGAGGAAGAAGACAAAGCCACCATCTCTCAGCTACTTAAGAAGGGAAAACGCAGCCACAAAATAAAGAAGTCTTCACTATCCTCGATCGTAGAGTCACTACCGTTCGTAGAGTCCAACTTGACATCACTCCAGAAGTGGACACTGCAACAGTATCCCAGACTGAATCAACTGTCAAAGCTGTAGCTGAAGAAAGCCCCAAGGCTGAAGCTCAACCCAGAAAGGCAAGGAGAAAGCTTGTCAAGACATATATTCTTGAAAATGTAAAAGCTTTGAAGGAAGAAGAAAGGAAAATTGCTACAGAAAAAGAGCTTTCTGAAACTCCTAATGATCCAACTGAGGGGGAGCTGCCTGAAGTTCAAATGAATGATCAGATTGAGGGGGAGTCTCTCGAAGTTCCTGTGCAAGAAAAAGCTACAGTTAAGGGGGAGATACAAGAGGATAGGGAGATCGACGGTACAAAAACTATAGAGGTAGAAAAGGGTGAATATCAGACAAGGAATGAGGAGATGTTTGAAGTGGTGGAAATTTCAAATGAAGAAAATGAATATCTAGAAGAAGAAGAGGAAGATGAAGTTGAGATTATAGCAGTGGGCTAGGATGGATATAGGAGAGCCAACTATAATCAGTTGTTCTCCTATTTACCTATGATGCCCTATCACAGAGCCCAAATTCTCAACTCCTGGGATCATATGTTCTTGATTTTCAAAGCTTATCCAGCAATCTTAGTGCTTGCTCGTGGATTCCCAGGAAACCTCACATTTGCTCAGAAGCTAATAACTAACCATCCTTCTTCAAAAATTGGGCGTGAGGTACAATCAATTCCCATCTCTTTCAGAGTTAGTGACTGTCCTCCATCAACCTTCAACCAATTCTACGAATTACCAAGATGGTTGGAAGTGATACTTCATCGACTAAACCAATTTCCAGCTATAGAATCCCAACATTCTGTAACTGATGAACCAAATATTCCTAATTTTATATTGATCCAGTCTCCCACCATCTCTCACTCTATGAATATCAATCATACTCAAATCGTAGAGTCACCTACTCAACCAGAACCAACATCACCTCCTCCTATAATTCAAACTCACATGCCTGCACCTCCTTCAGATATTCATTCCTCATCAACCAATAATTATTTTGATCTTGACCTTGCTCTCTACAATCTGTAAAATCAAAATACTAGAGCCTCTCCTCCAAACTCTCAGCAAATTCTTGAGCTTCTATCAGATTAAAATTGAGTTGTCCAATGCATCACAGAAAGTGACCAAAGATATTCAAGAAGTTCTTGAGATTCACTTTGAGTTTGTTCATATGAGGCTGAACCATTTGATAGATGCTGCCAACACCCTTCCCAGTAATTTGAGCCCTGAGCTCACAAATAAGCTAAGGGAGATTATTAAGTAAATGATCCACAATATTAATAAAAGGGATCAGATTCACTTTCAGGCTGTCAGGAAATACAAGGAAGCAATTCTCCTTATGCAGAAGACTTAGGAATCTCAAAATAAACTTGTGATGAAAAGTCTTTCAAGTCTACGAACCTCCATGAAAGAATTCCAAGAATTTTTAATGTGTCAGATGCAACAAACAGACACTGTCTTGTCTATTCTACAAAAGAACAGGTCTCGAACTGATTCTCTGGTTCAAGAAAACCATGAAAACATTGCTCAATTCAGGAATTAGCTCCACGAACTCGTCCAAGACATGAATCGTCTGTCTGAAGACATTCAAACCCTTGATGCTGACATAAAGGGGGAGAATAAAGGGGAAGGGGAGAAAGGCAAAGGAAGAGGAAAGCAAATTACTCAATCCTCAAGAAGTCCTCCCACAAGACAGCCTCGCTATTAGACTCCATGATCTGAACAGCAGCAGCGCCAACCAATTCTAATGGCACAACCGCTAAGGAGTCGAAGGCCATCTCTTAGCTCACAAGGAGTAACCACTACTGGCCTAAACATGCCAGTTGGAGATCCTGCATTTATGAACAGACACGGTCATGGAGAATGGCTAAATCAAAGCAAGATGGAAGACATTACATGGACAGACGAAGCCAACAAGAGAAGGAGCTGTAGAGTATGCCAATCCTCCAAGGAGCAAAAGGCAAAAGAAATAGAGATACGTTGGAATTTATTTCTTATTGATGTAACTAAGCATTATTGTAATATCTATCTTTGCAAACATTAATAAATTCATGTTTATTTTCTAGAGATTTCAGCTGCTCACTGAAACACTAAGTCATATTTACTTTCTAGCAACTGCATCTAGAAATTGATGATCATGATACAAATCTCCTTGGTTATGTCAACATCAAATAGGGGGAGATTGTTCGGAAATTGTATATTTAAATTTGATGTTAAAAGTAAATAATCATGCTTATATGTAAAGTCCTTCAAGGAATACATGTACAAGGACTTAGTGATAGATCAAAATTATTAGGTTGATCTGTACTTTAATGTTTATCATTCTATAAATGAATGTATAGAAGAAAAGATCAAAACTGTTAGGTTTATCTATCTCTTGAGATGTAATAAATAGGCTTCAACAGAATCGTAGTCTGTTGAGCCAGCCAAGAGATTGCAGAAGCCAAGGCAGAATCATAGAGTATCGAGAATCGTAGTCTGTCTGCTTTGGAGGGCATCTACCAGTATCGTAGAGTGGTCCAAGCATCTAACGAGCAAACTCAAGAATTGTAGTGTGCTCTAGGAAGCGTAGAGTCTACAAATCAATCAAGCAAAGATCGTAGTCTACCAGTGCTTAAGAGAAATCATAGTGTTCTCCTCTATCAGTCTGGATCAAGCTAATATGGCAAGACATCACGATCATGATCGTAGTGCATCATCTATCTGCATCAGAAGCGTCGAGGTTTCTCCATTTGTTGAAGCATAAATTACAACAAATGTGGAAAGGATTATAGACGTTAAGACTCTCGAGAATCCCAATGACCTAACACTTATCCTTAGTATATAACAAAGAAACATATTGAGGAAGCTAAGGAAAGTACTACATGTCAACTAAAAACATCTTTTCAGGTGTTAGGTGAGATAATAGTCTGCTGTGTCAGTGGTCCAGATGGCTGGACAGAAGGTTTCCAAGAAGTCACCATCAATGCTCAAAAATGTCAAATACAATTAATGCTTCAACGGATGCTTTCAAACGGACATATTTCAATGGCACATTATATGCAAATCAGATACAGATCCAAGAAAAGTAGTAAGCACACAACAAAAAGCTGAAGAACACTCAACGCTCAACTCTACAATCTGAAAAGAAAGCTTGCTTAGCTACTCAGTTCTTTCGAACATAAGCTTAACGACAACTGAGTAGCACCATTCATGAACTCAACTATCATTAAGTGAAATAAGAAATTCCAAGTATGTTGGACTTGAAGAGTTCTAAGTGAACTAAGAAGTTCCAAGTCTACTGGACTTGAAGAGTTCTAAGTAATCTAAGGGGGTGTTTGTTTAGAGTTGAATAACTGAATGGATGAATCGGTCAGTGCGTTTATTTTGATCTGAATGGCTGAATCGGTAAGATTGCTAAGTCAGATTTTTTTAGCTGAATGAACACTTGAATGAAGTAAAAAAATTTAAAAAAATAAAAAAATAAAAATAAATTAACTATTATATTAAGTAATATTAAATAAATTTACAATAATTTTAAATTTTTTTAGAGGGCTAAAATAATAAAGTTTTGTCATTAACATGTTTCAGACATATCAATTATCAAATAACTTTTTTCATTCACATCCAGATTCATATTCAACTCATTCAGATTCAGATTCAGCTCATTCATATTCAGATTTAGCTCATTCATATTCAAATTCATTTAATTTTTATCAAACACCCCATAAGAAGTTACAAAACTACTGGTCTTAAAGGAATCTAAGTGATTCGAAGATTGTAAAAACATCCTTAGTGGATTTCATACTCAAGGAGTAGAAGAGTGAACTAGGAGCCTTGAGTGCTCTGAACCACTTAAATTCTCGGTGTCTTTTATATTCTTACTTTAACTGTTATACTTGCTATAACTGCCTGTTAACTATTTACTCTGTTTATCTTAAAGGGGAACAAACAAATCACATATTCCGTTAAAATTGATTAACAAATTTGACAAAGTATTTTGAAAAAGAAAATTTTAAAATATCTATTCAATCCCCTTTCTAGATAACTATTGTGCCTCTGGGAACTAACAATATTCTATGCGAATCTAGGCAACTATCAATTCTTAAAAATAAAATTTATTTTTATGTTAAATATATTCTTTGTACGTATAACTTTTATGTAAGTATGTGTTTGTGTGCCATAGTTTTAGCTATTGAATGTTTGAGAGTGTGCCTTGTAAAATGATCTACAAGTTCTGTTGTCGTGCAACCAATTTATCGAGAAATTTGAAGGCAATAAATGGCTTGCCGACTAGACATTATCAATTGTAAATAAATACAAACTTGAGGACAATTCACCTATGTGCCTATTCGGCATATCATTTTCAGAAGGAAGAATCGCAAAATCGTCAGTCCAATTTGATATCTACTCTCATTTTGGCCCTTTAAGTGGCAAAATCTTCAACTGGATCCTTCAAGTGTCTAATTTGATTCAATTGACTCATGGTGTACAATTAATTATTCTCAACATCAAGAGCCAATGTTACTTAAAGGATTCAATTGAAATTTTTGTCACTTAAATAGCTAAATTGAAATTGAGTGACAACTTGAAAGAACACTTTGTAATTTGGCCTTTCCTGAATTAACTCAAACACCTTGCGTAACTAAAGCTCTGAGTGCATGTTAAGCGATGAATTTCTCCAATAATTTATGAGAATTGATATTTTCATAAGTAAAATTTGATATTTTGACAATATGTCGCTCACATTAGTGTGAGACGTACCTATATACTATAGAGACTTGTGGAACTATCATTTTTACTTGTGAAAATATCAATTCTCTAATTTATTAGAAAATGAGCCGAATAATGCATAATATGTTTCAGAGTAGAATAATGTAGTTATCATGATGAAGAAGAAAAATTATCCAGTTTATAAGAGCTAGACCACTACAACTAAAAGCCTAATTTCGACGGAATTATCCTCGACGGAATATATTCTGTCGAAATTACATTATGTACGACGGAATAATCCGTCAAAGAGAATTCCCTCGACTATAATATAATTCTGACGGAATTTCGTCGAAAATAGAAGGCCCTTTTTGGTTCCAGTCTTTCCACCAATGCGAGGCCTAAATTTGATGGAATTATGATTATTTTCAAGGGAATTTTTGTCGATGTTTAATAATTCCAAGGGAATTATTTTCGATGAAAAAATAACTTTTAAAACCTAAATAGTCAACGTCTTCTTCAGCAGCCTCACTCTCGCCCATTTCTATTTTTTCTCTCTCCATTGTTGTTCTCTCCCTCTCGCTCACCATTGTCGTGGCTCTCTCCCTCTACCACCTCATGCCTCCTCCTCGGTCACTCCACCTCCACACACCTCCTCTGTCAGCACCCTCCACCTCCCCACCTCTTGCCACCTTCTTCTCCTCCTCCTCTTCTACTGCTTCACAGGTACATTTTAGTCTGTACTTTGATTTTGTATATTTGGGTTTAGATTTTTGTATGTATATTTGAGTTTGAAAATTGATTTTGTATGTGTAAATTGGTAGTTGATAATAGTAGAAGTACTTATATGATTACTTTGAAATTGGTATGAAATAGTTTTGGAATTTGTGAAATTGGTCTGAAATTGATATGAAATTGGTTTGAAATTGGTATGAAATAGGGTTGAAATTAGTGAAATTGGACACTGTGCTTGATTAGAAATTGGTTAATTAGAGTCTGAAATTGGGATTACATAATTAAAATTGGGATTATCAGAATGCCCTGAATTGTTGATATGTGCAATTTATTTTTGATATCATTCTGAAATTGGGAATATTCTAGTTGCAATACCCTGCTTGATTCTTCAAATACAAAACATGTTTCAACTACAAACTTTGTGGGCTATTTATTTGCTATTTTTGATGGAATTCTCGACAGAATTTCTAACATAAGAAATCAATTGAAAGTATTGGCATATTTATGGGCCCCACTTATTTTATTTATGTATTTATCTGTAATGACCCAAGTCCCACATCCACTAATTTGAAAACTTTACCCCTTTTCTAAGTCTATAAATAGAAGGGTTTGGCCCTTTTGAAATTCAACAACAATAAGGCCTCCAATTTTGAGAAAGGCTTTGTTGTGGGAGGGTTTTTTTTATAAAAACCTTCTTAGTTAAATTTTGGCTTCGAGTGTGTTGGCAGTCTATGGAACTCATATTTTCGGGTATATTTCTTACTTAATTTTCAGTATTGTTATTATTTTAAAATATTGTATTTAGTTTGTTAGTAGAAGTGGAAATTTTGGTATATTTTGTTAGTAATTAGTATTTTTGCATCGTTGTTATTTTTATAGCTTTGATTACTGTTTTCTATTTAGATTATTAATTAATAGTTTTGGATTAATATTATTGGCTTTAATTATTATTTTGTATTTAGATTATTATTTTTGCATAATAATAATATTTGTTTGAAGAGGGGAATTGCATCCTAATGACATTTATTTGTTCTAAATTTATATTTAGGAATTGTTCGGCTATTAAATTTATGTTCAACGATATCGAGGTAAGTGAATTTCTGAACTATTTAATGTTTTTAAATTATCATTTATTTTTATGTACACGTTAGTAATTTATCGGATGCCTAAATGCAAGGTTTCAAAATTCATTATGCTTTATTTAAGGCTTCCATTTGAATGAAAATGTTACACTTGTATTTTGTTAATAACCCGGATCAAGTATCAAAATAGAATTTTAATTTAGATAATGATATTATGTGATATTAAACTGTGAAATAAGTATAATTTTGAATATCAAAAATATTGAGAAAGTATTTTTAGAAATCTCAGTCCCAATATATACAAAACCTATTAGTGTTTACGCTAGTTCCGGAACAATGTAGGATCTACTAAGGCGCAAACCTTTAGATTCGGGGGGCATTTTTTGGGGCACGTGCATGATAAAATACCTTAGTAGGGGCATATCATTGACATTATTGAACCATTGGGCCATGTCACAGGGTTGTTTTAACCTTAGTCATCGGGGTTGTAGATTAAAAGATACATTGAATATATTAAACATATTAAAATTATTTATTGAACATATTGAAATCATTTTTGAATTATGTTTTGTGATTACTGATTTTGGTTTTGAATGCATATATTGACTGTTGTTATCAAACAAGAAAAGATTATTTTTGAAAAGTATGTTTATTGTTTATATTGAATTCTAAAAGTTATTTTGTTTTGCAAATTGTACTTGATCAACCTAAATAGTAAATACTATCATTTGATGGGTTTTATTGCTCACCTTTACATAATTTGTATAGGATACTTGTTAAGAGCTGAACATTGTATCACTTTTGTGGATGATCAGAAGATATTTTTATTTAAGAAGTTTAGGAATATTTTAGAATTATAATAAGGCTTTTTTTTAATGGAGCTGTGTCTCTAAAGTTATGTTTTTGGTATTTAGTTGTTAAATCTTAGTGTAATTTTAATAATGAAAGACTGTTTGGTTTCAAGTTAGTGTCATTATTGTGTTTTCATCTATGTTGCGCTATTGATATTATTGCCTTGCGGGTCTTTGGGCTTGCATAGTGTGGCACTCTAGACATGTAGCAGGTTCGGGGTGTTACAGAGATGGTATCAAAGTGGTGGCCCTTCAAAGTGTTTTGGGTTTTAAAATCTACACATTTCTTTGGGAGTGATTCTAGGAGTTAACTGTGGGTATAGTCTTGACTAAATTTATGAATTTAGAGTGTGAGATAAAATAAGGTGAAAATTATTTATATTGTCTTATTAGTTGTTAGTTTACTTTTTGAATGTAAATTATCATAAAAAAAATATTTGGTTTATTAAATAAACTTTGGATATTTCAAATTTCATTTTGATATATTATTTTGATACTAGCTTTGTATAGTGTTGTTTAGTGGGGATTGTTTTATTGTGTAGAAAATGCCTCCTACAAGAAATAACCCTACTAACAACGATAATGGCGTTAATGGTATTGCTCAAATAGTGGATACCTTAGCGCAGCTAGTACATAATCAACAGTTTGGTCAACGTAGTATAGTAGAAAAATTCAAGCGATTGAATCTGCCAATATTTGAACACTACAAGAAAGTGGTCTATCAGCGAGCAAAAGTTTATGTGACTGCCATATTCGGTCACTAATGATAGCATTAGCGACTGCTATTAGCGATGGGTATCCAAACTAGTCGTTATTTGATATTAGAGACCACCAAGCCGTCGCTACATGGTCGTTAATTTGAAATTGCCGCCTTTAATTTTGGAGCATATTTGCCACCTTTAATCTACGAACGCCTTCGATCGCTTATTGTAGTCGCAGATCGTTTTGACTTTCTCAGTAGTTTAACCGTCCAGTCAATTAAAATCAGCGGTCGCACAACGCGGTTGTTGATGTTAGGAAAATTGTGTCCCTTTTTGTGCTTGCCCTTTTGTGTTCTTATTTGGTTGAGTTTTGTCTGAAAATACGAGTTTGAAAAGGTGCGACATGTGAATGTCGAAGATTTGAAATGGTTGTACCAACTCAACTGATTTTGAAAAGGTTTACACAAAGACCCAATGGTTGGACACTGTTTAACTGACCATGGAAATCGAGATTCATTGAGTTCGGGGGCTTGATTAAGCTGGGGGAATGTGTTAGGCACCCCTCGACTTCCGTGAAAACACGGTTACCACAACTTTTCAATTACCCTAATTATCTACATATGTGCGTGTGTGTTTTTTGGGCCTATGTGCAATTATATGGAAGTAGTTTTATGGCTCGTTTGCACCTATGTATAAAGGGTTTGACTTGTATATAAAAGTTTAATTTTAACAAGATATTGTAGTGAAGTTTTGGAAAACAGGTTTTCTAACCCTTCTGCTCAATAACAATTGAGGCCTTTAATACTTTCATTTTATTATGTATTCGGCTTGATTGATTTTATTTTCGTGATGCGAAACATCTTCAAGAAAATAAGATACATATCAGTGCCGAACTCCTTATGGGCATGAGAGCCATCCAAGGATATCCAGACACCGTAGATAATTTACAAGTTGACTGCAGCTGAGAAGTGTCCATCATGGGAACCAGATCTAGATTTACAGGCTGAATCTTAGATCTCATGGCTCCTAGGCTCACATGATAGATTAATATGTACAAAAGCTAGAAAGAAAACTAGATGTAAATAAATCTAAGTCGTTCTAGCTTCAACGGTTGTAGTTTAGTCTCTTTTGAACCTGTTAAAAGCTAAAGATACCCAGATTTATATAAATCTATTCCACAGGCTAGAAGATTAAATATCTACATTATGAAAGCAGTTAAAGCAGTAATATATATATATATATATATATATATATATATATATATATAAAAGCAGTAGAAAGCTTAAAAATCTTAAAAATCTTACAGTGGGCTGCTAAGAAGACTTCAGATAGCTTTTGGGGCCTGAAAACTCGGTTTCCATCGGTTAAATTTTAGTATGTTATAGAACACGAGCTTTCAAGTGTTTAGAAAGAAGAATCACGAAGTTTATAGCACTCTAGAAGAGGTTAAGGGCTAAAATGGACAGTGTTTTCTTCTTTTTTGCTTTTTCAAATGACTGATGGAAGGGTTTATTTATAGACCAAATGTGTCGCGGGTCAACCTGCTGCTGCCCAGGTTACCCCGATCTTTTCGGGTCCCGTCGTCTCGAAGTACGTGCACTCGGGTTACGCACTGTCCACTCGAACCTTCATAACTTTCAATATGGGCATCCGATAGAGGCATGTTGTACCTTTTCGAAAAGCCGTTGTCGAGAGCTACACAATGACATGAGATTAGAAATTGTCTGAATCTGAGAAAATGGGTCCATGACCAGATCTCCAAGTCTTTGATGTCTATCCGTTGGGGTTAAATACTTTTTCAGTCACTGTACTATAGGTCAACTTACAAATGGATAACTGAACTTTTTTTTCTTACAGTCAACTAACTGTACTCGATTTTTCTAACACAAAGTTAAAAAAATCGTTAACTGCATTGACTTTAAACGGAACAATACACCTAAGCTGCTGACATGTTAAAAAAAAACTGATGTGGCCATGCTTATGTGAATCTGTAGGGAAATACTCCCTCCCAAACAGCTTGTAGTGGTCCCCACATGTACATATAATATCTATTCGTTGGAACTTGGAACCCAAATCGAGTTTGGTCTTGTTCAATTTGTTTTGTTTGCATAAGAAAATCTATTTTCAAGAACAAACCCTCACAATTTATCAAATCGATCAAACAATTGAGAGTAACGACCCTAAAGAGTTCAATCCTTATCTGAAGACAAAATCGATCCTCACTCTTGAGTAAATCGATCCTCACTGTTGATCAATCGTGATTTAATTTCGAGTGTGTTGGTCGCTTGAGGCTAACGGTTGACGACAGGTATGGCCCTTTTGTCCCCTCTTCTGGCTTTGATCAATAAATATTGTTATTTTGTAGTAGTATTATCCCTTTTCATAAACCCTAGGTTAAAGATTTGTTTGCTTTTTAGATTTTTAAAACCCTTATTTATGATCAGCATTACTACATATATATTATACATATATACCCTATATATATATACATATACACCGTGCATGCTCTGTTTGATATTTACAAATAGATACATATACATATTATATATGTTGATTATATCTGTATATATATATATATATATATATATATATATATATATATATATATATATATATATATATATATATATATACTACATACCCCCTATATGCTATGCTTGGATAAGTTGTTCTTGTTTTATACTATGTATGCTCTGTTTTTCATTATTTTTTATTTGTGCACAGATGGATAATATTGTGCAATTAAATGTAAACTATGGTGGGAAGTTCATCAATGCCTCCTTTTTGTGACTATGTGGGAGGTAATGTTCATCACTTTCCACGCTTGGATCCTGACTATATATGTATGGTTGCAATAGATGACTTAGCTATTCAACTTAGTTATCATCCTAAGTCATTTGTTTACTTTAAAAATGATGGAGCAGAACTTAGAAATGGTGTTAGACTTGTTTATGATGATGCTAGTATAAGAGACATGGTTAGTGTTTGTTTGCCAATTGTGGTGTCATTGATCTCTATGTAGACCATGTATTACCATATAATACTGACCAAACCTCCATATTGGATGAACATAATAGTATTAGTGTGGTTGATAATGTTGTTGATAATGTGGTTGAAATTGTGGATGAAACTTTAGCTGGTAATGTTATTGCTACTGTACTTGAAAATGTGGCTGATAATGTCGTTGAAAATGTTGGTGAAAATGAAGCTGGGGAGAGTGAGGGTGATGTTGATAATGAAGGGACTAATGAGAGTGAAAGCAAAAGGACTAAAGAAATAAAGAACATAAAAAAGAGTCAGAATAGGAAGTCCAGAAGGGGTAAACAAAGGGCAGTTGAGGAATGCTATGAGACAGATGATAACCTTGATAGTGATGATGATGCAGTCTATAGTGATGAAGAATTAGTAGAAGCTAGGAGGAGATGTAGGGAGTATAGGAGGGAGATGAGAAAGAACACATTGGTGGAGGATATAGGAGATAATGAGGGAGAGGAGGCAGGAAATGAGGAAGAAAATGTCTTAGGACATGAGGATGAAATAGATGGAAAACATGGGGGAAATGAAGAGGGTGAGGATGAGCCTGCAAATGAGGAAGAAGATGTCTCAGGACATGAGCCAAATATGAATCAAATAAATGGAAAACATGGGGGAAAGAATGGTGAGGGCAGTGAACATTATGTATAGGAAAGTGACTATTAGAACAGTGATTCAGATGATACATCATGGTGCAGTGAATATGAGGACAATGATCAGCTCAGGTCTCTTTCTGAAACAAGTGAAGAAGATGAGGATGCTTGCTGTGTAGAACCCCCCCTAGTAAACCAAAAAAAAATACATGTGTTATATACAGTAGTAAGACTAAAAAGAAGTTGATAAAGTTTGAGGAGTACATGGTATTTGCCAGCATAAAGGAGTTTAAAGATGCCATTAGAGACTACTCCATTGTAATTGGGAGGAAATTATGGTATTCAGTCAATGATTCCAAGAGGTGCCAAATTAGGTGTGATAAAGGATGTCCATGGAGATTATGGGCTAGTTACATACAAGGGACTGAAACGTGGCAGGTGAAATCTCTCTTAGACATTCACAATTGCACTAGAGTCTTTAAAAACAAGCTTACTATAGTCAAGTACTTGGCTGATTACTATAGGGATAGTATTAGGAGGAATCCTAGCTGGAAATTAAGGGAAATGCAAGAAGAGATAAAGTTGAAACTGAAGTTGGATGTCATTGAGGTGAAGTGCATGAGGGTTAGGCAGTTGGCATTATAGGGAATTCAGCAGGTCATGAAGGATCATTATGCAAGGGTATGGGACTTTGGGGCGGAGATAGTTAAGAGTAATAAAAATAACATAGTTGACATAAAAACAACAAAATTAAATCTTGATGATGTGCCCAAATTTAAGAGATTTTATGTATGCTATGATTCCTTGAAAAAGGCTTGGAAAGGGCTATGTAGACCTATTATTGGCTTGGATGGCTGCTTTTTAAAAACAGTGTGTGGTGGACAACTATTATCTGCAGTGGGCAGGGATGGAAACAATCAAATGTTTCCTATAGCTATGGGTATGGTTGAGAGTGAGAATTATGAAAGCTGGAGTTGATTCATAGAGTTGTTGGTGACTGACCTTGATTTGGGAGATGGATATTGGCTTACTCTAATTTATGACCAACAAAAGGTTAGCATCTTTGTTCATATATTCCTGTTGCAATAAATGAATCTGATTTTTTGGAACTGTTTATGAACTGTGTTATTAATTCTGTGTATTGCAGGGACTGAAAGGAGCTATTAAGGACCATATTCCTCACATTGAGCATAGAAACTGTGCTAGGCACATCTATGCAAATTGGAGAAAGAAATATCTATCACAAGCACTGAAAGGAGCATTCTGGGAGGCATCTATTGCTACACACCCTATAGCTTTTAAAATGGCAATGAGGGAGGTAAACAGATTGTCTACTCCTGCACATGACAAGTTGGTGGAGCAAGATCCAAAGCTATGGTCCAAATCTTTCTTTGAGACTCATTCAAAATCTGACAGTGTAGAGAACAACATGTCTGAGTGCTTTAATGCATGGATAATTATGGCAAGATATATTCCAGTTCTTCAAATGTTAGCTGAAATTCATGATCAAATAATGGTGAGGTTTCACCAGAAGAGGGATGCAATGGAAAAATGTGAAGAGTTAATATGCCCAAGGATTAAAAAGAAATTAGATGCAGCTATTGCAGACTCTGCCAACTGTGAAGCTCTATGGGATGGACAATCAAAATTCCAAGTGAAAGAGAGAGGAAAAGGAGGGTACACTATAAACTTAGAGCAACAAAGTTGTGCATGTAGGGTGTGGGATTTAACAGAAATCCCTTATCCTCATGCAGTTAGAGCCATTTATTCCATCTGTGGAAACCCTTTACAGTATGTAGCTAAGTGGTACACTAGAGAGACTTATCTACAGACTTATTCTCACACACTTGAAGTACTTAATGGAGAAGACTTTTGGGATTTTACTGAGTGTGATGTTATGCTGCCACCACTAATAAAGAAAAAATTAAAGGGCATGCAACAAAGATTAAGAAGGAAGGAGGAGTGGGAAGCAGGAGCAACCAAGAGAGGGGAGGTGGGTAGGATGTCAAGGAAAGGGAGGAAGATGCACTGCACCCTATGCAAGGTAGAGGGTCACAATAGACTCAGGTGTCCAAAACACCCAACTTTACCTAGAAATTACCTGCATAACCATGGGCTCAATTCCCCAAGGCGAAAAAGAAGAGTGGAAAACCCTTCTAATCCAAGCACAGAAGATGCCCATGTAAGTGTCTTTTACATATATGTACCCATTTTTATTTAAGTATTTTTTTATTAACTATTTGTATTTTATTCTATAGGGTATTGAAATTGCACAAAGGCCTGACAATGTAGGTGAGACTAGCAAAGGGACAGACACAGTTACATTTGTAAGTAATTGTACCAACTTATTCACCCTATGCAGTTTTAGTATTGTTGATAAGTTGCGACTCTAATTTACATAAGTGTGTTGTGTATTACTAATTAGATGCCAACTCCAACCCTGGTGAGAAAGAAATAGACCTCTGAAACAACTGTGGAAGGCTACACTCTACCAGCCTCTACACCACCAAACCATTACAGCACAAGGAAAAGACAAATAAACACTCGAGGGTCATGGACTTCAACATCCAGACCATTTAAAACACCAAGGCAAAAGTAACACCAAACAGTAGCATGTACTAGAATTACATACTAGTTGGTCAGAACTGATTATTATGTTTTAAATTTTGGTGTGTAACTAACACTTCGAATATCAATAGTTGTTCACATCTCTATTGCATAGAGTTTTGGTATAGTTGGTCTAAGTGTTTTGGTATAGCTGGTTATGTATGTATGGGATAGCTGGTGATGCTCTTTTGGTATAGCTTCTGAATTGGTATGGATGTATGTATGTGACTACTGTTAAGGTCTATTTTGGGTAAATTGTACCAAATGATGAAAGGATTTTAGCTCTATTGTAATGGTACATATGGTTAATGTTATATGACTGATGGTTCAATGTTATTGACTAAAAGAAATTTATTTTCAAGGTCTTTTGGTTATCATTTTTTTTCAATTTAGTTGTGACATAACTTTAGTGCAGTCTGCCAAATTATGTTGCAGTCAAGTTTGTTATGTTATATTATTGCTGTATTCATACTTTGTTTCATAGTACTAACTTATACTACATGTTAAACCAACTACAACAAAAGAGCAAAATACTCTGTTTCATAGCAAAGTTATCACCAGAGCAAAATACACCAAAGTTACCACAAGAGCAAAATGCTCTATTTTTTTCCCATTTCATTCATTACAATCATAAACATCAACCACCAAATTTCTTCACAATACAATGAAACACCAATCTTCAGCTTTTACATTCAAAAGTTTGAAACACCAAATTTCCATAGTTACAATCAAAAACATCAACCATTATTACTAATATAAATTAAAAACATCATCCATGAACAAATTACAACAATCCACATCCTTGCGAGTGTTTTTGATTTTTGGACATTTTCCCTCTCCAATTCTTTGACCACAATTGATTCACTTCCATTTTCAAGGAAGTTCAGCCTTCGTATTTCTCTGTTTGCAGAATAAAGTTCATCCCTCAATTTTTTTATCACTTCCCTTGATCTTTCAGTGAATGGAGGGTCACACCACTTGAAAAATCTACAGTACATCTTTGGCTCCTGCTCAAAAAATACAATAGATGAAGATTTGTGACAAAAAACCCCCTTTTTTAGTGCCAATTTTTTTTTATAAATAAAAAATGCACATACCTTGTACCTACTACACCTAACAAATCTTCAACCTGGATTTAGGGTTCCATCTTTCCATGCTTCCCACATAGGTGCAACTATTCCACATCCGCATACGATGGAATTGAATTCGACAGAGTCACACTCAGAATCTGCACACTTGCTCACTATTTTCCTTCTATACGAGCTCTCTACTCCACTTGAGGTACTCATCTTCTCTAACTCCACCTATATATTCGATTCTTTGTTTTAATTACTTCAAACCAATCGCCTTTTGATGCCTGAACTCTCCTCTTGCGAAGAACCCTTAATTTTTCCCCCTTTGATGTCTGATTCCTCATTTAACATGGATGAATTTCGTTGGGTCGATTTGGGCGGGCATAGGTATTTGAGTTTGATGGGTGGGTTATACCAAATGTTTAAAATTTTGTTAACTGTAATTTCCAGCTAGGATTCTGTCAATACGTGGCAATTCCACATAGTTATTCTGTTAAAAAAGTTAACCCCGCTGACGAAAATTCAACTTTATGTTAGTAAAATCGAGTACAATGAGTTGACTGTAAGAAAAAAAAGTTCAGTTATCCATCTGTAAGTTGACATATAGTAAAGTGACTGAAAAAATATTTAACCCCTATCCGTTGAGCTATCTTGTGCAGTTGTCACTCGAGATTTGAGCTATGGTTCTTGTGGGACATCTTGTGGCACAGTTTGAGTTAAAATGTGTTGAGACGACGTTGAGGTGATTTTAAGCTGGCAAAATGACCATTTTACCCCTCCTGAGGTTGTCTCTGGCTTTGGCGCAGTTGTAGAAGTCTTTTCCAAGGGTTATGTCCGAGATTGGCCTGCTGTTAACTCTGATAGTCCTCAGGGTTTTCTTTGAGGTTGGTTTGACCTCCTGGGGTTGACTTCGGGCTTTGAACTTGATTCCCTGGGTTATCTCTGGGGTTAAAATTAACTTTCCCAAGGTTCTCTTTGAAATTTGGACTGAATCTCCCGGGATTATCTTCGGGATTAGAATTAGACTTCCCAGGGTTATCTTTGGGACTGTAAACTAGATCTGTGACGCCCCCAAATTTGGGTACTTAAAACCCGAACTCGGTGCTTCACGATACCATTTCTATAAGCTGAATAATACTAATAATAATAACAATAATATAAAATTCAAACTTAATTTATATATGCATCAAAGTTTACTCCCTGGTACGAGACCTTTAAACATTTATTACATCATAGATAATAATTAACATTGTCTTAATAAACTATAACTATTACACAACATATTAGAAATCTCATTCGAACAGCTTTCCTTTCCCCTTGTTCTTGCCTGAGCCTTTGGGTTGATCATACTTAACTGAAAATATTTAATTTAAGCAAGAGTGAGCATTTGAGTGCCCAGAAAGTAATAACAATTATAAACATTAGCTGAAAGGGTTAAATGTTTTCTTTGTACTACCCTTCTACAATAAGTCAATAGTTGTGAAGTAATCTGAACCGATAATAATAACATAACAACTCTCTATCAAATTTTTGAAACTACGTAATGACTATAATTGGGATTTAGGTGACATACTATGAACATTATTTTCAATTTTTGAATAGGTTTAGTAGAAATTCATCTACAAACCGTCATAACTTATGGGCACGGGGG
Organism: Panax notoginseng; assembly: GCA_016801055.1. Classification (NCBI taxonomy): domain Eukaryota; kingdom Viridiplantae; phylum Streptophyta; class Magnoliopsida; order Apiales; family Araliaceae; genus Panax; species Panax notoginseng. The sequence continues at coordinate 230,246,859 of CM029013.1, read as the reverse complement.
TGATCAGCCCGTTATGCCCTGTATTGATCAATACTACATGCAAGAACGATAGTATCGTTAACTCTGTCCACCTTGGGTGCATAAAAAGTTTTCCCATTTACGGGATGTTCATACTTGTCGGGTTCCAAACCAAAAGTTTTATCTTGTTCAACAATAATCTATAATTCAACATATATATATACGGGTAATTGACAAAGGTGTATCAACATGTGATTAAATACAATAATTATCAAAGTGGGGACACTTGTATAACCATTTATAGAAATTAACGAATTGAATATATATCTGAATTTACCATATACTAACATGTTGATAATCAATGAGCGTATATAATATAGGGTTAATAATCTGTACAGTAATAATATAATTTAGAAATATTCTTACTCATGTCCATTGCATAAAGGAAATGTAAAGGTAGGATACTTGCCTGAGCTGCTGCTTACAATAACGTAACTTAGATCTTATCTTTTGTATAACAACCTATCAGTAATAAGATCATTTTACTGATTAGAATAGCACATCGTAATACATAACACTGCCTATTACAGTCAGCACATAACCTAATCACATTGTCACATATGTTTAACAACCATTGAATCACAAATAAACACTTATACAGTCAAAATATCTAAGTTCAGATCAATTTCTGAAATATTTCAGTGTACCGACAGCTTTATCGGGTACTTATCGAGTCTAAAACTCTAATCCTGTAGTTCAATAACTGAAAATATCAGTTATATTATTTTTAAAATGACTTATTATAATTTTTAAACAATTATTATAATTTATCATGAATTTTTAAACATCCGAATCATTATTAAATAATTTAAATATTCATTAATTCTATTATCATTAATATTTAATTAATATTAAACTACTAATGAAACCATTACCAAAATATTAAAGTTATTTATAATAACTCAAAATATTCTTAAAGTATTAATATTACCCTTAAATAATTTTTAAAATATTTAAAATTATTTTTAAATAATTACTATTAATATTAGAATATTAATTTATTATTTATCAAAATATTAAAAGTCATTAGTTATAACTTAAAATATTTTTAATTCATTTATTTCCTTTTTAAATGATTTTTAATTTAATAAAACCATTTTAAAACTATTTATCTAATATAAACTTAATATCATTAATATTAAATTATTAATGAAATTTACCTTTAAATATCAAAATTTATATTTTATAACTTAAAATATTTTAAAACTATTTATTTTCATTTAAAATGATTTATAAAATATTAAAATCATTTTTAATTAATTTATTTAATATAATTACTAAATAAATCCAATATCATTAATATTTAATAATTAATGAAACTTATCTTAAAATATTAAAAGTTATGTTTTATAACTTAAAATATTATTAAATACCTTATTATTATTTAAAAATGATTTTTAATACAGTAAAATCATTTTTAATTAATTTATTTAATGCATTTATTAAATAATTTAAATTCCAATAATTTCCAAATAAATATTAATATTTATGAAAAATATGTTAAATTATTAAAAGATAATTTTTATAACTTAAAATATTTTTTAAAACATTTTTTTTGTAATTTTCAGAATTTATTTACTATTTTTAAATGATTTTTAGAAATTACATTAATTAATTTTAATATGTCTGTCGCTAAAGCCCTTTGGCGACAGTAAGTGTCGGCTTAGGTGTTCTTGAGAAACTCAGACATTCAAAGTCAGCTTCGAGTAGCCTACTTTGACCATGCTTAATTTAGTGTCTACTATGTTTTTGGGCTAACTAATGGTCAGATCTTGTAGTGTTAATGTAATACTGCATGAAACAACAAATATCCAGGTCATACATCATCACTATCAAAAGTTATTAAGTTTGGAACTAGCTGTCAGGCGTGTTCATCTTATTTCCGGGCTACCCAGAAATTCCAGTCATGGCCGGTCAACGGTATTGATGGCCTTCTAACATGAAATCTGTTGATGATATGGTTGGTCTAGACGTCGGACTGCGTAGATTATCTATCAAGGTCCATTAATCAAGCAAAGTTCAAGTCTAAACATCATTAAGCTAAAAGATCTAAGCCTCAGAAAATCGTGTCAGATGCTGTTCTTCATTTCTGGGTTTTCCAGAAATGAAGAACAAAACGAGTATGCTACTTTGGATCCTTATACCTTGCGTTGCGAGTTTGCTCTATGTGATCTATTGATTCCAGGTTGTAGCTAACATGTAATATTACAGATTCATTAAATAAAACCAATAAAACAACAACACAACAAGAAGATCTAGTCTGGTCAAAGTCTATCAGAGATAACGTTCATCTGTTTTTCTGGGTTACCCAGAAACAAAAAACGTGATTGTTTTACCTACTTTGACCAGACACTATATTCACTCTGTTTGATGATTAGGAGATTTTAAGGCATAATAATGTAGTACATATACCAAAATACAACTTAGATTCCATAACCATAACAAAACATCAAAACACCGCCAGATCCGAGCCCATGAAAATCTTGTCAGAGCCTTCTGGGCACGATCTGGGTTTTCCATAAACTGAAAGTCATGGTCGGTCAACGATGTTTGACTAGCCATAACTTTCAATCTGTACATGGTATAACCTTGATTCAAGTTTCAAATTAAAGTCCTAACATCATACTACAAGTTGAACCCCTTAAACAATAGAAACACATAACATACAAAGATCTACAGGGTCTAAAATTCGGTTGTCAGACACAAAAAAATTATTTTCCAGATTTTTAAAAACTTCAAATCTGAGCCTCTAGATGTTATGGATCTAACATCTAGCAACCCAGATCATCATTATATACTACATACTACATGTTTAACACAAAAAAACTAACATCTAACATGCAGATCAAGATCGGATTTCTTCTAGGGTTCTTACCTCTTTGTGAACAAATCTTGATTTCTATACTTCTGATTTGTTATGTGAGTTGGTGGGGATGCTTTTGTGAATGATCTAGCAAGTAAAATTCATGGGTTTTAGAGAGAGGAGTTCTAGGATGAAAGTTGTGAATAATTGTGCACTTTCTCTCCCTTGAATTCTATATAAAACATGTATGCAATGTATTGGATGTTTGCAATGGCTGATGTGCTGTTAATCTAGCTCATAAGTAGGTCTAGGGTAGGGTGGCTGGCCAGATTTGCAAAGATTTCCCAACAATAATACACCAAATGGGATAAAAAGGGCACTTTGGTAAATTTATTTTAATTTTAAGGGCATTCTTGTCCAAGGTGCTTGAATCTAGGGTTTAATCACTAGATTTTAAGCTTTAAAATTTCCCAAAAAATTTCTAGGGTTTGAAAAATTAAAATTGAAGTGTAATAAAATTTTAATTAAAACACACTAATTTAAAATTAGGGTTTTTAATAGAAAATTAGTGTTTTTAAATTAGGGTTCCCAAATTAACAATTAGTGTTTTCTAATTAACATTATAATTTACTAAAATAATAATTATGGTTTCTAATTAACATTAAATTAGGGTTTTCAAATCATAATTAGGGTTTCTTCCAATTACAGAAATTCTATAATACATAGTAAAATTCATATAACATAATTACTACTCAGTCTTAAACTCATAGCTGAGTTTAACAATTAGGGTTTAATAACACGATATGAGGGTTATGACATAATTTATCATAATTTACCAACCATTATCAGTCTACACATATACAGTACCTATTTATAGCACTGAAAAATTAAAATATAATTAATATTATATTATTATTCTCATCCTTTGATAAGAATCCAAATTTAGGGTTTGGATTCTATATCTGATTTATCCTTCATATGCAACATCAATAATTAAGCTAAAATAATTAACTTAAATATTCTGAACAATTTCATATAATAAAATATTTATTATTATAATTCTAATAATCATTTCATATGTTATTTAAATAATATAAAATCATGTTTTTATGGAAAATAATTAATAAAACATTTATGCTTACAAAAATTAATTACTATCAGAATATAATTTGTAATGATCAAAAATTCTAAAATTATTTATAATTTTTCAGGTACTAAATATATTTGTATTTATCATACACATTACTATTAAACTCATAGCTGAGTTTAACAATTAGGGTTTAATAACACGATATGAGGGTTATGACATAATTTATCATAATTTACCAACCATTATCAGTCTACACATATACAGTACCTATTTATAGCACTGAAAAATTAAAATATAATTAATATTATATTATTATTCTCATCCTTTGATAAGAATCCAAATTTAGGGTTTGGATTCTATATCTGATTTATCCTTCATATGCAACATCAATAATTAAGCTAAAATAATTAACTTAAATATTCTGAACAATTTCATATAATAAAATATTTATTATTATAATTCTAATAATCATTTCATATGTTATTTAAATAATATAAAATCATGTTTTTATGGAAAATAATTAATAAAACATTTATGCTTACAAAAATTAATTACTATCAGAATATAATTTGTAATGATCAAAAATTCTAAAATTATTTATAATTTTTCAGGTACTAAATATATTTGTATTTATCATACACATTACTAGACACTTATTCTCATCATTAAAATAAATAAATAAAAAATTTATATGCAAAATTTCTTATTTATTTTATATTAAAAATATCGGGTTATTACGTTCACCCTCCCTTATAAGGATTTCGTCCTCAGAATCACCGTTTTAAAACTCATACATACAGGAGTACATAACATACACAATCATTGCAAATAGATCTCGATCATAATTGATCGAACAAATCTTTATCTATTCAACATAAAGCTTGTCTGTCTCATTAAACGGAAGTTTGATTTCTAAAAGAACTCAAATTCCTCCCTCAAAATTTCTTTATAAAATAATTTTCTATATATAGGAAAATCAAATATATATACCTGAAAATAAAAGTTATTCGAATAATACCTAGAGTTCCATTCCTAGCTGCCACAGTATCTTGGACCGTCATATTGAAGACTCGTGCGGTTGGTTTGTTGGCTGAAGTCGGTCCTGTGATTGCCAGAGTCCCGCTGCCTTTTCCCGTGGTTACACTCCCTGCCTCCATTTTCCTCTTTGGGTAATCCTTCACCTTATGTTCAGTCGATCCACATAGAAAACACCCACTGTTCATCCTTGGGTTGGGGCAGTTGGGAGAGATATGGCCCTCCTGCCCGCACTTGTAACATACGAACTTACCCTTCAGACACTCACCAGAGTGATTCTTTCCGCAATTCTTACACTGCATAGTCTATTTCTTCACACCTTCCTGCTTCACCTGAACATTCCCAGAAAAATTCCCCTTTCTTTTTTCACCCCTATTTCCACTATTACCTTCCACCTTCACAGCTCCTCCAGCCTTGCTTTGGTTCCTCTTCTCCTTGTTGTAGAGGCTCATGACCTTACTCCCCTCCTCAGCTATGATAGCCTTCTCCATGAGTGCTGCAAAAGTATTGATCTGCAACACTACCACCTTATTGTAGAGCCAGGGTTTTAATCCCAGCTCGAACCTCCTTGCCTTCCTAGCCTCCGTATCAACTTGATGCGGAGCGAACTTAGCCAATTTATTAAACTTTGCGGCATACTCCGCAACAGTCATGTTATCCTGCTTCAACTCTAGAAATTTTACTTCCATCCTAGCCTGCATGCTAGCTGAGAGATAGTTTTCAAAAAATAAAGTCTTAAACCTAGTCCAAGTAACTACTCCTTCTCCTGCCCTAGCTTGATTTGCCTCCCACCAAAAGTTAGCCTCCCCCTTCATCATATAAGTGGCAAAAGAGGTCTTTTGCCTCTCATCTACCCTAGCAATTATGAACGCCTTTTCTATCTCGTTAATCCATGTCTGGGCTTCTATAGGGTCAGCTGATCCCCTGAATTCTGGTGGTCCTACTGCCTTGAAGTCTTTAAATTTTGCCAAGCGATTGTCTGGCTGGTTCCTTGCGACTGGTATTCCCTGCTGCATAGCCTGAGCTACCATGTTCGCAAAGTTTTGCATCGGGTCTTGATGTTGTCCCTCAGCGTTGTTGACAGATTCTTCTGCCCTTTGATTTCTTTTTCGACGTCTTGGCGGCATTATCTGATTAAATAAAATCATAAATTTAACTCACATTCTAAACCTTATTGTATAAGTTATATATATTAAACTTGGTTCATTACTCAAACATAGAATCATATTTAATAATTCCAAGTACTTTACATAATGCAGCACATACTGCTATCCCTATAAAAGTCGGGATTTATAGCCTTGACTAATACACAAGTTGGGAATATTACATTACACATGTATATTATAAAACATACATAATCAATTACTAATCCTACTTATTTTCTAAGTCACGGTCTTTTCTCTTTCTTTTCCCCTTCTTGCTCGGATCTGCGCATGGTATGTTGCTTGTGGCTCCCATCTGATCAATTTGGATTTTAAGCTTATCGTTCTTCCATTGTTTCTATTAATGCTTGACGCAGTTGACTATTTAGCAGCTTCTCTATTTCCCACAGCTTTTCCAGAGAAGAAACCTTATTCCTCAGATCCTGCACCTCCGTTGATGGTTGATCAGCTTCAACTTTAGTGTCTATATTACTATCTGTCTGCTCTAACATCTCCGGATCTGGTACTACGTTTTCTGATACCACCACCTCATCCGAGTTGGTTTTATTGTGAGCCTCTATTTCAGCTATTGGCTTCGATATTAGCTCGGGTGTATAGATTTGATCCTCCTTCATGCTATAAACATATAACAAGCCTTTTCTACCAGACATCTACACACATAAATTATCCTGATTAGCATATAGTATATATACACATAACAAACAATAGTTTTATAAGAGTTATCTTTTATTTTGTTTAACGATGAATTTATTTAATTCATCTCCTTTTAAACTCTATATGAGTTACTTATATTTTTAACGTTTCCCCCCCTGTCCTAAGGTTATAGCCTAAGGTCGATCCCACCTAAGGTTTCTAACCCTAAAGCTTTGATACCAACCTATGACGCCCCCAAATTCGGGTACTTGAAACCCGAAATCGGTGTTTCACGATATCATTTCTATAAGCTGAATAATACTAATAATAATAACAATAATATAAAATTCAAAATTAATTTACATATGCATCAAAGTTTACTCCCAGGTATGAGACCTTTAAACATTCATTACATCATAGATAATAAGTAACATTGTCTTAATAAACTATAACTATTACACAACATATTAGAAATCTCATTCGAACAGCTTTCTTTTCCCCTTGTTCTTGCCTGAGCCTTCTGGTTGATTATACTTAACTGAAAACATTTAATTTAAGTAAAAGTGAGCATTTGAGTGCCCAACAAGTAATAACAATTATAAATATTAACTGAAAGGGTTAAATATTTTCTTTGTACTACCCTTCTACAACAAGTTAATAGTTGTGAAGTAATCTGAACTGATAATAATAACATAACAACTCTCTATCAAATTTTTGAAACTACGTAATGACTATAATTGGGGTTTAGGTGACATACTATGAACATTGTTTTCAATTTTAGAATAGGTTTAGTAGAAATTTATCTATAAACCGTCATAACTTACGGCCACGGGGGTAATCAGCCCGTTATGCCCTGTATTAATCAATACTACATGCAAGAACGATAGTATTGTTCACTCTGTCCACCTTGGGTGCATAAAAAGTTTTCCCGTTTACGGGATGTTCATACTTGTCGGGTTCCAAACTAAAAGTTTTATCTTGTTCAACAATAATCTATAATTCAACATATATATATACGGGTAATTGACAAAGGTATATCAACATGTGATTAAATACAATAATTATCAAAGTGGGGACACTTGTATAACCATTTATAGAAATTAACGAACAGAATATATATCTGAATTTAACATATACTAACATGTTGATAATCAATGAGCGTATATAATATAGGGTTACTAATCTGTACAGTAATAATATAATTTAGAAATATTCTTACTCATGTCCATTGCATAAAGGAAATGCAAAGGTAGGATACTTGCCTGAGCTGCTGCTTACAATAACGCAACTTAGATCTTATCTTTTTTATAATAACCTATCAGTAATAAGATCATTTTACTGATTAGAATAGCATATCGTAACACATAACACTGCCTATTGCAGTCAGCACATAACCTAATCACATTATCACATATGTTTAATAACCATTGAATCACAAATAAACACTTATACAGTCAAAATATCTAAGTTCAGATCAATTTCTGAAACATTTCGGTGTACCGACAGCTTTATCGGGTACTTATCAAGTCTAAAACTCTATCCTGTAGTTCAATAACTGAAAATATCAGTCATATTATTTTTAAAATGACTTATAATAATTTTTAAACATTTATTATAATTTATCATGAATTTTTAAACATCGGAATCATTATTAAATAATTTAAATATTCATTAATTCTATTATCATTTATATTTAATTAATATTAAACTATTAATGAAACCATTGCCAAAATATTAAAGTTATTTATAATAACTCAAAATATTCTTAAAGTATTAATATTACCCTTAAATAATTTTTAAAATATTTAAAATCATTTTTAAATAATTACTATTAATATTAGAATATTAATTTATTATTTATCAAAATATTAAAAGTCATTAGTTATAACTTAAAATATTTTTAATTCATTTATTTCTTTTTTAAATGATTTTTAATTCAATAAAGCCATTTTAAAACTATTTATCTAATATAAACTTAATATCATTAATATTAAATTATTAATGAAATTTACCTTTAAATATCAAAAGTTATATTTTATAACTTAAAATATTGTAAAACTATTTATTTTCATTTAAAATGATTTATAAAATATTAAAATCATTTTTAATTAATTTATTTAATATAATTACTAAATAAATCCAATATCATTAATATTTAATAATTAATGAAACTTATCTTAAAATATTAAAATTTATGTTTTATAACTTAAAATATTATTAAATACCTTATTATTATTTAAAAATGATTTTTAATACAGTAAAATTATTTTTAATTAATTTATTTAATGCATTTATTAAATAATTTAAATTCCAATACTATCCCAATAAATATTAATATTTATGAAAAATATGTTAAATTATTAAAAGTTAATTTGTATAACTTAAAATAATTTTTAAAACATTTTTTTTTGTAATTTTCAGAATTTATTTACTATTTTTAAATGATTTTTAGAAATTACATTAATTAATTTTAATATGTCTGTCGCTAAAGCCCTTTGGCGACAGTAAGTGTCGGCTTAGGTGTTCTTGAGAAACTCAGACATTCAAAGTCAGCTTCGAGTAGCCTACTTTGACCATGCTTAATTTAGTGTCTACTATGTTTTTGGGCTAACTAATGGTCAGATCTTGTAGTGTTAATGTAATACTGCATGAAACAACAAATATCCAGGTCATACATCATCACTATCAAAAGTTATTAAGTTTGGAACTAGCTGTCAGGCGTGTTCATCTTATTTCCGGGCTACCCAGAAATTCCAGTCATGGCCGGTCAACGGTATTGATGGCCTTCTAACATGAAATCTGTTGATGATATGGTTGGTCTAGACGTCGGACTGGGTAGATTATCTATCAAGGTCCATTAATCAAGCAAAGTTCAAGTCTAAACATCATCAAGCTAAAAGATCTAAGCCTCAGAAAATCGTGTCAGAGGCTGTTCTTCATTTTTGGATTTTCCTGAAATGAAGAACAGAACGAGTATGCTACTTTGGATCCTTATACCTTGCGTTGCGAGTTTGCTCTATGTGATCTATTGATTCCATGTTGTAGCTAACATGTAATATTACAGATTCATTAAATAAAACCAATAAAACAACAACACAACAAGAAGATCTAGTCCGGTCAAAGTCTATCAGAGATAACGTTCATCTGTTTTTCTGGGTTACCCAGAAACAGAAAACATGATTGTTTTACCTACTTTGACCAGACACTATATTCACTTTGTTTGATGATTAGGAGATTTTAAGGCATAATAATGTAGTACATATACCAAAATACAACTTAGATTCCATAACCATAACAAAACATCAAAACACTGCCAGATCTGAGCCCATGAAAATCTTGTCAGAGCCTTCTGGGCACGATCTGGGTTTTTCAGAAACTGAAAGTCATGGTCGGTCAATGATGTTTGACCAGCTATAACTTTCAATCTGTACATGGTATGACCTTGATTCAAGTTTCATATTAAAGTCCTAACATCATACTACAAGTTGAACCCCTTAAACAATAGAAACACATAACATACAAAGATGTACAGGGTCTGAAATTCGGTTGTCAGACACAAAAAAATTATTTTCCAGATTTTTAAAAACTTCAAATCTGAGCCTCTAGATGTTATGGATCTAACATCTAGCAACCCAGATCATCATTATATACTACATACTACATGTTTAACACAAAAAAACTTACATCTAACATGCAGATCAAGATCAGATTTCTTCTAGGGTTCTTACCTCTTTATGAACAAATCTTGAATTCTATACTTCTGATTTGTTATGTGAGTTGGTGGGGCTGCTTTTGTGACTGATCTAGCAAGGAAAATTCGTGGGTTTTAGAGAGAAGAGTTCTAGGATGAAAGTTGTGAATAATTGTGCACTTTCTCTCCCTTGAATTCTATATAAAACATGTATGCAATGTATTGGATGCTTGCAATGGCTGATGTGCTGTTAATCTAGCTCATAGGTAGGTCTAGGGTAGGTTTGCTGGCCAGATTTGCAAAGATCTCCCAACAATAATACACCAAATGGAACAAAAAGGGTACTTTGGTAAATTTATTTTAATTTTAAGGGCATTCTTGTCCAATGTGCTTGAATCTAGGGTTTAATCACTAGATTTTAAGCCTTAAAATTTCCCAAAAAATTTCTAGGGTTTGAAAAATTAAAATTGAAGTGTAATAAAATTTTAATTAAAACGCACTAATTTAAAATTAGGGTTTTTAATAGAAAATTAGGGTTTTTAAATTAGGGTTCCCAAATTAACAATTAGGGTTTTCTAATTAACATTATAATTTACTAAAATAATAAATATGGTTTCTAATTAACATTAAATTAGGGTTTTCAAATCATAATTAGGGTTTCTTCTAATTACAGAAATTCTATAATACATAGTAAAATTCATATAACACAATTACTACTCAGTCTTAAACTCATAACTGAGTTTAACAATTTGGATTTAATAACACGATATGAGGGTTATGACATAATTTTTCATAATTGATCAACCATTATCAGTCTACACATATACAATACATATTTATAGTACTGAAAAAATAAAATATAATTAATAATATATTATTATTCTCATTCTTTGATAAAAATCCAAATTTAGGGTTTGGATTCTATATCTGATTTATCGTTCATATGCAACATCAATAATTAAGCTAAAATAATTAACTTAAATATTCTGAACAATTTTATATAATAAAATATTTATTATTATAATTCTAATAATCATTTCATATGTTATTTAAATAATATAAAATCATGTTTTTATGAAAAATAATTAATAAAACATTTATGCTTACAAAAATTAATTACTATCAGAATATAATTTGTAATGATCAAAAATTCTAAAACTATTTATAATTTTTCAGGTACTAAATATATTTGTATTTATCATACACATTACTAGACACTTATTCTCATCATTAAAATAAATAAATAAAAAAAATTTGTATGCAAAATTTTTTATTTATTTTATATTGAAAATATAGGGTTATTACAAGATCTCATGAGGTTATCTCCGGGGTTGGAACTGGACTTCCCAGGGATATCTCCGGGACTGGAAATTAGATCTCTCGGAGTTATCTCTGGGTTAGAATTGGACTTCCCGGAGTTATCTGTAGGGTTGGAACTGATTTGAATTCCAGGGTTATCTCTAAAAGACGATTCTGCCCTCCTGCATGGTTAGTAACAAGAATGCAAAATTTTGAGTGTCTACAGATGCCCCTCTTTATCATGTTCATGCAATGTAATGGCATGGACAAGATAAAGACTACTAGACACTTGAAATATGACAAGATTAAGATGATGCAATGCAATGTTGCACGATGCGATGTTATGCTGAATGTTTTTGTTGGAATGATTTCCAACGAGATGTGATAACTGCTTGCTCCCGCTGTTTTTGTTGGGGGATGAAGTTATCAATTATGGCTCCACTGAACCGCTTTGATGTCTACTCGAACGGTAGTCTACAAAGCTCTTATCACCAGAATCTCCTTATGCAACGATGGGGTTGATGCCAGTGATTTGAAATGTCCATTAGTGCTATCTGAGCCTGATTTACCGACAAGTCGCAGAGATGTTCTCAAGATTCCTGTTGTGGTGTCTTGGCTGAGGATCTATTTAAAAGATTTCATTATCGGTCCTCCCCAGTGAAGATGGTTTTTCATGGTTTGCATTATCAGACTTCTCTGATGCTTCGCTGGAGTTATCGCCAAAGGCTTGCACCGCTAGATACTCTGATATTTGTTGAAGTAGCTTTCAATAGATTTCATCACCAGATCATTTCTAATGCTTCACTGGAGTTGTCGCCAATGCCTTATAGTGTACGGGATGTCTGATCCTCGTCGAAGTACTTTTCAACGGCTTACATTGTCAATGATGTCTGAAATCTTTGCTGGGGATGTATTTTTGATGAGCTACACTCTTGATGAGTTTGGATGCTTTTGATTGCAATCACAGCCCCCGGTTCATGGCATCGGACCTTCGCGATGTGTTAATAAGGGCCACTTTCAATAGCTTTCATCATCGACTTTCTAAACCCTATATCTGGGTGAATACCAATGACTTGCATGTAGACCCGCAATTTGGTCTCTGAATTCAGGATTTCAGGCTCTTTCCGATAAATCGTGTAGCACCTTTTTCCCTGATTTGACTTTTCAGCTTTTGGGACCTCCTTTGTAACTCAAATTTGATCGAGTCGAAGGGGGTGGGTACCACCCTAGGTAGCCGTAGGTAGACCCGCGGCTGCCGTGGGTTATATTTTTCATCCCATCACTTTCACAAGTCATTTTCAAGTTGAAGCCACACAGAAAATCTGAGATTTCTTCTTCAAATGTACTGAGTTCGGGCTATTTTCTGCAAAATCTATCACTGTACAATCGTTCTGCACTATCTTGGTAATGTTTACATATTTTGTTTTCCAGTTTTAACCATTGGAAAGTGAGATATCATATAGAATGCTTCTAACCACATAGTAGTTAATATGCATGCTCATATAACTTGATAAAAATTATTCAACGCAATAAATGTTACTCTTTTACCATGCTGAACGTATTGATGTGAAAAAAATTTGACTTTAAAAACAGTCAATTAGCACCTTTTACTACTATTTTTTTCATCCTATTTGAGGTCAAATGAGTAAAGGTTTTGAAGTAAAGCAATCCTGGTAATTAGGCTACCATGATGGATTTGTTTTGGACATTTTTTTAGACATATAAGAATGTTCATGACTTTGAGTTGGTGTGCTACTGAATGGCCACCTAGTCATGTCTACGTGCATGTGGACAATTATTTTTACAAAGGAGACTTTGGCAAAAAAAATTCACGAGTCTGGTCATTGAATGAACATTCATTACCGTAGATGTATGTTAAAACAATGCATACATACATGAAGCTATGAATTAAAATTAATGAGCTTCAGGTTAGAATTTATCACACCCTTTCTGAGGTGATTTGGAGACTTTTGTCTAGATATATGGATCCAGACCAGCCGAGTAGCTCCCGTAGGGCCTCTTCAGGTGTGACGAGGAGATCTTCAGATGTTCCTCGGCCTCGCCTAGCCTGACAGCCTCGTCAGTTGACTGAGTTAGTTATTCACCCTATCCGGGTTGAGAGACCGGATGTCGAGGACGAAGAGGAGGATGACGTACCCATTGCGGATCCTGCTCCTTCTTCTTCCATTCCCCGCAGATAGCTTCCAACTATAAATGTGGCGATTCCAGATCTTTTGGATGATTTGAGTCGTCACCCCTCGATCTATCTCTATGCGAATGAGGTAATAGCTGTTTCCATCTTCCTTTTCTCATTTATGGGGGAAATGGTTCTGATCTTGATTTGTAATTTGATGCAGGTTTCTAGCTTTATGCAGCCTAGAGGGAACTGGTTTACCATACATTCTCTGTACCAGACTCTTAATCCAGAGTACCGAGAGATTGTTCATGCTTGGGGTTTTGAGTCTTTCTTTTCTAACCCCCCTATCATTGTCCCTGGGGTTATCTTAGGGCTTTATCTAACCGCTAGTTTCCCCATACCCAATCTCTTCACTTGTTGGATTGTGAGGTGATGATGACGCCGATGGATTGGAGATTCATTAATGGATTGGAGTTTTCAGGGGCACCAGTGCCTTTGGTGGCTAACATTTCCCCGACTGCCATTAGATCCTTGTTAGGAGTCTCGGCCACGACGCTCAAGGGTCGGACTATCCATTCTGGTCCCTTGAGTGTAGAGGCAATGAGTAGGGCTCTAAATGAGCCATTACTCGATGATCAGAGGGTTAGAGATTGCATCCTTTAGCGATTGTTTCTGATCATCATCAGGGGTTATTTCCTGGTGGATAACTCTTCGATGATATCATTTGCTTTAGTAGCACCACTCGGGAGGTGGACTGTATCAGAGAGTTTGATTGAGGCTCCTACACCTTTGCCTACTTCCTCAGAGGGATGTTACTACACTCAGAGGGCGTGATGGAGGCTTGGTTAGGGTTTTACCCGTTCTTGTTGGTGTGTATTTTTTCTTGATTTTTGATTCCCCTTGTTTGGGTTGCCCGTTTACCTAACCGCAAATATTTGATCCTTGCATTCGTAGTTTTGGGCCTATAAGAGGCTCCCATGTCTTCGTCCCGTTAGCCTATTAGGTCTGGAAACCTATGCACGAGGACGACGATGGAGTTACTCCACTATGGCCTACAGTTGTAGTTGTTAGTCGCAAATGTCATTACATGGGTTCCTTACTCTAAGGACCACTTAATAGTTGGCTTTGAGGGTGGTTTTCCGACTGGTGTCGAGTATGTATTGTCCACCCGTCGGATTCCCCTCCTTACTGACGGAGGTTGGGAGCTGTATATGGGAGATCGTGCTATCAGAAGCACCATAAGAGAGATGCGATATCCGTTTTTCCCCTTGTCACGCGTCATTAGCCTTTATCTTAGCCGATCACTGAGATCCCTTTGATGGGCGTAGATGGTTTTACTTTGTCAGAGGCTCCCTTCAGTAAGGAGGCTTTTTGCCGCTGGTGGTTCCCTCGTTCTATTAGAGCTCAGACCCGTGCTACACAGTTTATGGGGGATATGGTTCCAGGATCCGTCATTATGATAGATTGGATTTCCTACAATAGAGAGCCTACTCATTTGTTGCAGATTGAGAGTTTGACCCAGCAGTTGGACCATGCACATTTCTTCATCCGGCATTTAGGTAGAGATCCATCAGAGGAGGATACTTTTGATCCTTCGAGCTCTAGTGTTGGCCCTTCAGGTGGCCCATATTTTGATGGCTTTACCGGTGCAGATCCTCCATTGTATTGGTCTGATATCCCTTCTGGAAGAGACTCAGTTACTCAGGAGGAGTTACATCAGATGGATAAGTTGCATGATGTGGACATCATTGACTTCTTTTGATGCATTTCTCACTATTTCTTTTGATAGGCCTCTGATAGATATTGGGCGGCTGTGCCCCATTTTTCGTTATATCTTTTGATAGGCCTCTGTTAGATATTAGGCGGTTGTGCCCCATTTCCCTGTACTTTTATTTTCCAGTTGTATACAAAGATGATGTATTAGATGATGATGTATTTAGAAATGTATGTATAATGCTTTCTATTTCCTACATCATATTGTTATATGTCATTTATTATGCATGCATTATGTCATGGATATGCATTCCCAGAAGTGAGTTTAGCATTGACCCCTGGATGGTCTTATGATACGGCTCTACAGATGTCTTCATCCACTGTTAGACGGATTGAGCATACCCCACCCATGTTGGTGGCCTATTCTTTGAGATTTTGGTATAGTAGTTTATCTTCCCTAGATCAGGTGACAGTTGATCAGTTGTTGAGGCACTCCATGACCCTCCTGACATTTCAAGATTCGTCGGGCTTTATAGAGGGCATGCTTGATCATTGGGTACTAGAGAGACATGTGTTCAGATTTGATACCCATAAGTTGACTCCTACATTGGAGGAGTATGAGCGTCTTACAGACTTACCTTTGGATCGACCTTGCACTTGGATGGCTGTCGATGATATAAGCCGACAGTTTATGACCTTGATAGGATTGAGGAGCAGAGTTGCCCTAGACGAGATTGCCTCAGGGCATGTGGTGTCCATGGACTTCTTGATCGACCGATTTGGGTCGTTGGATAGCTATCTGCCATATTTCGGGGACTTCACCATTTTTGAGGGTGAGTGACATGTCGCCTATGTAGATATATATTCTTGATGTGCATTATGGCCCATTTGTACATGTCCTTGTACACGGAACATTCGGATATCAGTGTGATTACGGTAGTCCGTGCTCTTAGGGAGGGTTATACAATCTTGCCGATGATTTTGGCAGACACCTTAAGGATGACCGCATTTTTCCATACCCATTCTGTTGGGTTTTTCAGAGGTAGTGCCGTTTTATTGTACGTGTGGTTTATGACAAACTTGAGACTGATTGGCACCTTCAGATGCCATGGATATTACTTTTCCCATGAGATAGCCATGTCCTATTCCTTTCAGCCGACTGAGTGTACAGACACAGCATCCTGATTGGCTTTCTTGTCAGGGATCGACGATCCATTTGCTATTTTGCCATATTCGGAACTCAGCTTTCCCTATAGCTTTATCACTCATGCAGACGGCATGGACTATCTTCCCCTGGCCGGTTAGAGGGGGTAACCACATATCATCCACTGGCTGTCATGGGCCAGTTTGACCAATTTCAAGATATTCATCCTTTTGACGGGGCAGTGGGTCAGCGATTGTCTTCTCAGCTTTTGTCAGTGCAGGATTTGACCAAGATTTATGATTATTGGACCCGTCGAGAGAGGGCTGGCTTTTTGACTAGTCATCCATGCCGCTCTTCAGAGTATTCTTCATGGCTGGAGGCAGAGATTACATCGGCTATAGTTTTTTCCTTAGAGTCAGGTATTGATTTTGATGATGGGGAGCCTATGGAGGACCCTGATTCTCCCATCGAGGATGAGCTGTTTACTGGTTCGATAGCAACTCTAGTTGATTCCCCTAGTATTTCCACTGCTACAGCTCCACCTTCTATAGAGTTTTTAGAGCAAAGGTTGCATCTGATGACATTTGAGATGGATCAGGCTAGGGCCTTGATGTTGCAACTCTTTCTGGTAGAGATGCCGCTATTATTGAGAGGGATTTTTGCAGAGGTTAGACCGCACCATAAATGGCTACCTGCATACTCCCATTTATGAGGGAAAATTAGGTCTGCGTAGTTCGAACCTAGCATGAAAAGGTTTAAAAGTTATATGTGGTGAAGGGTTTTTTGGAAATTCGCAGAGGTTAGACCGCACCATAAATGGTTGCCTACGTACTCCCATTGATGAGGGGAGATCAGGTCTGCGTAGTTCTCACCTTAGTAAGAACTGATGCGGTTGGAAAGGTTTTGAAAATCTGAATTGACTTGATTGATGGATTGATGATCCAGAACCTGGATGCTGGTTTGCAGGTAACTTCAGACATAATACCTCTTTATGGTGTCTGAGTTGATAAGCTGTGGAATTCTTCGCCATCTATTTCTTTCAATCTAAGGGCTCCTCATGTCAATACCTCCTTGATAATGAAAGGGCCTTCCCAGTTTAGGGTAAACTTTCCTTTAGATTGATCTTGGTTGGCAAGAACTTCTTCAAGATCATTTTCTTTGAACTACCATAGCCAAACTTTCTTGTTGTAGGATCGAGTGATCCTTTATTGATATAATTAACAATGAAAAATGGTTGTGGTCCTCCTATCATCTATCAGAGATAATTGGTGGTACCGATCTTGCATCCATTGGTCTTCCTCTATTTGAGCATGTATAAACACTCTTAGGGATTCCATTTCTACCTCTATAGGGAGCACTGCTTCCATGTCATAGGTTAATAAGTAGGGAGTTGCCCCAGTAGAAGAGCGCATTGACGTTCTATAGGCAAATAGAGTCAAAGGCAACAAGTCATGCCATCCTTTGTGATTGGCAGACATCTTTTACATGATCCTTTTGATGTTCTTATTAGCCGCTTCAATAGCACCATTCATCATTGGACGATAGATGACGGAGTTAAGACAATTAATGTGGAATTTACTGCATAATTACTCCATCATCTGGTTGTTGAGATTTTTGGCATTGTCTGATACGATCACCTCCGGTTGTCCATATTCGCAAATGACATTATTTCTGATGAAACTAATGATCACCTCTTTGGTAACTTCGGGAAAAGTGGTCGCTTCTACCCACTTGGTGAAGTTGTCGATCATGGTGAATATAAACCGATGATCATTGCTGGCTTTGGGCTCAATTGGCCCGATCACGTCCATTCCCCACATTAAAAAGGGCCATGGTGAACTCATATTATGGAGTTCCCTTGGAGGAGTGTGGATAGCATTTCTATAAATTTGGCATTAATAACATCTCTTGACGTGACCATCACAATCAGCTTTGAGAGAGATCTAGTAATGCCATGTTCTTAGGATCTTCTTGACAAGTAGAGGTTCGCTCATGTGTGGGCCACATACTCCACCATGGATTTCATCCATGAGTCTCTGGGCTTGGTCTTTATCTAGGCATCTTAGAAGGCCTAGTCCCACATCGCTTTTGTAGAGTGCGTCTCCGCTTAAATAGAATTTCATAGCCATTCTATGGATCCGCTTTCTTTCAGCTTGATTTACCCTAGTGGGCGTAGATCTATCTTGCAGATACTCTTTGATGGAATGGTACCAAGGGTGTTGGATGGGAGGCAGCTTATCCGATACTTCTATGATATATTTTCCATAGGCTAGTGCCTTCTGGCATGCAAATTTGATATTTGGAATGCATCCCCTTTCAGATATATTGATCAAGGAGGCCAAAGTTGCTAACACATCCGCAAAGTCATTTATGGTCCGAGGAATGTTGACGTCGATATTTTTATCTGTCCCTTTTCTGTTCTTGTTCTTTTGTGTTCTCATGTTAGGTGAGATTTGTTTGAAAAAACAAGTTTGTGAAAAGGTCTGACATTTATATGTGGACGATTTGACTGTAAGAGTCGCCAATTGGTTTTTTAACTAATTGTACCAACACAACCGAGAAAAGCTTTGCACATTGACCCAATGATGTGACACTGCTTAACGGGTCTGCGAAACCGAGATTCATTAGGGTCCGGGGACTTGCTTATGCGGAGGGAAGGTATTAGGCACTCCCCAACATCCGTGTTACCACGGTGATCGCCACTTTTCAAGAAACTGTTATATAAATGTGTGTGTGAGTGTATGGGTCAATGTGCTGTTATTTGGAAGTAGTGCTATGCCTCGTTTGCACCTATATACAAAGGGTTTGAATTTATATAAAAATTCAATTTTAAACAAGATATAGCAGTGATGTTTTATAAAAAGAGGTTTTTTCAAACCCTATGCTTAATAGTAATTGAGGCCTTTGATACTTCTATTTTATTAAAATGTTCGGCTTGATTTCTTTTATTTTCGAGATGCGAAGCATCTTCGAGAAAATAATGTACAAAGCAGTGCTGAACTCCTTGTGGGCATAAGAGCCATCTAAGGACATTCGAACACCGCGAATAATTTACAAGCTGCTTACAGCTGAAAATGTCCATCACGGAAACCAAATCTAGATTCAGTAGACTGAATCTGTGATCACATGATTCATAGGCTCACATGATGCCGCAATTTATATGAAAGCAATAAGCAGTTATATATATAAAAGCTATAAATATATATATACAAACATGATCAACCTCCACGAAGCACCTCTATAGGGGATCAGAAATGTAAATATATAAAAGCGGTAAATATATATATATATATATATATATATATATATATATATATACATATATATATTTGTGCAAACAATCAACCACCACGAAGTACCTCTATGGGGGATTACAAATGTAAATAAAGCAATAAAAACCAATCAACCACCACGAAGCACCTCCACGGGGGATTGGAAAATATAAATAAAGCAATAAACGATCAACCGCCTTGAAGTAAACTCCAGGCGGGATGAAATGTAAATAAAACTGTAAAAATGGTCAACCGCCACGAAATAAACTCCAGGCGAGATGAAATGTAAATATATATATAAGCAATAAACGCACCGGATGTAAAATCCAAGCTCATCGAACAGAGTTTGACAATGATTCATATATATAAGTGTGTGTGTGTGTATATATATATATATATATATATATATATATATATATACAAAAGGAATAAAAGCCACGGATCGAAGTCCGGGCAAACACATGCAACACGACTTTCAACGTGAAGAACGGTGTGTGCATAGATGAGGAGAAAGGCTTTAAAGTGTGTAAGAAGGCTTACAGTGGACTGCCAAAGAAGACTTCAATAACTTGAAAGGGATGAACACTCGGCTCCCGCCGATAAAAAAATAGCAATATATAAGCTCACAAGTGTTTAAAATGAGAAAACACTCAGTTTATAGTATTTACAGAGCAAATTAGATAGGGCTTCCTCGCCTTTTCTCTATGCAAAATGGCTGCCCAAGCCCTTTATTTATAGAGGGGGGGAGCCGCAGGTGTACCTGCGGCAGCCGCAGATGCACCTGTGGCTGACCGGGGTGCCCCGAGTTCCGCAGGTTCCACCGTCTCGAAGTACGTGCACGTGTGCAACGTGATGTCCGCTTGAACGTTCAAAACTTCAATTCGGGCATCCGATCGATGTGTATAAGACCTTTTATGGCATGCTATTGTCGAGAGCTACACAATGACATGGGATTAGAGGTTGTACGAAGTCAGGAAGATGGGACCATGCCCTTGGTCTTCAAGCTTCAAATTATATCTAGTGTGATGTCTTGTGCAGTAGTCACTTGGGATTGGCGCTCCTTGGTTCTTGTAGGACATTGATGTGTATGTATGTATGAATGTTGTTGTTGAGACAGTGTGATGTGGCATTAGGATGGAAAAATAACGATCCTACCCTCCACCGGGGTTATCTCCAGTTTGAGCTGTTTTAGCGGTCGTTGCTCAGGGTTATCGCTGAGATTGGACTGCTGCAGGTGTTAACCGTTCTCAGGGTTATTTCTGAGATGTAGTCGACTTCCCAGGGTCATCTCTGGGCTTTATGGAATTAGTGCCTCGGGGCTTTTGCCAAGTGTTCTAAAGCTCTTTGCATGGGTTTTAAACAAGCATTTCCTGGGTCATCTCCGAAACTTCAACGATATGCCTCGGGGTTATCTCTGAGGTTGACGATGTCTTTCCCAGTGTTATTTTTGGGACTGAGACAGAGTATCTCGTGGTTATCCCCAAGATGACACGGTCTTCTCTGGTGTGATTTCCGGTATCTGAACTGTAGTCCTCAGGGTTATCTTCGAGGATGGAATTAAAACTCCCAATTTTGTTTTCGGGGTTGAGGTTGAAATTTTTGGTGGTATCCGAGTCTGAGCTGGATGTCTCGGGGTTATCTCCGAGATGGTAGTACTGAGTATCCCAGGGTTATCTCCGACATTGAACTAAGCTGTCTTCCAGGGTTATCTCTGAAAGACGATTCTGCCCTTCCTATAATGTTTGTAACAGGTATGCAAAAAATTTCGAGTGTCTACAGATGTCCCTCTTTATCATATTCATGCAATGCAATGGCATGGACAGGATAAAGAATACTAGACACTTGAAATGTAACAAGATAATCATGATGCAATGTACAGCAGCATGATGCAAATGTATGTAGTTTATTGGATTATTTTCCAACATTGTGGGATGATTGTTGGCTTCCTTTGACTTCTACTGGGATCAGATGTATCTCTTATGTACAAGAGACTCTATGGGGATGCATTTTGCATGTTGAGGATGTGTATAACATATTCCATCATCAGTCCTTCCCAATGAGGATGTTCTGTTGGAGTTACTGCCAACATCCTGTGTTGTCAGGGTTGCCTGACCTTCGCTGAATTGTACATCAATGGATGAAATCCCTGCTAGGGATAAATGTCAAGGCTACTTGATCTTTTTTGATGTGTGTATCAACTGATGTAATCATCGGATGGCTTCCAACGCTTCGTTGGGTTTTCTTGCCAACGGCTGAACTGATGTCAAGGTTGCTTGACCTTCGTTGATATGTACATCAACGGATGCAAATGCGTGATACCCCCACCGGGGATGGGTACTTTGGTAGATGAAAAAATGTGTGATAAGCCCGCTGGGAAAGCTGCTTGATCTTCACTGACGTGTGCATCAACGGCTAGAATCATATGATGGTTTCTGATGCTTCATTGGATTTACTTGTCAACGGCTAAAGTGCTGTCAAGGTTGCTTGACCTTCGTTGACATGTACATCAACGGATGCAAATGCATGATACCCCCGCCGGGGATGGGTGCTTCGCCACATATAAATACGTGATACCCCCGCCAGGGATGTATATTAGAACGTGTGATGCCCCCACCGGGGATGGTGCATTAACAGATGTAGATGCATGATACCCCCGTCGGGGATCTGTATTATCAAAAGATAACGCGTGATGCCCCCGTCGGGGATGTGTTTGAGAATGATGACCCCAAACTGGCGGCATTGGACCTTTGTATGGTATTACCGAATGTGATCTGCAACTGCTGAGATCATCGGTATAGTATACCCTATGTTTGGGCGAATACCAATGAATTATATGAAAGCCACAATCGGGCCCAGGAAAACCAGGATTTCAGGCTATTCTGCTCAATCACGTAGCATTTTTATCCCTGATTTGGCCTTTTCAGCTTGTGAGAACTCCTTTACAACTCGAATTGGACCGAGCCAGAGAGGTGGGACCCACATAAGGGAGCCGCAGGTACACCTATAGCAGCCGCAGATGGACCTGCGGCCAACCGTGAATGCCCATAAATGGGCTGGTTGCTTTCATAAATCATTTTCAAGTCATGCTGCGAAGGAAATCTGAGAGCTCTTCTTCAGATCTGCTGAGTTCGGACGTCTTTCTACAAATTTTGTCACCGTACAAGTGTTCTACACTATCCTGGAAACGTATGCATGTCTTTTTTTCCAGTTTTTATCCGTTGGAAAATAACTTTTTATATGAAATGCGTCTAAACACATAGTAGTGAATATGCATGCTTATATGACTTGATAAAAAATATTCAACATAGTAAATGTTAGTATTAAACCATGCTGAAAATAATGATGTGAAAAAAAATTAACTTTTAAAACAGTCAAATTGTCAGCTTTTCTCTGCTATTTCTTATCCTATTTGAGGACAAATGAGCAAAGGTGGTAAAGCAAAGTAATCATGGTTATTAGGCTACCCTTATGGATCGATGACTTTGACTTTTTAATGCAAATAGTATGTATATGACTGAGGACAGGTGTGCTACTGAATGGCCACCTAGTCATGCCTATGTGCATGTAGATAGTCCTATTTATAGAGGAAACTATGGCAAAAAAATTTCAAAATGTAGGCATTGAGTAGTCATGCATTTTTAACTCTACTGTAGGCGTACGTTAAAATAATGCATGCATGTATATAGTCATTAAATGTATTTTGAAAAGCTCTAGGTTAGAAAATATCACACCCTTTCTGAGGTGATTTGGAGAGTTATTGTCCATATCTTATGGATCCGAATAAGCCGAGTAGTTCCCGCAAGACCACTTCTGGTGTACGGAGGAGGGCTTCTGAAGTGCCTCGACCCCGTTTAGTTAGACAGCCTCGTCGTCTAGTAGAGGCGATGATACGTCCTGTCCGGGTTGATGTGCCGGACGTCGAGAACGAGGATGAGGATGTACCGGTAGTGGCTCCAACTCCTGTTGCTCATATTCCCCGTAGAGATTTCCCAGGCATTCATGTGGTTATCCCAGATCTTCTAGGTGATTTGAATCGCCACCCTTCAGTTTACTTGCACGCAAATGAGGTACAAAGCTGGACTTTAATTTTCCTTCTTTCCTATTGATGAGGATTAAAGGATTCTGATGTTCATCTGCTTTGTGATGTAGGTTCCCAACTTTACACAGCCCAGAGGGAACTGGTTTAGCATTCACTCCATGTTCCAGGCTCTGCATCCCGACTATAGAGCAATTATGCATGATTGGGGATTTGGGGCGTTCTTTTCCATTCTTCCCCGTCGTTGTCCCTGGGGTTCCCTCAGGGTATTGTCTGAGTGCTGGTTTCATCAAACTCAGTCTCTCCATTTGTTGGACTGTGAGGTGATGATGACGCCGATGGATTGGCGATTTATCACCTGTATGGAGTTTAGAGGGGCGCCAGTGCCATGTACGATAGATATTACCCCGACTGCCGTCAGATCCTTGTTAGGAGTCCCGACTGAGGCGCTCAAGGGTAGGACCGTCCGTACGGGTCCTTTGAGCATAGATGCTATGAGTGGGTTATTGAGTGAGCCAATGCTCGCTGATGTGAGAGTCAGGGATCGCATTCTTTGGCGATTGTTCCTGGTTATCATCAGGGGTTCTTTCATAGCAGATAACTCTTCTACGGTGTCATTCGCTTTGATTAGCACCACGGAGGAGGTGGACCGTATTGGAGAGTATAATTGGGGTTCCTACACCGTCACTTACTTCCTCAGGGGAATGCGCATACGTTCGAAGGGCTTGACCAAGGCTTGGCTAGGATTTTACTCGTTTTTGCTGGTAAGTATTTCTCTTTTGATTTCCCATGTACATATTAAGAGTAGTCACTAACAGCAGGTGTTTTTGCGTTTGTGTTGGCAGTTTTGGGCCTGTGAGAGGCTTCCATGTTTGCATCCTGTGAGCGTGTTAGGTTTAGATACCTATCCACGAGGATGGCGATGGCATCACTCCATATTGGTGGAGGTTCCTGTAGCGGAGGGTTTCATCCATTGTCGGCTTTAATTGGAGCTGTTGACAGCCGATGTCATCACTTGGATTCCCTATTCGGGGGAACAATTGGCCGTTGGGTTTGAGGATGGATTTTTGACTGGTGTCGAGCACGTGATATCCACCCGTAGGATTCCTCTCTTCACAGATGGAGGATGGAAGCTCTATTTAGGAGAGCGTATTATTAGGAGCACCACATGAGAGATTCGTGTACCGATCTTGCCTCCTGCCAGGCGTTATTGGCCTGTGTCACGGTCACCCACCGATGACACCCCATCGATGGGTATGGACGGATACGCTTTGTCAGAGGGTTCACATACTCAGGATTCATTCCATCACTAGTGGTCCCTCATAGCATTGGTGCCCAGACCCGCGCCACTCAGTTTATGGGGGATATGGTTCCTGGATCTGTGATGATGATAGATTAGCTTACCTGTGTCCGAGATCCGATTCATTTGACACAAATTGATCGTTTGACTTGGCAGTTGGACCGGGCACATTTCTTCATCCTGCACTTGGGTAGAGATCCTTTAGAGGTAGATACTTTGGATCCTTCCAGCTCAGGCACTGGCCCCTCAGGTGACGAATATGGTTTTATTAGTGCAGATCCTCCCTTGTATAGGCCTGACATCCCTGTTGATAGAGATCCAGTGACTCAGGAGGAGTTACATCAGGTGGACAGGATTGATGATGTAGATATTGACACCATTGTCTTCTTCTGATGTCTATTCTTGTTATCGCTTTTGATAGGCCTCTGTTAGATATTGGGTGGTTGTGTCGCATTCTCGCTATATCTTTTGATAGGCTTCTGTTAGTAGTAGGGCATATGTGCCCCATTTCCCTGTATTTTTATCTGTACAGAGATGATGTATGTAGATGATGATGTACGTAGGAATATATGTACTATTTTCCATTCCCTACATCATATTTCCATCTATTATCTGTCACACATCTATCATGTTATGCATATGTATGTATGTCCAGAGATATTCAGCATTGACCCCTGGATGGTCTTATGATAAGGCCTACACAGATGTCTTCTTCGACAGTAAGTGTGACGCCTCCAAAATAGGTATACATCACCCATCTTGAGTCGCCAAATACATAGTACAAAATTCAAATATAACTTAATAATATAACTGTCTTGTAAAATACGACAAAACATAAACTGAGTGTTGTAAACGAATATTGTCTTCTAGACAGTATTCAACTCAAATGGAGTTCTCAATACAATTATTATCACACTATTTCATAGTATAGTGAGGACTACTAATGCTATCATCTGGACCGTCACTCCATTCCCCGACTAGTCCCAGCTACGTTCTCATTTCCTGAAGAGGACAACGAAAGCAAAAGGGTGAGCTCAACTAGCCTAGTAAGAAATATTATGACTAAGATAATGCAGAATAATTTATTGTTAGCCTTGAACAGTGTTAAACTGATAAAATATAACAAACATCAAGTTTAATTGTAGCGAAACAAGCAATCCATTAGAAGAGTCAAGTAGATAATAAAATCTACTATCTTCTATGATTTAAAAGGTTTTTCATCACTTTTATCGCTAAGACTTAGCTTAATAAATAATCAACATCATCCCTGCACTACGACCAAGGATATTCATTAGTATCACGACCATAAATTATCCATACACTACGGGCCAGGGATATTCGTGTATTCATCAATGGTCATGATCATGCCAACAACTATCCACCAATGCACTACGGGCCAATGAGGACTTTTACCACATCATTTGTAACATTACGGTCATGATTATACCGAATAATCCCTGGTCATAATCATACTAAGTCCATCTAGGCACTACAGGCCACAGATGACTTTCAACATAATATAAATATGAGGATGATGACAATGATATAAGAATTAAATAAAATAAGTTCAAGTATAAATTTTTAAAGATTTATAATTTAATTTATCCAGAAATCAATAATGTCCAAATTGCCAACATGATACTGCTTTGTGGAGTAAAATTCAAGAATAATATTGTACAAAAAAAATAATTTGGACCGAAAATAAATCAATTTTTATCATGAATAGTACTCCGGGGTGAATAGTACTCGAGTGAATAGTACCCCGTGAATAGTACTTCAGGAATAGTAATCTCGTGAATAGTACTCCAGCATGAAAAAGTTAAAACTTACCAAGAATGCTCAGAATGATATATCCATGAAAAGATACTGGATGAAGCGCAAATATCAAGGATATTCAACTAATTTCATGGAGTATAGAAGCCAAAATTTTAACAAAACTAGTATAGAATTCAAAATCTGAAACGAAATAATATTACTTACATACTACAGAGTATGGAAGAAAATATTATTTCAAGCGAATATTGAATAAAAATAGCATCCCTTACCTTGAAAAGAAGAGTATTCCAACTGGTATAGCGGGGATATTCTTGAAGAAAATTTTTATTGTTTTCTACGCTCAAAACTTTGTAAAACTCTAAATAAATACGCTCAAGATTATAGAAGAAGAATTCTCTAATTCGGGTGTGATTTTCAATTCTAACTTAAGCGCCTATTTATAGGAAAATGCTAGAACGCCATAGGAGACTAAAATAATAAAATAATATTATTATTTTTTTTTTTTAAATCTTTACGTCCACCCACCAAATGAGCAGCCAACTTGGAACAAAATTTCAGCCCACAAGTTTGAAAAACAAAAGTGGGTCATACCCAATTTTAATAAAAAATTTTGTATTTTCTGAAACTTCAGTAATTCATAATAAATAGCTCTTTTATCATAAAAATACGAATTTTATGTCCATTCAACACGAAATCGAATTCTCTACAACTTTGTAGAAGAAAGTTTTTCCAAATTCCAAACAGAAAATATCCAAATTCTACAAATGGATGATTTTCAACACCTCTTAAAATCCATAACAAATCATACGCTAATTTTTAACGGTTCAAAATTTGTGGACATATACTCAACTTATATATGTATAACATATCCAAAAATCACAATGATCCAACGATCAGATCAAAATTATAACTCACGCAATAGAGCTTTAACGGCCGCGCGGTCATGCATGTGACACCCCCAAATCCTAGTACTTCATTTCCTCAAGATTTGGTGCTCACGCAATCAAAACATTCATTGCTAACTACCCATTCATAATAGAATTGAATAATAAAAGAGAACCTGCCCATACATGATTAAACTTAAATAAAATTCTCCCAGATTATTTAACCTTTAACAACAATCATTCAAATGCGGAAATTAAATAAACTTTATTACAATCTTTAAACCAAAGTCTGAAAAATAAAACTATCAAACTATTACAAGTCTTCAGTATTTGATCATCTTTCCTTCTCCCTTACTGGTACTAGGTACGTCACCAGTTTAAACTTTAGCTGTAAGAAATTTTACAGGTAAGAGTGAGCAAACAAGGCCCACTTGAAATAACAATAAGTACATAATTAAACTTTTACATCAATTACCAATATTAGGCTCAATAGAACTGGACAATATATTCTATTAACTTTCTGAAAATTTTAACATTTACTGAGGGTCTAATGACCACGAATCATGTCTACAGTTATAAGTAATCTTTCAACTTTAACTTTAACAGTCATAAGACTAGAAGGACTCCACGTACTTAGGGGGATCAACCCTTCGTACAATGTATTGTGCACAACCATTTCAATGCTAAACGTAAACCTCTATTAAAAGAGTTGTTCATCTCAGTATTTAGAATACAAGTCCGCACCAAAGTAAGTTTGGTTTGGATAAGATTTCAAGGTAATTTGGAATTCAACGAACATCAACTATGGAGTAGTTGAATAAAATCCATGACATTATACTTATAGAATAATCGTAATTGAATTAATCATAGCAACTAAAATCATGCTTTAGGAATAATCTAATAGCATACAATTTGAATACCATAGCATACCTTACTTGAACAATACTAAGCCAAGGTTAATTAGAATTGAATATTAAACATGCATAGAAATCTAGTTATGCGTGCTAACCAATAATTGAATTACAAGAATAACTTGTTCCACATCAAATAGTTCAATAAGACAAAGGATTAGAAAACTTGCTTAATTGTAAAAGTAGAGTTAACGAACTTGCTCAATTATAAAATAGAGTTAGAAAAACTTGCCTTTAGCACAAGCTACACCCTTACCACTTTAATTTTAATACACTAAATATATGTCATTGTGATATAGTTAGTCATTATCACTAATACATTCATTACGTAGATTTGATTATTCAATCACATAATCAAATTATAACACAAGTTAATCCTTAATAACATATTTATTCATAGTATAGAAACACTAAAATCAATATTTTACAGTCCTACTATTATCATATAGTGTTTCTTAAAAATTTCGTGTATAAAAAGTACACTGTCAGACCATTCTACTAACTCGGGCTGCGACGCCATAGTTTACACTGTGGGTCACGCTGCGGCGTGGTGATGGCGCTGCGGCGTGGGATTTGTACTGCTGGGCCGCGCTGTGGCGCCAGAGTCCAGAAACCGGCGACCAAACTCGGCAACAGCATGAACAAAAGCCAAATTGGCCTAAAAGCTCGAATCTAATAGACTGATTATCATGTAATTTATATATAAACTTCATATAAACATATTGTGAAGACTTCTAACATGTTTCTACTCATAAAATAATTTATACATCAAATATACAACACCCAATTTCAATGTTTTTTTTGGCAAAAACTCAATTTTTGATATTTTCAATGAAAATCATCATTGTGATTTTATTTTTCAATCAAAACAGAAATTTCAAAACATCATAGTTACGATTATACATACTCTATCAAGTTCCATAATCAATTTATCAATTAAACAACTAATTAAACTCTAATTTTCTATTTTAAACTAAGCCATGCTCATATATATTTTCATGTAAACACTGTAATATATTTTTTTTCACAAATTGCATACATACATGACTTAATTTCTCTATAATCACATATAAACTCATGAAACAACCTTATAACCAATAATCATACAAAACTATACACATATCAATAATTCATCTTTTACAAATATTTTACAAAGACTTTTTGGGAAGAGGAAACCTAAACTTTTAAAGAAAGAGATTGAGTTTCTACCTTTGATTAAGAAGATGATAGTTATTCTCTAGCTTCTTCTCTCCAATTCTTTTCTCAAATTCTCTAAGTTTCTCTCAACTTTTCTCTCTGTATTTTTTTCTTCTTCTCTTTTCTTCACTGAGTCTTCTTCCTAACTCTAGTCTAACTAACGTAGGAAAATTATAACGTATATGGATATAATGTATATAATAAATATATAATATAACTCTAACTTAACTGACATCAGTTATTTTTATTTGGAAAATCAAAAGCCATAAGGCTTGTTTGGCTAACCACTAAAAATATAATCCATTAACCCATATGCCTTGTTTGGTAAAACACAATTAGATTAAAGACTTAATAAGCATTAGTACCTGTTTGGCAAAACTAAATTAAACTCCCTTAATTTATTTTAGTAATCCTTTATAGCAATGTTATTAGTCACCTTAATAAATCAATTAAAACATTAATCTATTAAATTACTTTAGCACATAATTTAATATCACATAACTATAATTTCTTTTATAATTAAAATTTTATTTAACCAACTAATATTTTAAATTACAAATTTTCATTTAAAATATTATAATTTATTTAAATCACTATAAGCTTTCTAGCTTACTTATTAAATTAAATTATTATATAATCTCATAACAATTAATTTTCTTAGCTCCTTAACTATTTATCCAACAAATAATTAACTAAACCACATCAACTCAAATTTCCATTAAATACTTATATAATTTATTAAATATTTAATGTTAAATAAATATTTAATATTTAATATTTAATTATTTATTCAACAAATAAATAACTACACCACATAAACTTAAATTGAACAATTATTTATTCAACAATAAACATATCCATTAAATACTTATATAAATCAATAAATATTTAATATTACACTTTAAAATTTTGGAATGTTACATCATTCCCTCCTTACAAGGATTCTGTCCTCAGAATCACAACTCAAACAAGTCATTCGTTACAATTTTCCCTACTTACAAAGATTCTGTCCCCAGAATCGAAGACATAGATTAAATAAATAACTCAGGGTACTCTTTCAATATTTTCTCTTCGAGTTCCCACGTAGCTTCCTCAGCGTTGTGGTTCCTCCATATCACCTTCACAGAAGGTATCACTTTATTCCTGAGCACTTGTTCTTTCCTGTCGACTATCTGGATAGGAACTTCTTCATAAGACAAATCTTTCTCGAACTGCAACGGTTCGTACTCGATCACATGTTTGTAGTCGGGTTTATATGGTCGTAACACCGAAATGTGAAAAATATTATGAATATTTTCCAACTCTGGAGGTAGAGCTATCTCGTAAGCCACTTCTCCCACTCTTCGCAGCACTTCAAAGGGTCCAATAAATCTCGGGCTTAGCTTTCCCTTTTTACCGAAATGAATTTTCCCCTTCTAAGGAGAAACTTTTAGGAATACATAACTTCCTACGTCAAATACACGATCTTGCCTGTGTTGATCAACATACTTCTTCTGTCGGTCTTGAGTTGCTACCAATCTTGTCCTGATGAGTTTGACAACATCAGCAGTTTGTTGCACTAGTTCTAGTCCTAGCAGTTGACGTTCACCGACTTCATCCCAACATAGTGGAGTTCTGCACTTTCTGCCATACAATGCCTCGTAAGGTGGCATGCCGATGCTCGCGTGATAACTGTTGTTGTAAGCAAATTCCACCAACGGTAATTGTTCTTCCCAGCTTCCTTTAAAGTCCATGACACATGCTTTTAGCATATCTTCCAATGTTTGAATTATTCTTTCGCTTTGGCCATCTGTTTGTAGATGATAGTCGTACCCATTCGCAACTGTGTTCCCATGCATTCTTGTAGTCTCTTCTAGAAATTCGATGTGAACTGCGGATCTCTATCGGACACAATTGATACTGGCACTCCGTGCCTCGAAACGATCTCCTTAATGTACAATCTTGCCAACTAATCAAGATTGAATCTAATCTTTATTGGTAGAAAGTGCGCTGATTTCGTCAGTCTGTCCACTATTACCCAAATCGCATCACATCCTCTCTGAGTAGTTGGAAGACCCACCACAAAATCCATCATGATGTGTTCCCACTTCCATTCTGCTATTTCCAGTGGTTGAAGTAATCCGCTGGGTCTTTGATGTTCGGCTTTTACTCTTTGACATGTCAAGCATTTCGCTACGCATTCTGCAACGTCCCTTTTCATATTCGGCCACCAAAAATGCCAGCGCAAATCTTAATACATTTTCATGCTTCCTGGATGAATTGAATATTTTGAGCTATGAGCTTCGGTCAAAATTTCTTCTTTCAGCTCTGGTGTTGCTGGAACCCAGATTCTTCCCTCAAACCGTAGTAGTCCTTCGGTGTCGATCTTGTATTTTGCATCACTACTCTCATTCAGATTCTCTTTGATTTTCCCACACTCTTCATCTTGTAGTTGAGCATTCTTCAATTTGTCCACTAACGTTGGACCGGCTTCTATCTGGAATAGTTGTTCGTCAGATTCTTTTGGAAAATTGATTTCCAACTCCAGTTTTGTCATTGATGAAATGAGCTCCTCCTGAGTTGTTATTAGCATCAACTTTTCCTGACCTTTCCTGCTTAAAGCATCTGCCACTACCTTTGCTTTGCCCGGATGATAAAAGATTGCACAATCATAATATTTTATTAATTCCATCCACCTTCTTTGACACATGTTCAAATCCTTCTGAGTGAAGATATACTTCAGACTTTTGTGGTCTGTGTAGATCTCACATTTCTCTCCATAAAGATAGTGCCTCCATATCTTTAGAGCAAATACAACTGCAGCCAATTCCAAATCATGAGTCGGATACCCTTTCTCATAATCTTTCAGTTTTCTTGATACATATGCAATAACTTTGCCGCTCTGCATAAGAACATAACCCAACCCTTTGTGTGAGGCATCACTATACTCCACAAAATTTCTTGTATTGTCTGGTAATGTCAACACAGGTGCTACACTTAGCTTCTTCTTCAAATCTTGAAAATTTTCTTCATATTTCTCCGTCCACACGAATTTTACAGCCTTCCTTGTCAAAATTGTTAACGGAGTGGCTATCTTAGAAAAATCTTGAATAAATCTTCTATAATAACCGACCAGTCCCAAGAAACTCCTCACTTTCAACGGTGTTCTTGGTTGTTCCTAATTGATCACAGCTTCCACTTTTGACGGATCCACTGAAATCCCATCTTTGTCAATCACATGCCCCAAAAATTGTACACGGTCGAGCCAAAATTCACACTTAGAGAATTTCGCGTACAGCTTTTCCTTCCTTAGTGTTTCCAATGTCAAACGTAAATGTTCCACGTGTTCTTCTTGAGTCTTGGAAAACACTAGAATGTCGTCGATGAATACCACTACAAACTTGTCTAGGAATGGTTTAAACACCCTGTTCATCAAATCCATGAACGCAACAGGTTGGTTAAACCAAAAGACATCACCAGAAACTCATAATGTCCATACCGAGTTCTGAATGCCATTCGTGGTATATCCTCCTTCTTCACCTTCAACTGGTGATACCCACTTCTCAAATCTATTTTCGAAAAATATTTAGCTCCCTTCAATTGATCAAACAAGTCATCTATTCTTGGCAACGGATACCTATTCTTAATAGTGACTTTGTTTAACTCCATGTAATCAATGCAAAGATGCATTGACCCGTCTTTCTTCTTCACGAATAAAACTGGCGCTCCCCATAGCGATACGCTTGGTTGAATATATTTCTTGTCCAGCAGTTCTTGCAACTGTACCATCAGTTCCTTCATTTCTACCGGAGCCATTCTGTACGGGGCCTTTGATATTGGTGTTGTTCCCGGCGCTAAGTCGATCACGAACTCAATTTCTCTGTCAGGCGGAAGTCCTGACAAATCCTCTGGAAATACGTCTTCGAATTCCCTCACTACTGGTATTTCTTCTATTTTCACACCCTTCTTTTGAGTATCGACTATGTAAGCTAAATAGCCCACACAACCTTGACTCAACAATTTCTTGGCCTGTATAGTCGTCAGACATTTCATTTGTCTAGGTGACTTGTTACCATAAAATACTACCTTTGACGGAGTCATAAGGTTTACACACTTCTTTTGGCAGTCAATCACCGCTCCGTATTTGAACAGCCAATCCATTCCTAAAATTACATCAAATTCCCCGAGTCTAATAAGAATCAAATATACCAACAAGATATTGTCCTTAATGTTCACCCTACAGTTCTTGTATACGAATCTAACAGGGATTATTTCCTTATTCGCAATTTCTATGTTCAAAGGAAAATTCAGTTCTTCTCTAGGCAATTCTAACCTCTTAGCAAATTCACCATATATAAATGAGTAAGTAGCACCCGAATCAAATAATACATATGCACTAATATCATTGATTGGGATAATACCTGACACCACATCTTTTGATTGCACAGCATCTTGCACAGTCATGTTGAAGGTTCTGGCTGTGGGTTTGTTTGATGCTGCAGGTCCTGCAATGGCCCATGTACTTCCATTGTTACCTCCATTACTTCTGGTTGTCACTCCCTCTTTCTTCTTAGGGCATTCACGAGCAAAATGATCCTTGGATCCGCACGTGAAGCACGCATTCTTCTTCGGTTGAGTGCAATTTGGGGCAATGTGACCCTCCTGGCCCCAATTGTAGCAAACTCGTTTCCCCATTAAGCACGCACCCTTGTGAAATTTCCCACATGTTGCACATGCTTTAAACTTTTTATTTTGCTAGTTACCCTGCTGGTTTCCAGCACTCATGTTCCCATTCCACTTCCTCTTCAAGCTGTTGTTGCTGATGTTGTTTCCACTGCTACCACCTCCATTCTTAGTCTCATTCTCATTCTTCTTCTTCTTTTGTTCCTGATTGAACTTTGTTACTGCCTCGCCTCCACCTTCAGCGAGTACTGCTTTCTCCATCACCGCTGCAAATGTCTTCTACTGGAATAAGGAAACCCTACTGTACAGCCAGGGCTTCAGTCCCTGTTCAAATCTCTTCGCCTTACGTTTGTCTGTGCTAACCTGATATAGCGCAAACCTCGCCAATTCGTTGAATTTCACGGCATACTCAGATACTGTCATCTTTCCTTGTTTTAGTTCTAAAAACTGCACTTATAACTGACTCTTCAAACTCTCCAGGAAATAGGTTTCGAAGAACAACTCCTTGAACCTATCCCAAATCATCACTCCTGGTCCTTCATGAGTTTCATTGGCCTGCCACCAATAACTAGCTTCTGCTTTCAACATGAATGTTGCGAAAGCAGTCTTCTGATCATCCCCTACCCTAGCAACATTAAACACCTTTTCTATCTCCATAATCCAGGTCTGTGCTTCGCCTGGATTCATGGACCCACGAAATTCTTGTGGTCCAACCGCCTTAAACTACTTAAATGTTGTGCCTTAGTTTTGAGGTTGATTCTGCAACGCTCCTGTCAGTAGTGCCACTAGTTGTTGAACGGGGTTACCATTAACATTGTCGTTATTGTTGGTTCCTTCAGTGGTTCTCTGTCGTGTTGGTTGACGTCTGGGAGGCATTTTCTGTTAAAATAAAACATCTATTAGACTATTACTCAGCTTCTTTAAGTATTTTCTAATTAACTAGCCTCCAAAACAGAAATAACCACATAACACATAACACTTTGAATAAAGTAACAACTTTTATTTATTCATAACCTTTTTGAAAACATAAAACAATAGCATCTCTGCTATCTACATTACTTTCCTGAACTACAAAAGTTTCAGGACAACATCATAGTCATATCCCATAGGTTGCATAACACTTGAGATTTACAATTTATTTAACCTTTCACTCATCGTACAACAGCTACGATGTTCTATTAAGATAATTTTTAGCCCTATCACTTTCCTCCTCCATGACTCGAAACATTGTTTTGCGATCCAACACGTATGATGGTAGCGTCTCGAACTGAATTGGATAACTCATGACTCGATCTTGAGCTCGATTAATTGCGGTGTTAAATACTTTATCCATCTCTTCCATCTTCATCCTCTTTGCCTGCGCGTCTGTAGCTGCTCTTCCAGTTCGTTGATAAGCTTCCTCGTATGCATCTTCAGCTCTTTCCCTCTTAGCAGCTTCTTCTCTCAGCTTGCTCTTCAGTTCAGCAACCATCTCGATCAATTGTTCTTTCTCTCCTTCAGTCCGTATTAGTTTCTCCTCGACATTTGTCAGTCGTTCCTCACGATCCTGGATCTCGTCGTGTTTTTGTGTCATTGCAGTCTGTTGTTCAGCTACTATCTCTTGCAATTCCTCGACGGTATCCTGAAGTTTCACATTGCGGTCGTAGACTTCATCGTAAATACGAACGGCTATCGAGGTTAGTGGAGTCTCTTCCTCCTATGGCAACTCAACGGGATCCTCCTCATCTGTCTCCACATCATCATCTTCATCCTCAACTACTGTGACCAACGTGGCTAACACCTGTGGCAGTAGTTATTCCCAAACTACCTGAATGTCGCGAGGCTCCTCCTCTATAGGCATTTGAGGTCCCTCCTCCCTAGCCTGACTGGATTCTCCGACATTAGACATCCTGACAACAAAGTTTTAAAGTTTTAATTATTAATCATTACTACTCGACACTCACGAGCACATAAGTTATAAACACATGAACACATAAGTGTTTTATTACTTCTTTCTTAAAACTCGATAAGAGTTATCTCCACTATCTTTTCAAAGGTTACTTCCTAAGGCTTTTCCCCCCACCTAAGGTTCATAACCTAAAGCTTTGATACCAACTTGTGACACCCCCAAATCCTGGTACTTCATTTTCTCAAGATTTGGTGCTCACGCAATCAAAACATTCATTGCTAACTACCCATTCATAATAGAATTGAATAATAAAAGAGAACCTGCCCATACAGGATTAAACTTGAATAAAATTCTCCCAGGTTATCTAACCTTTAACAACAATCATTCAAATGTGGAAATTAAATAAACTTTATTACAATCTTTAAACCAAAGTCAGAAAAATAAAACTATCAAACTATTATAAGTCTTCAGTAATTGATCATCTTTCCTTCTCCCTTACTGGTACTAAGTACGTCACCAGTTTAAACTTTAGCTGTAAGAAATTTTACAGGCAAGAGTGAGCAAACAAGGCCCACTTGAAATAATAATAAGTAAATCATTAAACTTTTACATCAATTGCCAATATTAGGCTCAATAGAACTGGACAATATATTCTATTAACTTTCTGAAAATTTTAACATTTACTGAGGGTCTAATGACCACGAATCATGTCCACAGTTATAAGTAATCTTTCAACTTTAACTTTAACAGTCATAAGACTAGAAGGACTCCACGTACTTAGGGGGATCAACCCTTCGTACAATGTATTGTGCACAACCATTTCAACGCTAAACGTAAACCTCTATTAAAAGAGTTGTTCATCTCAGTATTTAGAATACAAGTCCGCACCAAAGTAAGTTTGGTTTGGATAAGATTTCAAGGTAATTTGGAATTCAACGAACATCAACTACGGAGTAGTTGAATAAAGTCCATGACATTATACTTGTAGAATAATCGTAATTGAATTAATCATAGCAAGTAAAATCATGCTTTAGAAATAATCTAATAGCATACAATTTGAATACCATAGCATACCTTGCTTGAACAATACTAAGCCAAGGTTAATTAGAATTGAATATTAAACATGCATAGCAATCTAGTTATGCATGCTAACCAATAATTGAATTACAGGAATAACTTGTTCCACATTAAATAGTTCAATAAGACAAAGGATTAGAAAACTTGCTCAATTGTAAAAGTAGAGTTAAAGAACTTGCTCAATTATAAAATAGAGTTAGAAAAACTTGCTTTTAGCACAAGCTACACCCTTACCACTTGAATTTCAATACCCTAAACATATGTCATCGTCACATAGTTAGTCATTATCACATCACTAATACATTCATTACTTAGGTTTGATTATTCAATCACATAATCAAATTATAACACAAGTTAATCCTTAATAACATATTTATTCACAGTATAGAAACACTAAAATCAATATTTTATAGTCCTACTATTATCATATAGTGTTTCTTAAAAATTTCGTGTACAAAAAGTACACTGTCAGACCATTCTGCTAACTCGCGCTGCGACGCCACAGTTTACACTGTGGGACGCTTTCCGGCGTGGTGATGGCGCTGCGGTGTGGGATTTGTACTGCTGGGCTGCGCTGCGGCGCCAGAGTCCAGAAACCGGTGACCAAACTCGGCAACAACATGAACAAAAGCCAAATTGGCCTAAAAGCTCGAATCTAATAGACTGATTATCATGTAATTTACATATAAACTTCATATAAACATATTGTGAAGACTTCTAACATGCTTCTACTCATAAAATAATTTATACATCAAATATACAACACCCAATTTTAATGTTTTTTGGCAAAAACTCTATTTTTGATATTTTCAATGAAAATCATCACTGTGATTTTGTTTTTCAATCAAAACAGAAATTTCAAAACATCATAGTTACGATTATACATACTCTATCAAGTTCCATAATCAATTTATCAATTAAACAACTAATTAAACTCTAATTTTCTATTTTAAACTAAGCCATGCTCATAAATATTTTCATGTAAACACTGTAATATATTTTTCTTCACAAATTGCATACATACATGACTTAATTTCTCTATAATCACATATAAACTCATGAAACAACCTTATAACCAATAATCATACAAAACTATACACATATCAATAATTCATCTTTTACAAATATTTTACAAAGACTTTTTGGGAAGAGGAAACCTAAACTTTTAAAGAAAGAGATAGAGTTTCTACCTTTGATTAAGAAGATGATAGTTATTCTCAAGCTTTTTCTCTCCAATTCTTTTCTCAAATTCTCTAAGTTTCTCTCAACTTTTCTCTCTGTATTTTTTTCTTCTTCTCTTTTCTTCACTGAGTCTTCTTCCTAACTCTAGTCTAACTAACGTAGGAAAATTATAACGTATATGGATATAATGTATATAATAAATATATAATATAACTCTAACTTAACTGACATCAGTTATTTTTATTTGGAAAATCAAAAGCCATAAGGCTTGTTTGGCTAACCACTAAAAATATAATCCATTAACCCATATGCCTTGTTTGGTAAAACACAATTAGATTAAAAACTTAATAGGCATTAGTACATGTTTGGCAAAACTAAATTAAACTCCCTTAATTTATTTTAGTAATCCTTTATAGCAATGTTATTAGTCACCTTAATAAATCAATTAAAACATTAATCTATTAAATTACTTTAGCACATAATTTAATATCACATAACTATAATTTCTTTTATAATTAAAATTTTATTTAACCAACTAATATTTTAAATTACAAATTTTCATTTAAAATATTATAATTTATTTAAATCACTATAAGCTTTCTAGCTTACTTATTAAATTAAATTATTATATAATCTCATAACAATTAATTTTCTTAGCTCCTTAACTATTTATCCAACAAATAATTAACTAAACCACATCAACTCAAATTGCCATTAAATACTTATATAATTTATTAAATATTTAATGTAAAATAAATATTTAATATTTAATATTTAATTATTTATTCAACAAATAAATAACTACACCACATAAACTCAAATTGAACAATTATTTATTCAACAATAAAAATATCCATCAAATACTTATATAAATCAATAAATATTTAATATTATACTTTAAAATTCTGGAATGTTACAATGTACTATAGAAGTGGCGTGGCCGCGCCACTTCGATCAGAACACATAAATGAAGGCTCTGCTTCTGCAGATGTGACGCACCCAAAATAGGTATACATCACCCATTCTGAGTTGCCAACTACATGGTATAGAAATAACTACAACTTTACTAATACAATTGTCGTGCAAAATATGACAACACTTAACTGTGAGTTTAAAATATAAATATTGTCTTCTAGACAATATCCACACTCAAATAAGTCCTCATAACAATTATTGATACTTTATTTTATAAAAATGGTGAGGACTACTAAAACATCTTTCTAAAACCATCATTCCATACCCCGACTAGTACTCGCTACATTCTCGCCTCCTAAGAAGAAAAATGGAACAAAAAGGAAAGGGTGAGCTCAACTAGCCCAGTAAAGAATATTATAACTAAGATAAT
Organism: Panax notoginseng; assembly: GCA_016801055.1. NCBI lineage: Eukaryota > Viridiplantae > Streptophyta > Magnoliopsida > Apiales > Araliaceae > Panax > Panax notoginseng. Next base: position 230,206,603 of record CM029013.1, on the reverse strand, counting down.
ATAGAACAAATTATCGTTAGTCCTCAATAGGGAAAAATCTAATAGAATACAATAGACAACAGATTTTAAATCAATATTCGCAGCGAAAATAATAATTCATTAGAAGAGTTAAGTAGAGGATGAAATCTACTAACATCTATGAATTTAAAAGCCCATCATCAATTTTTTATCCATGTAACATCAATCAATATACATCTTGAATCAAATATTCATCATTAAACTACATGCCAAATATATTCATTAGTTGGTTGTGACGACCCAGAAATTCATGTTGTGCAAAATTTAGGTTTAAAGAATTAGTTATTAATAAAACTAAATTTTATTAATACTATTCTGTGCTATGTGTTTATTAATTGTTCTACAACCTAGGATGATTATAATTTGGGAGTATTCTGGCTATGAGCTAGATTGAGCGAATAAGAATTTTCAAGACGAAAACGAAAGTTTTCTGGGAACAAAATATTTTCGGAAAAAAAGACGAAATAGGCACTATTCATCCATTTCTGCTCGGAGATTTATTTTGAAATTCCGAAAAGTTATAGATTACGTTTAATTCTGAGATGTGATGGAATATTCAATAATATTTCAGTTATGGCAAAAACAAAGTTTTCGCCTACGGATTCAAAACCTAAGGATTAAGAAAGTGAGTTCTGAGAATTTTATGATCACATATAATAATTAGGGTTATTATGCTTGAGAGATATGAGTATGATATGAAGTATTATACGAGGATAGTACGAAGATTATTACGACATATAATACGAATATCATACGAATAATATACGACGAGAATACGAGAATGGAATGCGTAGAATACGATTAGTCTTAATGGACTTTGAGTTCATGGACTTTGTAGAATCTAATTGGACTTGGATTATGTCAAGCCCAATGTTTTGTGAATTAAGCCCAAGTTAGGCCCAATAAGAATTAGGGTTAAGGCCCAAACCAAGAAAAGAAACCGCGGATCGAACCGATGGGTAAACAGATGGGCAAAACCAATGGGGCAACCCATGGGGTGACCCATGGGCAAGAGGGGCGGTTACTTGGCCACCAAGTAAGGGTGGTGGCCAAGTAAATTTGGTGGCTAAGGCTTGGAGGAGGTGGGAATAGTAAGGAGGTGGGGGCGAAATGACTATAATGCCCTTAGCTTTGAAAATCTATAAATAGTAAGCTTATTTCATTATTGGTGGATTTTGAAAATCCCACACTTGAGAGAGAGAGAGAGAGAGAGAGAGAGAGAGAAGTCGGATGGAAGGGAGAAGGAAGAGCGTGAGCATGAATGATCGGATCTAAAGTGATCGTGTAATAGCAAAGCTTGCAAATCGCCGACTTTGTATAACGGAAGAGGATTAAAGAAGAACGGTAATTCGGAACTTAGTTTCTTTTTAAATTTCTTTAAGTTTCTAAGCTTGAAAACATAAATTAATGAAGATAAGAAGTAGATAAGGTTGGAGATGAGTTCATATGGTTGAAATCATGAGAAAAGAAGGAATAAGAACTTAGAAATTTAGTTTATAAATTTCTTAAGGAAGTATAAGATTCGTAATGAATTAGAGCGATCCGAGTGGATTATATGAATAAGTAGGTAAAATAAGTAAGGAATAATGTTCTATAACATCAAATTCCAATAAAAAGTGGAATCGTAATCCAAAATATCGATTAAAACGAAGAACACGCGAAGAACTCGAAGAACGTTGTTGATGGACAAATTTAAAACCATCGTAGGATAATTGTTGTTGATGGACAAGTTTAAAACCATCGCGTATAAGTTAGTTGCATACTGCTTGGTTAGGATCAGTAGAAACGTTCATGAAGAATGAATTAAAACTTAGCTATTAAAGTATATAAGATAAGGAAGAGAATGGCTTTGGAACGACCTCGTTCCGAGTTATAACGAAGGAGTTATGAGATCTAGAAGTGAGCGTCTCAAAGAATTTATTTAACACTTAGAAAATTTCTAGGGTTAGGGCTTGGCGCCGCGGCGCCAGTCATGCCTTGTAATGTGGCGCTGTAGCGCCAGACCGGGGGGCTGGGTACTGCAAACTTGCGTCGCGGCGCGAGAAATAAAGAAAGGAGTGGCGCCGTAACGCCGGTGTTGAGAAAAAAATCCAGAGAGGAGCTTTTAACTGCTCAGCTCTTGGGGGAAATGTAAGGGACGATAAAGAATATAATATTCAACTAATGTAACACTTAATCAAGTGATGTAAACCTTTATTAAAGGTTGAACATGTAGATTAAGCAAGATTAATTGACAAAGAATATAATCGCGGGTCACGTAACCGATATCCGGGGACCGTAGTCGGGATGAATGAACGTGATGAATTGCTATGATTGTGATTCCTTAGACGTTGAGTGTCGAGGGTAATGAATAACATTTCGATGTTATATCATGATAATGAGAGATAAGTGTGAAGCGTATAGACGCTGTGAACGCAACGTCGTTGCGATGGATGCTTGGTCTTAGCATACAATGATCGGTATGGCTTTGACACTAAGAACGAGTAATGAACATGGGGTTCATGTAATGGATAACGAAAGTATTAAATAGTATATGAACTATCAAGAAAGCCGTAATGAATTAACGGTAATAAGATTAATGAAAGCCGAATGTGAGTCGAATAAGGATTGAATTTTAAGGTATGGTATTTAGTTGCCAAAAAGCCGTAAGGAATAAGAAATTGACTTAACGAACATTATAATTTAATAGTTCGTATAAGTTAAGAGAAGTTAGGTTGTGGTACAATCGTAACTCTGATGGTTGACATATGGGAGCTGGGCTAAAAAATTCCTTTAGAGAGCGAAGGTATATACGAAATGGGCAACCGATCTAACTCACTGCGATGGCAGTGTAGATGAGACGGGAACTTGTTTGTTGGTTATTTGTGGGAAACCACTCAGAGTACCATATGGACTACTAGCAGAGAAACGATGTGTGCTGAGTCCTAGAGAAGTTATAAGAAGAAGATAAGAATATAAATCATCCAAGATGATGAACGTTTTGAGTAAGACATCTCCGTATGTCATAAAACCGTTAACTGGTAAAGGAAGTTAGTCGCGTAAACTTATATTGCAAGAACGCGAACCCTAAGAAGAAAAGTTAACTAAACCAATGTGTTAGTCAAATAGATGACTAATTGGTACATGTGGTTTTTCCTTATGTGTTATATAGGAATTGGATGAGCAGTTCAGCGTAAACTGTAGCTGGGCGTAAGGCAAGTTTCCTAACTTCATTCATATTACATGAATGTTAGTTTCTTAAACTTCTCAGATGTTGTACTTGAGAAGTCTTGTCTATGTGCATATGTGCAATGTATGTACAAGGTGGTAGAATATATGAGGCCTTGAGCCACAATTTGAACACTTCAGTATTTCCATGATATGAAATGTTCTGTGATTGAGCTGTTCAATACAAGTATGTTCTGTTTATACATGAACCTTTATTGTTAAGTCTGTGCTAATGATTCTAGCCAGACAGGATGTGTATGAAAAAGGTAGAGGAATGAAAGTATTTCAAGGTGAAAATGATTGATGTTTTAAGATGATAGGAATCGAAACTATTCCTATTATTCAAGCTGCTTCATAACCTTTGTTCGGTTATAGAAGTTCTAAGGAAATGTTTTAAATTCTGAAGTTGTTTGTTCAACTATTATGACTTGATGGGCAATTGAATGCTCACACTTGCTTTAAATGAAAAATAATTTTCAGCGATCAAGGTTAGAAGAACTTAAGGATCCCGTAAAGATCAAGCTGAAGGTATCCAGATGAAGTGCCATTCAGTATGTGAATATACGTGCAGAGCAAATGAAGACTTGTAATATAGAATGATAGAATTAAACTATAGACTAGTTTAATGAACAGTTATGAATCCTTTGTGGCGGATGAAAGTCACTCGTGTAAGATGAAATGGATAATGTAATTTACCATTATTTGTAAGGAAATAGGTTATAAGGTTTCCAGAACCCGGGATTTGAGAGTGTATGTTGTTATATTTTGGTATATAATGATGTATGGTGGATGAAGGATGTACTCGTGACGTAGGGAATCCGGGTGTGAAGATAGACCGGATTTCGGGGCGTCACATTGGTCATGTTCATCTCAACACCTATTCATCTTTGCACTACGGGCCAAAGATATTCATCAAAAAATCATTCATCTTTGCACTACAGGCCAAAGATATTCAGTAATATCATCATTTAAGACTGATAATGATAAAAAATATTTTAAAGAAAACGAATCCAGTGAAACAAAAGAACAAATATTAAGGATTCGTACTTTAAACAATCCAATTTCAAAAATACTTCATAAATAACCATAGTGTAGTAAAATTAAAGAATGATCAAAGCATGGATACAATCAAAGCTAGTATCCATAATAGATATCTTGGAAAAAAAATGAAAATTTAATTTTTCGTGAATAGTGCCGTATTCGTGAATAGTGCCGTATACGTGAATAGTAACCCCGACTCTAAAAGTTCTAAATTTAATAAAAAGTTCATATCAATATTTCGGCATAATAATATTGAAAGAAATAATATCATTTATAAAAAAATAGCATCCCTTACCTCCAAAAAGATAGTACCTCTGACTGGAATACTGGATATAGTGCTGAAGGAACTTGCATCGTATAGCAACACTCAAAGTATCAAAATACTCATAAGAATACGCTCGATAATATAGAGAGAAAAGATTTCAGTTTCTGGTGTGATTTTCAATTCTAACCTAAGCACCCTATTTATAGGAAAATGCTTAGAACACCGAAGCATAAAATTTAATAAAATATTAATATAATTAAAATTGTTTAAGCCCACCTTAGACCAACTGAATTCAGCACATTTATATCACATTTGGGGCCCACCCAATTGCAAAAAATGATTTTCATAAAAAAAATAACTAAAACTTCAAAAATCAATTATTCCGGAACTTCAATAATTCATAATAAATAGCCATTTTATCAAAAAAAAATTCGAATCTTATGTCCATTCCATAAGAAATTCAATTCTCTACAACTTTGTAAGTTTAAGTTTTTCCAAATTCCAAGCAGAAATTGACCGAAATCCACATACGGACGATTTTACAGGCTATAATCAAATTTCAGTCAAAAATTGGGGTCCACAAACATGAAAAACATGTTTTAAATATTTTTTGTAACACAAATACTCTTTTTCCTCATTTATTCATATAACACACATTCATTATAAAAATATCACCATTATTATATTATTAAAATATAATAATATATTTAAATAAATTATTTTATCAGAAAAGATAAAATACCAATTTTTAACAATTGTCACCTTAAAAATTTTCTCCATCTATATCTACATAAAATGAATATTTTCCTTATCAATAATTAATTATTCACAAATAATATTACAGAATCACAATACGGATAACCAGGCCGTTCCCAAGAAAGAGGGGGCTTTCCAATAAGGATTTCTCCTTAGTGGCGCGCAATTAGGTGACCAAACCTCTGCTTAGACAGAACTTTCTAGACATTGCCAATAATGCTATCTAATAATATTATTCAAATATGAATTATTAATCTGATAATAGAAAATACTGTGTAGTGACAATTATTGAAACAACAATAATATAAAATATCAACGTAGCAATTATTGAATCAATAAAATAAAATATTGAACAATAATTACTGTAATAATTATTGAGCAGCGCCTTCTTACGCAAGAATCAATAATTGGTGCAATATCGTGTGCTACTGTGCAACAACGCGTATTATTGTGTTTTAACCACCGGGTATTCTAACAGTGTTAACGGTAACAACTACGCCGTTATTTATAAACAACTTATACTTGTCATTTTCTTCATCCAATCGCTTTCCGTTATGGGGCCCACAAAAGGCTGCGCCGTCGTACGAATATTTTTCGACAGTAAGAATATTCCACGACCAAATGAATATTCCCCGACAACAAAGAATATTTTATAACCACTTGCTTATTCAAGATATTTGTGCATTTTACCCATAACTAACCACATTAATCAAATCAACCCTTACTATTTCAAAATAATAAATAGAGAAAATTTAATTTCATTTATAAAAAGTTGGGGTCTTACAACCTCCCCTCCTTATGAAATTTCGTCCTCGAAATTGACGTACGTACCTAGTATTTCGAAAAGGTAAGGATACCTCGCTTTCATTTCTGTTTTCAACTCCCAAGTCATTTCCTCAATAGCATGGTTCCTCCATAAAATTTTAACTTGTGGTATAACCTTAGTGCGTAGGACATGGTCCTTCCTATCCAAGATCTTGACAGGTACCTCCTCGTACGTTAAGTCTTCGGCTATCTCGTCTGGTTCTAACTCAATAATGTGGTTTGGGTCTTTCACATATTTACGGAGCACAGATATGTGAAAAATATTATGAACACGAGACATGCTTGGAGGTAACGCGAGTCTATAGGCCACATTTCCTACTCGGTCAAGAATTTGAAATGGACCAATAAATCATGGATTGAGCTTTTCTCTCTTTCCAAATCTTGTAACTCCCTTCGATGGAGCAACACGTAACAATACATGATCCCCAATATCAAATTCCACGTCCTTTCGATGAAGATCCGCATAACTCTTTTGTCGATCTTGTACCGTTTGTATACGTTATCGAATCATTGGATCTTTTCTGTAGTCATACGTACCAACTCTGGTCCTAACAATGTTGCTTCACGCACCTCATCCAAACATACTGGAGAGCGACACTTTCGACCATACAATGCTTCAAATGGAGCCACACCTATACTTGCCTGATAACTATTATTGTAGGAGAATTCTAATAATGGTAAATACTTATCTCAACTCCCTTTGAAGTCTAGAACACAGAGTCTTAATAGATCTTCAAGAGTTTGAATAGTCCTCTCTGATTTTTCATCCGTTTGAGGATGGTATGCCGAACTAAATCGTAAATCCGTGCCCATAGCTTTTTGCAAGCTAACCCAAAATCGTGAAGTGAATCTTAGGTCACGATCCGAAACTATGGATACTGGCATGCCATGCAACCTCACAATCTCATTCACATACATAAGAGCAAGACATTCAAGGGAATAAGTCTCTCGTATCGGCAAGAAATGAGCGGACTTGCTTAATCTATCAACAATAACCCAAATCGCATCTATGCCTTGAGAAACCTTTGGAAGACCCGTAACGAAATCTATGGTAACGTGTTCCCACTTCCATTTCAGAATCTCAAGTGGTTGCAATGAACCCTTTGGCACTTGATGCTCCGCCTTTACACGTTGACAAGTTAAACACCTCGAGATAAACTTCACGATCTCTCTCTTCATATTGCTCTACCAAAATGTATGTCGAAGATCACGATACATTTTGGTACTTCCAGGGTGAATTGTAAACGGTGTGTTGTGTGCCTCCATTATGATCTTGTACTTTAAATCAGAGTCGTTAGGAACACAAAGTCTGGAGTTAACTCGAAGTATTCCTTCTTCATCGATTCTTGCTTGAGCAACTTTAACTTTATCGATTAAAGTTGGTTCTATGTGTATATTTGACATCATCGCATGGATCCCCGTTGTCTTAAATTCTATCTTCATCTTTTGTAAATCACCCAAAATGGGCCTTTGTGTTGACAACATCGCACTCGTTCCCGCATATGATCCCCTACTTAACACGTCAGCTACCACGTTCACTTTTCCAAGATGGTATTGAATGGTATGGTCATAATCTTTCAACAGTTCAAGCCAACGTCGTTGCCACATGTTGAGTTCTTTTTGGGTGAAAAAATATTTAAGGCTTTTATGATCCTAATATATCTCCACTTTCTCCCCATATAGATATTGCCTTCAGATTTTTAACGCGAAAACGAACACTACCAACTCTAGATCATGAGTAGGGTAATTCCTCTCATATTCTTTGAGTTGTCACGAGGCATATGCTATAACATTTTCATGTTGCATGAGAACACATCCTAACCCTTTGCCTAAAGCATCGCTGTAGATAACAAATCCATACGAACCAGATGGTATTGTCAGAACAGGTGCCGAAATAAGCCTCCTCTTAAGCTCTTGAAAACCCTTCTCGCATTCCTTGCTCCATACAAATTTTGTATCCTTCCGAGTCAGCTGAGTTAATGGAGTAGCGATTCGAGAAAATCCTTCCACGAATCTCTAATAATAACCAGCTAGGTCGAGAAAGCTACGTACTTCAGTCACCGACTTCGGTTGCTCCCAACTTCGTATTGTTTCAATCTTCGCCGGGTCAACAGATACTCCATGTTTTGACACCATGTGCCCAAGGAATGCTACTTCCTCAAGCCAGAACTCGCATTTCTTTAACTTGTCATAAAGCTTGTTTTCACGAAGTCTTTGGAGTACCAGCTTCAAATGGTGCTCATGATCTTCACGACTTTTGGAATATATGAGGATGTCATCAATAAAGACAACAACGAACTGATCTAAATATTCCTTGAATACTCAGTTCATCATATCCATAAAAGCTGTATGAGCATTAGTCAATCCAAAAGACATGACTAAGAATTCATAATGCCCGTACCGAGTTCTGAAGGCAGTCTTCGGAATATCCTCAGTTCTAATCTTCAATTGATGATATCCAGAACGAAGATCGATCTTTGAAAAGAATTATGCTCCTTGCAACTGGTCAAATAGGTCATCAATACGAGGTAGAGGATACCTATTCTTGATGGTGACATGGTTCAATTCCCGGTAGTCAATACAAAGTCGCATACTCCTGTCCTTCTTCTTTTCAAATAAAACAGAAGCACCCCAAGGAGATGTACTAGGACGAATGAAACCGAAGTCCAACAACTCCTGTAGTTGAACCTTTAACTCCTGAAGTTCAATAGGAGCCATTCGATATGGGGTTTTAGAAATGGGCTTTGTACCAGGTTCAAGGTTAATAAAGAATTCAACTTCGCGTTCTGCAGGTAGACCGAGAAGTTCTTCAGGAAATACGTCAGGAAAGTCACTAACAACATGAATATTATTCAAATCTGACGTGTCTTTATTCAAATCCATAACATGGGCTAAGAAAGCTTGACATCCATTTTTTAATAAACGAATGGCTTTATGGCTTGATATAACAGTGATTAATTTTAGTGGTTTAGTTGCTTGAATTCGAATAACAAGTTGATTAGAAATATGAAACTAACAACCTTACGAAAATAATCAATTTTGGCATGTTGAGTAGTTAACCAATCAATCCCTAAAATCACATCAAAAGTAAGTATCTTTAAAGAGATAAGATCAACAGGTAATGTAATGGTGCCAACTTGGATCAAACAAGATTTATAAACAGTGGATGTTATGAAAGTTTCTCCTAACGGACTCTCCACAGATAGGTCAATGTCTAATTTCTCTGGAGTCAAGTTTAAACGTTGAGCACAAGCAGGAGAGATAAATGAATGGGTAGAATCGGTATCTAGTAATGTATAAACTTTGCAAGAATTTACGATTAGCTTACCCGTTATCACCTCGTTTAGGTTCCTTGCATTTTGACCAGTCACAACAAATGCTCTTCCAGGAACCGTTGACTTTAACTTTTCTGGGATAACCTTTTGAGTCACCATCCCCGCTAGACTTGGTTTCACTACAGTACAATCTCGAGCGATATGCCCTTCCTTTCTACAATTATAACACACCTTGAACTGTTGTGGACAGTTTGGACTGATATGTCCCTCTTTTTCGCATTTGTAGCATACGACCGGTGGTCGTTCTCCTCCCTTAGAACCAGTTGCTGCTGGTGCTGACGTCTTTACATTGTCATTATTGAATCTCCTCTTTTTGAAACTTTCACTTGACTCGCCTCTCCTATTATCATGGCCACAATTACCACCAGAGTGGTTACCATTTTTGCCTGAATTTTTCCCTCCCCGCTGGTTATCAGTGCTCCGATGACTGCTGTCACTGGTATGACCCTGGTTGTGGTCCCTCGGTTGAGCGCACTTGATATCTCGCTCTAATAATTGACCCCTGTTGACAACATCTGAATATAGAGAAAATTTATGAGAAATGAGATACTGACGTATGTCGGGTTTCAAACTTCTCAGAAACATCCGCGTCATATGTTCCTCATTCTCCACCAAATGAGGTGCAAACTTGGATAACTCCGCAAACTTCGCCTCTTATTGGGACACCGTCATGTTGCTCTGCTCCAGTCTAATAAACTCTACCTCCTTCATATGACGAATACTTTCAGGAAAGTACTTGTCATTGAACAGTTTCTGAAATATCTCCCAAGACATGCTGAGTGCGGCTGGATGGGTATGCTTCACAGATTCCCACAAGTAATCTGCTTCATTATGGAACATAAAGGTGGCGAATGGAACCTTCTGTTCTTCTGTGCATCCCAAGATATCGAATATCTTGGTAATTTGCTTAACCCACGTTTCTGACTTAATCGGGTCCGACTTTCCCCAGAATTCTGGTGGTCCCAACTCTTTGAACTGCTTAGATGTGACCAGCTGTGCGTTGCCATTGTTTCTACCTGTATTTTGAACAGGAGTCCCCCTCGTCTGGTTTTGCATGAACCGCAAAAAGCTTCTAAACATCTCATCGTTCATCGTCTGCTCAGTGGTGTTATTTACAGGAGGAACATTGCCGGCCTGTTGCACATTCTCTTCATTGGTGATTAATGGTGTCTCCACGGTCTCATTTACTCCATCGTTAATATTTTCAGCTGCCATTCTTAAATACTGCCACAAAACAAGGGTTAATTAAAGAAATTGACATGCAAGATAATAACCCTATACTCTGACCAACCAACAAATGAGATTAGGTAGGACATACTAGCGAAGGATTTACTCGTCTCTCCCCTCCTAGTTCTATTCCCCGATCTCCGCCAGAGACCATATTCCTAAGCTCTGATACCAACTGTGACGCCCCCAAAATAGGTATAAATCACCCATTATGAGTCGCCAACTACATGGTACAGAAACAACTACAACTTTACTAATACAATTATCGTGCAAAATACGACAACACTTAACTATGAGTTTAAAATACAAATATTATCTTCTAGACAATATCCACACTCAAATAAGTCCTCATAATAATTATTGATACTTTATTTTACAAAAATAGTGAGGACTACTAAAATATCTTTCTAGAACCATCATTCCATACCCCGACTAGTACTCGCTACATTCTCGCCTCCTAAGAAGAAAAATAGAACAAAAAGGAAAGGGTGAGCTCAACTAGCCCAGTAAAGAATATTATGACTAAGATAATATAGAACAAATTATCGTTAGTCCTCAACAGGGAAAAATCTAATAGAATACAATAGACAACAAATTTTAAATCAATATTCCCAGCGGAAATAATAATTCATTAGAAGAGTTAAGTAGATGATGAAATCTACTAACATCTATGAATTTAAAAGTCTATCATCAATATTTTATTCCTGTAACATCAATCAATATATATCTTGAATCAAATATTCATCATTGCACTACAGGCCAAAGATATTCATTAGTTGGTCATGTTCATCTCAACACCTGTTCATCTTTGCACTACGGGCCAAAGATATTTATCAGAAAATCATTCACCTTTGCACTACAGGCCAAAGATATTCAGTAATATCATCATTTAGAACTGAGGATGATGAAAAATATTTTAAAAAAATGAATCTAGTGAAACAAAAGAACAAATATTAAGGATTCGTACTTTAAACAATCCAAGTTCGAAAATACTTCATAAATAACCATAGTGGAGTAAAATTCAAGAATGATCAAAATATAAATACAATCAAAGCTAGTATCTATAATAGATATCTTGGAAAAAAACAAAAATTTAATTTTTTGTGAATAGTGCCATATTCGTGAATAATGCCATATACGTGAATAGTAACCCCGACACTAAAAGTTCCAAATTTAATAAAAAGTTTAGATCAATATTTCGGCATAATGATATTGAAAGAAATAATATCATTTATAAAAAAATAACATCCCTTACCTCCAAAAAGACAGTACCTCTGACTGGAATACTGGATATAGTGCTGAAGGAACTTGCACCGTATAACAGCACTCGAAGTATCAAAATACTCACAAGAATACGCTCGATAATATAGAGAGAGAAGATTTCAGTTTCTGGTGTGATTTTCAATTCTAACGTAAACACCCTATTTATAAGAAAATGCTTAGAATACCAAAGCAGAAAATTTAATAAAATATTAATATAATTAAAATTTTTCAAGCCCACCTTAGACCAACTGAATTTAGCACATTTATATCACATGTGGGGCCCACCGAATTGCAAAAAATGTTTTTCATAAAAAAATAACTAAAACTTCAAAAATTAATTATTCCGGAACTTCAATAATTCATAATAAATAGCCCTTTTATCAGAAAAAAATTTGAATCTTATGTCTATTCCATAGAAAATTCAATTCTCTACAACTTTGTAAGTTTAAGTTTTTCCAAATTCCAAACAGAAATTGACAGAAATCCACATACGGATGATTTTACAGGCTATAATCAAATTTCAGTCAAAAATTGGGGTCCACAAACATGAAAAACATGTTTTAAATATTTTTTGTAACACAAATACTCTTTTTCCTCATTTATTCATATATCACACATTCATTATAAAAATATCACCATTATTATATTATTAAAATATAATAATATATTTAAATAAATTATTTTATCAGAAAAGATAAAATACCAATTTTTAACAATTGTCACCTTAAAAATTTTCTCCATCTATATCCACATAAAATGAGTATTTTCTTTATCAATAATTAATTATTCACAAATAATATTACAAAATCACAATACTGACAACCAGGCCGTTCCCAAGAAAGAGGGGCTTTCCAATAAGGATTTTTCCTTACTAGCGCGTAATTAGGTGATCAAACTTCTCCTTAGACAGAACTTTCTAGACATTGCCAATAATGCTATCTAATAATATTATTAAAATATGAATTATTAATCTGACAATAGAAAATACTGTGTAGTGACAATTATTGAAACAACAATAATATAAAATATCAACGCAACAATTATTGAATCAATAAAATAAAATATTGAATAGTAATTACTGTAACAATTATTGAGTAGTGCCTTCTTACGTAAGAATCAATAATTGGTGCAATACCGTATGCTACTATGCAACAACGTGTATTACTGTGTTTTAATCATCGAGTATTCTAACAGTGTTAACGGTAAAAACTACGCCGTTATTTATAAACAACTTATACTTGTCGTTTTCTTCATCTAATCGCTTTCCGTTATGGGGCCCACAAAAGGCTGCGCCGTCGTACGAATATTTCCCGATAGCAAGAATATTCTACGACCAAACGAATATTCCCCGACAACAAAGAATATTTTATAACAACTTGCTTGTTCAAGATATTTGCGTATTTTATCCATAACTAACCACATTAATTAAATCAACCCTTACTATTTCAAAATAATAAATATAGAAAATTTAATTTCATTTATAAAAAGTTAGGGTCTTACAGCAGAGCTTCATTCCAACCCAGGCCAAACTTGTAACCAGACAACTATAAGACTCCTAAACATGTATACAAGCTCAAATAACACAATGGCCTGCTAATCCATACCAATTAACAGAGAATTTTTGAGATTATAAGAATTTAGACAAAACTCAAACTAAGAACAATATAGAAATTATACCTCCTTGATGCTTAAATTGAATTCCCTCTATATCTGATTAAGCTCCCTCAATGCATTAGCAACCCTCACTCTCTCCAATGTCCTTCCCAGAATTTTAGCAGTGAATATAGAAGGGAAAGATTTCAATTTATAGGCAAACAAAAACCCAAATAAAACCATTGTCCTGTAGTTCTAGACCATTGGAAAGAAGAAGAAGATGGTGGGCAACAAGGATTTGGTAGAATAGTTTTCCCATCATTGTTGAAGCCACTCCCTCCTCCATCATTTGGAATGTGTGATAACTTGCAAGTGTGATAAAGGCTAGCTTAGGCCAATGGTCTATACACGTGAGGGAGAGAAGGCCAATAAATATGGGACAATCCCAATTCTCAGCATCTTGGAAAGAAAACTAATTAGCAATACTAAGTTTTATATCATGTACTACTACACAATGTATATTTGTTTACCTAGGGTTTAAATTCATATGTGTATATATGGATTTTAATAATGTAACCATACTACATGATAGCAAATTGGGGTTCATGTATACACATCAATATATAATCCATGTACATTTTGATAATGCCAAATTTTGATTTAATTGAGTAGTTGTGACAATCCAAGATTTTAGTAATTATAATTTAAAATATTTATTAAATGAAATAAATATTTTATTGAGGTGGTTATTATTAGTAAATAATTTATGAGTTAAGAAAATTACTATTATATTGATATTTCAATTTGATGGTTAATTATTTATATTGAGTTATGTGATTAAATGACTTATTTAATAAATTGTTGTTTGAATTAACTAATTAAGTATAAAAACTTAATTAAATATAGTGTGACCAATAACTATATTATAAGGAGTAATAAAATAAATTAAAGTAATTTTAATTGAGTTTACCCAAACAAGGCTTAAGTATATTAAGTCTTTATTTTTTTAGAGCTTTGCCAAACAAAGCCCTATGACTTTTGGATTTCCTTTTTAATTATAATAATAATAAAATAAATTAAATAATAAATATAATATATTTATAACCTAAGCGTTATAACTGATATTATAATTAGTAGGCGTATTAAGGTGTATCAGTTTTCTTCTTACGCTAGTTGGTTTACTCATTCTAGTTGCTAAGTCTGAGAATTTCATAGAGAAGCTAAGAGAGAATTAAGAGAGATTGATAGAAAGTATGTGATTTCAAAGCATTTTCAGTGGTGTTAGTAAAGATTATCAAGCTAATTGAAGGTATTATTCATAGCTTTGACATTATATATATATATATATATATATATATATATATATATATATATATATATATATATATATATATATATATATATATACATACATATATGAGTTTAACTGCAATAATATACTCTGTGAATTCCATATGTTTAGAATTGTTTCTATACAATTAAATTATGATGATTATATGTATTTGTGATGTGAGAACTAGTGTTTAAGCAAAGAATTGGTATGCTAATTTCGGTTTATAGCAGAAAAAAATAACGACAGTGTATGTTTTATGGATATTTTCTCATATGGCTTATGTAAGTACCAAAATTAGTAGTTAATTTTTATGTTACACTATAAATTGAGTCTTGTATACGTTAGTTCATTAAGAAACGAGCATAGCGTAATTTGAACGAAGCAATTTGGCCAAGTATAGAGATTGCAGTGACGATTTTTACAAGAGATGTCAAAAATAGAGTTTTTATATGAAAATATGGAATTTGAGAAATTAAACTAGTTTTAGTGGATGTTAAATTGTTCTAATTGGTTGTAAATGTTAGCAAACATGTTTATGATTCGTTTATATCAATTGTTTGTGTTAATTTCACGGTTTGGTGGGTGAAATTCGTGTTAGTTGGGCTAAAAACGACTACTGTTCATGCCGTGTCTGCCTCTGTCTGTGCACCAGCGCAGCTACGCTGGTGCCAAGACTAAAAACTGCGCAGCTGCGCTGTGTGTGGCGTAGCTGCGCCATACACTGATTTGAGGCAGAGACTTCTGCTGTTGCTGCAGATTTTGAGTAGCATTAACACTTTGTCTAAAGTTATGTTAATATGTCACACATGTAGTATGGAGGTTAAAACAATACCGTGATATGTAATTGATAAATTCAAAGTTATGAGAATGATTAGTAAGTTACAAACACGTTATGTGATAACTTAGTATACACAATGAATGTTAGACAAGTGTTGTGAAGTTAACACTTGAAATTTCTGAAATGTAAATGGTAATGTAAGACTTGTACCGAAATAACAAGTTTAACTATAAATGAGTGTTATGTTGAAAAAAGGATGTTAGTACATTGTGTATTGATTAATAAGAAAGGTTATGAGTTGTAGAGTAAAGTTTACATTTTATCTACTATGCGTTACTATAGAACTAATAGTTAATGTGAATAATGATATAACTATGTAGTTATACACGAAGTGCAGATAAGCGATAAGCAGTTAAGTCGTAGTTCATAAACTACGAATCAGGAAAGTCTTTCAGTTCTTATTTGCTACGTGAACTTGATGATTAACTATTTTAAATCTTTATTGCAAATAACATATTGATTGAGTAAGGAACTCAATCTTTATACTTGTTATATGAACTGTAGCATGTATGTTAGGTTAGTCCAATGTTTATGAAATATATGTTGAGCATGTTATTATGTGTTATGTGATGCATAAAAACTGTTAGATTTTGCTGGGCTGTCGAGCTCAACCTTGCAAATAACCATTTTTATAGGTCAAGATTTCGAGGTAAAGTTATGTGGTAATTGAAAGACATGAATCAGATGTGATACTTGAAGATTTATACACGTTGGTTGTGTCATTATTATTTGAACCATGTTTAAGGTTCCGAATAATGTATAAATGTTGAAGTGTAAAATCGTTTTGCAATGTAAACTTTTATCGTATTAAAATGATTCTGAAATAGTTATATGTAAAGTTTGAAGGTTTTGGGAACGAGAATAGTTTGTTATAGAAAATTTTAATTATTCCACAAGTTTCAGTGGTTGTATTATCATTTAATGATGTGAAATTAGAGGTTGAATGTATTATTAACGACTGAAATCGAGAATTAAATTGTATGAATTTTGGGGTAGTTATAGTTGGTATCAAAGCTGTAGGTTATAAACCTTAGGTAGGAGTACCGTAGGCTATAACCTTAGAGAAGAGATGTGAAGATAATGAAAGAATAAGCTCAGATAGAGTTTGAACAATAAGAAGTAATTTAAGAAATGTATAGAAAAGGGATTAAAACATACGTGAGATGATTCAAAGAAGAATCTCGCAGATTTATAAGGAATATGAATGTGGGGTTACCCAACTCCAATAATAAGAATGTAAGGTGATAATAAATAGACAATGTCTATAAGAAGATATTGGTAAGGAAGTTAAGAATAAAAGTTATAGTTAAGTATGGTACAGTTGTACTCTTTAGTAGTTGATGTATGGTATCTGGGCTAAACGATTCCTTCATAGAGCGGAGGTATATACAAACTAGCAACTCGAAACCTAGTTTGTTGGTTGTTTGTGGGAAATCACTCAGCGTACCATATTAAAAGTGGTAGAGACTCGATGTGTACCAAGTATAGAAATGGATACATAAGATGAAAATGTAGAACTTGAATGAAATGTTGAACGATGTAAATGAAGTTAGAAATTCTTAAAGGAAGAATTGTTATATAAACAAGAAGATTCAAAGAAGAATCTTGAAGAGATAAAGATAAGAAATGGGAGTTGCCTAACTCCAATAGCGAAGATAACGAATAATGTCGTAAATGATGAAAAAGGAAAGAAAGGGGATAGTAAAACAAAACAATCCCGAGTTAAGAAAAGAATTTTAAGGGAGATGATTATAGAATAAGATCACGACGTGATCTGTTTAAGTTATAGAAGAAAGATGGTCTGTAATGTTTGAATAATTATAACTTGATGTTATGAAGATGTTGTACTATGAAATAGTATGAGATAACTCACGAGGAGATATAGATGATGTGATATGAGGAATTCGTATCGAGCAAAGAGCAAGTTAAGAGTAAGATAGAGTTAGGTGGGATTTCAATTGAGGACTCGTGTGATGGCTGAGTTGTACAAATCTTTGTATAGGCGAGGGTTTTGTGCTTGCACTCAATTTATCATATTGATAATCATTGGAATGTTGGTGTCGCGCTATCAATGTATATGTGGTGAAAAGGTGATTCTTTTCTCATGTGTATATTGGATAGTTAGAAACTATTAAGATTAGTCAAATAATATTAGGATTAGGTGCGGTTCTTAAAACTAATGTATATGGTATGTTCGTTACTTATAATAAAATGGTATGTTTTGAACCCCTCAGCGAATGGACGTTTATGGTCTGACTAGGATAAGTTCTTAAACTCATATTATTGTGGCAAGTCCTGAACTTTCAATGTGCGATAAGTTTGATGAACTGGGGTATAATTAAGTGTGAATAGAGTATTAATGATGATAGGAATAGATAGACCTATTAAGCAATGGATCATTATAGAAAGTGGAGTTGATGGTGGAAGCACGGGTATTCCAAATCTTCTAGCTATGCTAGACTTCAAAATTTTTTGACATCAAGCTAAATTTGCACTATGTGCCTTTTTAAAATGAAATTTTTTCTCTCAACGCATGGTGACAAATGTGTATGTGTGGACTTTGGGACACTGACACATCGTTACCTGTTGAGATACAATATCACTAAAACTGATTTTCAAAGATTTTTGAACTGTTTAAAGAATAGTCTATGCTAATTGTTTCGGCTAGACGCAAATAGTTTAAAAATATCAAAATGTATTTTATATCATTAATGCATCATGGAACCTGGTACAAAGATAATAAAAATGATGGAGTTATCAATGCCGAATTTCTTAGTGTTAGCTGTTATCTAAGGATCGTCAGCCCACTATGGTATGATGTAGTATGACAAAGTCACAAAAGGTCAGAATCCTCAAACGGACTGTAAATACAGTTCGGTATTATGACGTCATAAAAAGATTTTTGAGGCTTCTTTAAGATATGAGAATATATATATATATATATATATATATATATATATATATATATATATATATATATATATATATATATGTGTGTGTGTGTATATGTATATTTCGATTGATGTTCGAATTGTTGTAAAAGTCTATGCTATTTGATTCAGCTAGACGATTATTGAAAGATGTTTATGAAATTCAAGCGTTTATTGAAAAGTTATGCCAAACCAAATTATTTTGGTGCGGATTCAGATGTTGAAAAGCTGAGGTGAATAACCCTATAAAGGGGACATATTTTCGGGGACAATGGTTCCGAGCGTAATGCATATAGTCGTTACAAAGCACTACGTTGCTGCCCAACGTAGTGGTACAATAGGTTGGCCACCTAGTGTACGTGTGGAGGGTGTTTTCAGTCTTTGTGATTAATAAACACTCTGGTTTGCAGTGTGAAGGATTGAGTTGAAGCACTAGTAAACCGAGAATAGAGTTCACGGTCTTGTGACCCCTCAGCATGATTTGGAATCTTTTAAATTTCGGAGTTATTCATACTGCTTCCCAATTATTGAACAATTGTGGAAGATTCTTGTTATTCTAAAAAGCGAATGTAGTAAGGATGATATTCCGTAGAAAGAAGTAAGTCGTAGAATACGACACTGAATGATGAATATATTGAATAAGTGAGAAAAGAAATTTTGAAATGAGGAGGAGATGAGTTATCAAAGAATAATGTAAAACTTTTAATAGAAAAGTTTAATAATTATAGAAAGATCTTTGTGGGAAGAAAGTAGTTATAGAACTCAATGAATGAATAAAGTATTAACGTAAAATCTATTTTAATAGATTGAATGAATGAGGATTAATAAATAAAATTTTGAGGAAGAAATTCTTAGAAGAATGGGCGAATGTAATATCCCGAGTGTTTATGATAATGATCCTTAGAAAAGGAAATGAATGGGTTAATGAATATATAATACTCAAAATAAAATTGAGTCTAAGTAAAATGTTATGAAATAAAAATCACTAGAATTTTTATCAAGAATGGTGGGGGTAGGAAATATAAAACCTATATTAAGGTAAAGTGTTGAAGTTATTCAACGAAGAGATTTGATGAAAATATGAGTAAGGTAGGATTTCGGTGATTCCGAGGATGGAATCCTTATAAAGGGGGAAGGATGTGACAACCCGAATTTTTAAAAATTATTAAAATAGGAATTTAATAATTAAAATTCTTATTATGAGATGTTTTGAATTTGAGTATGTATATGTATGTGCTGTATATTTTGAAATATGTGATCTAGTGCGAAGAGAAATATATATTCATATATTGGAAAAGTGGGGTTTAATAGTATCCTGAGTTATTTGTTTAATCTATGTCTTCAATTCTGGTGACAGAATCTTTGAATGTGACGATTTGATTGTTTAGTCTGTATTTTCGATTCTGAGGACAGAATCTTTGTAAGGAGAGAAGAATGTGACAATCCAATAGTTTAGTAATTATAATTTAAAATATTTATGAAATGAAATAAATATTTTATTGAGGTGGTTATTATTTGTAAATAATTTATGAGTTAAGAAAATTATTATTATATTGATATTTCAATTTGATGGTTAATTATTTGTATTAATTTATGTGATTAAATGATTTATTTAATAAATTGTTATTTGAATTAACTAATTAAGAATGAAAACTTAATTAAATATAATGTGACCAATAACTATAGTATAAGGAGTATTAAAATAAATTAAAGTAGTTTTAATTGAGTTTACCCAAACAAGGCTTAAGTATATTAAGTCTTTGTTTTTTTAGAGCTTTGCCAAACAAATCCCTATGGCTTTTGGATTTCCTTTTTAATTATAATAATAATAAAATAAATAAAATAAATTAAATAATAAATATAATATATTTATAACCTAAGCGTTATAACTGATATTATAATTAGTAGGCGTATTAAGGTGTATCAGTTTTCTTCTTACGCTAGTTGGTTTACGCATTTTAGTTGCTAAGTCTGAGAATTTTAGAGAGAATTGAGAGAGATTGAGAGAAAGTATGTGATTTCAAAGCATTTTCAGTGGTGTTAGTAAAGATTATCAAGCTAATTGAAGGTATTATTCATAGCTTTGAAATTATATATATATATATATATATATATATATATATATATATATATATATATATACATATATGAGTTTTACGACAATAATATACTCTGGGAATTCCATATGTTTAGAATTGTTGCTATACAATTAAATTATGATGATTACATGTGTTTGTGATGTGAGAACTAGTGTTTAAGCAAGGAATTGGTATGCTAATTTCGGTTTACAGTAGAAAAAAATAACGACAGTGTATGCTTTATGGATATTTTCTCATATGGCTTATGTAAGTACCAAAATTATTGGTTAATTTTTATGTTAAACTGTAAATTAAGTCTTGTATATATTAGTTCATTAAGAAACGAGCATAACATAATTTGAACGAAGCAATTTGGCCAAGTATAGAGATTGCAGTGACGATTTTTGCAAGAGATGTCAAAAATAGAGTTTTCATATGAAATATGGAATTTGAGAAATTAAACTAGTTTTAGTTGATGTTAAATTGTTCTAATTGGTTGTAAATGTTAGCAAACATGTTTATGATTAGTTTATATCAATTGTTTGTGTTAATTTCACTATTTGGTGGGTGAAATTCGTGTTAGTTGGGCTAAAAACGGCTACTGTTCATGTCGTGTCTGCCTCTGTCTGTGCACCAGCATAGCTGCACTGGTGCCAAGACTAAAAACTGCGCAGCTGCACAGGCGCAGCTGCGCTGTGTGTGGCACAGCTACGCCAAACACTGATTTGAGGCAAAGACTTCTGCTGTTGCTGCAGATTTTGAGTAGTATTACCACTTTGTCTAAAGTTATGTTAATATGTCACACATGTAGTATGAAGGTTAAAACAGAACAGTGATATGTAATTGATAAATTCAAAGTTATGAGAATGATTAGTAAGTTACAAACACGTTATGTGATAACTTAGTATACACAATGAATGTTATACAAGTGTTGTGAAGTCAACACTTGGAATTTCTGAAATGTAAATGGTAATGTAAGACTTGTACCGAAATAACAAGTTTAACTAGAAATGAGTGTTATGTTAGAAAAAGGATGTTAGTACATTGTGTATTTATTAATAAGAAAGGTTATGAGTTGTATAGTAAAGTTTACATTATAGCTACTATGCGTTACTATGGAACTAATAGTTAATGTGAATAATGATATAACTGTGTAGGAATACACGAAGTGCAGATAAGCGATAAGTAGTTAAGTCGTAGTTCATAAACTACGAATCAGGAAAGTTTTTCAGTTCCTATTTGCTACGTGAACTTGATGATTAACTATTTTAAATCTTTATTGCAAATAACATGATGTATTATATTTATGTTGAAATCATGAAACGTCAAAGTCAACTTATGACTACGTTGATTTAGTAAATCATGATGATTGAGTAAGGAACTCAATCTTTATACTTGTTATATGAACTGTAGCATGTATGTTAAGTTAGTCCAATGTTTATGAAATATATGTTGAGCATGTTATTATGTGCTATGTGATGCATGAAAACTGTTAGATTTTGTTGGGCTGTCGAGCTCAACCTTGCAAATAACCATTTCTGCAGGTCAAGATTTTGAGGTAAAGTTATGTGTTACTTGAAAGACATGAATCAGATGTGATACTTGAAGATTTATAAACGTTGGATGTGTCATTATTATTCGAACCATGTTTAAGGTTCCGAATAATGTATAAATGTTGAATTGTAAAATCGTTTTGCGATGTAACTTTTGTAGTATTAAAATGATTCTGAAATAGTTATATGTAAAGGTTGAAGGTTTTGAGAACGAGAATAGTTTGAAATTGAAAATTTTAATTATTCAGCAAGTTTCAATGGTTGTATTATCATTTAATGATGCGAAATTAGAGGTTGAATGTATTATTAACGACTGAAATCAAGAATTAAATTGTATGAATTTTGAGGTCGTTACAGTAGTGACACACCACATTATCATAAACCTTATTATATAAATTATTCACATAGTCTAAGTTGATATTCCATAAAATATACATTAATACACTATACATATTACATGGTCAATAGGCATCATTGGTATAACTTACACATTTCATTAATCTTATTATATAGTTTCCAATAGGTTCAATCTCATTGCTTCATACAATATAGTTTAAGAAATCATAGTATATGGCTACTATATATAGTATAGTCACATAAGTATCGTACTACACTATATAATATAGTTGTATTCCATATATTTTATATATTTAATTATTGCATACTTGCACATAACAGTCAATCTAATATTATTTACTTATTTGTTTTAGGTCAAATAAATAAATTATCCACTTCATTAATTAATTACCACCAATATTAATTAATCCATTCTTCCTTGATTGACGTATTTATGGATCTCCATAACCATTAATTATCTATATAATTCTTATTATTTTTATTAACATGTTGCTAACAATAATAATCATATCTCATTAATTAATCACCAATAATAATTAATTAATATTCTACAATAACAATGAACAATTAATATTAATTAATTGCTCACTTAATAATTCCTTCGTTGATTAATATCATTATTAATATCTCCCATCACACAAGGCTTTCAACGAGTTTATCACAAATTTCATATATTCTTAATTATTCAATTATTTAATATAATTGAGGTAACTCATCTCGTAACACAAAATTATTTATATCCAAATAAATATTTATTTTCATTAATATATTCATTTAATAAGACGTGAAAATTCTCGGGTATTACATCCTCACCCCCCCATTATAAAAATTCCGTCCCGGAATTGCTACAAGGTTACACAAATAGATGGGGATAATCCCTCATCATCCTATCTTCTAACTCCCACGTAGCATCCTCGACCTCGTGGTTACGCCAAAGTACTTTTACAGAAGAAATGACTTTATTTCTCAAGGTTTGCTCTTTCCTATCAAGAATTTGGACATGAAATTTTTTCACACGCTAAATTCTTTTCCACTTGAATGGGTTTAGAAGAAATCACGTGCTTGTAGTCAGGCTTGTACGGACGCAACACAGAAATGTGAAACACGTTATGGATGTGCTCCAACTCAGGTGGTAGTGCAACTTTGAAAAACTTCAAGTTTTCTTTTAGAAATCCTTTAAAACCAAACTAGAAAACTCTACTCTACACCAAACAAGTTCATGCCTTATATTATACTCATGTATGTGCATACCTAGATTATTTACACATGCTCACAAAGTCAGAATATACATTATTCCAAGTTTACCATTTCTACTTTTCCAAATCTTTGAGTTTTCTTGAAAACTCAACTTAAATCAAGCTAAAACAATGTACTATGTTCAAAACAATATCTAACCACATGTTAGGGTCATTTATATGCATATTCTAACCAAAGTAACATGCTCATAATGATACAAGATCACAAAAGTAGTGTATATGACTGGCAGCAGGCGCGGCCGCGCAGTCATATACTATAGAAGTGGCGCGGCAACGCCACTTCGATCAGAACACAGAAATGAAGGCTCTGCTTCTGCAGAGCTTCATTCCAACCCATGCCAAACTAGTAACCAGACAACTATAAGACTGCTAAACATGTATACAGGCTCAAATAACACAATAGCTTGCTAATCCATACTAATTAACAGAGAATTTCTGAGATTATAATAATTTAGACAAAACTCAAACTAAGAATAATATAGAAATTATACCTCCTTGATGCTTAAATTGAATTCCCTCTATATCTGATTATGCTCCCTCAATGCATTAGAAACCGTCACTCTCTCCAATGTCCTTCCTAGAATTTTAGCAGTGAATATAGAAGAGAAAGAGTTCAATTTAGAAGCAACCAAAAACCCAAATAAAACCATTGTCCTATAGTTCTAGACCATTGGAAAGAAGAAGAAGATGGTGGGCAACAAGGATTTGGTAGAATAGTTTCCCCATCACTGTTGAAGCCACTCCCTCCTCCATCATTTGGAATGCCTGATAACTTGCAAGTGTGATAAAGGTTAGCCTAGGCCAATGGTCTATATACGTGAGGGAGAAAAGGCCAATGAATATGGGACAATCCCAATTCTCAGCATCTTGGAAAGAAAACTAATTACCAATACTATGTTTTATATCATGTACTACTACAGAATGTATATTTGTTCACCTAGGGTTTAAATTCATATGTGTATATATGGATTTTAATAATATAACCATACTACATGATAGCAAATTGGGGCACACGTATACACATCAATATATAATCCATGTACATTTTGATAATGCCAAATTTTGATTTAATTGAGTAGTAACACACCACATTATCATAAACCTTATTATATCAATTATTCACATAGTCTAAGTTGATATTCTATAAAATATACATTAATACACTATACATATTAAATGGTCATATAGGCATCATTGGTATAACTTACACATTTCATTAATCTTACTATATAGTTTTCAATAGGTTCAATCACATTGCTTCATACAATATAGTTTAAGAAATCATAATATATGGTAGCTATATATAGTACAATCACATAAGTATCGCACTACACTATATAATATGGTTGTATTCCATATATTTTATATATTTAATTATTGCACACTTGTACATAACAGTCAATCTAATATTATTTACTTATTTGTTTTAGGTCAAATAAATAAATTATCCACTTCCTTGATTAATTACCACCAATATTAATTAATCCATTCTTCCTTGATTAACGTATTTTTGGATCTCCATAACCATTAATTATCTATATAATTCTTATTATTTTTATTAACATGTTGCTAACAATAATAATCATATCTCATTAATTAATCACCAATAATAATTAATTAATATTCTACAATAATAATGAACAATTAATATATATTAATTGTTCACTTAATAATTCCTTCGTTGATTAATATCATTATTAATATCTCCCATCACACAAGGCTTTCAACGAGTTTATCACAAATTTCATATATTCTTAATTATTCAATTATTTAATATAATTGAGGTAACTCATCCCGTAACACAAAATTATTTATATCCAAATAAATATTTATTTTCATTAATATATTCATTTAATAAGACGTGAAAGTTCTCGGGTATTACATCCTCACCCCCCCTTATAAAAATTTCTTCCCGAAATTGCTACAAGGTTACACAAACAGATGGGGATAATCCCTCATCATCCTATCTTCTAACTCCCACGTAGCATCCTCGACCTCGTGGTTACGCCAAAGTACTTTTATGAAGAAATGACTTTATTTCTCAAGGTTTGCTCTTTCCTATCAAGAATTTGGACAGGAATTTTTTCGCACGCTAAATTCTTTTCCACTTGAATGGGTTTAGAAGAAATCACGTGCTTGTAGTTAGGCTTGTACGTACGCAACACAGATATGTGAAACACGTTATGGATGTGCTCCAACTCAGGTGGTAGTGCAACTTTGTATGCTACTTCGCCCACTCGCTTTAGTATCTCGAACAGTCCTATGAATCTTGGACTCAGTTTCCCTTTCTTGCAGAAACGGATATTTCCATTCCATGGAGATACCTTCAGGAAAACAAAACTGCCGACTTCAAAATCTCGATCTTGCCGATGCAAATCTGCATACTTTTTTGGCGATCTTGAGCTGCCACTTGTCTGGCCCTTATAACTGTCACCACATCCGCGGTTTGTTGTATTAACTCTGGTTCGAGTATTCATCGCTCTCCAACTTCGTCCCAACATAATGGCGTTCTGCACTTCCTTCCGTAAAGAACTTTGCACGGTGGCATACCGATACTCGCATGGTAACTATTATTATACATAAATTCGACTAAAGGTAGGTGGTCGTCCTAATTTTCCTTGAAGTCCATCACGCACGTTCTAAGCATGCCCTCTAACGTTTGTATTGTTAGCTCACTTTTTCCGTCTGTCTGAGGATGATAAGCAGTACTTAACCTTAACTGTGTCCCCATCCTCTCTTGCAAGTTTTTCCAAAATTTTGACGTGAAACGCGGGTCTCGGTCAAAAATAATCGATACCGGCACTCTATGTCGTGAAACAATTTCCTTTACGTACAGACTCGCTAACTGATTCAAACTGTAGTGGATCTTGATTGGTAGGAAATGTGTGGTCTTTGTAAGTCGATCCACGATAACCCAAATGACATCCAAACCTTTCTGCGTGAGTGGAAGTCCTACCACGAAACCCATCGTAATATGCTCCTATTTCCACTCCGGTATTTCCAATGATTGTAGCAACCCACTCGGCCGCTGATGCTTTGCTTTTACGCGTGGACAAGTCAAACATCTACTAACACACTCTGCGACTTCTCATTTCAAATTGGGCCACCAAAAATGTTGCCTCAAGTCTCGCTACATCTTAGTGCCTCCCGGATGAACGGAATATGTCATATTGTGTGCCTCATGCAAAATGTCTTCTCTTAACTCAGTTACCGCCGGTACCCACACTCTCCCTTCGAATCTTAAGATAACGTATTTATCTATTCGAAATTCTTCTTCCCCATTTTCTATGATCCTTCTCATGATCTTCTCACATTCTTCATCTTTCTCATGTGCTTCCTTTACTCTATCCAACAATGTCAGACAAGCTTCCATTACAAATAACTTTTCTTCAGACCTCTCGGGTCCCTTCACTTCTATCTCCAACTTCTCCATATCTCTTATTAACTCCTCCTGAGTTGTCAGTTGAAACAATTTCTCCCTTCCTTTCCTGCTCAGAGCGTTGACAACTACGTTTGCCTTCCCCGGATGATAAAGAATATCACAGTCATAATCTTTGATCAATTCTAACCACCTTCTCTGATGCATGTTCAACTCTTTCTACGTGAAGATATATTTCAGACTTTTGTGGTCCGTACATATCTCACATTTCTCTCCGTACAAATAATGCCTCCATATCTTTAACATAAAAACTACTGCTGCTAACTCTAAGCCGTGAGTAGGGTATCATTTTTCATAATCCTTCAATTGTCGTGAAGCATACACAATGACTTTGCCATGCTGCATCAACACACAGCCCAGTCCTCTATGCGATGCATCACTATACACCACAAATCCTCCTATATCATCTGGTAATGATAATACAGGCGCCTCGCTCAATCTCTTCTTCAACTCTTGAAAACTCTCTTTGCAATTGTCAGTCCATACAAATTTCACCGTCTTCCTCGTCAGATTAGTCAACGGGGTCCCTATCGTATAAAAATCTTGGATAAATCTTCAATAGTACCCGACTAACCCTAAGAAATTTCTTACTTCCGTCGGTGTTCTCGGTTGTTCCCAATTACTTACCGCTTCGACCTTTTCGGGGTCTACTGAGATTCCATTCTCATCCACCACGTGGCCTAAGAATTGAACCTTCTTTATCCAAAATTCATATTTTGAAAACTTCGCATACATCTCTTCCTTTCGTAGTGCCTCCAAAATAATCTTCAGATGCTCGACATGTTCTTCCTATGTCTTCGAGTAGATCAAAATGTCGTCGATGAAAACTATTATAAATTTATCCAAGTATGGCTTGAAAACTCGATTCATCAAGTCCATGAATGATGTCGGAGCATTAGTTAAACCAAATGACATTACCAAAAACTCGTAATGTCCATAACGGGTTCGAAACGCAGTCTTTGATATATCTTCCTCCTGCACTTTCAGTTGATGATATCCTGTCCGTAAGTCGATCTTCGAGAAACATTTCGCTCCCTTCAGTTGATCAAACAAGTCGTCTATCCTCGGTAATGGATATCTATTCTTGATCGTTACTCTGTTCAATTTTCGATAATCGATACAGAGCCTCATCGATCCATCCTTTTTCTTAACGAATAGCACTGGTGCTCCCCAAGGAGACATACTCAGTCGAATGTAACCCTTATCCAATAGCTCTTGAAGTTGTATCATCAATTCCTTCATTTCTACTGGCGCCATACGGTATGGAGCTTTCGAAATCGGTGTCGTTCCCAATGCTAAGTCTATTACGAATTCGATTTCTCTGTCTGGCGAAAGACCAAGCAGATCGTCTGAAAACACATCACGAAATTCATTCACTACGCGTATATTTTTAATTTTTATTCCCTTTTCTCGAGTATCTATGATGTAAGCTAAATAACCTACACATCCTTTCCTTAACAATTTCTTGGCCTGCATCATCGTAACGTAACAAGATTGCTTAAGCGATGAGCTACCATTAAACACTACCTTAGACTTACTCGAAGTCTGAGGGTTCACACACTTGTTCTAACAATCAATTACCGTCGCATGGTTATATAACCAATCCATTCCCAGTATTACGTTAAATTCTCCTAGTCTAATAGGAATCAATTCTACGCTCAGTTCATGTTCTCTAATTTTTACGCGACAATTACGATAAATCTATTCTACAGGAATTATTTCCTTATACGCAACTTCTACATTCAAGGAATCTTCTAAACGTTCTCGGGGTGTACTAAGTTTACTAGCAAATTCTTTAGATACAAAAGAATAGGTGGCACCCAAATCAAATAATACGTAAGCATTTATATTATTGATTGGGATTATACCTGACACCATGTCCTTCGTAGCTACTGCATCCTAGATGGTCATGTTAAAGGTTCGGGCGGTCGATCGGTTGGGTTGCACAGGTCCGCCAATCATAAACTTGTTTCCTCCTCCCTGGCTTCCGCCATCTCCACCGCTTCCTTTCTGCGGGCAATCCTTTATCTGATGCTCCGTCGCTCCACAAGCAAAACATCCTCTGATCTTCTTGGGTTTTGGACAATTTGGCGATAGGTGCCCCTCTTGGCCACAATTATAACACGTGTGTTTTCCCTTCCAGCATTCCCCCTGATGACTCCTCCCACATTTGTTACAAGCTTCAATTCTTTTCTTGGAGTTTCCCTGGTGACTTCCACCTTGTTTATTATTTCTGTTGTTGTTGTTGTTATTTTCCCACTTCCTCTTACCAGAATTACTCCCTCCGTTGCTTCTTCCTCCATGATGCTCACTTCTAGTGTTCTTGTTCTTCTTCTCCTTATGATATAGACTTAAGGCCTCACTGCCACCTTCTGTAATGACTGCCTTCTTCTATAATGACTGCCTTCTCTAACAAGATCGCAAAGGAATCAATCTGAAAGACTGATACCTTATTATACAACAACGGCTTTAACCCTTGCTCGAAGCGTCTCGCCTTCCTCTCTTCATCCCCAACTTGGTGCTCCGCAAATCGCGCTAGTTCATTAAACTTAGCAGCGTATTGCGCCACCGTCATATCTCCTTGTTTTAACTCTAGGAACTTCACTTCCATCCTACTCTTCATACTCTTCGGGAAATAGTTCTCGAAGAACAACGTCGTAAACCTCTCCCATGTTATCGTTCCTCCCCCCCCACTCTCTACTGATTAGTTTCCCACTAATAGTTCGCTTCGCCCCTCATCATGTATGTGGCAAATACTGTCTTATGGTTTTCACCCACGCGAGCTATAGAGAAGGCCTTCTCAATCTCCTTGATCCATGTTTGCGCAACAATCAGGTCAGTAGTTCTCGTGAACTCTGGGGGTCCTACACTCTTAAAATCTTTGAAGGTTATTATTGGGATAGGTTGGGGAATGGGTGGTACGGGTTCGTTTCTTCCCTTCAGAGCTTCTCCCAATAAATCTACAAGTCTCTTTATCGGATCTATAGGTCCTCTCTCATCATTAACTGACTCTTCTGGGACAGTTATTTTACGTCTGGGCAGCATTTTCTGCATCACAAAATTTTTTATTTTATTATCTAATTATCGTATTTAGACATTTCTCAATTGAAAAAAACTAAAGGTTTAAAACACGTTTCTGAGTTAAGACCATTTATATTCATATGCCAAATGGTTACAACACATGTTCTTTTCTAGCATACTGCTATAAATGATAACACATATCCCCTATTATCACAAAAGACGGGGACAACATAAACTTACTACCCCTCTCACACTTTCCAAAAGTTGGGGTTACCATCATCTTACATCTTACACAAAAGACTGATATTACAATAACATATTAAACAACACATAAATAAAATACTACACTACTGAGCTTTTTCCTCTAGACTCAATCTAACATCCCACGCTCCACGGCGCTCTGATATTCCTTCTGCATAATGTGCACCACCATATCCCTACTTATGGTATGCCGGGTCTGTCCTTGCTCAGCTGGGTAGTGATTTACCCCAACGATCAACCTCTACATGGTTGTGCGTAGAGCATAGCCCATCTTGTTCATCTTCCTCCTCTTGCACTGCACCTCATCCTCTAGATCATCCACCCTGTCATTAGATTCCTCCCACTTCTCCTCAAAGTGAATCCTATCCATCACCTTTATCTCTAACTGAGTTCGGAGAGCCTCCTTCTCCGTCCTCTCACTAAAAACCCTCTGTTCCATTTCTTCTAGCTTCCCTGCCAGCTCAACGTTCCTCGCCACAGATTGGTGAAACAAGGCCCCCATCTGGATCCCTGCCTCCTTACGGTGAGCAATTTCCACCTCCATCTCTTGCATCATTAGTTACCTCTCAAGAGTCTTAGTTTCTACCTCCTCGACTCTACATCTTAATTCCAAAATATGTTCTTCATACTCTCCCAACATCCGATCCTTGAAAGTAGTCCTGTTGGAGTCCTCTATGGGCTCAGGTTCCTCCTCCATAGGCTCCTCCTCCAGATCCGACTCCTCAGGTAGAGGCTCCATCTTCTCCTCATCCTCTTCATCATCAATAGGGGAAACTACAGATATAGGCTCCGCTATCAAGGGTGCCTCATAGACTAAGTGGATATCACGCGGCTCCTCCTCTACTACTCGACTAGGTCCTCCCATGTCAGTCATCCTACAATCACCAACATAAGACAAGACAAAACACAACTCCATCAGAATGTTAAATAAATATAAGTTCATCGTATAGAATGAAGTTACATTTCATAACACACTAAGTCTCTCAAGGAAAACTCTACATGAGTTTTATCCCCTTCCTATCTTCTAAGTTCTTCTAAGTTATAATCTAAAGACTCTCGTTCCTAAGGTTATAACTATAGCTTTGATACCAACCTATGACGCCCCCAAATTCTGACCGCCATTTGGTCACTCGAATTTGGTTAGTCACGTGCTCAAAGTATTACCATAATGACTAAAATCACACATTCACAACGAAAGATCTAATTTAGAATAATATACAATGATTTATTATAATTATTCCCCCAAGTCTCGCAACCTACAGTGCTTAAAATATTACATAATACTATCGAATAAAGACTAATTACATAATCCTACTTAAGCTTAAACATAGTCTGAAAACAGTCTTAATACAACATAATAGTTTTAAACATAAAGAGACAAGCTAGTCGGTAGCCTTGCCATTGCCCTTGTCTTTCCTAGATACACTTCCCTGTTCTGCCTTAACTGAAAGGTTTTAAATAAGTAAGGATGAGCACAAATTGTTGGGCAAGTAATATATAACTAGGGTAAAGAGTTTTATAACACGAGTGTGAAATATCGAAGTATCATCTCTAAGATAGTTCAGAGTTTCAAAATAATATCATGAACAATGAATATCAACAATTCTTGGAATAAAAACGATAATTCAATATAATTCAACAAATATATATGAATTCAAAAACTATCAACGTATCTAACTAGATAAATAATTTATACTTAGCAGTCACTGAGGACTATTGAACATCTACTAGAATTACCAATATTAAACTAATAACCCAAAGAATCAAGTACTATAGAGGATCAGTCTACAATACTCCAAGTTATGCATAACACCACAGTAATAATCTACTCATGTGTTGGGGTTTCCAACAACATACATTCCCCTTACCATAAGGGTTGTCCAACTCCGTTTTCAAGATTTTCGCACCAATAAATTGGTTTGGACAGTTTTATAAACATGCATATAGTCTAGCCGAATCAAATGGCATAGACACTTTCACAATATTCAAGAACAATACTAAGTTCAACAGGAATAATAGTTTTCACAAGAGTTTAAACATACTAGCTCAATAAGTAGTATAACTTGCATTCAAGGAGATAATCTTACGATATCTGTTGAATAAAGTAATGCAAGAGTTAGAATACTTGCACGATAAAAGTAGGGTTCGAATACTTGCACAATGTAAAGGATAGTTCAGATACTTGCCTCAATCGTAGATTATCCTCGTTAAGAAATTAATACTTTCAAATCCTATTTATAGTGTATTATAAGTATAGGATGCCCATTAGTTAAATGTGCTCATGCTTGATATGTAAGTTTAAATGCATACTTTAAATATTTAACGTAGTCGTATACTCTTCACATATTTCATTCCACACCTTGCATACTTTAACACAAAATCAGTTTATAAGTCACCATGAAATCAAATAACATAGTCCTTAATCGTTGCTTTATAGTTTGCAAATACTTTTTGGACTTATTACTTGAAAGTCTATAATCACATCATTAAACATTCACTCTTATCATCTAGCATGCTTCTTAACACATTGGACATGTATTAGTCATATTATACATGTTAGAGTAATAATACAAGTATGCAACTCCTATAAATTAATAGCAGAAAACTGATCCTACTGCAGACTGGCGCGGCCGCGCCTGATTTGTACTAAGGAGACGGGCGGCCACGCGGCTCTCAGTTCAAACCAGAGCTAGCTGCTCCTGCAGAAGGTCAGTGAACACTTGGCTTTTACGTACATAAATAATCATGCAATACACACATGTTAGAATGTGGATAACCAAGTTTGACCTCATATCATAGCATTATTATAGGTCACCATCTATTCTCATTTAATCAAGACTTTAAAGGCTCAATTCATAATTTTCTTACGTTTAATTGTTGAACACGTACTATATGATCCATAGGTCTCAACAACTCATGTTTACATTAGATTAGTCATATATTATAAGTTATGACATTCTAGTTCATTCATGCTTGTTCTAAGCCACATTTAACTAGTTTTACTATGCATAAGACTCACTAGGCATTCATATTAATCATATCTACATGCATAACACACCTAATCGTGATGTCTCATTAGCACAAATTAAACCACATAAGCATGCTCACAATCTTAACTCAATGAACATAGTTTATCAAGCTTATATTTGAAATTATAAGTCTCTTTAGTAAACTTATTTAAGCATGCAAGATAAGCACACATTTTCCAAATCATACTTTCGTACGCATTTGTGCACATACTCAAGTTATTTACATAAGCTAGAAATATCAGAATTTGAAACATAATGCTCATCATACTTTATTTTGCAAAACTTCAAGTTTTCCTTTAGAAATCCTTTAAAACCAAACTAGAAAACTCTACTCTACACCAAACAAGTTCATGCCTTATATTATACTCATGTATGTGCATACCTAGATTATTTACACATGCTCACAAAATCAAAATATACATTATTCCAAGTTTACCATTTCTAGTTTTCCAAATCTTTGAGTTTTCTTGAAAACTCAACTTAAATCAAGCTAAAACAATGTACTATGTTCAAAACAATATCTAACCACATTTTAGGGTCATTTATATGCATATTCTAACCAAAGTAACATGCTCATAATGATACAAGATCACAAAAGTAGTGCATATGACTGGCAGCAGGCGCGGCCGCGCAGTCATATACTATAGAAGTGGCGCGCCTGCGCCACTTTGATCAGAACACAGAAATGAAGGCTCTGCTTCTGCAGAGCTTCATTCCAACCCATGCCAAACTTGTAACCAGACAACTATAAGACTGCTAAACATGTATAAAGGCTAAAATAACACAGTGGCCTGCTAATCCATACCAGTTAACAGAGAATTTTTGAGATTATAAGAATTTAGACAAAACTCAAACTAAGAATAATATAGAAATTATACCTCCTTGATGCTTAAATTGAATTCCCTCTATATCTGATTATGCTCCCTTAATGCATTAGCAACCCTCACTCTCTCTAATGTCCTTCCCAGAATTTTAGCAGTGAATATAGAAGCGAAAGATTTCAATTTAGAGGCAACCAAAAACCCAAATAAAACCATTGTCTTATAGTTCTAGACCATTGGAAAGAAGAAGAAGATGGTGGGGAACAAGGATTTGGTAGAATAGTTTCCCCATCACTGTTGAAGCCACTCCCTCCATCATTTGGAATGCCTGATAACTTGCAAGTGTGATAAAGGCTTGCTTAGGCCAATGGTCTATACACGTGAGGGAGAAAAGGCCAATGAATATGGGACAATCCCAATTCTTAGCATCTTGGAAAGAAAACTAATTACCAATACTATGTTTTATATCATGTACTACTACAGAATGTATATTTGTTCACCTAGGGTTTAAATTCATGTGTGTATATATGGATTTTAATAATATAACCATACTACATGATAGCAAATTGGGGCACATGTATACACATCAATATATAATCCATGTACATTTTGATAATGCCAAATTTTGATTTAATTGAGTAGTAACACACCACATTATCATAAACCTTATTATATCAATTATTCACATAGTCTAAGTTGATATTCCATAAAATATATATTAATACACTATACATATTACATGGTCATATAGGCATCATTGGTATAACTTACACATTTCATTAATCTTACTATATAGTTTTCAATAGGTTCAATAACATTGCTTCATACAATATAGTTTAAGAAATCATAATATATGGCGGCTATACATAGTACAGTCACATAAGTATCGCACTACACTATATAATACGTTTGTATTCCATATATTTTATATATTTAATTATTGTACACTTGCACATAACAGTCAATCTAATATTATTTACTTATTTGTTTTAGGTCAAATAAATAAATTATTCACTTTCTTGATTAATTACCACCAATATTAATTAATCCATTCTTCCTTGATTGACGTATTTATGGATCTCCATAACCATTAATTATCTATATAATTCTTATTATTTTTATTAACATATTTTGCTAACAATAATAATCATATCTCATTAATTAATCACCAATAATAATTAATTAATATTCTACAATAACAATTAACAATTAATATTAATTAATTATTCACTTAATAATTCACTCGTTGATTAATATCATTATTAATATCTCCCATCACCGTGACACAAAAGACGTTCAACGAGTTCATCACAAATTCCATATATTCTCAATTATTCAGTTATTTAATATAATTGAGGTAACCCATCTCGTAACACAAAATTATTTATATCCAAATAAATATTCATTTTCATTAATATATTCATTTAATAAGACGTGGAAATACTTGGGTATTACATCCATTGGGGCTCCAGCTCTGAAACCAAGAGTTTCCGCTGAGGTAATGTCGGCCAGTCAAGAAATGATATCCTTGGGTTTCCAAGCAGGAAAAGGGTTAGGAAAGAATCAGCAAGGAATCAAATGCCCAATTCAAGTTCCCAGCCAGACAGGGAAGGCCGGACAAGGCTACTCCTTTGGGTTCAGTCACAGGAACCCGTACAAGCATACACTGGTTCTTTCATCTACAAGGCTATTGCCTAAACCTATAGATGTTAATTCTTTACGGCCTCTAAGGACAATTCATGTCTCTATGGCGGGTATACTGATTTCTAAGCTGATACCGGTTAATGGAAAAGAAGTCTATTTCGTTTGGTTCTAAATCAATAACGTGGTTCGGGTCTTTCACATATTTACGAAGCACGGATATGTAAAAAATATTATGAACACGAGACATGCTTGGAGGTAACGCAAGTCTATAGGCCACATTTCCTATTCGATCAAGAATCTGAAATGGACCAATAAATCATGGATTGAGCTTTTATCTCTTTCCAAATCTTATAACTCCCTTCTATGGAGTAACTCGCAACAATACATGACCCCCAATACTAAATTCCACGTCCTTTCGATGAAGATTCGCATAACTCTTTTGTCGATCTTGTGCCGTTTGTATACGTTGTCGAATCATTTGGATCTTTTCTGTAGTCATATGTACCAACTCTGGTCCCAACAATGTTGCTTCACCCACCTCATCCCAACATATTGGAGAGCAACACTTTCGTCCATATAATACTTCGAATGGAGCCACACCTATACTTGCCTGATAACTGTTATTGTAGGAGAATTTCACCAATGGTAAATACTTATCCCAACTCCCTTTGAAGTCTAGAACACAGAGTCTTAATAGATCTTCTAGAGTTTGAATAGTCCTCTCTGATTGTCCGTCTGTTTGAGGATGGTATGCCGAACTAAATCGTAAATCTGTGCCCATAGCTTTTTGCAAGCTAACCCAAAATCGTGAAGTGAATCTTGGGTCACGATCCGAAACTATACTGGCATGCCATGCAATCTCACAGTTTTATTTATGTACATACTAACAAGACGTTCAAAGGAATAAGTCTTCCGTATAGGCAAGAAATGTACATACTTGGTTAATCTATCGATAATAACCCAAATAGCATCTATGCCTTGAGAAACCTTGGGAAGACCAATAACAAAATCCATAGTAATGTCTTCCCACTTCCATTTTGGAACCTCAAGTGGTTGCAATGGACCCTTTGGCATTTGATGCTCTGTCTTTATACGTTGACAAGTTAAACACCTCGAGATAAACTTCGCGATCTCTCTTTTCGTATTGTTCCACCAAAATGTATGTCGAAGATCACGATACATTTTGGTACTTCCAAGATGGATTGAAAACGGTGTATTATGTGCCTCCATCATGATCTTGTATTTCAAATCAGAGTCATTAGGAACACAAAGTCTGGAGTGGACTCGAAGTATTCCTTCTTCATTGATTCTTGCTTCTGAAATAGCACCTTCTTGTACTTTTTTCTTCATAAGCATCAGCTCCGGGTCTGTGGCTTGAGAAATTTTAACTTTATCGATTAAAGTTGGTTCTATGCGTATACTTAACATCATCGCATGGGTCCCCAGAGTCTTGAATTCTATCTTCATCTTTTATAAATCACACAAAATGGGCATTTGTGTTGACAACATCGCACTCGTTCCCGCATATGATGTTTTACTTAATGCATCAGCTACTACGTTTACTTTTCCAAGATGGTATTGAATGGTACGGTCGTAGTCTTTCAATACCTCGAGCCATCGTCGTTGCCGCATGTTGAGTTCCTTTTGGGTGAAGAAATATTTGAGGCTTTTATGATCCAAATATTTCTCCACTTTCTCCCCATATAGATAGTGCCTTCAGATTTTTAACGTGAAAACGACTGCTGCCAACTCTAGATCATGAGTAGGGTAATTCCACTTATATTCTTTGAGTTGTCGCGAGGCATAAGCTATGACCTTCCTATGTTGCATGAGAACACATCCTAACCCTTTGCCTGAAGCATCGCTGTAGATAACAAATCTATCCGAACCAGATGGTATTGTCAGGACAGGTGCCGAAATGAGTCTCCTCTTAAGCTCGTAAAAACTCTTATCGCATTCCTCGTTCCATATGAATTTTGTATCTTTTCGAGTCAGTTGAGTTAACGGAGTAGCGATTCGAGAAAATCCTTCCACGAATCTCCGATAATAACCAGCAAAGCCCAGAAAGCTACGTACTTCGGTCACCGACTTCGGTTGCTCCCAAGTTTGTATTGCTTCAATCTTCGCCGGGTCAACAGATACTCCATGTTTTGACACCACGTGCCCAAGGAATGCTACTTCCTCAAGCCAGAACTCGCATTTCTTTAACTTGGCATATAACTTGTTTTCACGAAGTCTTTGGAGTACCAGCTTCAAATGGTGCTCATGATCTTCACGACTTTTGGAATATATGAGGATGTCATCAATAAAGACAACAACAAATTGATCTAAATATTCCTTGAATACTCGGTTCATCATATCCATGAAAGCCGCAGGAGCATTAGTCAATCCAAAAGATATGACTAGGAATTCATAATGCCCGTATCGAGTTCTGAAGGCAGTCTTTGGAATATCCCCAGTTCTAATCTTTAGCTGATGATATTCAAAACGAAGATCGATCTTTAAAAAGAATTGTGCTCCTTGCAACTGGTCAAACATTCCATCAATACGAGGTAGCGGATACCTATTCTTGATGGTGACATGGTTCAATTCTCTATAGTCAATACAACGTTGCATACTCCCGTCTTTCTTCTTTACAAATAAAACAGGAGCACCCCAAGGAGATGTACTAGGACGAATGAAACCGATGTCCAATAACTCCTGTAGTTGGACCTTTAACTGCTGAAGTTTAATAGGAGCCATTCCATATGGGGTTTTAAAAATGGGCTTTGTACCAGGTTCAAGATCAATAAAGAATTCAACTTCACGTTCTGGGGGTAGACCGGGAAGTTCTTCAGAGAATACGTCAGGAAAGTCACTAACAACAGGAATATTATTCAAATCTGACGTGTCTTTATTCAAATCCATAACATGGGCTAAGAAAGCTTGACATCTATTTTTTAATAAACGAATGGCTTTATGGCTTGATATGACAGTGATTGATTTCAGTGGTTTAGTTACTTGAATTCGAATAACAGGTTGGTTAGGAATATGAAAACTAACAACCTTATGAAAATAATCAATTTTGGCATGATGAGTAGTTAACCAATCAATCCCTAAAATCATGTCAAATGCAAGTATCTTTAAAGAGATAAGGTCAACAGGTAGTGTGATGGTGCCAACTTGGATCAAACAAGATTTATAAACAGTGGATGTAATGAAAGTTTCTCCTAACGGAGTCTTCACAGATATGTCAAAGTCTAATTTCTCCGGAGTCAAGTTAAAACGTTGAGCACAAGCAGAAGAAATAAATGAATGGGTAGAACCGGTATCTAATAATGTATAAACTTCGCAAGAATTTATGATTAGCTTACCCGTGATCACCTCGTTTGGGTTCCTTGCATTTTGACCAGTCACAATAAACGCTCTTCCAGGAACCGTTGACTTTGACTTTTTTAGGACAGCCTTTTGAGTCACCATCCCCGCTGGACTTGGTTTCGCTACCGTACAATCTCGAGCGATATGTCCTTCCTTTTCACAATTATAGCATACATTGAACTGTT
This sequence comes from Panax notoginseng, assembly GCA_016801055.1. Lineage (NCBI taxonomy): Eukaryota > Viridiplantae > Streptophyta > Magnoliopsida > Apiales > Araliaceae > Panax > Panax notoginseng. Next base: position 230,166,971 of record CM029013.1, on the reverse strand, counting down.
GTGGGCAGTTTGGGCTGATGTGCCCCTCTTTTCCACATTTATAGCATAGAACCGGTGGTCGTTCTCCTCCCTTAGAAGCAGTTGCTGCTGGTGCTGACGTCTTCACATTATCATTGTTGAATTTCTTCTTTTTAAAATCTCCTCCCGACTCGCTTCTTCTATTATCATGGCCACGATTACCAGCAGAGTGGTTACCGCTTTTGTCCGTATTCTTTCCTCCCCGCTGGTTATCATTGCTCCGATGACTGCCGCCACCGGTCTGACCCTGGTTGTTATCCCTCGGTTGAACGTACTCATTATCTCGCTCTAATAATTGAGCCCTGTTGACAACATCTGAATATAGAGAAAATTTATGAGAAATGAGATACTGACGTATGTCGGGTTTCAAACCTCTCAGAAACATCCGCGTCATACGTTCCTCATTCTCCACTAAATGAGGTGCAAACCTTGATAACTCAGCGAACTTCGCCTCATACTGGGACACCGTCATGTTATTTTGTTCCAGTCTAATAAACTCCACTTCCTTCATATGACGAATACTTTCAGGAAAGTACTTGTCATTGAATAGTTTCTAAAATGTCTCCCAAGACATGCTGAGTGCGGCTGGATGGGTACGCTTCACAGATTCCCACTAGTAATCTGCGTCATTACGAAATATAAAAGTGGTGAATGGAACCTTCTGTTCCTCCGTGCATCCCAAGATATTGAATATCTTGGTAATTTGTTTGATCCACGTCTCCGCCTTAATCAGATCCGGCTTTCCCCAGAATTCTGGTGGTCCCAACTCTTTGAACTGCTTGGCTGTGACAAACCGTGCGTTGCTATCATTTCCACCTGTATTTTGTACACGAGTGTCCCTCGTCTGATTTTACATGAACTGCAAAAAGCTTCTAAACATTCCATCGTTCATCATCTGCTCAGTGGTGTTGTTTACAGGAGGAACATTGCCAGCCTGCTGCACGTTCTCCTCGTTGGTGATTAATGGTGTCTCTACGGTCTCATTTACTCCACTGTTAACATTCTCGATTGCCATTCTCAAATACTACCATAAAATAAGGGTTAATTAAAGAAATATCACATAACATCCCTATATTTTGACCAACCAACAAATAAGCTTAGGTAGGACACACTAGCAAAGGATTTACTCGTCTCTCCCCTCCTAGTTCTATTCCTGATCTCCGCCAAAGACCATATCCCTAAGCTCTGATACCAACTGTGACGCCCCCAAAACAGGTATACATCACCCATTCTGAGTCGTCAAAACATGGTACAGAAATAACTACAACTTTATTAACACAATTGTCGTGCAAAATACGAGAACACTTAAACTGTGAGTTTAAATACAAATATTATCTTCTAGACAATATCCACACTCAAATAAGTTCTCATTACAATTATTGATACATTATTTTACGAAAATGGTGAGGACTACTAAACAACTTTCTAGAACCATCATTCCATACCCCGACTAGTACTTGCTACATTCTCGCCTCTTGAGAAGAAAAATAGAACAAAAAGGAAAGGGTGAGTTCAACTAGCCCAGTAAAGAACGTTATGACTAAGATAATATAGAACAAATTATCGTTAGTCCTTAACAGGGAAAAATATAATAGAACACAATAGACAACAAGTTTTAAATCAATATTCGCAGCGGAAATAATAATTCATTAGAGGAGTTAAGTAGAGAATAAAATCTACTATCTTCTATTTATGAATTTAAAAGTTCATCGTCAATATTTTATCCCTGTAACATCAATCAATATGTATATCTGGAATCAAATGTTCATCTTTGTACTACAGGCCAAATATATTCATCAGTTGGTCATGTTCATCTCAACACCTGTTCATCTTTGCAATACGGCCAAAGATATTCATCAAAAAATTATTCATCTTTGCACTATAGGCCAAAGATATTCAATAATATCATCATTTAGGACTGGGGATGATGAAAAATATTTTTTTTAAAAAATAAATCCAGTGAAACAAAAGAACAAATATTAAGGATTCATACTTTAAACAATCCGAGTTCAAAAATTCTTCATAAATAATCATAGTGAAGTAAAATTTAAGAATGATCAAAATATGGATACAATCAAAGCTAGTATCCATAATAGATATCTTGGACAAAAAATGAAAATTAAATTTTTCGGTGAAGAGTGCCGTATTCGTGAATAATGTCGCATACGTGAATAGTAACCTTGACACTAAAAGTTCCAAATTTGATTAAAAGTTCAGACCAATATTTCGACATAATTATATTGAAAGAAATGATATCATTTTAAAAAAAAATAACATCCCTTACCTCAAAAAGACAGTACTTTTGACTAAAATACCGGATATAGTGCTGAAGGAACTTGCATCGTATAGCAATACTCAAAGTATCAAAATACTCACAAGAATACGCTCGATAATATAGAAAGAGAAAACTTTAGTTTCTGGTGTGATTTTCAATTCTAACCTAAGCACCCTATTTATAAGAAAATACTTAGAACACCAAAGTAGAAAATTTAATAATAATATTTATAAATTAAATTCCTACGTACACCTTACCAGCTGATTTCAACCATTTAACACATGCCCACAAATGAAAAAAACAGTTTTCTTTTAAAAATTATTTAAAACTTCAAAAATTAATTATTCTAGAACTTCAATAATTCATAATAAATAACCCTTTTATCAGAAAAAATCGAATCTTATGTCCTTCTATAGAAAATTCAATTCTCTACAACTTTGTAAGTTTAAGTTTTTCTAAATTCCAAACAGAAATTGACTGAAATCCACATACGGACGATTTTATAGGCTATAATCAAATTTCAGTCAAGAAATGGGGTCCACAAATATGAAAAACATGTTTTAAATATTTTTAGTAACAAAAATACTCTTTCTCCTCATTTATTCGTACATCCCACATTCATTGTAAAAATATCACCATTATTATATTATTATAATATAATAATATATTTAAATGAAATATTTTATCTGAAAAGATAAAATATCAATTTTCAACAATTGTCACATTAAAAAAAAATTTCCATCTATATCCACATAAAATGATTATTTTCCTTATCATATAAATCAATAATTAATTATTCACAAATAATATTATAGAATCACAATACTGACAACCAGGCCGTTCCCAGGAAAGAAGGGCTTTCCAATAAGGATTTCTCCTTTCTAGCGCGTAATTAGGTGACCAAACCTCTCCTTAGACAGAACTTTCTAGATATTGCCAATATTGCTATCTAATAATATTATTCCAATATGAATTATTAATCTGATAATAGAAAATACTGTATAGTAACAATTATTGAAATAACAATAATATAAAATATCAACGTAGCAATTATTGAATCAATAAAATAAAATATTAAACAGTAATTACTGTAATAATTATTAAGTAGTGCATTCTTATGTAAGAATCAATAATTGGTGCAATACCGTGTGCTACTGTGCAACAACGCGTATTACTGTGTTTTAAACACCGGGTATTCTAACAGTGTTAACGGTAATAACTACGCCGTTATTTATAAACAACTTATACTTGTCGTTTTCTTCATCCAATCACTTTCTGTTATGGGGCCCACACAAGGCTGCGCCGTCGTACGAATATTCCTCGACAGTAAGAATATTCCACGACCAGATGAATATTTCCCGACAACAATGAATATTTTATAACCACTTGCTTATTTAAAATATTTGCGCATTTTACCTATAACTAACCATATTAATCAAATCAATCATTACTATTTCAAAATAATAAATAGAGAAATTTAATTTCATTTATAATAAGTTGGGGTCTTACACATTCAATGTAAATGCATCATTCACACATACGCAAATAAAGTTTTGAAAAGCTTGAGTACCGACTTAAGCCCTCTTACTGAAGTCCTTAGCAGAGTCGCCACCTGTCGACGTCGGGATTTTTATTTGTCCTTTCTGTTCTTGTCTTTTGGTGTTCTCATTTTAGGTGAAATTTATTTGAAAAAATAAGTTCGAAAAAGGTCCGACATGTATGTGTCGACGATTTGACTGTAAGAGTCGCCAATAGGTATTTTTAAATGGTTGCAGCAACTCAACCGAGAAAAGGTTTGCACAAAAACCCGTATATTTGACACTGTTTAACTGGTCTGAGAAATCAAAATTCCTTAGGGTCCGGGGGCATGATTAAGCGGAGGGAAGGTGTTAGGCACCCCCGACTTCCGTGATAACATGGTTACTGTCACTTTTCGTTTAAACTTTTATCTGTGTATGTGTGTGTGTAGGGCATGTGTACAGTTTTTTGAAAGTAGTGCTATGCCTCGTTTGCACCTATATACAAAGGCTTTGACTTTTGTATAAAAGTTCAATTTTAACAAGATATAGCAATGATGTTTTGTAAAACAAGTTTTTATAACCCTTGTGCTCAATAGTAATTGAGGCCTTTGATATTTCCATTTTATTAAGTGTTCGGCTTGATTGTTTTTATTTTTGAGATGCGAAGCATGTTCGAGAAAATAAGATACATAGCAGTGCCGAACTCCTTGTGGGCATGAGAGCCATCTAAGAAAATTTAGACACCGTAGATAATTTACAAGCTGGCTGCAACTACAAAATGTCCATCACGGTAATCGAATCTAGATTCAGAAGCTGAATCTGTGATCACATGATTCCTAGGCTCACATGAGAAAGTAATATATACAAAAGCTAGAAAAAGAACTAGATTTGAGTAAATCTAAACCATACCAGCCTCAACGGTTCATGAACCGATTAAAGTCAAAAAAAGCCAGATTGAGGCAAATCTATCCCGTAGGCTGAAAGATTAAATATCTGCATTATGAAACCACTAAAATAAATATTTATATAAAAGCGATATATATATATATATATATATATATATATATATATATATATATATATATATAAAAGTAGTAAAAAGCTTAAAAACATGAAAAATCTTACAGTGGGCTGCCAAGAAGACTTCAGATAGCTTTTGCCGCTTGAAAACTCGATTTCCACAGGTTAAACTTCAGTATTTTACAAAGCACGAGCTTACAAGTGTTTAGAAAGAAGAATCACTCAGTTTAGAGCACTCTAGCAGTGTTTACAGGCTGAAATGGATAGAGTTTTCTCTTTTTTTTAAAAAAAATAAGCTGCCAAGAGCGTATATTTAAAGACTCGATAGCCGCGGGTCTACCTACGACTGCCCGGGGTGCCCCAGGTCATGCGGGTCCCATTGTCTCTAAGTACGTGCACTTTGGCTACACGCTGTCCGCTTGAACCTTCATAACTTTCAATCTCGGCATCCGATAAAGGAGTGTTGTACCTTTTTGGAATGTTATTTTCAAGAGCTACACAATGACATGGGATTAGAGGTTATACGAATTCGGGAAGATGGGTCCATGACCAGATCTCTAAGTCTTCAAAGTTTATCTGTTGTGCTGTCTTGTGTAGTAGCCACTCGGATTTGAGTTATGGTTCTTGTGGGAAACCTTGATATGCAGTGTGGATTGAAATGTGTTGAGACGACATGAATGTTGCATTGAGGTGGCAAAATGATAATTTTTCCCCCACCGGGGTTATCTCCAGCTTTTGCACAGATGTAGCAGTCGTTGCTCAGGGTTATCTCTGAGATTGGGTTGCTGTGAATGTTGAACGTCCTCGGGGTTATCTCTGAGGTGGCTTGACCTCCCGGGGTTATCTTCGGGGTTAGAACTGAGTGTCCCGGGGTTGAAACTAACTTTTTCGAGGTTATATCCGTAACTAGAACTGCTTCCCTCGGGGTTATCTCCAAGGTTAGAACTGAATCTCCCGGGTTTATCTCCGAGATTGAAACTAACTTTTCCTGGGTTATCTACGGAACTGGAACTGCTTCTCTCGGGGTTATCTTTTAGGTTGGAACTGAATCTCCCGGGGTTGTCTTTGGGATTGCAATTGAGTATCTCGGGATTATCTCTGAGATTAAGAACTAGATCTCCCGGGGTTGTTTCTGGGGTTGAAACTATTTTGACTTCCAAGGTTATCTCTGAAAGACGATTATGCCCTCCTACAGGGTTAGTAATAGGAACGCAAATTTCGAGTGTCTACAACAATTTTACATATAAAATCGAATATCACATAATAAGAATTTTATTTATTTTAATTCTTATTTAATTATTTCTTTAGAATTCAATTCGCTACAACGGTACTAACACTAACATACATCTAACCATGCATTCATACTAATATGAAAGTAATTACTAATTATTACAAGCTTATTATTACATACCGAGGTTCTATGACCTATAAATCTGCTAAAGCTGATAATTAAAACAATAATTATTTACAATAAACCTATCAATTATAGATAGGGTTCACATTCTCCAATTTGTGCATCTTGCCTTTGCCTTTATTCTTTTTAGAACTTTCTATATGCTCGTTTTTCGCTAAAAACATTTAATTTTAAGCAAGAATGACCATTTACATGCCCGGCAAGTATAACAGTTGCATATAAAATAACAAAATCAAGAATCATGCTTTTATACTTCTAAACCTTCAATAACTAAACAAAAGTTATGAAGAGATCTCAAATGATATGAAATTACTTCTTTTATTTTCAAAATATATTTTTGAAACAACATAGTGACTTTAGTTGAGCGGTCATAAGACCTCAAATTTTCATTATCATTTCAAAAAGGTAGCAACAACAATTCTATTGTAAATCGTCATAACTTACGAGTACGCTTGGTGATCAGCCTTTTGTACCCTATATTGATCAATACTACATGTCGAACGACTTAATTTGTGTTCTTCCATAATTCGACATTTTAAGCCGACATCATAAAATAGTTTCCCCAATATTAGGGTTGTTCATTCTCAGTGAATCCGTACGAAGTACAAATTTGTTTGGAAACATTACTTAAACTCAATAACATTTCAAAAGATCAAATCTCGATCATTGAAAAGTTTTAACATGTGTCTAGCTGATACAAATGGCATTGACATACTTCTTAAATAGTTCATGAATATCAGAGCTTAAAAACTTGAGCAATTCATGCGTTATAGCAAATCTTTAAATATTTGATGCATAATAGCATAGTGGAACACTTATACAACCATCAAAGAGTGTGTATAAGTTTGGAATTTACACAATGTCCAATTACTGTGTAAAATGTAGCATACATATGACTTATTCATAAGAATATACGTTTACGTTGTTAAAAACTATATTCAAAACAGAAGTTGAATAGAGTTAGAATACTGGTCTTAGCTGTCTTGACAACCTTGGCGTTAATCGCCTTTAACCGTCCAACACATTCAATGCAAATAAATATACCAATTATCCACGTATAAATGTCACTCATGGTTTATTTTAACTCTATTCTATGCTTCATAATTTCTGTCTCATAAGAATCGGAACAATGTTTATGTTTATTAACATTGGCCTTGGCTTTGACACTTGAACTCCAATTTTGCAACTCTTTCACTCCCATCTACGCCTACTTCACCGCTCCATAACTTCGTCATCCGATATCGAAATGAGCCTTTCTTGTAAGACCCCAACTTTTATAAATAAAGATGAATTTTTCTATAAATATCATTTTGAATATTAAGGGGTGAATTTGTTATAATGTTGTAGTTGTGGGTAATATTTATAAATTTTACAAAGTAAGCAAGTTGTTATAAAATATTCGATTGATCGGGGAATATTCGTTTTAACAGGAAATATTCGTACGATGGCACAATCATTGGTGGACCCCACAATAGAATTACTATCGGAGTTAGAAAACGACAAAAATATCTTTTTATAAAAATAACGGCAAAAGTTTTACCGTTAACTGTTGAAATACCCGGTGATAAAAGTACAGTAATATGCATGGTTGCATAGTAGCACACGGTATTGATTATTGATACTTACGTGAGAAGTCACTCAGTTATACTCAATTATTATTACAGTAATTGTTGCATAGTATCTCACGTTATTTGATTCAATTATTGTAAATATTTTATATATCATTCAATCAATAATTGAGATGACAAGTTATTCATATTATTATTTGTATAATTAACAATTTCTAAGAAGTTCTGTCGAGGAAAGAGGTTTGGTCATCTAATTGCGCGCCAATAAGGAGAAATCTTTATCGAAAAGGCCCCTCTTTCCTAGGAACGATCTGGTTGTTAATATTGCGAGTTATAATAATAATAAATAAATGTTGTTAAAAATATCGAGGAGATTTTTTATGAAGTATTATTTGTAAATTTTGCTTATTATATGGACCTCCACTTACCCATTTTTTAAATTAATCGGTAGAAAGTTATTCAGTGTGTGTGTGTGTGTGTGTGTGTGTGTATATATATATATATATATATATATATATATATATATATATATATATATATATTATAAAAGGTAGGGCCCACATGTGATGATGACACGTGGTGGGGCTCACATGTGGAGGACTTTTGGTGGGGTAAAAAAAATCTGAATGTAGTCACAGGAGTCTGGTTATATATATATATATATATATATATATATATATATATATATATATATATATATATATATATAAGTTTTGTTTTTTTATGAAAAATAGAATATATTATATTTTATTATGCATAGTATTTGTATAGTGCATGCATAGTAAGTGCATAGTAACAAATGAGAAATCAGATCGTCCGTGAAAATTTTTAAACTGTTGCTTCCGTGATTCTAAAATTCAAATAATATCCTTTCCATTCTCCTATGAATAGGATGCTTAGTTATAAATGAAAATCACACTAGAATAAAAGAATTCTTCTTCTATAATATTGAGTGTATTTCTTTAGAGTTTAAGGAAGCTTTGAGCGTAAAAAATAGTATAAGTTTTCTTCAAGAATATCCCCGCCCTACCAGTCGGAATACTCTTCTTTTTAAGATAAGAGATGTTATTTTTGTTCAATATTCATAAGAAATAATATTTTCTTCCATACTCTGTAGTATGTAAGTAATATTATTTAGTTTCAGATTTCGAATTCTACACTCATTTTGTTAAAGTTTTGGCTACAATACTTCATGAAATTAGTAGAATATCCTTAAAATTTGCGTTTCATCCAGTATTTTTTTATGAAAATATTATTCTAAATATTCTTGATAAGTTTTGACTTTTTCATACCGGAGTACTATTCATGGAGTACTATTTCTGAATTACTATTCATGGGGTACTATTCACTCGGGTACTATTCACCCGGGGCACTATTCATGACAAAAAATTAATTTCTTTTTGGTCCAAAATATTTTTGATACAATATTATTCTTGAATTTTACTCCACAAAGCAGTATCATGTTGACAATTTGGGCATTATTGAATTCTGAATAAATTAAATTATAAATCTTTAAAAATTTATCATTTACTTTCTTTTAATTGAATTCTTATATCATTGTCATCATCCTCATGCTTATATTGTGATGAAAGTCATCTTTGGCTTACGTGCATAGATGGACTGTTGATTGGTATGATTATTGTAAGACCCTGAATTTTATGAAATAAAATTTTTTAATTTTTCTTATAATTACAATTCAGTAAATGGTTAAATTGATAAAAAATTAAAGTTATGGGTGAAATGTGAAATTTTTTCAAAATAAACAAGTGATTATAAAATAATCATTGTTGTCGGGAAAAATTCGTTTGGTCGTGGAATATTCTTTCTGTCGGAGAATATTCGTACGACGGCGCAACCATTTGTGGGTCCCATAACAGAATAACTGTCGGATGAAGAAAACGACAAAAATTGAGTTTTTATAATTAACGGCGTAGTTATTACCGTTAACACTGTTGGAATACCCGGTGTTTAAAATACAGTAATACGCGTTATTACACAGTAGCACACGGTATTGCACAGTATTTTTGAATTATTGATTCTTACGTAAGAAGGCACTACTCAATAATTGTTACAGTAATTACTGTTCAATATTTTATTTTATTGATTCAATAATTACTGCGTTGATATTTTATATTATTGTTGCTCAATAATTGTCACTGCACAGTATTTTCCATTATCAGATCAATAATTCATATTATTTAAATAATATTATTAGATAGCATTATTGGCAATGTCTAGAAAGTTCTGTCTAAGGAGAGGTTTGGTCATCTAATTGCGCGCTAGTAAGGAGAAATCCTTATTGGAAAGCCCCCTCTTTCCTGGGAACGACCTGGTTGTCATAAATGTGGTTCTGTAATATTATTTGTGAATAATTAATTATTGATTCATATGATAAGGAAATATTTATTTGATCTGGATATAAATGATGGATTTATTTATGTGGTTATAAATGAAGGAATTAATGTTGAGGTATTTTATCTGTATTTTTGTCGGAACGGAGGTATTGAAAATCAAATTATGGTTTTTAAGATATTTTGAGAGGGTTATAATTTTTAATCCGACCGTTGGATCGTGGTAATTTTTGGATATGTTATACATATATAAGTTGAGTATATGTCCACAAATTTTGAACCGTTAAAAATAAACGTATGATTTGTTATGAATTTTACGAGATGACTGGTTCAGAAATTGTTGAATTTTCGGAGTTAATCATTTTGGTAGAAAATTCTAGAATTGGTGGGCCCCACTCTTGGTTGGTGAAGAAATGTACTGAGATTTTTATTCAAATGTGGTGGGTGGGAATAGTAGCAGGTAAAGCCATCAGGTTGCAGGTTAAGTCTGCTTCGGCGTGCTAACATTTTCCTATAAATAGAGGGCTAAGTTAGAATTGAAAATCACACCAGAAACATAAGCTCTCTCTTTCTCTCTCTAGATTATTGAGTATATTTTATGAGTATTTAGATACTTGGTGAGTTGCTATTCATCAGTGCAAGTTTCCTTCAGTGTCATATCCGATATCCAGTCAGAAGTGCTACTCTTTTGAGGTAAGGGATAGTAAGGGATTTTAAGGGTTGTTATGATTTTCAGTTTCGTAATTTTTTTGAACTTCAAAAAATTCTGGAAAAATTTGAAATGATATTTTGATGAGTTTTATTGATTGTGTCCAAAAATGGTGATTTTTGGATGTATAGATTAAGAGTTATGAATTTTACGGGAAAAGACTATTTTAAAAGTAACCGCTTATAACTCATTGTGGTTAACTCCAAAATTGATGAAATTTTTATTGGAAGTATATCTTTATAATATCAGTGTACTATGTGAATTTCGAAATTTTTGGATAAAAGTACAATTTATGATAAATGTCTAAATATTCGGCGGTTTTGGCCATATGAAAAATAGTAAATGAGTTTTTAAAAATTCTGAGAAAAATATATGTTCAATATGGGACTATATTCTGCTAAATCCCAGAAAAGAAATATTTTTCGAACTGATTTGGTATTTTTCATGAAAATAGACTAGTTATGAGAAAATGAATTAAATATGTTATGTGAAGTAAAAAAATTGAAAAATAGGATTTTATGGCTTGAGAATCCTATATGAGGTATATGCAGATTTTTGATGAGAGTTTTGGTTATTGGTAATGAAATCTTATGAGATTGGCATTTTAGGATGATTAAAATGCATTATTTAGTAAAGTGTAAACAATTAAAATAAATTGTTTATAAGTTTAAGAAATGTTATTCTTTCAATATCATTATACCGAAATATTGGTATGGATTTTATTGTGAAATTTCTACCTTTTTGAGTTGGGATTACTATTCACGAGTTACTATTCATGAGTTACTATTCACGAGTTACTATTCACGAGTTACTATTCACAGTTACTATTCATGAGTTACTATTCATGACAAAATTGGTTTCTTTTTCTAACCAAATTATAGTTGAGTTATGAATATTACTCTTGAGATTAAATCTATATGTTGATCATATTGTTTTTATTATCATATATAACATTTTTATAACCCTGATGTTGAAATTCTCTTTCACTTGAGTGTAAAGATGGGTAGATTATTGTTATGATCATGACTTTGGGTTCTCTTTGGCCAGTAGTGCAAAGTTGAATTATTGACTAGTATGATCATGACCATTGAATATATAATTGAATATCTTCAGCTTAAGTGCAAAGGTGAAATGATCAACATGGTTATAATTATTGTTTATATAAATGATTATATATTTCTTTGAGATATTAATATATTTGGCATGTAGTGCAAATATGAACTGTTGATAAATATATTTGGCCGTAGTGCAAATATGAACTGTTGAGGAATATCTTTAGCCTGTAGTGCAAAGATGAAATATTGATGAATATCTTTGGCCTGTAGTGCAAAGATGAATTGTTGATGAATATCTTTGGCCCGTAGTGCAAAGATGGCATGTTGTTGAATATCTTTGGCCAGTAGTGCAAAGATGAGCAGGTGTTGAGATGAACATGACCAACTGGTGATACAAATGAATATCTTTGGCCGTAGTGCAAAGATGAAGTTATTAGTATGATTATGAACAGGAAATGTGATTTGGTGTAACTATGATCTTTGATGTTTCAGGTAAAGATAGGTGATGAAAATTATCTTCGTCCTGGATGAGAAGGGGAATTTAGAACTACAGTTATGATTATGAGTTATTCATATGATTGTGGACCATAATTGTTGATTGATATTACAGGGATAAAACATTGTTGATGGATTTTTAACATGGAGAAGATAATAGACTTTATAGTCTATTTGACTCTTCTAATGGATTGCTCGTTCCGCTGCAACTATGGTTGAAATTTTTATCATTTACCATATGTTCTAAATCTCTGATTTATTATTGATGAAGGCTATTGATAATTTAATTATCTTTAATCATGATATTCTTTACTGAGCTAGTTGTGCTCACCCTTTTGCTTCACAATTCCTTTCAGGTAATAAGAGTGTAGCTGGGTCGAGCGAGGGTAACGGGGAAATAGAAAGGTGGTCTCTAACTGTGGATGTTCTCCCGAAGCAGTATAGAAAAGTTCATTTAGTAGTTTTATTTGGTGAATCCAATAGGGTAAGGTGTACCCAACGTTGGAAGGGTGGTTTGCCACTATCATACAAGATGTCTAACGACATACAACCTCGTGTCATCATAAGACAGGGATGTGCTCATCCACTTGCTGAGTATATATACGAGCACTACCTATATAATCTTGGTGTTTGTTTGAAGTATAATTCTCAATTAGAGACAATAGAGATAATGATATGTCAAGAGAAGACTCGCCATTGGGAAGAATATGATAGTAATCTTCTCGTTTTTCTTTGGGGTCTATTGGGTCAACCAAGGATAATTCTGTGGCCATATGATATCTATCATAACCTAGATGCATGGCCTCCCATGTACGAAGGTTTCCTTGAGCACTTCCCAAAGATTCTAATTTCTAAAACAGTTTTTGACTATACCTTTATGTAAGGTGTCATTGTGAGGTGATGTCCATGGTTGGAACATGAGTCACATTTGGTATATATTTGTATCCAAACTCACAGCATATGTGTTGTTGTATTTTGCACGACAATTGTTGTAATAAAGTTGTAGTTATTTTCTGTACCATGTATTTGGCGACTCAGAATAGGTTGGATGGAATGGACCTATTTAGGGGTTGTCACAATTATGACCAAGGATTATTCGGTATATGTGACACCCCCAAATCCCGTTACTTCATTTCCTCAGGATTTGGTGTTCATGTAATCAAAACATTCATTTCTAACTACCCAATTATAATAAAATTGAATAAACAAAACCTGCCCATACAGGATTAAACTTAAATAAATCTCCCAGGTTATCTAACCTTTACAAACATTCATTCATGCGGAAAATTAAAATAAACTTCATTACAATCTTTAAACCAAGTCTGAAAATAAACTATTCAATTATTACAAGTCTTTAGCATTGTTTCTTCTTTCCTTTCCCTTTACTGGTACTAGGTACATCACCAGTTTCAACCTTAGCTGTAAGAAATTTTACAGGCAAGAGTGAGCAAACAAGGCCCACTTGAAATAACAATAATTAAATCATTAAACTTTTACATCATTTGTCAACATTAAGCTCAATAGAATTTAACAATATATTCTATTAACTTTTGGAAAGCTTTAACCTTTACTGAGGGTCTAATGACCTCGAATCATGTCCACAGTTATAAGTAATTTTTCAACTTAAACTTTAACAGTCATAAGACTATAAGGACTTCACGTACTTAGGGGGATCAACCCTTCGTACAATGTATTGTGCACAACCATTTCAACGCTAAGCGTAACCTCTTATAAAAGAGTTGTTCTTCTCAGTATTTAGAATACAAGTCCGTACCAAAGTGAGTTTGGTTTGGATACATTATGGGGTAATTTAGAATTCAACGGTAATCAACTAAGGTTTAGTTGATTACAAACGACATAACTGTATACTATGGAATAATCATAGTTTAATTGATGTTTATAAATTGACATCATGCTTTAGGGATAATCTAATAGCATACAAGTTGAATAATTATAACCTACCTTGCTTGAACAATAATAAGACAAGGTTAATTGAATGATAAACATCCACAACATGTATATAATTGTACATGCTAAACCACAAGTTAAGTACAAGAATAACTTGTTCCAAATAAATTTACACCATTATATGATAATCTAAATTGAAACAATAATTAGTTCAATAACACCAATGATTAGAAAACTTATACAATAAAGAACTTGCTAAATATCAAAAGTTAAGGCTTAGAAACTTGCTCAATGTAAAAGGTAGGTTTAGGAAACTTGCCTTTAGCACAAGCTACACTTTTACCACTTGAATTGATACCCTAAACATATGTCATATTGACATAATTAGTCCTAACCAACATTATACATTTATATAAACAATTACATTCATCATATGGGTTGAATTACCCATTCACATAATCAATTATTTTTCAAGTAGATAATACTTAATAACATGATAGTTCATAGTCTAATCATACTGAAATTATCATTTAACATTATTATGATAAACACATAACATTTATTTTCAAGTTTTGTACATTTAAACAAAACTGTCAGACAGTTCTGCCAAGCCGCGCCGCGGCGCCACAGTTTGTACTGTGGCTCGCGCTGCGGCGCTGAGTCGGCGCTGCGGCGCAGCGATTATACTATGAGCCGGTGCTGCGGCACAGTGATTGTGCAACAGGGCTTACGTCATGGTGATGGCGCTGCGGCGCCAGCAATGAACTGCTGGGCCGCGCCGCGGCGCGAACTGTCAGCGTCGACTGACAGCTTCGGCAACCATGAAAGAAAAAGTCAAATTGGCCAAAAAGCTCGAATCTAATAGACTAGTTACACTCTATTTTGCACATAAACTTCATATAAACATATAGTAAAGACTTCTAACATGTTTCTACTCATAAATTAACACAAACATCAAATATTCAACACCCAATTTCAATATTTTTGTCAAAAACTCCATTTTTGATATCTTCCATGAAAATCAATACTGTGATTTTGTTATTCAACCAAAACAGTAAATTCTAAGGATCATGATTATGATGTTACATACTCTAGCAATTCTTATAATCAATTTATCAATACAACAACTAATTACACCTTAATTTCCATTTTAACTAAAGCCATACTCATTCATAAAAACTCTCTGTAAAATAATTTCTTCATAAAATACATACATACATGAACCAATGTATCTTATAAACATATATAATCAACAATCATACCAATTATAATCATAAACAACAAAAGTTCCTTTTATAAAATTTTCACAGAGAACTTTTTAAAAGAAGAAAACTAAATTGTTTAAAGAAGAAGATGAAGCTCCTACCTTGTATTAGGAAGATGATGATTATCTTCTTTGATTAACAACTTTTCTCCAAAACCTGAAAAGAAAACTCTCAATTCTCTGTAGAACTCTCTCACTTTTCCTTCTTTTCTTCTTCTTTTTCCTCTGTCTTTTCTAACTGAGTCTTTCTCTAACCTTAGTCTAACATATGTAATAAGAAAATAACGTATATAATAATAATAGATATATTAAGTATAGGATTGTTAACTGACATCAGTTATCAAATTTAAAAATCAAAAGCCATAAGGCTTGTTTGGTTAAGTTAAATAAAATAACTCATTATTACTTACTCCTTGTTTGGTAAAATCCAATTAAAATACTATTATATTAAAGACTTATTATGCCATAAGGCATGTTTGGCAAAAACTAAATTAAACTCCTTTAATTTATTTTAATAACTCCTTTATAGCAATGTTATTAGTCACCCTTTATTTAATTAAATAAATTAATTAAAACATTAATCTATTAAATTACTTTGACACATAAACAATTATAATTCTTTTTACAATTATAATTTCATTTAATCAACTAATATTTCAAACTACAATTTCTCATTTAAATATTATTATTTAATTAAAATCATTATAAGCTCTCTAGCTTATTAAATTAAACTTCATTATTATAAAATCTCATCATAATTAATTTATTTAGCTCCTTAATTATTTACTCAACAAATAATTAATTAAATCACATCAACTCAAATTGCCATATAATTCAACAATAAACATATCCATTAAATACTTAAATAAATCAATAAATATTTAATGTCACACTTTAAAATTATGGAATGTTACATCATTCCCTCCTTACAAGGATTCTGTCCTCAGAATCACAATTCAAACAAATCATTCGTTACATTTCTTCCCTACTTACAAAGATTCTGTCCCCAGAATCGAAGACACAGATTAAACAAATAACTCAGGGTATTCCTTCAACATTTTCTCTTCGAGTTCCCACGTAGCTTCTTCAGCATTGTGGTTTCTCCATATCACCTTCACAAAAGGTATCACTTTATTCCTGAGCACTTGTTCTTTCCTGTCGACTATCTGGATAGGAACCTCTTCATAAGTCAAATCTTTCTCGAACTGCAATGGTTTATACTCAATCACATGTTGTAGTCTGGTTTATATGGTCGTAACACCGAAATATGAAAAATATTATGAATATTTTTCAACTCTGGAGGTAGAGCTACCTCGTAAGCCACTTCTCTCACTCTTCGCAGCACTTCAAAGGGTCCAATAAACCTCGGACTTAGCTTTCCCTTTTTACCGAAACGAATTTTCCCCTTCCAGGGAGAAACTTTTAAGAATACAAAAGTTCCTACGTCAAATGTACGATCTTGTCTGTGTTGATCAGCATACTTTTTCTGTCTGTCTTGAGCTGCGACCAATCTTGTCCTGATGAGTTTGATCACTTCAGCAGTTTGTTGTACCAGTTTTGGTCCTAACAGTTGGCGTTCACCGACTTCATCCCAGCACAGTGGAGTTCTGCACTTTCTGCCGTACAATGCCTCGTAAGGTGGCATGCCGATGCTCGCGTGATAACTGTTGTTGTAAGAAAATTCCACCAATGGTAGTTGATCTTCCTAGCTTCCTTTAAAGTCCATGACACATGCTCTTAGCATATCTTCCAATGTCTGAATTGTTCGTTTGCTTTGGCCATCTGTTTGTGGATGATAAGCCGTACTCATTCGTAACTGTGTTCCCATACATTCTTGTAGTCTCTTCCAGAAATTCGATGTAAACCGCGGATCTCTATCAGACACAATTGATACTGGTACTCCGTGCCTCGAAACGATCTCCTTAATGTACAATCTTGCCAACTGATCAAGATTGAATCTAATCTTTATTGGTAAAAAATGCGCTGATTTCGTCAGTCTGTCCACTATTACCCAAATCGCATCGCATCCTCTCTGAGTAGTTGTAAGACCCACCACAAAATCCATCGTGATGTGTTCCTACTTCCATTCTGGTATTTCTAACGGTTGGAGTAATCCGCTGGGTCTTTGATGTTCGGCTTTTACTCTCTGACATGTCAAGCATTTCGCTACGCATTCAGCAACATCTCTTTTCATATTTGGCCACCAAAAATGTCGGCGCAAATCCTGATACATTTTCGTGCTTCCTGGATGAATTGAATACTTTGAGCTATGAGCTTCAGTCAGAATTTCTTCTTTCAGCTCTAGCACTGCTGGAACCCAAATTCGTCCATCGAACCGTAGTAAACCTTCGGTATCGACCTTGTATTTTACATCTCCGCCTTCACCCAAATTCTCTTTGATTTTTCCACACTCTCCATCTTGTAATTGAGCAACTTTCACTTTGCTCACTAAAGTTAGATCAGCTTCTATCTGGAATAGTTGTTCGTCAGATTCTTTTGGAAATTTGATTTCCAACTCCAATTTTGTCATTGCTGAAATGAGCTCTTTTTGAGTTGTTATCAGCATCAACTTCTCCCGACCTTTTCTGCTTAAAGGATCTGCAACTACATTCGCTTTACCCAGATGATAAAAGATCTCACAATCGTAATCTTTTATTAATTCCATCCACCTTCTTTGACGCATGTTCAAATCCTTCTGAGTGAAAATATACTTCAGACTTTTGTGGTCTGTGTAGATCTCACATTTCTCTCCATAAAGATAGTGTCTCCATATTTTTAGAGCAAACACCACTGCAGCCAATTCCAAATCATGAGTCGGATACCCCTTCTCATAATCCTTCAATTGTCTTGATGCATAGGCAATAACTTTGTCGTTCTGCATAAGAACACAACCCAACCCTTTATGTGAGGCATCACTATATACCACAAAATTTCCTGTATTATCTGGCAAAGTCAATACAGGTGCCACACTTAACTTCTTCTTCAAATCTTGGAAACTCTCTTCGCACTTCTCCGTCCAAACGAATTTTATAATTTTTCTTTTCAAATTTGTTAGCGGAGTGGCTATCTTAGAAAAATCATGAATAAATCTTCTATAATAACCAGCCAGTCCCAAGAAACTCCTCACTTCCGACGGTGTTTTTGGTTGTTCCCAATTGATTACTGCTTCCACATTCGACGGATCCACTGAGATCCCATCTTTGTCAATCACATGCCCCAAAAATTGTACACGATCGAACCAAAATTCGCACTTAGAGAACTTCGCGTACAGTTTTTCCTTTCTTAGTGTCTCCAATGTCAGACGTAAGTGTTCCACGTGTTCTTCTTGAGTTTTGGAATACACTAGAATGTCATCAATGAATACCACTACAAACTTGTCTAGGAATGGTTTAAACACCCTGTTCATCAAATCCATGAACGCAGCAGGTGCATTGGTTAAACCAAAAGACATCACCAGAAACTCGTAATGTCCATACCGAGTTCTGAATGCCGTTCGTGGTATATCCTCCTTTCTTACCTTCAATTGGTGATAACCACTTCTCAAATCTATTTTCGAAAAGTACTTAGCACCCTTCAGTTGATCAAACAAGTCATCTATTCTTGGCAACGGGTATTTGTTTTTAATAGTGACTTTGTTTAACTCCCTATAATCAATGCAAAGACGCATTGACCCGTCCTTCTTCTTCACAAATAAAACTGGCGCTCCCCACGGCGATACGCTTGGTTGAATATATTTCTTGTCCAACAGCTCTTGCAACTGAACCATTAGTTCCTTCATTTCTACCGGAGCCATTCTGTACGAGGCCTTCGATATCGGTGCTGTTCCCGGTACTAAGTCGATCACGAACTCAATTTCTCTGTCAGGTGGAATTCCTAGCAAATCCTCTGGAAAGACGTCTTCGAATTCCCTCACTACTGGTATTTCTTCCAGCTTTACCCCCTTCTTTTGAGTATCGACTATGTAAGCTAAATAGCCCACACAACCTTGACTCAACAATTTCTTGGCCTGCATAGTCGTCAGGTATTTCATTTGTCTAGGCGACTTGCTACCATAAAATACTACCTTTGACGGAGTCATAAGGTTTACACACTTCTTTTGGCAGTCAATTACCGCTCCACATTTGAACAACCAATCCATTCCCAAAATTACATCAAATTCCCTAGTCTAATCGGAATCAAATCTACCAACAAGATATTCTCCTTAATGTTCACCCTACAGTTCTTGTATAAGAATCTAACAGGGATTATTTCCTTATTCGCAATTTCTATGTTCAAAGAAAAATTCAGTTCTTCTCTAGGCAATTCTAACCTCTTAGCAAATTCATCAGATATAAACGAGCAAGTAGCACCCGAATCAAATAATACATATGCATCAATATCATTGATTGGGATAATACCTGAAACTACATGCTTCGACTGGATTCATGGACCCACGGAATTCAGGTGGTCCAACCGCCTTAAACTCCTTAAACGTTGTACCATAGTTTTGAGGTTGATTCTGCGACGCTCCTGTCAGTAGTGTTACTAGTTGTTGAACGGGATTCGCACCAACATTGTCGTTATTATTAGTTCCTTCAGTGGTTCTCTGTCGTGTTGGCTGACGTCTGGGTGGCATTTTCTGTTAAAATAAAACACCTATTAGACCATTACTCAACTTCTTTAAGTATTTCTAATTAACTTGCCT
Source organism: Panax notoginseng (assembly GCA_016801055.1). Taxonomy (NCBI): domain Eukaryota; kingdom Viridiplantae; phylum Streptophyta; class Magnoliopsida; order Apiales; family Araliaceae; genus Panax; species Panax notoginseng. Next base: position 230,146,690 of record CM029013.1, on the reverse strand, counting down.
CAACAAAAGAAATAACCACATAGCACATAACACTTTGAATAAAATAACTTTTATTTATTCATAAATTTTCTGAAAACATAACACAATAGCATCTCTGCTATCTACATTCCTTTCCTGAACTACAAAAGTTTCAGGACAACACCATTATTATCATATCCCATGGTTACTTAACACTAGGGATTTACACATTATTTAATACATATTACGTGCATTATAAGCACACTTTCTACGATGATCTATTAAGATACTTCTTAGCCCTATCACGTTCTTCCTCCATGACTCGAAACATCGTTCTTCGATCTAACACAAATGATGGCAGCGTCTCAAACTGAATCGGATATCCCATAACCCGATCTTGAGCTCGATTAATTGCGGTGTCGAATACTTTGTCCATTTCTTCCATCTTCATCCTTTTTGCCTGTGAGCTCCTTACTGCTCTTCCAATTCGTTGATAAGCTTCCTCGTATGCATCTTCAGCTCTTTCCCTCTTAGCCGCTTCTTCTCTCAACCTGCTCTTCAGTTCAGCAACTATCTCAATTAATTGTTCCTTCTCTCCTTCAGTCCGTGTTAGTTTCTCCTCGGCGTTTGCCAGTCGTTCATCACGATCCAGGATCTCACCGTCTTTTTGTGTAATTGTAGTCTGTTGTTAAGCTACTATCTCCTGCAACTCCTCAACTGTATCCTGAAGTTCCACGTTGCGGTCATGCACCTCATCGTAAATACGGCCTGCTATCGAGTTAAGTGGAATCCTTTCTTCCTCATCCTCCTCATCTGTCTCCACATCATTCTCCTCATCTTCAACTACTGTGACCAACGATAACTCCCGTGGCAGTAGTTGTTCCCAAACTACCTGAATGTCGCGAGGCTCCTCCTCTATAGGCATTTAAGGTCCCTCCTCCCTAACCTGACTGGATTCTTCGACATTAGTCATCCTGACAATAAAATTTTAAAGTTTTAGTTATTAATCATTCTACCCGACACTCGCGAGCACATAAGTTATAAACACATAAGCACATAAGTGTTTTATTACTTCTTTCTTAAAACTCGATAAGAGTTATCTCCACTATCTTTTCAAAGGTTACTTCCTAAGGCTTTTTCCCCCACCTAAGGTTCATAACCTAAGGCTTTGATACCAACCTGTGACAACCCCAAATATTGGTACTCCATTTCCTCAAGATTTGGTGTTCACGCAATCAAAACATTCATTTCTAACTACCCAATTATAATAAAATTGAATAAATAAAACCTGCCCATACAGGACTAAATTTAAATAAATCTCCAGGTTATCTAACCTTTACAAACATTCATTCATTCATGCGGAAAATTAAAATAACATTCATTACAATCTTTAAACAAGTCTGAAAATAAACTATTCAATCTATTACAGGTCTTCAGCATTGTTTCATCTTTCCTTTCCCTTTACTGGTGCTAGGTACATCACCATTTTCAACGTTAGCTGTAAGAAATTTTACAGGCAAGAGTGAGCAAACAAGGCCCACTTGAAATAACAATAATTAAATCATTAAACTTTTACATCATTTGTCAACATTAAGCTCAATAGAATTTAACAATATATTCTATTAACTTTTGGAAAGCTTTAACCTTTACTGAGGGTCTAATGACCACGAATCATGTCCACAGTTATAAGTAATTTTTCAACTTAAACTTTAACAGTCATAAGACTATAAGGACTTCACGTACTTAGGGGGATCAACCCTTCGTACAATGTATTGTGCACAATCATTTCAATGCTAAGCGTAACCTCTTATAAAAGAGTTGTTCTTCTTAGTATTTAGAGTACAAGTCCGTACCAAAGTGAGTTTGGTTTGGATACATCATGGGGTAATTTAGAATTCAACGGTAATCAACTAGGGTTTAGTTGATTACAAACGACATAACTGTATACTATGGAATAATCATAGTTTAATTGATGTTTATAGATTGACATCATGCTTTAGGGATAATCTAATCGCATACAATTTGAATAATTATAACCTACCCTGCTTGAACAATAATAAGACAAGGTTAATTGAATAATAAACATCCACAACATGTATATAATTGTACATGCTAAACCACAAGTTAAGTACAAGAATAACTTGCTCCAAATAAATTTACACCATTATATGATAATCGAAATTGAAACAATAATTAGTTCGAAAACACCAATGGTAAGAAAACTTATACAATAAGGAACTTGCTAAATATCAAAAGTTAAGACTTAGAAACTTGCTCAATGTAAAATGTAGGTTTAGGAAACTTGCCTTTAGCACAAGCTACACTTTTACCACTTGAATTGATATCCTAAACATATGTCATATTGACATAATTAGTCCTAACCAACATTGTACATTTATATAAACAATTACATTCATCATATGGGTTGAATTACCCATTCACATAATCAATTATATTTCAAGTAGACAATACTTAATAACATGATATTTCATAGTCTAATAATACTGAAATTATCATTTAACATAAATACATAACATTTATTTTCAAGTTTTGTACATTTAAACAAAACTGTCAGACAGTTCTGCCAAGCCGCGCCGCGGCGCCACAGTTTGTATTGTGGCTCGCGCTGCGGCGCTGAGTCGGCGCTGCGGCTTAGCGATTATACTACGAGCCGGCGCTGCGGCGCAGTGATTGTGCAACAGGTCACTTACGTCATGGTGATGGCGCTGCGACGCCAGTAATGAACTGCTGGGCCGCGCCGCTGTGCGAACTGTCAGCGTCGACTGACAGCTTCGGCAACCATGAAAGAAAAAGCCAAATTGGCCAAAAAGCTCGAATCTAATAGACTGATTATCATGAAAATTGCATATAGACATCATACAAACATATTGTGAGTACTCCTAACATGTTTCTATCCATCAATTAGCATAAACATCAATTATACAACATCCAATTTCATTGTTTTTGGCAAAACTCCATATTTTGATATTTTCCATGAAAATTAACACTGTGACTTTGTTATTAAATCAAAATAGAAATTTCTACACATCATGATTATGATTCTACATACTCTAGCAATTCTAACAGTCAATTTATCAATACCACAACCAATTAGACCTTAATTTCTATTTTAACTAAAGCCATATTCATACATATATTTCATATGAACACTGTGATATATTTCTTTCACAAAACACATATATACATGAATTAAAAATCTCTATAATCATGCATAAACTCATAAAATAACTATATAATCAAGTACCATACCAAGTTATACATGTATATCAACAATTCATCCCATAAAATATTTTACAGAGAACTTTTTGGGAAGAAGAAAAACATGAAACTTTTAGAGAAAGAGATTGAGCTCCTACCTTGGATTAGGAAGATGATAACTATCTTTTTCTCCAAATCCTGTTAAAACACTCACTTGCTCTCAATTTTCTCTCTGTGTTCTTCTTCTTCTTCTCTCTTCTTCCTCTTAGTTTTTCTTTCTTTCTCTCTAACCTCTCTCCTCTATCTTACGTATTATAATATAACGTATAAGATATAATGTATATATTAAATATATAATATAACTCTCACATAACTGACATCAGTTATTTTTTTATTTTGAAAATCAAAAGCCATAAGGCTTGTTCGGTTAAGCTTAATAAAAAATAACCTATTAATCCTTACTCCTTGTTTGGTAAATTGAATTAAAATATAATAGATTAATCCTTATACCTTGTTTGCTAAAATCCTAGTAGATTAAAGACTTATTATGCATTAAGCCTTGTTTGACAAAACTAAATTAAACCATTTTTAATTTATTTTAATAACTCCTTTATAGCAAGGTTATTAGTCACACCTTTATTAAATTAATAAATCAATTAAACATTAATCTATTAAATTACTTTAACACATAAACAATTATAATTTCTTTTATAATTATAATTTCATTTAACCAACTAATATTTTAAACTACAATTTCTCATTTAAAATATTATTATTTATTTAAAACCACTATAAGCTCTCTAGCTTATTAATTAAATTAATTATTATAAATCTCATAACAACTAATTTATTTAGCTCCTTAATTAATTACACAACAAATAATTAATTAAATCACATCAATTCCAATTGCCATAATTCGATAAATATTTAATATTGCCAATAAATATTTAATATCTACTATTTAATTATTTATTTAACAAATAATTAAATAAACTACATCACTCAAATTAAACAATTAACTATTCAATCAATAAACCTATCCATTAAATATTTATATAAATCAATAAATATTTATTATAATAATTTAAAATTATAGAATGTTACATCATTCCCTCCTTACAAGGATTCTGTCCTCAGAATCACAATTCAAACAAATCATTCGTTACACATAGTGCATGGATAATTTAGTGCATGGATTATTTATTAAGCTGAGTCTCAGTGATAAAATTGATGATAAACTTTTTAAATCAAAGAAGATAGTAGATATCTTGCTCTACTTGACTCTTCTAATGGATTGCTTGTTCCGCTGCAGTTAAACTTGATGTTTGTTATATTTTATCAGTTTAACATTGTTGAAGGCTAACGATAATTTAGTCTGCATTATCTTACTCATAATATTTCTTACTAGGCTAGTTGAGCTCACCCTTTGCTTTCATTGTTCTCTTCAAAAAATGAGAATATAACTGGGACTAGTTGGGGAACAGAGTGACGGTCCAGATGTTTGCATTAGTAGTCCTCACTATTCTGTGAAATAAGGTGATAATAAATGTAATGAGGACTCTATTTGAGTTTGAATACTGTCTAGAAGACAATATTCGTATTAAAACTCTCAGTTTATGTTTTGTCGTATTTTACACGACAGTTGTATAATTAAGTTGTATTTGAATTATGTATCATGTATTTGGCGACTCAAGATGGGTGATGTATACCTATTTTGGGGGCGTCACATTTCTTGAGCCATTTTCTTCCTTATAACAAATTCTTCAAATCCCGCTAGAAAAAAAAATTCACAACTTTCTAACTTGTCAGGATTTATGCTCAAAACCCTTCTGGGAGAGATTTTTCACCGAAAGTCATATTAAACAACAAATTTCTAAACTTCATAACTTGTTCATCCGAAGTCGGTTTGAACTCATTCTTGAGCCCACGACTCATATTATTCACCCAACTACATATCTTCCAGAAAGAATTAATTTTTTGAAAGCGTCAACTACCTGCATTCTTGGCTGAAAAAGAGTACTAAGCTAGGGTTTTTCTTACTTAACACCTTTTACGAAAAAATTTACCATAACTTCGTTATGGCTTATTTTTATTCCATCCCACTTGTAATATTTTCTTAAATTACTTAGCCATGATTTCATCCATTAAAATCATACCACAACATATACACAAACATATATAAGGTTTGTTTAAAGCCCACTAATCATTTTGTTATCCATCCTCATGCTTAGGCTTAAATTTTATACTTTGATTCACTTGAAATACATCTTTTAGGTGTTTTAACAATCTGATCTCCTTCATATACACCTTATAACTTCAAGTTCCACAATGACCTTCAATTAACCAACCACCAACAACTACTTCAAACAAGAAAAATAAAAAGATGAAGAGATGGAGGTTCAAGGTTTACCTCTTGTGACTTCTTTCTCTTCTTCTCCTTTCTAGCTTGGATCAAGCTTTAGTCTTTCTCTCCTTCTCCTCTTGGATCCACCCCCTCTATCTCTCTTTTCTCTCTATTTTACTCTTGCTCTCAATCTTTCTCTTCTTTCTCTCTAATACTTAGCTTATTTTTGCAAAGTGAAGAGATGATACATGGAGTTTTCTTATATAAAAGCTAGTTTCTCTTCCTTAAAAGTTGGTCACCCAACTTAAGTAACACAAGGTCTTCCCCCTCACGTTTAATAACTTACTAATCACCCCCTTGAGTTAGCCTAATCAAACCACAATTAAAACTAACTCAGGGCACTTAATGGCCAAAATCACTTCATGAAACATTGGTCATCATTTTCTACTTCTTAGGTGTCGTAAGTTATGCTAGATAACTCACAATTTACAACCCCTTGCTTAAAAATCCAACCATAAAGGCCCAAAATTCCTTTCACCTTACCACTTTACTAGGTGAGCCATTACTACATTATCCCATGTGGGATAATCATCCATCAATCCTGCTTTGGCTCCAACCCTAAGCTAAGCCACCATACAGCCTTGGCTCAACCCTAGCCAAGCTTCCTAAACCTTAAGCTCAACCCTAGGCTCATTCCTTGGCCTAAACCTAACCAATTCCAAATTTCTTAGCAAAGCCTCATAATTCTTAGGCTTAGTTAGTGTAACTAATTCTAGTTAGAGATTTTCTTATCCAGTAAGGTTTCCTAACTTTTTCAGTTAGTTTTCATAATCCGCTCGGTAAGTCAAAAAATTGACTTTCAATTTTCAAAAATTCAATTTCGCCACCGATCCCCCTTTTTCGAATAAACATAATGCCGTAAATCAAAAATTCGAAAAGACGAGTTTGCATTTTTTGCGTGAATATTGAGTTCTCGTCTTTTCTTGAAAAAATTTTATTTTCCACATTTACCCTCTAAACACTCAAAAACACGCACATAACTCGTAGCGCGATCAAATAATGAACATAAGTTGCATAAAACTCAAAAAATTATTAATAAAATCTCATTTAATTAAATATTTTTAAATAATCTCATTTACAAAGATTATTCGATCGTTGCGATCATTACACCAGATGTGGTTGATCATACCGAGGCGGGGGACTGGTCTATTGATGAGGAAGAGCCGTTAGGGGGTCCTATATTTCTGACTGAGGATGAGTTTTTTGCTTGTTTGATAGAGGCTATAGTTAGTGCGGCTCCGAGTTCTGTTTTAGCATCTACGGAGGCATTGGATTTCCAGGTGCATCTTTTGACGTTTGAGCGGGATTAGACTCAGGCCTTGATGTTGACAGTCTTGGTGGGTTAGGATGTTGCCAGTGCTGAGAGGGATGCGGATCTTGAAAGTAGTATAAATACAAGCCAATCATGTTTGATGATAAAATATATACTCTGTAAACAATCTTATTCATTTATTAATAAAAGTATTTATTTATTAAAGGCTTTAATTTATATATGTTGTTATTATTTAAATATGAAATAAAATAATTATTTTAAGCAATGCTTTTAGAATCATGAGGAGATCATGATAATGAGATCTAAATTCTTAGATAGCTTAATAACTAAAATGTTCCCAATCGTTAGATTACTAAAAAAGGGGATTAATGAATCCAGATAGATTGGTACATACGTTGCTTGCTCATTGGACGAGGATGATTGATCTCATGATCATTTATGTGGAGACACTAAAGTAAGTATATAGGTGCTTATTGGAGAATATGTTCACTAAATGTGGCTCGCTAAGGAATACCTAATGGAGTTTTACTTACCTGTCAATAGGAATTCCTGAAGTTATAGTAGTACAAGTGATCATTAGACTTGAGATCATCATAGTATCTTGTGTATGAAAGTTATTGTAACAACCCGAATTTTTATAAGTTATTAAAATAGGAATTTAATAATTAAAATTCTTATTATGAGATGTTTTGAGTTTGAAAATGTATATATGTGTGCTATATATTTTGAAATATGTGATCTGGTGTGAAGAGAAATATATATTCATATATTGGGAAAATGAGGTTCAATAGTTAAGTTAACTATTGAAGTAATTAAATGGATTTGGTAATTAATTTTAAATATTCATTGAATTAAATAAATATTTTAAATAATTTATTTATTGAGAAAAATAAATAATTTATGAAATTGTGGTATAATATGTGGTATAATAATTTAGTTACGTGTGTATGACAAATAAATTAAAGCAAAGGTAAATTTTATTCTTTAAAGATTTAATTTAATGAATTAATTAAATTTAATGAATTGTTTAATATTAAAGGGAATAAATAAATTAAATAAAGTAATGTTTAAATCTAATTTATTAATTAAATTAGATATATGTAATTATTTATTAATTATAAGTATAATTATAATAAGATTATTATTATTATTATATGTTATTTGAATTAACTAAATGTGTGACACATGAAGTCATATAATATAATGCTATTAAAATAATCTAGTATGAGGGAATTTTATGTAGCCAAACACAACCTTATGGCTTTTGGAATAACATAACTGATGAACGTGGAGTCTTCAGTTTATTTCTAAGCGTCTTTTATTTTTAAGCCAGGTACAGAGAGGGTTTGGAGAGAAGAAGAAACACAGAGGTTTTTGAGAAGGAAGAATCATGGTGGTTTTGAGGGAGGGTCACCATCTCTTGCTAGCCTATAACTATGGTTTTAAAGGTATATTTTACTTCTAATGTGATGTTTGAGTTTCCATGACCATTCTCAGTAAATGGTTAAATCATGTTGAATTATATATATATATATATATATATATATATATATATATATATATGGTGTTATAATCTGTTAATTATCGTTTGTGAGGGCTATTTGATAATCAAATTCGTGAGAATTGGGTTGTAATAAAAGATTTCCAATAACAGTGTTTATGTTATAGAATATGGCTTAGAAAGTACAAAATTTCATGGTCAATACTTATTGTAATCTGCGAATTGGTGATGAATTATGTTAGTATGTTAAGAAACCAAAGCGGCATAATTTAAATCATGTCAATTGGTTAATAAACGAAGTCGTGGCGATTGAATTCGCTAATTGTGTTTAAAACATGAAAATATAGCATGAACACTGAATTGGAACCCATAAAATGATTTGTTAATATGTTTGAATGTTATAATTATTCTCTAGATGAGTAGCTAAGAGTTTAATGAGTCCATAGAATCGAAAACCCAACTAATTCGGACTTAAAACGAGAAAGTTACGTCAAGAAACTGTAATCTGTGCTAAGCCTCGCGCAGGCGCGCCACCCGTACGTGGGGGCTCGCAGCTGGGGCTGGAAGTCACGCGGGCGTGCTGGAAGTTGGGCGGGCGCGCGCCCAAGGTGTGCTAACTTTGACCTATTTTGGTAAAACGGCCATAACTTTTTCATACGAACTCTAATTGAGGCGATTCAAGATGATTCGAAACGAGAACGGATAGACCTACAACTTTCATTCTTTAAGTGTTTCAATTAGAGGTCGGGAAAATGGGTAAAAATGGTCATCTTTAGGACTATTGTGTTTTAGGAGGCAATCGGAGGGCATCGGGCATGCACATATGCAAGTGTAGTGCTTCTGACGATAAAAGATGTTGTTTTAAGTTATAGAACATGAATATTATGAAGTATAATGATGCTTAACAGTAATAAATGATATATTAGATAAGTTGTATATGCATACTTAAGCACACACAAGAGAGACAAATTGGGCGTGTGACGAATAAACGTCGAAATGCCGTGATAAGTGATAATGAACGTAAAACGTGTTTTAAATCAAATGAAATGAATATTATAAGATATTAAATAGTGTTAATATAAAACCAATAACTAGTCCTAGCAAGACTTAAACATTTGAATAAACTTCAAATATGAAATACAATGAGATATAAGTTGAAAGTTAACACAATCAAATTGAACATTGTGTATTTATGATAGGAAGGGTTATGAGACGTAGAGTAAAGTTTACATTAGAATTTTTATGTGTTTCTATGTGACTAATAGTTAATGTGAATTATTATATAATTGTGTAGGGCGCGTGAAGTGCAGATATCTGTAAGCTGTTAAACTGTAATTGGTAAACAACGAATTAGACAAGTCTTTCAGTTCCTATTTGCTACGTGAACTTGATGATTAACTGTTTTATGTCTTTATTGCAAATAACATGATGTTTTATATTTATATTGAAAGCATGAAACGTTAAAGTCAACTTATGACTACGTTGATCGAGTAAAGCATGTTGATTGAATAAGGAACTCAATCTTTATACTTGTTATGTGAACTGTAGTCTGTATATTATGTTAGTCCAATGTTTAAGAAATATATGTTGAGCATGTTATTATATGCTACGTGAAGCTTGAAAACTGTTAGATTTTGCTGGGTTGTTGAGCTCAACCTTGCAAATAACCATTTTTGCAGGTCAGGATTTCGAGGTAAAGTTATGTGTTACTTGAAAGACATGAATCAGATATGATACTTAAAGATTTTTACACTTTAGCTGTGTTGTTATTATTTGAACCATGTTTAAGGTTCCAAATGATGTATTAACGTTGAAATGTAATATCATTTTGCGATGTAAACTACTGTGGTATTAAATTGATTCTGAGATATTTAGATGTAAAGGTTGAAGGTTTTGGGAACAAGGATAGTTTGTAATAGAAAATTTTAGTTATTCCGCAAATTTTCAATGGTTGTAATATCATTTAATGATGTAAATTTTGAGGTTGAATGTATTATTAACGACTGAAATCGAGAATTTAATTGTATGAATTTTGGGGTCGTTACAGTTATACTTGGACATGTCCCTTAAAACCCTTAGGGTATATCAAAGGGTATGCCTGGGTGTAATAAGTTATATGTGGAGATAATGAATGATCAATAAAGAATCTACTACTTCTAGTAAAAGAAGAGAATTGTCCTATGTGATTCGATAAATGACAACTCAGGAATCCCTGGCAAAGGTAGAGTGAAATTAGAAAGAAGTTTCTAATTTGCATTATTTGGAGTTATGCATTTGAGAATCAAAATACATATAATTAAATAAAAATAAGACTTGAAAGTAATTTCATGTGTTATATTTAATTGGGACAATGTATGGTGGAAGGATTGAATTATACAGTAACTATTTACTCAAGCGTTCTTTTATGATTAATGTTGAAATCTATATTATCTAGAAAGTTGTTGATCGCTAAGGAGGCTTTTCTTTATTGTAGAATAAATGTTATTTATTTAAATAAATTAATAGTTTAATTAATTTATTTAAATAAGATTAGGATTGTTCTATTTTATTTATTCACAATCGGTTTAATACGGAGAATCTAAAGGGTCATACCATAAAAGAAAAATATTTATTTAAGAAGTAAATGATATAATCGTAATAATACGTTTAGTGTATTTAATTTAATTTATGGTGATAGAATAAAATAAATAGCACAATATTTATTATTTAATATTTTGAAAATATTAAATATAAATTAATAAAAGGAGTCTTAATATTATTATTACTATTATTATTAAGTTAATTCCTAAAGCGGTTTGAGAATTAATTAGTAAAGGTACTCTAAATTATTTTTAATTGGATTACGAGCCTAATTAACTAAAGGATTTTAATTAATTAAATCAAAAAATCTTATTCTAAATGGTGTAGGAGGGTTGCCTATATCAATAAATAAGAAGAACTTATTATGGATTAAGGTTACACGCACTTTAATTTATTACAAGAGTTAGGAGAGTACACCTTTTCCATAGAGATAGAAAAAACTAGGGTTTTGTCAAATACCCTTCTTCTTGATTTTCGTTATTCCTTGGTGGATAACCTCTAGAGGCCAAATGCTTGCGTGGCTAACGTTGATCAAAGGAAGGAATCCAATCCTGCGAATTCATGGAGACTACGAAGGACTAAGAGTTGAACTCGTACTTGAGGAAGCTTGATTCTACAAGGGTATGAATCTGATTCTCCTTCTTCTTTGTTTAGAATGATAATTAAGCACAAAACATGATAATGGTGATGATTTGTTTGAAAAAGTTTAAATTATGTTTTATCGTGCTTCCGCTATGTTTATGTCATTTGATTACGTAATTGCGTTATATACAAACCTAACAGATCTCACTGTCAGAGATGAGGCTATAGCTAAGAGCGATGCACTCTTGTCTTTTGTGGATGAGCTCGCTGATCATGCTCGAGATATGATACAGAGTCAGGAAGGGACCCTTCGGTCATCATTAGAGCTCTTGAGACGTATTGATGCGGTAAAGTAGGAGCTCAGCCTCGCTCCTCTGACTTTTGAGGCGGCTGGGTATTTGGAGCTGTTGTTCCTTCTAACCTTGAATTTATAGTCTTGCTTTATTTTCCCGTTGGGTGTAATCTAATTACCCATGGCACGCAAGTATACGTGATCAACATTTAATATAATGATAAGTTGAGTATCGTTCCCACAAAGACAGGAATTAATTTTAATCTAACAATTACCAGCTTTATATTATCTCATTTTTATTAAACTAACAAAATTAATGATTGAAAATAATAAAAAAACTAATAAATAAAAATCAAACCAAATCAATTCAACTAACTACCGCAAATTTTAATCAGATAATGGAGAATTAAGCCTACAACTTCACTTTATGCTTTACTCAGATTATCATACTACTTTTCAATTCAATTAACTATTCCAGTTCATTAATCAAGAACACTAAAGTAAAATTATCCATCTCTTAATGCACTAAAACCATATCAACTTAAATCCACAGATGATAGAATTAAGCCAAACACCCTAATTAACTAACTCACTATATCTCTATGTGAATTAAAATTAAAGAAGGTTTAAATTCCAAGTTCTCATATGATTACAGGCGATACATAGGTATATCTCTATCCTAAACATACATCATGAATTCCATCAAAACGCAGAAATCACAAACACATGCAATTATGACTAAGTCTAAACTTATATCTCATCTATCGATTCCATACAAGTCCACATAGAATTGGTAATCAAGCAATTCATAAATTACGCACAAATCATAATTGATGAACTGAAAAATAGCTTTATCGAATTGAAATCAAAGCATGATAATCATCGTTACACTTAAAGATCTATTATAAGATTAATAAGATAGTTTAGTTCATAACTAATGAATTAAACACTAAATAGATTAAAGAAAACATCATCCCAATTACAAAAACTGAAATTAAAGAAGAAGAATAGTATAGAACCACCCTTCTCTTCACTAATTTCTGTAATCTTCGTGAACCTTGCTCCTTAGCTCCGCTCCTCCAAAATCTTCTCCAATTATGGCTTCAAAGTTGAAATTGGTTGATTAATCGTCTATTAAATGTATCAATTTCCTTCCGTAAGTCTTTGTAATTGCTGATAAACACATCCTCCATCCAGTCCCAATTGAATCCAAAGCCATTCAGTCCACGCCACAGTAGTAATAGAATTGCAATAGAACTCAGCTTTCTATTCCGCGTACCCCTGCTCCGGCGGGATAATTTGCCTTGGGAACCCCCGCCCTGGCAAGGTGTTAAGTCTATCCGACACGTGTACCCCCGCTCCGGCTGGTGTTTACTTTATAAAATAGCTCGCCTCGGTGGGGTACTATGCTGCATTCTGTAATTTTCTGCTACATTGCTGCACTAGCTCGTCATATCACCTCCATCTTTGCCTTAGCTAACACGTACTAACCTTGCACAAAAACATATATAAAACACAAAAAACGATACTAAAATATACAGATTAAACACTGTTTAAGTCCAAATAAGAACCGATTTGTAGGTATGAAACTAACTTATCAAATTCTCCCAAACTTAAACGGTGCTAGTCCTCGAGCACAACAACATGCAATGCACTGGAACTAACTACATGCCTACGAATCCGGCTATCAGACATAACAAAGTTTATTCAAATTGCCTCAGAGAAACTACAATAGGCTTGATAGTACATCACACCAAGATAGATCAATAACTCCTTATCAATCACCAAATCTTTTGCTGTTATGACTGATATAGTGCATGTGTGATCAACAACCATGTTAACTGAAATAAAGTTAAATAAAACACATAATATGCCTCTTTAAAGGAATCAAACAGCTGGAAGTCAAGAAATCCAAAATCAAGTAAGATCCGGCTAAAACCAAATAGTTACCACTTTTAGAAGTCAAAATGGGATACTTTCACTTTAATTTTTCACATACGGAGGCTTTTCGCTCTTTTTCCCTTTTTTCACTTTTTATTCTACTCATGGCTGTGCAATGTCTAGTTCCCTTAGGCTTTTCAGTGCTATCCCTTAGCGAGCTTTCGACCAACAACTCCCAAACCATAAGGCTTTAGGGCGCTGGGTGTAGAGACATCCCCTCGGGCGTACTTACTCAAGTAACAAAGGCCACAGAACTTAGAGTAGCTATGTTGTTTATTCATACTTTTATTTTTTTCTTTTCTTTTCATTCCCTTTTTTTAAAATATCTCAAATCTTCCCCAAAACTTAGGTTTCTGTCTAAACTTAGCAATCTCCACTTATTCATGACTTTCTTTCATTCAAACTAGTATTATCCTTAAGAGTTCAATTATGTGTCAATATAAACCCAATCAGTCATCATAGTCATTTTATAGTGATACCCTGATTATACCAGTTTCAAACAGACAAAGATTTAGATCATGATAAGAAATTGTATCAAAGCCTTGACAGTCAATACTATGCTTGTCTATGCAATTTAAATCTCATTATTGGCCCAAACAAACTTTAACCATCTAAAAGCTGGAATCATGCAAATATAAACTAAATGCAACACAAAAACAGTAAACTAACTAATATTTTTGAGATTTTCAATTTTTCATTTTTTTAGATGTAACTCAACAAAAATAGAAACATTACAACACTAAACTACTAAACCACAACAAACATAAGTATACTAAACTAAAGATGCAACTACATGAATGTACATGGACTGGCATGAACTAATGAATGCGAAGCTAACTAACATAAGCAACCAACATATGACATATTTAGCAGACTAAAATAAAACTAGACAAAACCAATACTACTACATTACTCCCCCAAACTTATCAGAAATAATGTCCTCATTGTGAAAATAAAACATTAAAGCATAAGAGGGTTTCCCTGTAGTAGCTAGGCTAGGGGTGGTGGCATCTCCTCAACGTCAGAATCAGATGGTGGATATCCTGGAAGTGGCTGTGGGACTGGGAATTGAAACTGATCAACAGTAGCTAGATTCATTCTGGTGAATGCCTCTACCAATGAAGCATTGAAGGCGTTCTACTTGGCAAAGGCATGATCTTGTCTTGCTGCAATCCTTTTTAACTTCTTATATTCTTGTCTGTCTCTATCATCAATATGTCTTTGCAAGCTGTGAAACTGGGTGGTGAACATATACTTAATGGACCGACTACCCCTTATAGTCTCCTCAAGACCCTCAAACATCTCCTTAGCCTTGAATTCATCATCCTCATAGGTATCTTCTGCTTCCTCCTCCTCAGGAGCATCGAGAAATACAAATCCTAACCCTCAAGGATGTGACTCCCCACAAGCCCAGACAGAATATCTAGTAACTAGAGTGGCTTCTGCATGGGATCATCTGCCGACCAATGAACCCCTGACTGTCTACACAGTCCATAAATAAGGGAGAGGTGTGGCAACCTCCCAGAGAATGGCCCGCGCAAGCAGCGTCTGATCAAAAAACTGATAATGGCCCCAATATCAATATCAGAATCCTTAACAATAGCATATAGGAGTAGAACCTTTTCTTTAGTTACTTCACTGGTATGTGTTGATGGAAACAGTTCAGCACAAAGGAAAGCATACCAGATCTTGCCATATAAACTTAGGTCCTTGTTCATAAAAAGGGTTCCACTTTTCTTCCCTTTTGCCCATGTGGTGCCTGATTTTGATATTTTCGTGAGAATTTGATCATAGTTGGGGTTACGGTCTCAAAGATAAACATACTGGCAGGAAGTTGGGGCTCGCACATTATAAAACTCATTGATCGCCTTTGGACTGAATGGTACTTGCTTGCCACGCACAACGACAACAAAAGCTGATTTGTCCTCTACGTTAGCATAAAACTCTTTCACTACTGTCACCACTGCAGGGTTCGGCTAATCAATTAATGTATCCCAACCCTATTCATTAATTTGTCGCCTCATTTTCCCATCAAACGAGTCTGGTCTCAATCCCCTCTTCCATGTTAGCACCTTTGATGTGAAATAATCGTATTTGTTAGCCGCATAAGCACTAACAAATTTTTGTTTGTTAAAGCTACGGGTCAGTGGTGATGACCCTTCGCCCCTTTGATGTTTAACCGGCATTTTTGGTGCCATTCTATCACAACGCAGTCAACAAATCCCCCAAACTTTGTCTTGGGAAATTTCTCTAACACTTAATGTGCACATTAACCCACATTGTCCAAAATTAAAGAATGAAGGAAAACTATGGTGAAAACTGATAAATTTTTCTTAACCACACTAATTGCCTCACTTGATGATGATATTGAAGTGGTTGAGTGACCCATTACTTAATTTCCCCCACCTTCCTTGCTTACAAACCCAAAACTTGAAGAAACCCTAGTTTTGGTGTATGAAATTCTGAGAAAGTGATGTATATTATGTGTTTATGTGGTGTGGAATGGATGGAATGGGAATTAGGTTTATATACACTGGGGAGGAGGAATATGCCTTCATTGATGACATAGCGGATTGACGAATCTCTTATATGGAGTTCTTACAAAATGGAAATCTTCTAACCGAAAAGAAGGACACAATTATAATAAAGAGGAAGTCACAACAATTCTTCTTGTAAAATGGAGAATCGTTTAGAAGAGGGTTCAAATACATGGAAACTTGATTTATGCTCCCGCCGTGAATTTGCGAACCTTAGCAACACCAGGGCCCTTTCATACATGGGGAGTGGATTTTATAAGTCCTATTCAACCTTATTCCAAAGGTAACTTCAAGATTTTAACTGCCACCGAGATGTACACAAAGTGGATGGAAGCAATACCTTTGAAGAAGGCTACGAGACTGGTAGTGGGAAATTTTATCAAGGAGCACATCATTTGTCATTTCGGGATCCCAAAGATCATTTTGTCAGATAATGGAACTCCATTCATCAATAGGGACATCAAAAATCTGATGAAAAGATACAAGGTGAAACACTACAAATCATCACCTTACTACCCGAAACGCTGTGACAACCCGAAAATTTGGACAATTCTATAAAATCTTAAAAGATTGAATAAATGTTAAATAATGGACCTAGACAGAAAATGAGTGTATGGATTTGACGTTTCTATAAAAGAATTTTAAGGATTTCAAAATTTTTGGATAAGAACTTGAATGATATAGTAGACTATAAGTGATAGTCTGATAATGAGGTATATGTTTAGCGTATGAGTCATAAGATTATGTGTATGTGGTTCTAGTATTTTAATTATATATACTAGTGACCAAATCTAGGAATTGTGGACCATGTCTTAATTTAATAATTTATTTTGTATGAATATGTGAGTAAGTGAATTAAGAATTAAGTTATGTAACCTAATATATATATTAGGTGTGATAAGTAAATAACCTAAGAGGTTATAATATGGGAGAATATTAGTATATAAATATATATACTAACATTAAAAGATTTATTTTATACATCTCAATTAATTAATTTTATAACCTAATTATAGCAAGTCTAATTGGGTTAAGGAAATAAGTGTGTATAAGTAAGAAATTAACTTACTAATGTGTGCAAGGGAACCCTAATTAAATAATGGGGAATGAATAAAAAGTTAATAAGTATAGAACTAAGTTGATTTTTAGGCTCAAAGAATTAATTTGTAGCTCAAGTGTTTATTTAAGCATGAGATTTGTAGTTAATTAATTTAAGAACAATTAAATTATTGAGTTAGCCCAATATTTAATATAAAGGGCAAGTTTAGTGATGGCCCAATTTATTTGGTAGAGGAGCTCAAGCTCATTTTAATTAGTAGACAAAGGAATAAGAAAGTGCAAGCCCAAAAAGAAATAATAAGGGAGCCCAAGCTTGGCCCAATTAAAGTCCACTTAAGGAGGGGCATTATGGTCATTAATTAAGCTAGCTAATAAAAATAAAATGGGTGAATGAAGAGGAAATGTGGCCAAAATTGGTAGAGTGGAAAAAGGAGTGGTATGTAATGATGAGATAACTTTAGTAGGTGAACAACTTCATGAGTTGTCAACTTTTTATTTGGACAACACTTTAGATGTTGCTTGCAAGTTACATCTTGAATAATGAGACAAAGAAAAGCAATATATGGATGGATATGTTAGGTAATCTAATCACTTTAATTTTGCTAGCAAACTTGGTAATGCATGTGAGGTAATGATGATAACTTATTTTAGTTTATAAAGTAGTTCACCAACTATGCTAGGTGTCCTCTTATTTTTGGAGCCACCACATTTGGCTAAGCTTACAAGCAACACTAAATGATTGAGAAAGAGAGAGTGAAGGGGAGATGTGTTGGAAATTTCTATAGATACATATAATATATCTATATACATTTACCAAACAAATAAAAATCTATCTTATTTTTCTCTTTCATCTCTTTTATTATTCTAACAAGAGTTAAAGAGAGAGTGTGTGTGAGAGAAGGGAGGATTCGGCAGCTCCAAGAGGAGAAAGAGAGGAGATTTTGATCTTCCATGCCATCCAAGATCCATCACATAGTTTGGAAGAAAAAGATATGTCAAGAAATCAAATGTATAAAACCAAACCTAAGTTATCCTTTTTAAGTTATTTTGATGGAATAAAGATCTAAGGTTTCAAAACTAAAAAATCTTAGACCTACATGATTTAGAGTATTTTATGTGTGGATCTATCCATTTTAAGTGTCAAAAGTTAGATCAAAAGCAAGAAAAGTGAAGCTAGGTTTTCAAAGTGTAGAAAATCCTAATTTTCTTAGCCTTGATATTGTTTAATCTTGTATTTGATGATTTTTTTTATGAAATAGATCATGTATTATGGTATAATCATGAGTATATGAGTTATTTTAAGTATTATGATGAGCTATGTTGGTTTTATGAGAGATAATGAAAGTTTTCATACAAAACATAAAGAGTTGAAAAACAGATTTTTGAGAAAACAAAGTATGATATGAAAATGACCATATCTCTCATTCTACTTTGAATTTTTGAGTGTGGTCAATTTTGGAGTTAGATATGTGAGTCTTCTAATATATACAAGTGGAATCACTTAAAAAGGATTTACACATTTTCGTGTGGAATGATTTTAGTAAAGGATGAAAAATCTGGAAATGCTTAAAAAGCTGCTGCCAAAAAATTGGAAGGGCTGTTTTGGCCACTTATTTAATGAGATAAAATCCGGCCTTTTGAGGGATGAAAATATATGGAATAAAGTAGGTTGTGTCCAAAAATGAGCTCATTCCAAGTTAAAATGACCAAGTTATGACTATTTCAATTTTTGTGATTTTCGGACGAAAATCGCTATAACCGGAGTTCTATAACTCCGATGACTTTGAAATTTAAACTGTAAGCTCACGTTAACAGGTATAGCATTATGCCAAGAGATGGAAATTTCTGGAGTTAAGAACGAGGTAGCTAATTTCTTAAGGAATTAACTAGAAATTTTTTTTTGAAAAATACTTAAGGGAGTTTAAAAATTACGAAAAAATACTTTTTGTGTATAGAATACATGTGTATATGATTGGCCAAAAGATAGAAAAATAATAAGTTGATTTGTTATTTTCGTGCAAAAGAATAGTGAATTCAGGTTGCTGAAATTGAAGATTTTGAATTCAGGTTGCTGAAATTGAATTTAGTCTGCTAATCTGATTTTGGTTTGCTAAAATAGTGATGTCAGGATACTGAAATGTAATCCGGTTTACTGAAATGATATTTTAATTTACTGAAAGGTTGTTTAGATTACTGAGATAGCATATAAAGGGATAACTTATGAGTATAAGTTATGACATAATGAAAAGATTATCAAAGTATAATGATAATACTCAGACTAAGGTGTAATGTCTAATGCTTAACTTTGGGAGTGAATGTTAGACAAGTTAATATAAGATGATGAGATTATAAGTAAGTAAATGAATATGGTGTTAAGATTATCTAATATTTGGCTATGTGATTAAGTGTTAGATAGTATTATGAAATAAGGTATGATATGCTGATTGAAAGATCAATCTTATACCTGATAGGTCTTTTTCATAAAGAGAATAAATTAAATTGAGTAGCGGTAATCGACTATGCATGCAAGTTTCTTTAACTCAAACTCGAGTTATATTTCAAAGCATATTAGTGAATAATTATTGTGGATTATTCACATCTATACTGATTATTGATTCGCACTTAGTGCATGTTACATATGTTCATCAGGTATGAAAGGTTGATCACCTTCATTACCATCTGCTCCAGTTGAATTATTCATATTCATTTTGACATTTATTCATGTCGTCCTGATCATTCAATTATGAAATTTGATTCCTGCTAGTTCACAATTATATTCATATTCTTTCAATCATGATATATCCTCAAATAAATTTAACTTGTTGGGAAAATTTGATGCTCACCCTTGCTATATCATGATAAAAAATTTCAGATTAAGATGAAAGCTCGAGTAAAGATAGAAGCAAAGACAAAGTGCAAGATTAATTTTTGATGCAATTAGAACTATTAAATTTTCTGATACAAATGATATTGTAAACCTTTAAGATATTGAAAGTATGTATTAAGTTAAGGTTGCAGACCTTGAGATTTATGTTGTAAAAGTTTAATGTATAAACAATTTATGTTTATATCTTCCGCAATAATTATGGATTTAGTATACCAGATTCGTGGTAAAAAGGTACCCGAATTTGGGGATGCTACAAAGGCAATCAGAGCCGTAGGTTAGAAACCTTAGGTTGGTGTACCTTAGGCTATAACTGCGGAGATGATAAGGAATAAACTCAGATCTAGTTTAAGTGATAAGAGATGAATTTGGGAAATTCATCATTAAAGTAAAGATGAAGATAAATAAGATTCAAAGAAGAATCTTGAAATGCTATAAAGGTAAAAATCCGGAGTTACCTAACTCTAGTAATAAAAATAAAAAGTGATAATAAATAGACTGTGTCTATAAGATGAAAAATGTTAATAAAATCATAATATAATATGATTAAAGAGAAGAATAAGAAGATCGTAAAATAAAACGATCATGAGTATAAGGAGAAATGATTACAAAATAAGATCACGACGTTATCAAATTAATAACATATGATATGTTAAAATATTGGAATGATATAGCTTGATGCTATAAAGAGAAGGTACTATGAAATGGTACTATGTAAACTCGGAAAAGAGTGGTAAATTTTAAGATACGGATTAAAGAAAATTCGTATTAAGAAAAGTGAAAGTTAGAATTGTGTGGAATTTCAACTGAGGACTCAGGTCAGCAGTTGAGTTGTATGATTCCTTGTATGGGCGGGGAATTTATACTTGGTTTTAGAATCACTTAGCTTCCTGGTCGATATAGTGGTTAGGTTGATCAATTCTTTGTATGGGCGGAGAATTGTTCGCTTAGCTTCCTATGTTGATTAGTGGCCGAGTTTGGTTTGAAAACCACTTAGTTTCTGGTACTGATAATGATTGAAATGTTTGTGTCGCACTTTTTGCTATATATCTGTTGAGAAGGTAATTCTTTTCTCAAGTGTATAACAGATATGTAGGGTATAGTTAGAGAATATAAGGTTAAGTACGAGTTCTTAAAACTCATACTTATGGTACGTTAGTGACTCATAATTATATGAAATGTTTATGAACCCCTCAGCGAATGGACGTCAAAGGTCTGACTAGGACAAGTTCTTAAACTCATATAATTGTGGAAAGTTCCTGAACTTATAATGTGTGGTAAGTTTGATGAACTGGGTATAGTTATGTGGTGAATGAAACATTGAGGATGATAGAAATAGATAGATTTGTTAAGAAATGGATCATTAGAGAAAGTTAAGTTGATGGTGGAAGCATAGGTATTCCAAATCTTCTAGCTATGCTAGACTTCAAAGTTTTTGATATCAAGCTAAAAACGCACTATGTGCCTTTTTGAAAATGAATTTTTATTCTCAACTACTGGTGGCCCTTGTGTATGCATGGACTTTTAGGCCACCGATACCTAGTTACCTTGTGAGATGATAAAACAGATTTGTAATAATTTTTGAACGGTTTAAGGAATAGTCTATGCTACTTGTTTCGGCTAGACGATAATGATTTGAAATATCAAAATATATTTTTATTTATCACTTATGTACCATGTAACCTGGTGCAGATATGATAAAAAATTGATGGAGTTGTAAATACATGAATACTTAGTGTTGAATTCGATCTGATTATCGTTGTCCCACTATTATATGATGTGTTATGACAAAGTCACTCGATGACAGCATCCTCAAACGGGATGTTAATACAGTACGGCATCATGACGCCATTTTTTTAAACTAATTTTCAAAATTTTAAATTTGCCAACGGCGTTTGGCTATACACATTCGTATATCGTTTGAAATTGATTATTGATATGGGTCTAAGCTATTTGATTCGGCTAGACTAACGTTTATGAAAATTCTTAGCGTTCTTTGAAAATTTTTCCGAACCAAATTGTTTTGGTGCGGAATCCTATGATAAGACTGAGGTGAACTATTTTGTTTAGATAAAATAATCCAATCTAATAGCGTAAATATTCGCTAGACATGATTGATACGTTATGCATGACGTAAAA
The DNA here is from genome assembly GCA_016801055.1 of Panax notoginseng. Lineage (NCBI taxonomy): Eukaryota > Viridiplantae > Streptophyta > Magnoliopsida > Apiales > Araliaceae > Panax > Panax notoginseng. The sequence goes on along the minus strand of CM029013.1, from coordinate 230,124,321 downwards.
GTACGATAGGCTAATCACCTAAAGTACTAGCAATGGTAGTTTACCTTCTTCGTGATTGTAAACATACTGTTAACCTTTGTAAGGGGTAGAGTACCTTTTTCTTAATTGAAATAGGTAGCAGGTAGTAATACCTATAAACCTCAATCGTTCATGGTCTATATGACCCCTCAGCACAATTTGAAAACTTTTACTCTCGTGAGTGGTGTATTGGGTAGCATGTGATGCTGTGTATGAATGATGTATGGTGCATGGTATAAGGTGTAAGGTAAATTTCGGGGACGAAATTCTTAGAAGAAGGGGTGAATGCGACAACCCGAAAATTTGGACAATTCTATAAAATCTTAAAAGATTGAATAAAGGTTAAATAATAGACCTAGACAAAAAATGAGTGTATGGATTTGACGTTTCTATAAAAGAATTTTAAGGATTTCAAAATTTTTGGATAAGAACTTGAATGATATGGTAAACTATAAGTGATAGTCTGATAATGAGGTATATGTTTAGTGTATGAGTCATAAGATTATGTGTATGTGGTTCTAGTATTTTAATTATATACTAGTGACCAAATCTAGGAATTGTGGACCATGTCTCAATTTAATAATTTATTTTGTATGAATATGTGAGTAAGTGAATTAAGAATTAAGTTATGTAACCTAATATATATATTAGGTGTGATAAGTAAATAACCTAAGAGGTTATAATATGGGAAAATATTAGTATATAAATATATATACTAGCATTAAAAGATTTATTTTATACATCTCAATTAATTAATTTTATAACCTAATTATAGCAAGTCTAATTGGGTTAAGGAAATAAGTGTGTATGAGTAAGAAATTAACTTACTAATATGTGTAAGGGAACCCTAATTAAATAATGGAGAATGGATAAAAAGTTAATAAGTATAGAACTAAGTTGATTTTTAGGCTCAAAGAATTAATTTGTAGCCCAAGTGTTTATTTAAGCATGAGATTTGTAGTTAATTAATTTAAGAACAATTAAATTATTGAGTTAGCCCAATATTTAATATAAAGGGCAAGTTTAGTGATGACCTAATTTATTTGGTGTAGGAGCTCAAGCTCATTTTAATTAGTAGACAAAGGAATAAGAAAGTGCAAGCCCAAAAAGAAATAATAAGGGAGCCCAAGCTTGGCCCAATTAAAGTCCACTTAAGGAGGGGCATTATGGTCATTAATTAAGCTAGCTAATAAAAATAAAATGGGTGAATGAAGAGGACATGTGGGCAAAATTGGTGGAGTGGGAAAAGTAGTGGTATGTAATGATGAGATAACTTTAGTAGGTGAACAACTTCATGAGTTGTCAACTTTTTATTTGGACAACACTTTAGATGTTGCTTGCAAGTTACATCTTGAATAATGAGAGAGAGAAAAACAAGATATGGATGGATATGTTAGGTAATCTAATCACTTTAATTTTGCTAGCAAACTTGGTAATGCATGTGAGGTAATGATTGTAAGACCTCAACTTTTATAAATAAATATGAATTTTCTATAAATATCATTTTTGAATATTATTGAGTTAATTTGATATAATGTTATAGTTGTGGGTAATATTTATAAATTTTGTAAAGTACGCAAGTTGTTATATAATATTCGATTGGTCGGGGAATATTCGTTTTAACAGGGAATATTCGTACAACGGCAAAATCATTGGTGGACCCCACAACGGAATTATTGTCGGATTGAGAAAATGACAAAATAATTTTATTAAAAATAACGGCGGAAGTTTTACCATTGATACTGTTGAACTACTCGGTAGTAAAAGTATAGTAATACGTGTGGTTGCATAGTAGCACACGGTATTGATTATTAATGCTTATGTGAGAAGTCACTCAGTTTGAATCAATTATTGTCAGTTAATAATATGAATTATTTAGCGATAATGACGTTTTGTTTTATTCGTATTATTAACGTAATAAAACAGAAACATCTTTTTATATAAAACAGAATACTTTATTAAAGTTATTCTATAAATAGAATATATTATATTTTATTTAAAAGATTTTTCTTTAAATATGGACCGTCAGATTAAAGTAATCAATCTGGACCGTTCATGGATTAGTTACTATGCATTCTATTTTTCTATAAATAGCAGCTCATTCCTTCATTATTTCTTACGAATTCACTGAACTCTAGAGAGATAAACTATAGAGAGAAACTATAGAGAGAGAGAAGAAGAGTATTCTGCTACTTAACTACTTCCTTATTTCAGCTCTTCTTTAAAACGGTAAGGGGTGTTATTCTTTCTTATTCATGAAGAGAACTGTTATTCCATTTCTTATTATTCTGTTGGAATAACCTGTATACGCGGTCTACCCTATACTTGGTGACATTCTTCTATTATTCTGTTGGAACATTCTGTCTGTGTGTTTTACACCGGACCTGGTTCCGTTTTTATTATTATTATGTTGGAACATCCTGTCTGTGTGTTTTACACCGGACCTGGTTCCGTTTTTATTATTATTATGTTGGAACATCCTGTCTGTGTGTTTTACATCGGACCTGGTTCCGTTTTTATTATTATTCTGTTGGAACATCATGTCTGTGTGTTTTACACCGGGCCTGGTTCCGTCTTTATTATTATTCTGTTGGAATATCCTGTCTGTGCGTTTTACGCCGGACCTGGTTCAATTATTTATTATTATGTGGGAATAACCTGTCTGTGCGGTCTATCGCATGCATGGTGATTTCTTTTGTTATTCCATTCTTTATTATACTCAGTTGGTTAAGTTTTGACTTCTATACTCCATGAAATTTGTGGAATATCCTTGATAGTTGCGTTTCATCCAATATCTTTTCAAGAAAATATTCTTCTAAGCATTCTTGAATTTTACTCCACAAAGCAGTATCATGTTGACAATTTGGACGTTGTTAATTCTTGGATAAATTAATTCTTGAACTTGTTTTATTGAATTCTTATATCATTGTCATCATCCTCATGTTTATAAAATGTTGAAAGTCATCTGTGGCCTGTAGTGCATAGATGGACTTGGTATGATTATGACCAGGGATTATTCGGTATAATCATGACCGTAATGTTACAAATGATGTGGTAAAAGTCCTCATTGGCCCGTAGTGCATTGATGGACAGTTGTTGGCATGATCATGACCATTAATGAATATACGAATATCCTTGGCCGTAGTGTAGGGGTGATTCGATGCTGGGGATTATTTTATTAAGCTGAGTCCCAGCGATAACAGTGTTGAAAAACCTTTTAAATCATAAAAGATAGTAGAGTTTATTTTCTACTTGACTCTTTTAATGGATTGCTTGTTCCGCTATAGTTAAACTTGATGTCTATTATATTTTATCAGTTTAACATTGTTGAAGGCTAATGATAATTTATTTTGCATTATCTTAGTCATAATATTTCTTACTGGGCTAGTTGAGCTCACCCTTTCTTTCACTGTTCTCTTCAGGAAATGAGAACGTAGCTGGGGCAAGTCGGGGAACGGAGTGATGGTCCGAATGATAGTATTAGTTAGTAGTCCTCACTATTCTATGTAATGGTGTGTTAATAAATGTAATGAGGACTCCTTTTGAGTATGAATACTCTCTAGAAGATAATATTTGTATTCAAACTCACAGTTTATGTTTTGTCGTATTGTACACGACAGTTGTATTAGTAAGTTGTATTTGCATTCTGTACAATGTATCTGACGACCCAAGATGGGTGATGTATACCTAATTTTGGGGGCGTCACAGTTGGTATCAGAGCTTAGGGATATGATCCCTGGCTAAGATGTGAGAATAGAACTAGGAGGGGAGAGACGGGGAATTCCTTCGCTAGTATGACCTACCTAAGTTTATTTGCATGGTATTTAATTGGTCGGTCATAATATAAGGATAATATATGACATATCAATTAACTTTTATTTTGTGGCAGTATTTGAAAATGGCATCTGAGAATGTTGAGAATAGCAATGGAGCACAGGCGACTGTTGATTCACCACATATCAATAATCAGGATAATGTGCATCAGGAAGGTGACAATCCTCATGCAAACAACAACACTGACCAGATGATGAATGATGGAATTTTCAGAAACTTTATGCAGTTCATGCAACAGTAGGCAAGAGCGGCTCCTGTCCAAAATATAGGTGGAAACACTGAAAACTCTCGGACGGTCACCGCTAAACAGTTCAAGGAGCTGGGACCACCAGAGTTTAAGGGAGATCCAAAACCACTTATTGCGAAAACATGGATAAAGCAGATTACCAAGATATTTGATGTCTTGGGATGCTCCGAGGAGCAAAAGGTTCCCTTTGCCGCCTTTATGTTGCGAGGAGAGGCAGATTACTGGTGGGAATCGATTAAGCGTACTCAACCTACAGCACTGAAGATATCTTGGGAGAAGTTCCGAGAGCTGTTCAATGACAAATAATTTCCCGAAAGTGTTCGTCACATGAAGGAGGTGGAGTTCATCAAATTGGAGGAGAATAATATGACCGTGTCGCAGTATGAGGCTAAATTTGCTGAGTTGTCCCGGTTTGCGTCCCACTTGGTGGATAATGAAGAGCGAATGCCGCGAATGTTTTTACGAGGTTTGAAACCTGAGATACGTCAACATCTTATTTCTCATAAACTGTGTTTGTATTCAGATGTTGTGAATAGGGCTCAGTTAGTGGAGCGCGATAACGAGTCAACGCAACCAAAAGAGAGCAATCGGCAAAATGATAATACTAGTGAGAGCAGTCATCGAAGTAGTGACAACAAGCGTGGAGGGAATCAACAGGCCAGATATGGTAACCACTTCGGTGGTAATCAGGGCCAAAACAATAAGAATGGTCATTTCAAGAAGAGGAGATTCAACAATGATGGAAAGACGTCAGCACCAGCACCCGTTGTTAAGGAAGGAGAACGACCACCTATCATATGTTTCAAATGCGGAGGGGAGGGGCACATCAGTCCAAACTGCGCGATGCCATCTAAAGCATGTTATAATTGTGGAAGAGAAGGTCATTTAGCTCGATTTTATCGTTTACCAAAAACAAGTTCAGCCAAGATGGAGACACCAAATGCCGTCCCAGAAAAGTCAAAACCGGTAGTGCAAGGGAGAGCGTTTGTTGTGACCTCCCAGAAAGCAAGGAACCCGAATGAGGTCATCACGGGTAAGCTTATCATAAACTCTAACGAAGTCTATACTTTATTTGATACCGGTTCTACCCATTCTTTTATTTCTCCTACTTGCGCTCATCGATTAAATTTGACTCCGGAGAAATTAGACTTTGATTTATCTATTGAAACTCCATTAGGAGAAACCTTCATTACATCCACGGTTTATAAGTCTTGTTTGGTTCAAATTGGTACCCACACATTATCTGTCGATCTGATTTCATTAAAAATACTTGCATTTCACGTGATTCTAGGGATTGATTGGTTAACTACTCATCATGCAAAAATTGATTGTTTTCGTAAGGTTGTTAGCTTTCATATTCCTAATCGACCTATTATGCGAATTCAAGCAACCAAACCATTAAAATCAATCGTTGTCATCTCAAGCCATAAAGCTATTCGTTTATTGAAAAACGGATGTCAAGCTTTCTTAGCTCATGTCACGGATCTAAACAAAAATACGTCAGTTTTGAATGATATTTCTATTGTTAATAAATTCCCTGACGTATTCCCTGAAGAACTTCCTGGCCTACCCCCAGAGCGTGAAATTAAATTTTGTATCGACCTTGAACTCGGTACAAAACCCATTTCCAAAGCCCCATATCGAATGGCTCCTATTGAACTTCAGGAGTTAAAGATCCAACTGCAGGAATTGTTAGACATTGGCTTTATTCGTCCTAGTACTTCTCCTTGGGGTGCTCCTGTGCTATTCGTGAAGAAGAAAGATGGAAGTATGCGACTTTGTATTGATTATCGGGAGTTGAATCATGTCACCATCAAAAATAGGTACCCATTGCCACGTATTGATGACCTATTTGACCAGTTGCAAGGAGCACAATTCTTTTCAAAGAACGATCTTCGTTCTGGATATCATCAGCTGAAGGTTAGAACTGAGGATATTCCAAAGACGGCTTTTAGAACTCGGTACGAGCATTATGAATTCCTAGTCATGTCCTTTGGATTGACTAATGCTCTTGCTGCCTTCATGGATATGATGAACCGGGTATTCAAGGAATATTTGGATCATTTTGTGGTCGTCTTTATTGATGACATCCTTATTTATTCCAAAAGCCGTGAAGATCATGAGCAACACTTGAGGCTGGTACTCCAAAAGCTTCGTGAATACAAGCTTTATGCCAAGTTAAAGAAATGCGAGTTCTGGCTGGAGGAGGTAGCATTCCTTGGGCACGTAGTATCAAGTCGTGGAATATCGGTTGACCCGGCAAAGATTGAAGCTATTCAAAGCTGGGAGCAACCTAAATCAGTGACCGAAGTACGTAGCTTTCTTGGTTTAGCTGGTTATTATCGGAGATTCGTGGAAGGATTTTCTCGAATCGCTACTCCATTAACTCAGCTGACTCGGAAAGATACAAAGTTCGGTTGGAGCGAAGAATGTGAGCAGAGTTTTCAAGAACTCAAGAGGAGACTCATTTCAGCACCTGTTCTAACAATACCATCTGGCTCGGAGGGATTTGTTATCTACAGTGATGCTTCGAGCAAAGGGTTGGGATGCGTTCTCATGCAACATGGAAAAGTCATAGCCTATGCATCAAGATAACTCAAGGAATATGAGAGGAATTATCCTACTCACGATCTAGAGTTGGCAGCTGTTGTCTTTGCACTTAAAATTTGGAGGCATTACTTGTATGGGGAGAAGGTGGAGATCTTTACGGATCATAAAAGCCTCAAATATTTCTTCACTCAAAAGGAACTCAACATGCGACAACGACGTTGGCTTGAACTGTTGAAAGATTATGATCATACCATTCAATACCATCCTGAAAAAATGAACGTGGTAGCTGACGCATTGAGTAGAAGATCATATGCAAGTACGAGTGCAATATTGTCAACACAAAGGCCCATTTTTTGTGACTTGCAAAGGATGGAGATAGAGTTAAAGACTCCAGGGACCCATGTGATGATGGCGAATATACGAGTAGAACCAACTTTAATCGATAAAGTTAAAGCTGTTCAAGCTACAGACCTGGAGCTGATGCGTATGGGGAAAAAAGTGCAAGAAGGTGCTATGCCGGAAGCAAGAATCGATGAAGAAGGGATACTTCGAGTCAACTCCAGACTTTATGTTCCTAACAACCCTGATTTAAAGTATGAAATCATGATGGAGGCGCACAACACACCGTTTACAATCCATCCTGGAAGTACCAAAATGTATCATGATCTTTGTCATACATTTTGGTGGAGCAATATGAAGAGAGAGATAGCGTTGTTTATCTCAAGGTGTCTAACTTGTCAACGAGTCAAAGCGGAGCATCAAGTACCAAAAGGTCCATTGCAACCACTTGAAATTCCAGAATGGAAGTGGGAGCACATTACCATGGATTTCGTTACCGGTCTTCCTAAGGTTTCTCAAGGTATAGATGCGATTTGGGTCATTGTTGATAGATTGACCAAGTCTGCTCATTTCTTACCGATACGATAAACTTATACACTTGAACGTCTTGCTCGTATGTACATAAACGAGATTGTAAGACTACATGGTATGCCAGTATCCATAGTTTCTGATCGAGACCCAAGATTCACTTCACGATTTTGGGTTAGTTTACAAAAAGCTATGGGCACAGATTTACGATTTAGTTCGGCATATCATCCTCAGACGGACGGACAATCAGAGAGGACTATTCAAACTCTAGAAGTTTATTAAGACTCTGTGTCTTTGACTTCAAGGGAAGTTGGGACAAGCTCTTACCATTAGTGGAGTTTTCCTACAACAACAGTTATCAAGCAAGTATTGGCATGGCTCCATTCGAAGCATTGTATGGAAGAAAATGTCGTTCTCTAGTATGCTGGGATGAGGTGGGTGAAGCAACGTTGTTGGGACCGGAGTTGGTACGTATGACTACAGAAAAGATTCAAACGATCCGACAACGTATAAAAACCTCACAAGATCGACAAAAGAGTTATGTTGATCTTCATCGAAAGGACGTGGAATTTGATATAGGAGATCATGTGTTCTTACGTGTTGCTTCATGGAAAGGAGTTACGAGATTTGGAAAAAGAGGAAAGCTCAATCCTCGATTTATCGGTCCATTTTTAATCCTCGATCGAGTAGGAACTGTGGCTTATAGACTCGCTTTACCGCCAAGTATGTCTCGTGTTCATAACGTTTTTTACATATCCATGTTACGCAAATATGTGGAAGACCCGAACCACATTATTTAGTTAGAACCGGACGAAATAGCGGAGGATTTGACGTATTAAGAAGTTCCTGTTCAAATCTTGGATAAGAAGGAACATATTCTACGCTCCAAGGTTATACCTCAAGCCAAAGTTTTGTGGAGAAACCACGATGTTGAGAAAATGACTTGGGAGTTAGAATCTGAAATAAAATCAAGGTATCCTTACCTCTTCGACATATCAGGTACGTACCCTAATTTCGAGGGCGAAATTTCATAAGAAGGGGAGGTTGTGAGACCCCAACTTTTATAAATAAAGATGAATTTTCTATAAATATCATTTTTGAATATTATTGAGTTAATTTGATAAAATGTTATAGTTGTGGGTAATATTTATAAATTTTGCAAAGTACGCAAATTGTTATATAATATTCGATTGGTCGGGGAATATTTATTTTAACAGGGAATATTCGTACAACGGCACAATCATTGGTGGACCCCACAACGGAATTATTGTCGGATTGAGAAAACGACAAAAATATTTTATTAAAAATAACGGCGGAAGTTTTACCATTGATACTGTTGAACTACTCGGTAGTAAAAGTACAGTAATACGTGTGGTTGCATAGTAGCACACGGTATTGATTATTAATGCTTATGTGAGAAGTCACTCAGTTTGATTCAATTATTGTCAGTTAATAATATGAATTATTTAGCGATAATGACGTTTTGTTTTATTCGTATTATTAACGTAATAAAACAGAAACATCTTTTTATATAAAACAGAATACTTTATTAAAGTTATTCTATAAATAGAATATATTATATTTTATTTAAAAGATTTTTCTTTAAATATGGACCGTCAGATTAAAGTAATCAATCTGGACCGTTCATGGATTAGTTACTATGCATTCTATTTTTCTATAAATAGCAGCTCATTCCTTCATTATTTCTTACGAATTCACTGAACTCTAGAGAGATAAACTATAGAGAGAAACTATAGAGAGAGAGAAGAAGAGTATTCTGCTACTTAACTACTTCCTTATTTCAGCTCTTCTTTAAAGCGGTAAGGGGTGTTATTCTTTCTTATTCATGAAGAGAACTGTTATTCCATTTCTTATTATTCTGTTGGAATAACCTGTATACGCGGTCTACCCTATACTTGGTGACATTCTTCTATTATTCTGTTGGAACATCCTGTCTGTGTGTTTTACACCGGACCTGGTTCCGTTTTTATTATTATTATGTTAGAACATCCTGTCTGTGTGTTTTACACCGGACCTGGTTCCGTTTTTATTATTATTCTGTTGGAACATCCTGTCTGTGTGTTTTACACCGGACCTGGTTCCGTCTTTATTATTATTCTGTTGGAATATCCTGTCTGTGCGTTTTACGCCGGACCTGGTTCCATTATTTATTATTCTGTGGGAATAACCTGTCCGTGCGGTCTATCGCATGCATGGTGATTTCTTTTGTTATTCCATTCTTTATTATACTCAGTTGGTTAAGTTTTGACTTCTATACTCCATGAAATTTGTGGAATATCCTTGATAGTTGCGTTTCATCCAATATCTTTTCAAGAAAATATTCTTCTAAGCATTCTTGAATTTTACTCCACAAAGCAGTATCATGTTGACAATTTGGACGTTGTTAATTCTTGGATAAATTAATTCTTGAACTTGTTTTATTGAATTCTTATATCATTGTCATCATCCTCATGTTTATAAAATGTTGAAAGTCATCTGTGGCCTGTAGTGCATAGATGGACTTGGTATGATTATGACCAGGGATTATTCGGTATAATCATGACCGTAATGTTACAAATGATGTGGTAAAAGTCCTCATTGGCCCGTAGTGCATTGATGGACAGTTGTTGGCATGATCATGACCATTAATGAATATACGAATATCCTTGGCCGTAGTGCAGGGGTGATTCGATGATGTGGATTATTTTATTAAGCTGAGTCCCAGCGATAACAGTGTTGAAAAATCTTTTAAATCATAAAAGATAGTAGAGTTTATTTTCTACTTGACTCTTTTAATGGATTGCTTGTTCCGCTACAGTTAAACTTGATGTCTATTATATTTTATCAGTTTAACATTGTTGAAGGCTAATGATAATTTATTTTGCATTATCTTAATCATAATATTTCTTACTGGGCTAGTTGAGCTCACCCTTTCTTTCACTGTTCTCTTCAGGAAATGAGAACGTAGCTGGGGCAAGTCGGGGAACGGAGTGATGGTTCGAATGATAGTATTAGTTAGTAGTCCTCACTATTCTATGTAATGGTGTGTTAATAAATGTAATGAGGACTCCTTTTGAGTATGAATACTCTCTAGAAGATAATATTTGTATTCAAACTCACAGTTTATATTTTGTCGTATTGTACACGACAGTTGTATTAGTAAGTTGTATTTATATTCTGTACAATGTATCTGACGACCCAAAATGGGTGATGTATACCTAATTTTGGGGCGTCACAATGATGATAAGTTATTTTAGTTTATAAAGTAGTTCACCAACTATGCTAGGTGTCTTCTTATTTTTGGAGCCACCACATTTGGCTAAGCTTACAAGCAACAACTAAATGATTGAGAAAGAGAGAGTGAAGGGGAGATGTGTTGGGAATTTCTATAGATACATATAATATATCTATATACATTTACCAAACAAATAAAAATCTATCTTATTTTTCTCTTTCATCTCTTTTATTATTCTAACAAGAGTTAAAGAGAGAGTGTGTGTGAGAGAAGGGATGATTCGGCAGCTCCAAGAGGAGAAAGAGAGGAGATTTTGATCTTCCATGCCATCCAAGATCCATCACATAGTTTGGAAGAAAAAGATATGTCAAGAAATCAAATGTATAAAACCAAACCTAAGTTATCCTTTTTAAGTTATTTTGATGGAATAAAGATCTAAGGTTTCAAAACTCAAAAATCATAGATCTACATGATTTAGAGTATTTTATGTGTGGATCTATCCATTTTAAGTGTCCAAAGTTAGATCAAAAGCAAGAAAAGTGAAGCTAGGTTTTCAAAGTGTAGAAAATCCTAATTTTCTTAGCCTTGATATTGTTTAATCTTGTGTTTGATGATTTTTTTTTATGAAATAGATCATGTATTATGGTATAATCATGATTATATAAGTTATTTTAAGTATTATGATGAGCTATGTTGGTTTTATGAGAGATAATGAAAGTTTTCATACAAAACATAAAGAGTTGAAAAATAGATTTTTGAGAAAATAAAGTATGATATGGAAATGACCATATCTCTCATTCTACTTTAAATTTTTGAGTGTGGTCAATTTTTGGAGTTATACATATGAGTCTTCTAATATATCCAAGTGGAATCACTTAAAAAGGATTTACACATTTTCGTGTGGAATGATTTTAGTAAAGGATGAAAAATCTGGAAATGCTTAAAAAGCTGCTGCCAAGAAATTGGAAGGGCTGTTTTGGCCACTTATTTAATAAGATAAAATTCAGCCTTTTGGGGGATGAAAATATATGGGATAAAGTAGGTTGTGTCCAAAAATGAGCTCATTCCGAGTTAAAATGACCAAGTTATGACTATTTCAATTTTTGTGATTTTCGGACGAAAATCGCTATAACCGGAGTTCTATAACTCCGATGACTTTGAAATTTAAACTGTAAGCTCATGTTAGCATGTATAGCATTATGCCAAGAGATGAGAATTTCTGGAGTTAAGCACGAGGTAGCTAATTTCTTAAGGAATTAACTAGAAATTTATTTTTGAAAAATACTTAAGGGAGTTGAAAAATTACGAAAAAATACTTTTTGTGCATGGAATACATGTGTATATGATTGACCAAAATATAGAAAAATAATAAGTTGATTTGTTATTTTAGTGCAAAATATTAGTGAATTCAGGTTGCTAAAATTGAAGATTTTGAATTCAGGTTGCTGAAATTGAATTTAGTCTGCTAATCTGATTTTGGTTTGCTGAAATAGTGATATCAGGATACTGAAATGTAATCCGTTTTACTGAAATGATATTTCAATTTACTGAAAGGTTGTTTAGATTACTAAGATAGCATATAAAGGGATAACTTATGAGTATAAGTTATGACATAATGAAAAGATTATCAAAGTATAATGATAATACTCAGACTAAGGTGTAATGTCTAATGCTTAATTTTGGGAGTGAATGTTAGACAAGTTAATATAAGATGATGAGATTATAAGTAAGTAAATGAATATGGTGTTAAGATTATCTAATATTTGGCTATGTGATTAAGTGTTAAATAGTATTATGAAATAAGGTATGATATGTTGATTGAAAGGTCAATCTTATACCTGATAGGTCTTTTTCATAAAGAGAATAAATTAAATTGAGTAGCGGTAATCGACTATGCATGCAAGTTTCTTTAACTCAAACTCGAGTTATATTTCAAAGCATATTAGTGAATAATTATTGTGGATTATTCACATCTATACTGATTATTGATTCGCACTTAGTGCATGTTACATATGTTCATCAGGTATGAAAGGTTGATCACCTTTATTACCATCTGCTCCAGTTGAATTATTCATATTCATTGTTGACATTTATTCATGTCGTCCTGATCATTCAATTATGAAATTTGATTACTGCTAGTTCACAATTATATTGTTGGTCGTAGCTAGACTTTTATTCATATTCTTTCAATCATGATATATCCTCAAATAAATTTAACTTACTTGGCAAATTCGATGCTCACCCTTGCTACAACATGATAAAAAATTTTAGATTAAGATGAAAGCTCGAGTAAAGATAGAAGCTAAGACAAAGTGCAAGATTAATTTTTGATGCAGTTAGAACAATTAAATTTTTTGATACAAATGATATTGTAAACCTTTAAGATATTGAAGGTATGTATTAAGTTAAGGTTGTAGACCTTGGAATTTATGTTGTAAAAGTTTAATGTATAAACAATTTATGTTTATATCTTCCGCAATAATTATGGATTTAGTATACCAGATTTGTGGTAAAAAGGTACCCGGATTTGGGGATGCTACAAAGGCAATGGACAAGCAGAGGCTACAAATAAAACCTTGATCAAAATCTTATCAAAAACCCTAGATGATCATCCGAAGACATGGGCAGAACAATTACCAATAGCGTTATGGGCATATCAAACTTCAAAAAAGAAAGCCTGCAAGTGAAACCCCATACACTTTGCTTTATGGTGAAAAACTTATCTTTCCCGCTGAAATAAAAATCCCTTCGGCTCGAATGAGACTTCGAAGCTTAGTCGAGGAAGAGAATCGACTAGCTGCCCTGGAGGCCTTACTTGACTTCCAAGACAAAACTTGAACGGTATCACGAAAGATTGCGACGATAATACTATACCGTATTGGTACCACGACAAATTTTGGTGGGAGACCTAATGCTCAAAATGGAAACTCAAGTTATGAAGGGAACACCAACCACCAAATTTTGCCTGGGAAGGCCCTTATAGGGAACGAGAAATATCCGAAAACGGGTATTGCAAAATATCTCGTGTGGGATCAGATGTTGTCTCAGGCCCATGAATCTTGAAATGGGTAAAGAAATATTATACATGAGATAATTATCACAAAAAGTAATCGAGGCACCTGACTATCAGCCCTTGGATAACAAAGTTATACTTTCAACTTTAAAAGTAATCGAGGCACCTGACTAGTAGCCCTCAGATCAAAAAGTTATACTTTCAACTTCAAAAGTAATCAAGGCACCTGATTAGCAGCCCTCGAAAGTTACACTTTCAATGTGACGCCCCCAAAATAGGTATACATCACCCATTCTGAGTTGCCAAATACATGGTACATAATTCAAATACAAACTTAACTTATACAACTGTTAAGTTTCGTGCAGAATACGACAAAACATAAGCTGTGAGTTTTAATACAAATATTATCTCCTAGACAATATCCAAACTCAAATTCAATCTCATTACAATTATTATCACACTATTTCACAGAATAGTGAGGACTACTACAACAACCATCTGGACCGTCAATCCATTCCCCAACTAGTCACATCTATATTCTCATTTTCTGAAGAGAACAATGAAAGAAAAGGGTGAGATCAACTAGCCCAGTAAGAAATATTATGACTAAGATAATGCATAATAAATTATCCTTAGCCTTCAACAGTATAACAACTGATAGAATACAATAGACAATAAGTTTTAAATTAACAACTACAGTGTAAATAGCAATCCATTAGAAGAGTCAAGTAGAGCATGATATCTAATATCTTCTATGATTTAAAAGTTTAATCATAAATTTTATCGCTGAGACTCAACTTAATAAATAATCTACATCACTGAATTATCCATGCACTATGGGCCAAGGATATTCGTGTTTTCACCAATGGTCATGAGCATGCCAAACAACAATTTATCATTGCACCCTTGGTCGAAGAGAACACATGGTCATGATCATACCAACAACTGTACATTAATGCACTACGGGCCAATGAGTACTTTTACCATATCATTTGTAACATTACAAGTCATGATTATACCGAATAATCCCTGGTTATAATCATACCAATTAATAGTCCATCTATGCACTACAGGCCAAAGATGACTTTTATCACAATATAAGCATAAGGATGATGACAATAATATAATAATTCAATTAAATGAAAGCAAATGATACATTTTAAAGATTTATAATTCAATTTATCAAGAATTCAATAATATTCAAATTATCAACGCGATACTGCTTTATGGACTAAAATTTAAGAATAATACTCACGTATCAAAAATAATTTGGACATAAAAGAAATTAATTTTTCAGGTGAATACTATCCCGTGAATAATACTTTGTGAATAGTACTCCGTAAATAGTATTTCATGAATAATATCGTACGTATGAATAGTACCGTACGTATGAATAGTGTCGTATAAATGAATAGTACCCATGAATAGTACTCCAGCATGAAAAACTTAAAAAATGAACAAAAATGTTCAAAAAATTATTTTTGTGAAACGATACTAGATGAAATGCAAATTTCAAGGATATTTTACTAATTTCAAGGAGTATAGAAGCAATACTTAACAAAATGAGTATAGAATTCGAAATCTGAAACGAAATAATATTACTTACATACTACAGAGTATGGAAGAAAATATTATTTCCTTACAAATATTGAACAAAAATAACATCTCTTACAACTGTTGAATGAAAATAATATTCCTTACGAATATTGAACGAAGATAATATTTCTTACGAATATTAAACGAAGATAATATTTCTTGCGAATATTGAACGAAATAAAATTTCTTACGAATACGAAAAATAATATCGTAAGCGAATACGAAATAAATAATACCCCTTACCTCAAAAAGAGAGCAATTCTGACTGGTATAACGGATATATTCTTGAAGAAAACTTTTACTATTTTCTACACTGAAAGCTTCCTAAGACTCGAAAGAAATACACTGAATATTATAAAAGAAGAATTCTCTGATTATGGTGTAATCTTCATTTCTAAACTGAGCATCCTATTTATAGAAGAATGGAAGGATACTATTTAAAAAATAAAATCACGGACGCACAGTAATTTTATTCACGGGCACAACCGACGAAAAAATTTCTGAAAATTTTATTTTACTGTTTATTACTGTGTAATAAAATATTATAATAAAACAAAAACTTTATATATAATATATATATATATATATATATATATATATATAACATACTCCCTTTCTTCCCGGGCATCCTCCACCACCCACCACACTAATATTACACACCGGGCATCCTCCACCACCCACCACACTAATATTACACACACACACACACAATGCCCTTCCCTCCAAGGCATCTTCCCCCACTCCCTATTCTTCCCACCACACACACATATTAAATCACATGCACACCTACACACACATTTATATATCATATATATATACTCCTTCTCTTCCAAGGCATTCAATAAAATACTCCCACCATTTATATATATACTCCCACCATTCCATCCGTGATTCCCCCCCCCACCAATCATTAATATATATATATATATATATATATATATATATATATATATATATATATATATATATATATATATATAACTGAAATAACTTTCTATCAAAAATAGGTAAATAGGGGTCCAAATAATATATCAAAATTTATAACAAATACTTCATAAATTTCCCCTCAATATTTTTAATAACATTTATTCATCATTATTATAACCCGCAATATTAACAACCAGATCGTTCCCAGGAAAGAGGGGGCTTTCCGATAAGGATTTTTCCCTATTAGAGCGCAATTAAATAACCTAACCTCGTTTCTCGACAGAACTTTCTAGACATCGTCAATAATGTAGTTAATAATATGAATAACTTTGTCGTCTCAATTATTGATTTAATAATATAAAATATTATAACAATAAATAAATCAAAAAACGTGAGATACTATGCAACAATTACTGTAGTAATAATTGAGTACAACTGAGTGACTTCTCACGTAAGCATCAATAATCAATACCGTGTGCTACTATGCAACCAAGCCTATTACTATACTTTTACCACTAGGTATTTCAACAGTTTAACGGTAAAACTTTGGCCGTTAATTTTATAAAAAGTTATTACTATCATTTTCTAACTATGACAATAATTCCGTTCTGGGGTTCACCAATGATTGCGCTATCGTACGAATATTCCCCGACCAATCAAATATTTTATAACAACTTGCATACTTTGTAAAATTTATAAATGTTACCACAACTATAATATTATATCAAACCAACACCTTAATATTAAAAAAAAAATATTTCGAGAAATTAAATCTTTATTCATAAAATTTGGGGTCTTACAACCTCTACTTCTTATGAAATTTCATCCTCGAAATTGACATACGTACCTAGTATGTCGAAGAGGTAAGGATACCTCGTTTTTATTTCAGATTCTAAATCTTGAGGTATAACCTTTGAGCGTAGAATATATTCCTTCTTATTCAAGATTTTAACAGATATCTCCTCATACGTTAAATCTCTTGCTATCTCGTCTAGTTCTAATTCAATAATATGGTTTGGGTCATCCACATATTTACGTAACATCAATACGTGAAAAATGTTATGAACACGCGATATATTTAGCGGTAAGGCGAGTCTATAGGCCACAGTTCCTACTCGATCGAGAATTTCAAATAGACTAATAAAATCGAGGGTTGAGATTTCCTCTCTTCATCGACTCTTGCTTCTAGAATAATGCTTTCTTTGTTAGGTTTGTAATATTCATGAACACAATCAAATTGCACAAAATAAGCGGAAACGTGTAAAAATTAGAGTTTAAAAAATTTACAAACCATATACCCGGATCATCCTTTATGCACAATTATTAATTAAACGAAAAGATAAAGAACAAGAATCATACACTTGAAGATTCGAGCTTTCTCAGGTACGAGTTAACCTCCAAATCCTTTCGTGTTCAACTTGAATCCACCAGTTTTGGTTCCTTCCTCTGATCAACGTTAGCCACCCAAGTGTTTGGCCTCTAGAGGTGATCCACCAAGGAAGAAGAAATATTTAAGAAGAAGGGTGATTGGCTAAACCTTAGTTTTCTATCTCTATAGAAAAAAGCGTACTCTACAACAATTAGAATCACGTCTATTGTGAAAAAGTCAACAACAACTCTCTCCCATAATAAGACTCCTCTTATTTATAGATGTGGGCAACCCTCCTTAACAATTAAGGAATTGAGTTTTATTTTAATTAATTAAATTTCTTTAATTAATTAAGCTTCCAATCTTATTAGGAATAATTAATTAAAATCATTTAATTAATTAGTCTCCTAATCTTATTAGGAATATATGAGAGTACTTTTATTAATTAATTCCCAAACTCCTTTAGGAATTAAATAACAATAATAGTAATAATAATAATAAGACTCCTCTTATTAATTTATATTTAATATTTTCAAAATATTTAATAATAAATATTAAGCTATTTAATTTATTCTATCACCATAGATTAAATTAAATATACTTAACTTATTATTACGATTATGCCATTAACTTCTTAAATAATTATTCTTCCTTTTATGGTGTGACCCTTTAGGTTCTCTATATTAAACCAGTTGTGAATAAATCAATTAGAACAATTCTAATCTAATTTAAATAAATAAATTAAATTATTAATTTATTTAAATAAATAATATTTATTCTACAATAGGGATAAGCCTCCCTAGCGATTAACAACTTTGCAGATAATATAGATTTCAACATTAATCATAAAAGAACTTTTGAGTAAATAGTTACTGTATAATTCAATCCTTCCACCATACAATGTTCCAATTAAATATAAGACATTGAATTACTGTCAAGTCTTATTTTATTTAATTATATGTATTTCGACTTTTAAATGCACAACTCCAAATAATGTAAATTAGAAACTCCTTTCTAATTTCATTTTGCCTTGGCCAAGGACTACTGGGTTGTCATTTATCGAATCACATAGGATATTTCTCTTCTTTTACTAAAAGTGGTAGATTCTTTATTGATCATACATTATCTCCATGTACTACTTATTATACCCAAGCATACTCTTTGATAATTCCTAAGGGTCTTAAGGAATAAGTCAAAGTATAACTCATCATACACAAGATACTATGATGATCTCAAGTCTAAGGATCACTTGTACTACTATCACTATAGGAATTTCTATTGACTGGCAAGTACAACTCCATTAGGTATTCCTTAGCGAGCCACGTTCAGTAAACTTATTCTCTAATAAGCACCTACATACTTGCTTTAGTGTCTCCACACAAATGATCATGAGATCAATCATCCTCATCCAATGAGCAAGCAACGTATGTACCAATCTATCCGGATTTACTAATCCCCAATTTAGTAATCCAACGATTGGGAACTATTTTAGTTTTAAGCTTTCTAAGAATTTAGATCTAATTAGAATGATCATCATCATTATTCTAAAAGCATTGCTTAAAACTATGGGTTTATCACATATTATAAAACAACATCATGTAGATAATTAAAAGCCTTTAATAAATTAATACTTTTTATTAATAAATGAATAAGATTGTTACAAAGTATATGCTTTATCATCAAACATGATTGGCTTGTGTGCATACTACTTTCAATCTCCCACTTGTACTAAAGCCAATCGTCATGGTATCTCATACCTTTCTTCTCTAAGTGACGATTATCCTGCTGTTGGATAAGCTTTAGTTAATGGATATATAATGTTGTTCTTGAGAGTCCACTTTCTCTGTAGTGATTTCCCATCTTTCAATGATTCTTATAATCAAATGAAAGTGCCACAACATATGTTTAGATCTAAGATGAGACTTAGGAACTATTCCTAATTTTGTAATGAACTTTTCATCCAAACAATCAACTTGTAGCATCATTTATAGTTATATACTTTGTCTTTATCACTAAACTAGCAACAATTTGCTGTGTGAAACCTTTCCAATTCACTGCACCACCGTTCAAGGTAACACTTTACCTTAAAGTAGATTTTCTGTCGTCTTAGTCTGTCTGAAAAACTTGAGTCTGTTAAGCCCTCTAATTTTAATTCAGACACACCATGAATATGATCACATCCTTAGTGTCGGTTAAGTACTTTAAGATGTTTTTCACTGACTCATAGTGAACTTCTCCATAATGTGATTGATCAACATCAGGTCTCGTACATTTCATTGCATACATGATAGTTACTCATGTGATCTCTCTTTTTTGGAGTCTTTGGGGACTATTAAGAGAGATACACTCCAAAGCTCATCAACATGAGACATCTCTTAGAGTTTTCCATACTAAACGACTTTAGCATCAATTGAATATACGTTCCTTGGGTTATGTCGAGCATCCTCTCAAATCTATCTATATAGATTTGTATCCCCAATTAAGATACTCTTTCCAAATCATTCATGGAGGAATGTTTAGACAACTTTATCTTTACTGATTGTAGCATTAGTATGTCGTTCCTTATCCATAGTATATCAACATATAATATTAGGAATGTCACGACGCTCCCACTGACCCTTTTGTACACACTAGGTTCATTCTTATTTTTGATAAAATCAAACTCTTTTGATTGTCTCATCAAAACGAATGTTCCATATTTGAGAAGCTTGCTTCAATCCATTTCTCTTAGTGTTTACAACTCTTACCTCATCTTATGTAACTGGATCATCATCTTCTATGATGTGTACCTCATCATCATCATCTATAATGAATCCATAGCTCCTAGGTATCTTCGGTATTATTCCAGATTTACGATTCGGTTGTCGTACAATAGGTCTATCTACAGTGTTCTCTTATTTGACTTATAGTATTTTGTGGTTCTTGAACTCTTTAAGATCTATTATATTCCGACTAGCCCTTTTAATGATAAACACATTTATCTTAGAAGGTAACGTGTTTCGTAACAAACACCTTTTGCTAAGTAGGATTATAAAACATACAGCTTAAACTTACTTTAGGATGTCCCACAAATTGACACTTGTCAAATCTTATCACAAGCTTATCCTTTGAAATCTTTTTCACATAAGTTAGACAACCCCTTATCTTAACATACTTAAGATTAGGAATCCTCCCTGTCCATAACTTTTATGGAGTCTTGGGGTCGAATTTTGAGGTTACCTTTTCGTAGATATGTAGCCATTTCTAGGGCATGACCCTAGAGGGATATTGGAATGTTGGTAAAATTATTATGGACTGCACCATGTCCAACAAGGTACGATTTTTTCTTTCAGATACGTCAATCAATTATTGCGTATCAGGAGGCATCCATTATGAGAAAATCATTTGAGATGATCTAGAAACTTATTACACAAGTATTCCTTCCTTAATCCGATCAAAGAATCCTAATACTTTGTCAATTTGTTTCAATTATGAATTCTTTGAACCTTTCAAATAATTCACACTTGTATTTTAGCAAATACACACATTCAACTCTTTGAATGATCATCTCGTTTTCTTATACTAGTTTGTTCAATTTGTAAAATAATTTTTCACGTAAGTCAAGTATAGAAAATCTATTAAGTGATATTCCAGTTCTATACAAAATATTATTATTATAAATAGAACAACAATTGTTCTTAATTATAATACCAAAGATTTTATTGTCCAACGATAAAATAGAAATAATGTTTCCAACAAGAACTGGAATACAATAACAACTTATTGACTTAATAGACTTGCCCGTAGGCATTGCTAAACTATAAGTTTCTATGGCTAATGTAGCAACCTTTGCTTCATTTCCTACACATAGGATTACTTATCTTTGTTTAGCTTTCTACTTCTGCTTGGTCCCTTCATAAATCTATATTTATTGTAAGACCCCAACTTATTAATAAATAAAATCAAATTTTCTCTAAATATTATTGTGAATAATAAGGTGTTAATTTGATATAATACTTTGGTTATGAGTGAAATGTGCAAATTTTACAAAATAAGCAAGTGGTTATAAAATATTCGTTTTTGGTTGGTGAATATTCGTTTGGTCGTGGAATAAGTCCAAACTGCCCACAACAGTTCAAGGTATGTTATAATTGTGGAAAGGAAGGACATATCGCTCGAGATTGTACTATAGCGAAACCAAGTCCAGCTGGGACGGTGACACCAAAGGCGGATACGGACAAAATAAAGTCGGTGATTTATAGAAGAGCGTTTGTCGTGACTGCCCAAAACGCAAAGAATCCGAACGAAGGTATAACGGGTTAGTTAATTATAAATTCTTGCGAAGTTTATACCTTATTAAATACCGGTTCTACCCATTCTTTTATCTCTCCTGCTTGTGCTCAACGTTTAAACTTAACTCCAAAGAAATTAGACTTTGACCTATCTGTGGAGACTCTGTTAGAAAAAACTTTCATTACATCTACAGTTTATAAATCTTGCTTAATCCAAGTTGGCACAATCACATTACCTGTTGACCTTATCTCTTTAAAGATACTTACTTTTGATGTGATTTTAGGAATTAGTTATTTTCGTAAGGTTGTTAGTTTTCATATTCCTAACCAACCTGTTATGCGAATTCAAGCAACCAAACCACTAAAATCAATCGCTGTCATACCAAGCCATAAATCCATTCGTTTATTGAAAAACGGATGTCAAGCTTTCTTAGCCCATGTCATGGACTAGAACAAAAATACGTCAGATTTGAATGATATTTTTGTTGTTAGTGAATTTCCTGACGTATTTCCTGAAGAATTTCCTGGCCTAACCCAGAGCTTGATATTGAATTTTTGTATTGATCTTCGACCCGATATAAAACCCATTTCTAAAATCTCATATTGAATAGCTCCTATTGAACTTCAAGAGTTAAAAACCCAACTATAGAAGTTGGTACCCGAGCCTCTATCTAGTGACTTCCTTTGTGGAATGCACCAAAGCCAGACTCTCCGTAAGGGACTCTATATTTGTGTGGTGGTAAAAAAATAGGTGTCATTATGACGTGCTATCCAAGATTGGGATATGAATCACAATTGAGAGCAACCGAAGTCGGTGACCAAAGTACGTAGCTTTCTGGGCTTAACTGGTTACTATCGGAGATTCGTGGAAGGATTTTCTCGAATCGCTACTCCGTTAACTTAGCTGACCCAGAAAGATACAAAATTCTTATGGAGCGAGGAATGCGAGAAGATTTTCCAATAGCTCAAGAGGCGACTCATTCGGAACCTGTTCTGACCATACCATCTTGGAAAAGCGAACGTGGTAGCTGACGCGTTGAGTAGAAGATTGTACGCGAGTACGAGTACGATATTGTTGAACACAAAGACCTATTTTGTATAATTTATAAATGATAGAGATAGAGTTGAAGACTCTAGGTACCCATGTGATGATATACGAGTAAAATCGACTTTAATCGATAACGTTAAAGCCACTCAAGCTACAGACCTGGAGCTGATGAATATAAAGAAAAAGGTGCAAGAATGTGTTATTCTAGAAGTAAGAGTCGATGAAGAGAAGAAAGATCAAGCCTTCGATTTATTTGAAATCCTCGATCGAGTAGGAACTGTGGCCTATAGACTCGCCTTAACGCTAAGTATGTCGCGTGTTCATAACGTTTTTCACGTATCGATGTTACGTAAATATGTGGACGACCCGAATCATATTATTGCGTTAGAACTAGACGAGATAGCCGAAAATTTAACGTACGAGGAGATACTTGTTAAGATATTGGATAGGAAAGAACATGTCCTATGCACGGAGGTTATACAACAAGTTAAGGTTTTATGGAGAAACCATGCTATTGAAGAAAGGACTTGGGAGTTAGAATCAGAAATAAAAGCGAGGTATCCTCACCTTTTCGAAACACCAGGTACGTACGTCAATTTCGAGGACGAAATTTCATAAGGAGGGGAGGTTGTAAGACCCCAACTTATTAATGAATAAAATCAAATTGTCTCTAAATATTATTGTGAATAATAAGGTGTTAATTTGATATAATACTTTGGTTATGGGTGAAATGTGCAAATTTTACAAAATAAGCAAGTGGTTATAAAATATTCATTTGGTCGTGGAATATTCTTGCTGTCGAGAAATATTCGTATGACGGCGCAGCCTTGTGTGGGCCCCATAACGGAAAGCGATTGGATGAAGAAAACGACAAGTTTAAGTTGTTTATAAATAATGACGTAGTTTTTACCGTTAATACTGTTGGAATACCTGGTGGTTAAAATACAGTAGCACACGATATTGCACCAATTATTGATTCTTACGAAGGAAGGCACTACTCAATAATTATTACAGTAGTTACTGTTCAATATTTTATTTTATTAATTCAATAATTGCTGCATTGATATTTTATATTATTATTATTTTAATAATTATCACTGCACAGTATTTCCCATTATTAGATCAATAATTCATATTATTTGAATAATATTATTAGATAACATTATTGGCAATGTCTAGAAAGTTCTGTCTAAGGAGAGGTTTGGTCATCTAATTGCGCGCCAGTAAGGAGAAATTCTTATTGGAAAGCCCCCTCTTTCTTGGGAACGGTCTGGTTGTCATAAATGTGATTCTGTAATATTATTTGTGAATAATTAATTATTAATTCATATGATAAGGAAATATTTATTTTATATGGATATAAATGAGGGATATATTTTTGTGGTTAAAAATGAAGGAGTTAATGTTGAGGTGTTTTATCTGTATTTTTGTCGGAACGGAGGTATTGAAAATCAAATTAGGGTTTTTGAGATATTTTACGAGGGTTATAATTTTTAATCCGACCGTTGGATCGTGGTAATATTTGGATATGTTATACATATATAAGTTGAGTATATGTCCACAAATTTTGAACCGTTAAAAATGAACGTATGATTTGTTATGAATTTTACGAGATGACTGGTTCAGAAATTGTTGAATTTTCGGAGTTAATCATTTTGGTAAAAAATTCTAGAATTGGTGGGCCCCACTCTTGGTTGGTGAAGAAATGTGCTGAGATTTTTATTCAAATGTGGTGGGTGGGAATAGTAGCAGGTAAAGCCATCAGGTTGGAGGTTAAGTCTGCTTCGGCGTGCTAACATTTTTCTATAAATAGAGGGCTACGTTAGAATTGAAAATCACACCAGAATTCATAAGTTTTCTCTCTTTCTCTCTCTAGATTATTGAGTTTATTTTGTGAGTATTTAGATACTTTGAGAGTTGCTATTCAGCACAAGTTTCATTCAGCTTCATATCCGATATTCAATCAGAAGTACGGTTATTTTGAGGTAAGGGATATTATCTTCTTCTTAAATGATATTTTCTTCAATATCATTATGCCGAAATATTGATATGAACTTTTTATCAAATTTGGAACTTTTTGTGTCGGGGTTACTATTCACGTATACGTTACTATTCACGTATACGGCACTATTCACTGAAAAATAAAATTTTTCCCTTTCTGTCCAAGATATCTATTATGGTTACTATCTTTGATTGTATCCATATTTTGATATTTATTTTTGAATTCTGCTTCACAATTGATTATTATGAAGTATTATTGATCTTGGATAAACTATTATATGAATCCGTACTATTTGTCCTCTTGTCTCACTGGATTCGTTTTCTTTAAGATATTTTTCATCATCCTCAGTCCTGAATGATGATATCACTGAATATCTTTGGCCTGTAATGCAAAGATGTATGATTACCTGATGAATATCTTTGGCCTGTAGTGCAAAGATGACTAGGTGTTGAGATGAACATGACCGACTGATGTTACAAATGAATATCTTTGGCCTGTAGTGCAAAGATGAATATTTGATTCAAGATGTATATTGATTTATGTTACATGGATAAAATATTGATGATGGACTTTTAAATCTTAGAAGATAGTAGAATTCTTTTTCTACTTGACTCTTCTAATGGTTTGATGTTTCCACTGCAGTTGTTGATCTAAAACTTGTTGTCGATTATATTCTATCAAATTTTTCCATGTTGAATACTAATAATAATTTGTTGTATATTATCTTAGTCATAATATTCTTTACTGGGCTAGTTGAGCTCACCATTTTCTTTTTTGTTCCATTTTTCTTCTCAGGAGGTGAGAACATAGCAGGATCTAGTCGGGGTATGGAGTGATGGTTCTAGAAAGATGTTTTAGCTGTCCTCACTATTTTTGTAAAATAGTGTTTGAATAATTGTAATGAGGACTTACTTGAGTGTGGATATTGTCTAGAAGACAATATTTGTATTTAAACTCACAGTATGTGTTGTCGTATTTTGCACGACAATTGTATTATTGAAGTTGTAGTTTGTTTTTTGTACCAAGTTTTTGGCGACTCATAATGGGTGATGTATACCTATTTTGGGGGCGTCACATTTATGATAACCAAAGCCGGTATCCAATACCCAAGTAGAACCTTGACTTAAAGAAAAAATTTGTAAGACCCCAAATTATTAATAAATAAAATTTAATTCCTCTATTTATTATTTTGAAATAGTAAGGGTTGATTTGATTAATGTGGTTAGTTATGGGTAAAATGCGTAAATATTTTAAATAAGCAAGTGGTCCTAAAATATTCATTATTGTCGGGGAATATTTGTTTGGTCGTGGAATATTCTTGTTGTCGGGGAATATTCGTACGACGGCGCAGCCTTGTGTGGGCCCCATAACGGAAAGCGATTGGATGAAGAAAACGACAAAAATAAGTTGTTTATAAATAACGGCATAGTTGTTACCGTTAATACTGTTGGAATACCCGGTGGTTAAAACACAGTAATACGCGTTGTTGCACAGTAGCACACGGTATTGCACCAATTATTGATTCTTACGTAAGAAGGCACTACTCAATAATTGTTACAGTAATTACTGTTCAATATTGTATTTTATTGATTCAATAATTGCTGCGTTGATATTTTATATTATTGTTGTTTTAATAATTGTCACTACACAGTATTTTTTATTATCGGAACAATAATTCATATTATCTTAATAATATTATTAGATAACATTATTGGCAATGTCTAGAAAGTTCTGTCTAAGGAGAGGTTTGGTCATCTAATTGCGCGCCAGTAAGGAGAGATCCTTATTGGAAAGCC
Organism: Panax notoginseng; assembly: GCA_016801055.1. Lineage (NCBI taxonomy): Eukaryota > Viridiplantae > Streptophyta > Magnoliopsida > Apiales > Araliaceae > Panax > Panax notoginseng. Next base: position 230,097,548 of record CM029013.1, on the reverse strand, counting down.
CCCTCTTTCCTGGGAACGACCTGGTTGCCAGTACTGTGATTCTGTAATATTATTTGTGTATAATTAATTATTGATTTATATGATGAGAAAAATATTAATTTTATGTGGATATAGATGGAGAAAATTTTTAATGTGACAATTGTTGAAAATTAATATTTTATCTTTTTCTGATAAAATAATTTATTTAAATATATTATTTTAATAATATATTGATGGTGATATTTTTACAATAAATATGGGATATATGAGTATATGAGGAGGAAGAGTATTTTTGTGGCATTAAATGATTAACACATGTTTTGTGTGTTGGTGGACACAATTCTTGACTGAAAATTTATTATTGACTGTAAAATCGCCCGTTTGTGGATTTCGGTTAATTTCTGTTTAGAATTTGGAAAAACTTTCTTCTGCAAAGTTGTAGAGAATTGAATTTCCTATAAAAACTTGCGAGATTCGAATTTTCTGATAAAAGGGCTATTTATTATGAATTATTGAAGTTCTGAAGTTCCGAAATAATTAATTTTTGAAGTTTTATTTATTATTTTGAAGAAAAACATTTTTTGGCATTTAAGTAGGCTAACATGTGATATAAATGGGCTGAGATCAGATGTCTAGAGGTGGTCTAAGGAAAATTTGATAAATATATTATTATTATATTAAATTTTCTGCTTTGGTATTCTAAGCATTTTCCTATAAATAGGGTGCTTAGGTTAGAATTGAAAATCACACCAGAAACACAAGTTTCTCTCTATTTCTCTCTCTATATCGAGCGTATTCTTGTGAGTATTTGATAATTTGAGTATTGCTATACGGTGCAAGTTTCCTTCAGCACTATATCTAGTATTCAAGTCAGAAGTACCGTCTTTCCGAGGTAAGGGATGTTATTTCTTCTTAAATGATATTATTTTCTTCAATATCATTATGCCGAAGTATTGATCTGAACTTTTTATCAAATTTGGAACTTTTCATGTCGGGGTTACTATTCATGAGTTACTATTCATGAGTTACTATTCCCGAGTTACTATTCACGAGTAACTATTTATCGAAAAATAAAATTTTCTTCTTTTCGTCCAAAATATCTATTCTGGATACTAGCTTTGATTGTATCCATGTTTTGATCATTCTTGAATTTTACTCCACTATGATTATTTATGAGGTATTTTTGGACATGGAATAGCTGAAATACGAATCCTTAACATTTATTATTTTGTTTCACTGGATTCGTTTCCTTAAAAAAAATATTTTTCATCATCCTCAGTTCTAAATGATGACATAAATGAATATCTTTGGCCTGTAGTGCAAAGATTAATGATTTCTGATGAATATCTTTGGCCCGTAGTGCAAAGATGAACAGGCGTTGAGGTGAACATGACCAACTGATGAATATCTTTGGCCTGTAGTGTAAAGATGACTATTTGATTCAAGATATTTATTGATTGATATTACAGGGATAAAATATTGATGATGGGCTTTTTAATTCATAGATAATCGCAGATTTCATTCTCTACGTAACTTCTCTATGAATTATTATTTTCCGCTGCGAATATTGATTTAAAACTTGTTGTCTATTGTATTCTATTAAATTTTTCCCTGTTGAAGACTAACGATAATTTGTTGTATATTATCTTAGTCATAATATTCTTTACTGGGCTAGTTGAGCTCACCCTTTTCCTTGTTGTTCCATTTTCTTCTCAGGAGGCGAGAATGTAGCAAGTACTAGTCGGGGTATGGAATGAAGGTTCTAGGAAGTTGTTTTAGTAGTCCTCACCATTTTTTTTTGTAAAGTATTGTACCAATAATTGTAATGAGGACTTATTTGAGTGTGGATATTGTCTAAATGATAATATTTATATTTACACTCACAGTTTTTATGTTGTATTAATAAAGTTGTAGTTGTTTCTGTACCATGTATTTGGCGACTCAGAATAGGTTGGATGGAATGGACCTATTTTGGGGGCGTCACAAAATTATTTTAAATCAAGAACAAAATTATATTTGTAACCGAAACTTCACTAAGCTTCTTCTGGTTAGCTCTGCAAGATGCTTCTTGAAGTTTCTTTCCAGTGTCCAGGCTTATTGCAGTGGAAGCAAACTCTTTTGCTATCCATATCAATTTTGTTCTTATTATCCTTTATTTTTTTTTCTATTTACCTTTTTTGAATCGTTCTTCTTTTCAGAAGATCCTTTTGGCCCCTACCAGTAAGACATAGTCTTTCTTGGTTGGAAAGTGGCTCTCAACATTTTTTACCATGTTAAGCAAATCAGCGAGGCTGATATCTAGCTTATTCATATGAAAAATTCATAACAATTGTGAAAGGAGTCCGGGAGTGAGTGCAAGATCAAATTTTGGCTCAACTCTCCATCTATGACAAAATATGTTGTCCTAATTGATTAATTAAATTGATTATGTTGAGGACTTTTATATGCACTGTAGTGTCATTAGTCATTCTAGACCGAAAGAGCTCCTTAAAAATCTGATATCTATCAGCCCTACTTTCCTCAACATCAACTACTTGACGTGCAGGAGTATAGTAAGAGTATCCATAGTTTCAGGTTGACGCTGAAGCCTGTTACTCATGGATACGAGCATGATGCATTGAGCCAATTGTGCATCATCGAGCCACTTTCTAAAAGTTGTAATCTCTTCCTCAGAGGCATTGTCTGCAACCATTGCAGGGATAGGCGTATTAAGGATATAAGATAACTTTTCAGCCATGAGAACTATTCTCAATTTCCTTAACCAATCCATTTAATTCGGTTCGGTTAAATAGCATCTAATATGCTTCATAGTGATAGTAATTTAGACATTATAAAATTCTGTAAATAAATTTGTAATAACAACATATTAGCATATATTCCTTTATTAATTACCAAAATAATTTAGGTCTTATTTTAAATTGGTATCTCCCACTATTTTCTTCAAACTACATTACCCTCAATCTATATAGTTTGGCGACATGTAATTAAAGATAAGCTAGTGAGAATAAGGATCCCATTTCAAATGTATATAGCCTTGTGTGTGTACAACAAACTATATATAAATAAATAGGTAGACAACTCTTGTCAATTATATCAACTATGTAACTCCTTGTATTTTGCCTCTTAACTCATAATGGTCAAGTGTGTGCACATCCGAACTAAAATGATTTAAGTTAAGTCAGACCCAACATTTCCATATAAGTGAAGAGAAAACTACAGCTCTTGTGTGTGCACAACAAAGCAGTAATGTTCAATTCCTTATAAACATCATATGTAATAAAAATAACATCTTAAATATTTATTACTTGCCTTGTGTGTGCATAACAAATTCATATTAAATATTCAATATTCTATTATTTCTATCATGCTAGAAGGCGACGTTCGATATTCAAAATATCTTTGAACGTTACAACTTAATATAAAATATTTGAAGGGGTTTGTTATTAATTTGTCTCATCTTGTTTAGCGCGCATGCGCGCGCGCGCGCGCACACACACACACACACACACACACACACACACACACACACACACACACACACACACACATATATATATATATATATATATATATATATATATAATACGCATCATATTAATTAACATGCGAAACATGTTTGCATAATATATAATATATATAGTATAAGCATGCACATATAGAATACTATATTCTACCTGGATTGATTATTGACTTTTATTCTAGTTTGGTTCACTAGAGCCACCAAATGAATCAAAAGGTCAAACCCTGGGGGTGCAAGAATTAATATTTAAATATAACTATTACATTTAAACTCGGGCTCCATTACAAACGGGTCTTCAAGCGCTCCTTACCCCTTGATCTCTAATTTTCTAAAATTAATTCTAACTATTCCTATTACAAAACTATTTAATATAAATAGAAACCTTGATCAGTAGTCAATGGGAAGTACATAGAAGGGAGATAGAATTTACATTAAGAAAAATTAGAGAAGACGAGATACGCAGACTCCATTTAATAATACTCATACATTCATGCATCCAACTAAAATAAAATCCAATCACATTGGTCAATAGTCCATAATCAATCCCATTTATTATCATACACATCATCATATGCATCAATAAATAACATTCATCTCATGAATAATAAACATTCAATATAAATATTGATATCATTTAATGGGCAAATTTAGTTAGCATAAAATCTAATTTTGAATCAAAATAAACTCCTTTATTTTAATCCAAATTTAAATCAAAATAAACCTCTTTTATTTTAATTTATCCTATTTTGAATAAAATAAACTATTTTATTTTAATCAAAATCTTTAATCAAAATAAACTCCTTTATTTTAATTAATTATGGAATCCAATTCCAAGTAAAAAAAAACTTCCTTTATTAAAAGTAACACGAATTCTCTCTCCTATTCACAAATAAACTCTTTTATTTTGAATAATATGAAATCTTATTTCATATATAAATAAACTCCTTTATTTAAGGAAATTAGGATTCTCTTTCTTATTCAAAAATAAACTCCTTTATTTTGAAGAAACATGGAATCCAATTTCAACTCTAATTAGTTATCATGGAATCCAATTCCAACTATAATTAGTTAGCATGAAATCTAATTTTAAAATTAAAATAAACTCTTTATTTTAAGATTAAATAATTAAGAATATATATATATATATATATATATATATATATATATATATATATATATATATATATATATATATATATATATATATATATAAAGACAACATGTTTCCTTCAGTAATAAATTTCTTTTAACAAGTAACGTGGCCAACATATTGATAATATAATAATATATATCATATATGATTCAAAATCTCCTGGTCCACGTTTTTCAAAAGCAGGTTTCGCAATTTTTTTAAAAAATAAATTTTATACAACAAATTATGCCTAATTAAATTGTTCTAAACACATATCAATATACATATTAAATCTAAATAATTAATAATTCGCATAAAGGTTTGGCTCTGATACCACTGTTAGGTTTGTAATATTCATGAACGCAATCAAATTGCACAAAATAAGTGGAAACGTGTAAAAATTAGAGTTTAAAAAATTTACAAACCATATACCCGGATCATTCTTTATGCACAATTATTAATTAAACGAAAAGATAAAGAACAAGAATCATACCCTTGAAGATTCAAGCTTTCTCAAGTACGAGTTAACCTCCAAATCCTTTCGCGTTCAACTTGAATCCACTTGGTTTAGTTCCTTCCTTTGATCAACGTTAGCCACCCAAGTGTTTGGCCTCTAGAGGTGATCCACCAAGGAAGAAGAAATATTCAAGAAGAAGGGTGGTTGGCTAAACCCTAGTTTTCTATCTCTACAGAAAAAAGTGTACTCTCTAACAATTAGAATCACGTCTATTATGAAAAAGTCAACAACAACTCTCACCCATAATAAGACTCCTCTTATTTATAGATGTGGGCAACCCTCTTTAACAATTAAGAAATTGGATTTTATTTTAATTAATTAAATTCCTTTAATTAATTAGGCTCCCAATCTTATTAGGAATAATTAATTAAAATCTTTTAATTAATTAGCCTCCTAATCTTATTAGGAATATATGAGAGTACTTTTATTAATTAATTCTCAAACTCCTTTAGGAATTAAATAACAATAATAGTAATAATAATAATAAGACTCCTCTTATTAATTTATATTTAATATTTTCAAAATATTAAATAATAAATATTAGGCTATTTAATTTATTCTATCACCATAGATTAAATTAAATATACTTAACTTATTATTATGATTATGCCATTAACTTCTTAAATAATTATTCTTCCTTTTATGGTGTGACCCTTTAGGTTCTCTATATTAAACCAGTTGTGAATAAATCAATTAGAACAATTCTAATCTTATTTAAATAAATAAATTAAACTATTAATTTATTTAAATAAATAATATTTATTCTACAATAGGGATAAGCCTCCCTAGCGATTAACGACTTTCCAGATAATATAGATTTCAACATTAATCATAAAAGAACCTTTGAGTAAATAGTTACCGTACAATTCAATCCTTCTACCATACAATGTCCCAATTAAATATAAGACATGGAATTACTGTCAAGTCTTATTTTATTTAATTATATGTATTTCGACTCTTAAATGCACAACTCCAAATAATGTAAATTAGAAACTCCTTTCTAATTTTATTCTGCCTTGGTCAAGGACTACTGTGTTTTCATTTATCGAATCACATAGGACATTTCTCTTCTTTTACTAGAAGTGGTAGATTCTTTATTGATCATACATTATCTCCATGTACAACTTATTATACCCAAGCATACCCTTTGATATACCCTAAGGGTCTTAATGAATAAGTCAAAGTATAACTCATCATACACAAGATACTATGATGATTTCAAGTCCAAGGATCACTTGTACTACTATCACTAAAGGAATTCCTATTGACAGGCAACTAAAACTCCATTAGGTATTCCTTAGCGAGCCACGTTCAGTAAACTTATTCTCTAATAAGCACCTACATACTTGCTTTAGTGTCTCCACATAAATGATCATGAGATCAATCATCCTCGTCCAATGAGCAAGCATGTACCAATCTATCTGGATTTACTAATCCCCAATTTAATAATCCAACGATTGGGAACTATTTTAGTTTTAAGCTTTCTAAGAATTTAGATCTCATTAGAATGATCATCATCATTATTCTAAAATTCTTGCTTAAAACTATGGGTTTATCACATATTATAAAACAGCATCATGTAGATAATTAAAACTCATTAATAAATTAATACTTTTTATTAATAAATGAATAAGATTGTTACAAAGTATATGCTTTATCATCAAACATGATTGACTTGTGTGCGTACTACTTTCATTCTTGAACCTTCTTCTTCACATTCATTAACTCTGAGTCTGTAACTTGAGCGGCTTTAACTTTATCGATTAAAGTCGATTCTAATCATATATTCGCTATCTTCACGTAGGTACTTAGAGTCTTTAACTCGATCTCTATCTTTTGTAAATCATACAAGTGGGTCTTTGTTTTAACAACGTCGCACTCGTAACCGCATACGGTCTTCTACTCAACGTGTCTGCTACCACGTTCGCTTTTCCACAATGTTATTGAACGGTATGGTCGTAATCTTCAACACTCGAGCCAACGTCTTTGGCGCATGTTACGTTCGTTTTGGGTGAAGAAATATTTGAGGGTTTTGTACCGGGTTTAAGGTCGATACAAAATTCTATTTCACGCTCTGTGGTAGGCTAGGAAGTTCTTCAGGAAATACGTCAAGAAATTTATTAACGATAGAAATATCATTCAAAATTGTGACTCTCATCCAAGACTTGGATAGCACCTCACATTAATACCTATCAACTTGCCACCGTTACTCACGGCATCCCCTACGAAAAGTATGGCTTCGGTGCATTCCACACAAGGAAGTCACCAGCAAAAGGTTTGGGGATCTTTACTTATGACTTAATATGATAGTGATTGACTTTAGTGGCTTGGTTGCTTGAATTTGCATATATAACAGGTTGGTTAGGAATATAAAAGCTAACAACCTTACGAAAATAATCAATTTTAGCATGATGAGTACCAATCGATTCCTAAAATCACATCAAAGGCATGCATTTTCAAAGAGATAAGATCGACATGTAACGTGAGGGTGTCAATTTGAATTGAACAAGAATTATAAATAGTGGATGTAATGAAGTTTTTTCATAACGGAGTTTCAACTGATAAGTCAAAGTCTAATTTCTCCGGAGTTAAATTTAAACGTTGAGCGTAAGTAGGAGAAATAAAAGAGTGGGTAGAACCGGTATCAAATAAGGTATAGACTTCGCAAGAGTTTATTATTAGCTTACCCGTGATAACTTCGTTCGGGTTCCTCAATAAACGCTCTCACTTAAGCTACCGGCTTTAACTTGTTTAGGACATCCTTTGGCGTCACTATCCCAGCTGGACTTGACTTCACTATATGACAAAATCGAGCTAGGTGACCTTCTTTTCCGTAATTGAAACACGCTTTGGGTTATTGCGTCCAGTTTGGACATATGTGTCCCTTCTATCCATATTTGAAACATACGACCGGTGGTCGTTCTTCTTCCTTGGAAATGGGTGATGATGCTGCTGTCTTTCCATCATTATTGAACCTTCTCTTCTTAAAATTTCCACTTCTATTATCTTGGCCATGATTACGACTGAAGTGGTTACCATTCTTGGCATGATAATTTCCCCCACAATGGTTATCATTGTTTCGATGGCCGTTGCCACCGGTATGATTATTATCGCGTTGTTGGTCGTTACCTTTTAGTTGAGCCGACTCATTATCGCGCTCCACTAACTGAGTGTAGACACTCGAAATTTCTGTATTACTGTTACTAACATTGTAGGAGGGCAGAATCGTCTTCAAGAGATAACCCTAGAGGTCAGCTCGGCTTAATCCCGGAGATAACCACGGGATATTCAGCCTTTTCCATCTTGGAGATAACCCCGGGAGTTTCAGTTTTCAACCTCGGAGATAACCCCGAGGAATGCAGTTCAAGTTCCGGAGATAACACCGGAGCAGTCTTTTCCATCTCGGAGATAACCCCGAGATCCTCAGTTCTAGTCTCAGAGACAACCCCGAGAATTTCAATTTCAACCTCGGAGACAACCCCGAGGAATGTAGTTACAGTTCTGGAGATAACCCCGAAAATGCTTGCTTCTACCCAGCAATCAGCTTCAACCTCGGAGATAACACCGAGACATTCAGTTCCTAAACCCGAAGATAACCCCGGGAGGTCAGGCACACCTCAGAGACAACCATGAGGACATCCAGTACTTGCAACAGTCCAATCTTAGAGATAACCCTGAGCAACGACTGCTAAATCAACACAAAGAGGAGATAACCCCAGTGAGGGGTAAAATCATCATTTTGCCATCTTGATCCCATATTGCTCCATCTCAATAACATTTCAACATACATTCTACACACAATGTCCTACAAGAACCATAGCTCTAATCCCCAGTGACTACTACACAAGGTAGCACACCGGATATAATTTGAAGCTTGAAGACTTGGGCATGGTCCCATCTTTTCGACTTCGTACAACCTCTAATCCCATGTCATTGTGTAGCTCTCGACAACTGCATTCTGAAAAAGATCTTATACACCTCAATCGGATGCCCGGATTGAAGTTCTGGAAGTTCGAGCGGACAACGCGTTGCATGCGTACACGTACTTCAAGACGGCGTGACCCATAGAACCCGGGGAACCCCGGGTAGCCGCAGGTACACCTGCGGCTCCCCCCTCTATAAATAGAGGGCTTAGGGTAGCCATTTTGGATAGGGAAAAGGCGAGAAAGCCCTCTCCAGTTTGCTCTGCACACACTATAAACTGAGTGCTTTCTCATTCTAAACACTTGTGAGCTTATATTTTGTCATATTTTACCGGTGGAAACTGAGTGTTCATTCAATTAAAGCTATTTGAAGTCTTCTTGGCAGCCCACTGTAAGATTTCTTACTTTTCTTAAAGCCTTTCTCCACTACTATGCAAACACAGTTCTTTACGTTGAAAGTCGTGTTGAGTGTGTATGCTCGAACTTCGGTCCGTGGCTTTTTATTTCTTTTTTGTATATATATTTATATATATGGACTAACATTATTGAGTTATGCCTCAATTGAGTCAGGATTTTATATCCGAAGATTTTACTGCTTATATATATATATATATATATATATATATATATATATATATATTTATATATAAACTGTGGTCGAACTCTGTTCTATGAGCCTGAATTTTATATCCGGAGCGTTTATTGCTTTTATATATATATATATATATATATATATATATATATATATATATATATATATAAATATATATATCTTCAAATAGCCTGGATCGATATATATCCCGTGCGTTTACCGCTTATATATATATATATATATATATATATATATATATATATATATATATATATATATATATATATATATATATATATTTATATTTCTGTCAGGCCTGGAGTTTACTTCGTGACCTTTTACTGCTTTGTTTACATTTAGTCCCGCCTGGAGTTTACTTCGTGGTGGTTGATCGTCTTTACTGCTTTATTTACATTTAGTCCCGCCTTTAGTTTACTTTGTGGCGGTTGATCGTCTCTCTATATATATTTACCGCTTTTATATATTTACATTTTCAATCCCCCATGAAGTTCACTTCGTGGTGGTCGATCGCATATATATATATATATATATATATATATATATATATATATATATATATATATATATATATATTTGCAGCTTTTATATATATAACTGCTTACAGCTTTCATATAAAATGATACATTATGTGAGCCTATGAATTATGTGATCACAGATTCAGTCTCCTAAATCTAGATTCGGTTCTCGTGATGGACATTTTCAGCTGTAATCAGCCCGTAAATTATTTACGATGTTCGAATTTCCTTAGATGGCTCTCATGCCCATAAGGAGTTCGACACTGCTTTGTACATTATTTTCTCGAAGATGCTTCGCATCTCAAAAATAAAAGCAATCAAGCCAAACATATAATAAAATGGGAGTATTAAAGGCCTCAATTACTATTGAGCATAAGGGTTTAAAAAACATCTTTTACGAAACATCACTGCTATATATTGTTAAAAATGAACTTTTATACAAAATTCTAACCCTTTGTATATAGGTGCAAACGAGGCATAACACTACTTTCAAATAATTGCACATTGACCCCCCCCCCACACACTCATTCATATGACAGATTATCCCATCGCATAATCAAGCCTCCGGACCCTAACGAATCTCGGTTTCACAGACCAGTTAAACAGTGTTACATCACGTGGTCAATGTGCAAACCTTTTCTCGGTTGAGTTGGTGCAACCATTTAAAAATACCAACTGGCGACTCTTATAGTTTAATCGTTGACATATACATGCCGGACCTTTTTCACAACTTATTTTTTCAAACAAATCTCACCCAACAGGAGAACACCAAAAGATAAGAACAGAAGAGGGACAAATAAAAATTCCGACATCGACAGGTGGCGACTCTACTGGGGATACTCCAGTAAGAGGGCTTAAGCTACAAATACAAACTTTTGAAAACTGTTATATGCTTGTGTGTGGATGTTGCATTTACATTTAAGAATGTGTACGAATGCATTTACTTACTGCACTTAGTGCTTCACACATGTCATCATTTCCATAACGGTGAGACACGTTATATGTGAATGTATGTTGTGTGGTTCTTCCATCAGGAGGCCATCCTGTCGGTGTTTGATTACTGAAGTCATAGGGAGACTAATTCCAACGAGGCTTAGGAAAGGCACCACCCAGATTCGCTCCAGTTGAAAGACCGGATTAATTTTCCGTCAAGTAAATTGCGATGATCTGGGAACCTTCATGCTAAAAAGCCGCGAGAGTAGCCTAAGATAGGTCAGCCTCTGATAAACCAAACGCGGAGGGAAGTCTCTTCATACTTTCCCATTTCAATTACTTGTAAATGTAATTACTTGTAATTTCATTCCATGTCAATCTCATTGTGATGGAAAATATGAAGGTATATGTGTACATACATATTAAAACCTGACATGTTATTTTGTCTTACAAACAGCTAACATCCATTTTGCAGGATAATACTCCTATAACGGATATATCACATAGCATGTAACATTTCCACATTCCCTAAGACTAAACTATATAAGTCTTTTTGTAGGGAAGCAATTGGTCCTGTTACCCGATCAAAGTCCAAAAAGGCAAAAAGCTTACAGCCAAGCATGCCTACATCTGGCCAGTCTAGTCCTACTCCTATCTCTCGTGAGGAGTTCGAAGGACTAAGCAACCAAATTACGAAGTTGGCTGTTCTGCTAAAAGAACTACACCAGTCTACTTAAGGTTCACGAATACCCATACATATAGAATCCTCTACACATGGAGGAACCCAGGGACCAGATAAGGAAGCTCCAGTACCTGACAAAATCCCTGAAATTGCCCATCTGAAAGAAGATCCAAACACCGGTGATATCAAGAAGAAAGTCCTACAAATGGAAGAAACCATTCGGTCTATCAAAGGGATTAGAACACATGGGAGTGTTTCATATGCTGACCTTTGTATTTTCCCTGGGGTTCATTATCCAGAAAAGTTCAAGACTCCTGGCTTTGAAAAGTATGATGGGTTGGGGGATCCTTACACACATTTGAAGGTATTCATTGGAGAACTCAGATCTTATAACGAGGATGAGAAGCTTAGAATGCAGATATTCCAGAAAAGTTTGATTGGAGAAGCCCGATCGTGGTATACCAGATTAGACAACTCTAAGATTCATAGCTGGGAGGAGCTAGCTCATGCCTTCCTCAGTCAATACAGTTTCCAGTCTCAGATGGCTCCAGACCGGTACCAAATTACCAAGGTCAAGAAACAAGCCAATGAGTCTTTCAGAGAGTATGCTCAAAGGTGGAGGCGCCTCGCTGCTCAAGTTATCCCATCTATGACTGAGTCTGAAATGGTGATGACCTTCATAGACATTCAAGAAGCTCCTTTCTATGAGAGAGTTTTGGCTGGCATAGGCAAACCATTCTCCGAAATGATCAAACATAGAGAAATGGCTAAGATGGGTTTGAAGTCAGGAAAGATTCAAGACCTCGCAGCCGTAAAAGCTGTTGCTGAGCACATCCAGTCTGGAAGTTATGGAAACAACCCCCGGAGGGTCCATAAGAAGAAAGAGGAGGATGTTTCCTTGATACTACAAGGACGAAAAGGCAGTCAGAACATGCCTATTCAAAGAAGGAACTACTCCCCTTTCCAAGCACAGTCTTTAAATCCTTTATTGCCAAAGAATGGATAAGTCAGACGCAATCGAGTGTTCACACCCTTAGGGGACTCGCTCGAGAATATTCTGAATCTTCTGACAACTCAGAAGAAAATTACCCATCTTCTTCCACCAGCCATCTAGTGGAAAGGGTTTCAATGCTAACAGGAAGTGTGCTTATCATACTGGAGCTCCATGACATGATACTCAAGATTGCTAGGCCTTGAAGCATAAGATCCAGGATCCAATTGATAGTGGTGAGATCGTGGTGACTAAACCTAACCAACCTCATGTGCAAGATAACCCTCTTCCTTAACACAAATAAGAGGAGGTCAATATGATTAATTGGAGTAATGGACAAACTTCCCACTATGATGGTGGATCCTCCCTAACCAGTAAGGACAGTGCTGATAAATGGGATTTTGTACAGTTCCAGTTTATGATGGAACGAAAAATGAAGACTCTTTGGGAACAGGTCGACTAATTGGCAAAGCTGGTGGTTCATTAACACCACGTAACACGCCAATTATTCAGCCAGGAGCATGCTAGTCTCCTTCCTTTTGTTACAAATACTACATCATAAACTTCAGAAGGTGAAATGCTAGAGGATAAAATTGCAAAAAGAGCAAATGCCAAAGCTCGTCGGGATTTTGCTAGCAAAAGGGAATTTAAATACCTGTAGGGGTTGGGCAAAGATCATCAGGGCATTAAGCACCCAATTCAAGTTCCCAGTCAAACAGGGATAGCCGGATTAGGCTATTCTGCTAACTACAGTAACAGGAATCCTCACAAACATAAACATGTTTTTTCATCTTTAGCCACATGGCTATTGCTTAAACCTAAAGATCCTGAACCTGTACGGTCTCTAGTAAAGGTGCCTGCCCATGTAATGGCTATGTTATTTCCTAAACCGATACCAGTCAAAGGAAAAGAGGTCCTGATTCCAGATCCTAAAGTGGAAGAAGAGGAACGAAGATGTAAACAAGACATCGCCAGGATGTTGTCAAACATACGCATCAGTGTCCATACTGAGAGCATGAATAGTGACATCCCAGACGATGACTGTCCCGACATTATGGTCATCATTCGGGAAAAGGAGGACGATGACAGTCCTTTCAATACCGCCGTCCACCAGGACTTCACCTTTGACAATTAGAGCAGCACTCCTTGCATTAGTCGACAAGGGTAAAACGGGCAGAAACTCCTTCTGCCCTGTAGATATTAATAATTGCTTACTTCTTTGTACAATATTAGCAGTTGTTTTGTTATTACATGTTAACACTTTGTATGATGGAACAGTTTCATATATTAAGTAAAAGCATATTTTGTTTCAGGACTATAAAGTTAGATGTGCCTATACTTGCTGATGAGGTGCCTTTTCTCCACAAGGATTGTAACTTTGATATAAAGTTGGATTCAGACTTGATGGAGATACAAGAGGACTATGAGATATCTCAGGAGATCAAAGAATGGGTCGAAGACAAGCCCAAACCAAATCTTGATCAAACCACCTCATTGAACCTCGAAACCTTAGAAAACCCCAAACTAATCCAGATTGGTACAGATCTTACCTTGGACCAAAGGAATGACATGGTTACGCTATTAACCCAATTCCAGGATGTGTTTGCATGGTCTCATGAAGACATTATGGGTTTGTCCACTGATATTGTCATTCATCGCCTCCCCATCAAAGAGGGATTCAAGCCAGTCAGGCAAAAGCTCAGGCGATTAAAACCTGAGTGGAGTTTAAAGGTTAAAGAAGAAATTATGAAACAATTTCAAGCTAGCATCATCATGGTGTCAACATACCCTGAATGGTTATCCAACATAGTCCCCGTGCCTAAACCTGGATGAAAGGTACGAGTTTGCATGCATTACCGGGATCTGAATAAAGCTTTCCTTAAAGATAGCTTTCCCGTGCTATTTATCCACATACTCATCGACAATACTGCTCGATACGATATGTACTATCAGCGAGCGTGAGAAAACAATACTACTCGATACGATATGTACTCATCGACACTGATTGCTTTGCGGGGTACCATCAAATTATGGTTGCCGAAGAGGATCGTGAGAAAACTGCATTCATCACTCCTTGGGGAACCATTTGCTACAGACGGTTGTCATTCAGCCTCATCAATGCCGGAGCGACCTATCAGCGAGCTATGATGGCTCTTTTCCATGATTTAATGCACAAAGAGATAGAGATCTATGTGGATGACATCATTATCAAGTCCCGAAGGGAGGAAGATCACCTAGACCATCTAAGAAAGCTCTTTAATAGGTTGCATAAGTACAACTTGAAGTTGAATCCAGCCAAGTGCGCCTTTGGCGTTAAATCAGGCAAGTTGCTAGGATTCCTAGTCAGCCACAAAGGGATTGAGCTGGATCCCACCAAAATCCAAGCCATTACGGAAATGCCCATTCCTCAGACAGAGAAGGAAATACGGAGATTTTTGGGAAGGATTAACTTCATTAGCCGATTCATCTCCTAACTCACAGCAACTTGTGAGCCTATCTTCAAGATGTTTAGGAAGAACTCCTCCATGAAATGGAATGATGAGTGTCAGAAAGCCTTCCTTACAATCAAAGAGCAACTACTCAAAACTCTTATTTTGGTACCACCCAGGGATGGTGTTCCCCTATTCATGTACTTGTCAATTAATGACAATGCCATGGGCTGCATGCTGGGACAGAAAGACGATAGAGGCCAAGAGTGAGCTATCTAGTACCTCAGCAAAAGATTCACCAACAGTGAACACAAGTACACTCTGATTGAGATAACTTGTTGTGCTTTAGCATGGGCTTCCATGAGGTTACATCACTACCTCCATGGTCACATAACCCATCTCATATCCCGCGTGGATCCTCTAAAGTACATGTTCAGTAAACCCATGTTAAATTGTCAGTTGTCTAGATGGTAGTTGATCCTACAATAATTTGACATCGTCTACATGACGCAAAAGGCTATTAAAGGTCAAGGAATTGCGGATCAACTGGGCGTCGTACCTTCAGGGGATTTCAAACCCTTGGAAACATACTTCCCCGATGAAGGGGTAATGATAGTTCAACAATACCAACAGTACGATGCATACCAGACATGAAAAATGTATTTTGATGGAGCTGTAAACATGGAAGGCTCTGGGGCTGGAGCAGTTCTAATCTCTGTTATGGGGAAGCAGTATCCCGTTGCCGTCAAATTGCGGTTTGTTAACACCAACAACACAACTGAGTATAAAGGCTGTATCATGGGGCTAAAACAATTAACTGTCTTTGGAGATTCTGAATTGGTAATCAGACAAACCACGAGAATCTATCACACCAAAGAGCTACATTTGCTGCCTTACCATCGACAAGTTCTACAGATGGCTACGGAGTTTGAAGAAATATCCTTCCTCCACATTCCTCGGAATAGGAATGATTTTGCGGATGCGCTAGCGACTTTGGCCTCCTTGATTCACATACCTGACAAGGAAAACATGCCAAGTATCACATTTTCCCTACAAAACACTCCAACCTATGGGAACTACATTGAAGAAGTATCGGATGAGCTACCTCCCATCCAACACCCTTGGTATCAGTATATCAAGGAGTACATGCGAGATGGATCTACACCCGCTGAGGTGAGCCCGACTGAAAGAAGGCGAATCCATTGACTGGCTATGAAATTCTACCTGAGTAGAGATGCACTCTACAAAAGAGATGCAGGACTAGGTCTCCTCAGATGTCTCGACAAAGACCAAGCTCAGAGGCTTATAGATGAGATCCATTGTGGAGTATGTGGCCCATATATGAGCGGCCCTCTACTTGTTAAGAAGATCCTAAGGACAGGTCATTACTGGCTCACTCTCAAAGTTGACTGTGATGATTATGTCAAGAGATGTTATTAGTGCCAAATTCATGGGAATGCTATCCACTCCCCTTCAAGGGAACTCCACAATATGAGTTCACCCTGGCCCATCCCAATGTGGGGAATGGACGTGATCGGGCCCATCGAGCCCAAAGCCAGTAATGGGCATCAGTTTATATTCACCACGATTGACTACTTCACCAAATGGGTAGAAGCAGCCTCCTTCCCCAGGGTTAGCAAAGAAGTTATCATTGGTTTCATCAGAAACAATATCATTTGTCAATATGGACAACAAGAGGTGATTGTGTCAGACAACGCCAAGAACCTCAACAACAAAATGATGGAGGAGTTGTGCAGTAAATTCCACATCAAACATCTCAACTCCATCATCTACCGTCCAAAGATGAATGGTGTTGTTGAAGCGGCTAATAAGAATATCAAGAAGATCATGCAAAAGATGTCTGCCAATCATAAATGATAGTCTGACTTATTGCCTCTGACTCAATTAGCCTACAGAACTTCAATGCGCACTTCCACTAGGGCAACCCCCTATTCATTAACCTATGGGATGGAAGCAGTGCTCCCCATAAAAGTGGAAATGGAATCCCTTAAAGTGTTGATAGACACTCAGCTAGATGAAGACCAATGGTTACAAGACATGTATCACCATTTGTCTCTAATAGATGAAAGGCGAACCATGACTATCTTCCATGGTCAGTTATACCAACAAAAGATCGCCAGATCTTACAACAAAAAAATCTGGCTACGGCAGTTTAAACAACATGACTTGGTTTTTAAGAAGATCATTGACAACCAAGATCAGTCTAAGGGAAAATTCGCACCAAGCTGTGAAGGCCCGTTTATTGTCAAGGAGGTATTGACAAGAGGTGCTCTCAGTTTACAGGAAATGGATGACGATGAATTTCCATAGCTCATTAACTCAAACACCGTGAAACGGTACTATGTCTAAAATTACCATCATGCAAACATCCTGGTTTTGGATCACCAGATCCCAGGTCAATTCAGATTTCTTAAACCCCCTACATACAACCTTTCTTCACACTCATCTGCCCATCAGGTACAAATACACCTTTCCAACCAGCAGCTTGGTTCCGGATCAGTAGATCCTTCACGCAACTTTACTTTCAAAACTTTTCACACCTGCAATTTTATCCCACCAGGGATTAAAACTTTTCATACCTGCAGTTTTGTCCCACCAGAGATAGAACTTTTTCCCCCGTAGTTTGTCCTGTACATGGGATCAAACTTTTCATTTGCAAATCATCCTAAACATGGGGCGAACTACGTCGACCTGATCTCCCCTATACACAGGAGTACGTAGGCAGCTATTTTATATGGTCTGGTCGCAATAACAGAAAAAAAACAAAAATATTTCTACACCCCTCTCTACAAAAACAAAAACATCTCTACACCCACCTTGCCATATACAGCGTTGAGCCTTCACACCAGGTTCGAACTACGCAGACCTGATCTCCTCTTCAATAGGAGTACGTAGGCAGCCATTTATGGTTCGGTCTTACCCCCTACCAAAACACAAAAACTTGTCAGCGGTACTGGGATCAAACTTCAATACACCACTTTTCATCGGCTTCATACCAAAGGGATGGAACTACTTGACCTCTCCATAAATGGGAGACTCGACGACCATCTAAGCTGCGGTTGAGTCCTCAAAGAGAAACACCAATCCATAAGAGATGGAACTAACTGGGCTCCCCCATACAAAGGAGTACCTGCGACCATCTGTGGTGCGGTCAATCTCCAAGAGGAAAGCCACACTCCTCTCCACATTTACATACAGAAACTAGTCCCAAGACACCAAAGAGGGTAGGGATATACACAGATCAACGATCCATTCTGAAATATCCTGAGACATCTCAATGTCCATCCATAAAAGGGAATTCAGAATACATCAAGATCACAAGCCCTGAAGAAACATGCAAATATCAAGCAAGTAGCAAGGCATAACTACAAGGGAAGTGAATCAAAATATATTTTCCTGCCATATATAATGTTGTTTGATATATGCAATATGTATTATACATGACAAAATGGCTAAGCTAGTCTGTGCAAGAAAATACAAGCCTATCTACAAATCAGTGTATATGCGGGCTATCAAATCTAACATGGCATCTCTCTCAGAGGAAGGAGGTAACGCTGCGAGCTCCTGGCCAAGGGTATCTACGCGAGCTAACAAATCCACAACCAACTGCATAGTAACATTGTGCTCATCAATATATGCGCTCATCTCAGCAATGATGCCAGTGGTAAGGGATCTCACGGTAGTACTATCTGTAAAGGCTATATCCCGGGGCAGATATGACAACATCCCGCTCAATAATTAGTGCATCTCTGGATAATCTAATCTCATCCCGCTCATCAATAGCGGTGTCTCTATGAGCTAAAGCCTCCTCTCTCTCCAATAGAGCGACATCTCTCCTAGCAAGGGCTGTCAACATCAAGGCCCTAGCCTGATCTCTCTCAAAGGTCATCAGATGCAAACTCTACACTAAATATACTGAAGAGGGAGTCACAACTTCAAAAGTACTGGGAGAATCAATCAGAGCTGCTGGTAACCCAGCAAACAGCTTATCCTCTATGGGAAAATTAGTGTCCTCCATGGGTTCCCCATCATCAGAATCAATCCCTGGCACTGTGGATACTACCGCAGCCGATGTAGTCTCTGTCTCTATCCATGTAGAATACTCTGTCGAACATCCCGAATGGCTAATAAAAAAATTAGCTCTCTCGCGCTGATCCCAACAGGCATACATCCTGAATCTGTCCTCTGCTGACAAATGGTGAGAGGCTATACACTGACCTAATGCCCCCTCAAAAGAATGTACATCCTGAAACTAGTCAAACTGTGACATCACAGCTAGTGGGCGGTACGTGGTCATGCCCCTCAAATTAGCTAGAGGGAGATAGTACATGCCAGGTGCATGAGTAATAAAGCTATAGGGAGAACTGAGCCCTGTACACGGTAAAATGCTAAATGGATCTCCGATCCCTGCTAAAAACATTGACCAAGATGCAGCGTCTGTGCACTCCGCTGGCTGAAAGGAGTAAGACGTGGCTATCTCATGGGTAAAACAGTACCCGTGCCGTCGAGAAGTGCCAATCGGTCTCAAGTGTGACATAAACCACACATACAACATGACCGAGCTGCCTATGAATACCCCTGCATGATGGGTGTGACAATACGTGGTTGATCTCAATGTCTCTATCACGATCATTGGCACAATGGTATGACCTTCCCTGAGAGCTCTCACAGCCATGACAACACAGATGTCCAGCTCATCCATATAAAGTGGCATGTACACATAAGCCACTACACATATCATAAGTATATCTACTCTGGCCACACGCCACTGATCCTCTAACGTGGTGAAATCCCCGGAATGACATGTATAACTGTCCGATGAGCCAAATCTATCTATCAAAAAAATGTTGGGACACCACATGACCGGATGTAATCTCATTCTACCACAGACAAAAACCACAGGAACCTAAAATATCAAGAGGTTTATGGAATGTTGTAATACCTGATCTACTGTCACCTGGTCTGGGGGTGACAAACTATCATACGACGACCTCAGATGAGAGGCTACCAATACTGGTGGAGTATGATCAATGCGGCTGACTGTCGAGGAAGACATCAGTGTGGGCTATATCATAAGGCCATCAAGGGGTCAATGCTGAATATCTCTAGACATACATACATATGCATAACATAATACATGCATGATAAACAATAGATGGCAATATGATGTAGGGAATGGAAAATAATACATACATTCCTAACTACATCATCATCATCTAATATATCATCTCTGTGTACAGCCAGAAAATACAGGGAAATGGGGGCACAGACGCACAACAACTAACAGAGGCCTAAGAAAAGATATAATGAGAATGGGGCATAGCCACCCAGTATCTAACAGAGGCTTATCAAAAGATATAGCGAGAATACACATAAGAAGAAGTCAATGGTGTTGATGTCTACATCATCAATCCTGTCCATCTAATGTAACTCCTCCTGAGTCACTGGATCTCCACCAAGTGGGATGTCAGGCTTATATAAAGGAGGATCACCGACAAAACCATATGGGTCATCTGAAGGGCCAGCGCCTACCTGGAAGGATTAAAAGTATCTGCCTCTGAAGGATCTTTGCCCAAATGCCGGATGAAAAAATGTGCCCGGTCCAACTGCCGGATCAAGCTGTCAATTTATGTCAAATGAGTCAGATGTCGGACACATGCCATCCAATCCGTCATCGTCACGGATCCAGGAACCATTTCCCCCATAAACTAACTGGCGCGGGTCTGGGCTTCGATGGTACGAGGGGACCACCAATGGTATAATACCTCCTGAGTAAATGGACCCTCTGATAAAGTGTAGCTGTCAATGCCCATCAATGGGATATCACTGACAGGCGACTGTAAAATAGGCCAATAATGCCTGGTAGGAGCAAGATCGTCACACGAATCTTTCCTATGGTGCTCCGAATAGTACACTCTCCTAAATAGAGCTCCCATCCTCCATATGTGAAGAGAGGAATTCTATGGGTGGACGTCACGTACTCGACACCAGTCGGGTACCCATCCTCTAATCCAATGGTTAATTATTCCCCAGAGTAGGGAATCCAAGTGATAGCATCAGCTGTCAATAACTCCAATTGTAGGCGACAATGAGTGAAACCCTCAGCTACAGGAACCTCTGTCATTATGGAGTGATGCCATCACTGTCCTAGTGGATAGGTCTCCAAACCTAACACACTGATAGGACACAAACATGGGAGCCTCTCATAGGCCCAAAACTGCCAACACAAAGGCAAACATCTGCGGTCAGTCAACACTCTTAACCTGTACATGGGAAATCAAAAGAGAAACACTCACCAGCAGAAACGGGAAAAATCCTAGCCAAGCCTCCGTCAAGCCCTACGAACGCATGCGTATTCCCCTGAGGAAATAAGTAAAGGTATAGGAATCCTAATCATACTCTCCAATACGGTCCACCTCCCATGTGGTGCTCACCAAAGCGAATGACACCGTAGAAGAGTTATCCGCTATGAAGCAACCCCGAAGAATAACCAGGAACAATCGCCGAAAGATGCAATCCCTGACTCTTACATCATCGGACATGGGCTCACTCAAAAGCCCACTTATAGCATCTACACTCAAAGGACCTGTACGAACTGTCCTGCCGTTGAGCGCCTCAGCCGGGACTCCTAGAAAGGATCTAACGGCAGTCAGGGTAATGTTCACCGTACAAGACACTGGCGCCCCTCCAAACTCCATACTGGTGATAAACCGCCAATCCATCGGCGTCATCATCACTTCACAGTCTAACAAATGGAGATATTGAGTCTGGTGAAACCAACGCTTAGATAATGCCCTGAGATAACCCCAGGGATAACGGCGGGGGAGGATGGAAAAGAATGCCTCGAAGCCCCAACTATGCACAATCGCTCGATAATTAGGATGCAGAGCCTGATATAGAGTGTATACTAAACCAATTCCCTTGAGGTTGTGTAAAGCAGGGAACCTGCACCACAAATGCAAAATAGCATCAGAATCCTTGCTCCTCATCAATAGGAAAAGAAAGATAAAACCCAGCTTTTACCTCGTTTGCATGCAAGTAAACTGAGGGGTGGCGACTCAAATCATCCAGAAGCTTTGGAATCGTCACAACAATGCCTAGAAGATCCCTACGGGGAGCATGAGTAGCAGGAGCGGGATCTGCAATAGGTACATCCTCCTCCTCATCCTCAACATCCGGTACATCAACCTGAACAGGACGGATCATCGCCTCTACCAAACGATGAGGCTGACTAACTGAACGGGGTCGAGGTACATCAGAAGCCCTCCTCCGCACACCTGAAGTGGTCCTGCGGGAACTACTTAACTGATCTGGATCCATATATATCTGGACACAAGTCTCCATATCACCTTAGAAAGGGTGTGATAAATTCTAAACCCGGAGCTTTCCAAATACATTTTACAACTACGTGCATGCATGAATTACTTTAACATACGCCTACAGTAGAGTTAAAAATGCATGACTATCCAATGTCTAAACTTTTGGAATTTTTTTGCAAGAGTCTCCTTTCTAAATAGGACTATCCATATGCACATAGGCATGACTAGGTAGCCATTCAGTAGCACACCTACCCACAGTTATAAACATCCTACATGCATTTAAACATCAAAGTCACAATCCATAAGGGTAGCCTAATTACCGGGTTTACTTTGCCTTACCACCTTTGCTCATTTGTCCTCAAATAGGATAAGAAATAGCAAAAAAAGTGCCAATTTGACTATTTTAAAAGTTCAATTTTTTCATATCATTATGTTCAGCATGGTTAAATACTAATATTTACTATGTTGAATATTTTTTATCAAGTTATACGAGCATGCATATTCACTACTATGTGTTTAGAAGAATTTCATATGATAACTCATTTTCCAACAGATAAAAACTGGAAAAGAAGACATGCATACATTTGATAAGTGGGTTTTATACCTACTTATTTGATATCAATTCACGCGAACTATGCCCATCTCAAGTACATTTTAGTGTATTTTTAGTTGCATTTCGTAATATTTTGCATTGCATGTACTGAGAACTCCTTTGGTGTAAACGTGCAGGAAATGACATAGCTTGGCAATAGTAGATGACATGAGGCTAATAAAAGCATGACACAAGGAAAAATTGGAGTTATGCAACTGAGGATGGACGAAGAAAGAGTGGCAGGACAAAGAATCAGTAGCAGTAGTAGAACACAGAATCAAAACTGCAGAAGTCGCGAGGCCGCGCGACAACACAGGCCAAAACACGCGCGCCCGTACGATCACCCGAACTGACCATATTTTAAAGACGTGCGCCCGCGCGGCGATTACAAAGGGGACACGCGCGCCCGCGCGCGACGTTAACTGAAGCTGCTGACTTTATTTTAATTTGCGTAACTGAGAGGGGAGTCGAGGAGGGCTTATATATTTTAAACATATTATCATTATATAAACGAACTCACCACCCCTTCGGGGAAAAAAAATGCTACTGTTATTTTCCTTTCTTCAATAAATAGATTAGTGTAGATTAGTGTAGTTACTTTCGAGATAGGATTATATTGAAGACTTGAAGCATTTGGAAGGCATTAGCGATTCAATAATGGATCAAGAAAATAGATTTACACTCTAATTTCGTACTCTTGTTATTTCTTTGATTCCTAATTGTATTGATGATGTTTATTCAATATGTGGATGATAGATTTGATTCAACTATAATTTAAACTCTATTATGAGATTGCAATGGATTCTATGGATTAGTTTATTCTAATATATTTCATTGTTAGCCTTATTGATTTCTATAGGATTATCTATTAAGATTCATGTTTACTTGTTTAGTTGATTGGCCATCGATTATTGTGATAACCCATATGGACTTGAGAGACAAAGTATGGGTTTGGATCTGATCTTAATAGTTTGTGATTATATATTCTGTATTGTGATGGGATGTATGATTTGTGCTTAGGATAAACATATACCGAGGCATCACTTGTAGTTAATTAAAAATTTGGGCTTAAACCCTAATTATTTGTAAATCACATAGACATATAGTGGTTTAGGCAATGTGGGTGTTCATGTGTATTCTATCAATTGTGGATTATATGTTATATGGGTATGGTACATTGAGAGATGAGTATACTTAACTTTCGCGTTCTTAACTAACAATCCGGTACAATTAGTTTGGCTTAACATGAAATGTGTGGATTTGAATGAGTTAATAGATGAAATTATTATCTCAGGTCTTCATTATCTAGTCTCACTCTCGGAATAGTTAGGGTTATTTAATTTTCCTATTTAAATATAAAATTTTAAATCATTAGTTTAAATAAGACTGAAATGGTTATGGACTAGTGCTTGGTGAAATTTATTAGTTAATTCTCCGTGGGACCGATACTTTACTTACTCTTTATTACTTGTTAACCGTGTATACTTGCACGCATATATTGATCGGTAAAACGACCAACAAGTTTTTGGCGCCGTTACCGGGGAATTAGCTTAATAAATTTTTACCAACATTAATTTTAATTAAATTAGTATGAATTTAAACATTTATTTTATTTTATTTTATTTTAATTTTCTTCCTATATTTCTCTCTTTTTCAGGTACCATGGGTGACTTTGCTTATCAATGGCCTTATGCGAATATGCCTCAACCAAGGGACATAAGCACTGAGGAACTCAATGTATTTTCTACATTGTCAGCACAAATTGCAACACTTTCGGAGAGGTTGGATGTTCTTGCAGCCCATCATCCTCAAGAGACAGTAGTTACATGTGAATATTATGCTGGCGAGCATCCAAGCTATCAGTGCAACATCAGTTTTGGACAAATACATTATGGGGGTGATTACTCCAATAGCTATGCTAATCCCAATTATCAACAAGGTTGGGGGTATCACCCAGATTATGAATGGAGTTATAACTATCAAGACCAAGATTGTGTTCCAAGTCCAACATATCCATCGAATTTCTCATATATACCTCCAATGCAACAAGAGGAAAATTCAGAGTTGAAGGAATTCATGTCAAAAAGCATAGCAGACCATGAAGAGATGATGATGAGTCAGGAGTTATGAAGCCAAAATCTTAACAGACTGATGGAACAACTCATTAACTCCTCAATGAATGGTCCACAATACATGGATTTCGAAACTGAATAAGATAATTCAAGATTGGAGGATTTATGATTCAAATTTATAGCATCAACTGAGGAGAAGATGATTGAGCAAGAAAGGTCGATTCAAAATCTTCAGAATCAGATGGATCAAATATTCGAAGCCTGAACAATCGCCCTCCAAACAATTGGTGCTACGACATAGACGATGAAACTGATGGAGAGCCAGAAGTATACATGCCACTGGATGAACTGAAAGGAGTGGACATTGAGGAGACAACTGGGGGTTTGGAAAATGAAGAATATCATATACCCCAACTAACTCCTCAACCAGAGTTGAAAAGTCCAGTGAAATTTGCACACCCATGTCCTCTTGGTAGCCACATTCAAAGTAAAGATCGGAATGATAAAGAGGCCTCTTATATACCATGGTGGTCTGGGGAAGAGAAAAGAGAAGAGGAAAAGTTCGTTATATTTTTCATGCCCCAATGCAACAATTTATTCACCAATACAATGGACGAAGCACCTGGCGATGCAATAGAAATGGAGACATCATGTACAGGAAATTTGCTAGGTGGCTTCAATCCGAAGACTCTTATAAGGAGGAACCTCCCAATGCACATTGCAGTTCTAATAGATGGAGGGTTCCTAGATTATCGTAGAGGAATTGGATAGCGGTGTCAAGAAAAGAGTCAAGCTAATTGACTATAACTTAGCACTTGATGGGAGGCAACCCATTGTTTCTATCTCTACCTTTTAATTATTTTGTTTATATTGTTTTTGTTAGTTCATTTTCATTTTTAATTATGATAGTTTGATTTGTTCTGCAGGAGAATTGTAAAGCAGTCATCATTGTGTTATGTATTGGAAGATGCAGATTGGAATTGCAGGAAGCAGGGTCGCGCGGCCACGCGGTGTATGCCTTGAAAACCCGCGCGCCCGCGCTGCAAGTCTGTGCAGAAATAGCTCTCGCGCGCCCACGCGATATCTCCATTGAACGCGCGGCCAAGCCCGACACCGAATTTTGAAAAAGAAGGAACATCAACCCAAGCCAATGCTGTTACTGGGGATCGACAGCTCCGAAGGTTGGAGCAGAAGGTCGACGCAATGTATGATAATTTTACAGCGTTTACTATGGGTCTCACGAGGTCATTGGTGGAGGCATTTGCATAACAGAAAACCATGGTTGAGTGGCCACAATTTGGGATAGTCGTGCCATTTCCACCACCGGATTCACCACCCGACAAGGGTGGTGCAGCTGAGTAGTAGGGAAGTTTCTCTAACCCTATACCTTCATTCATTGAGACAATGAATATGTTAACTTTGGGGGAATTGGAGTAGTAGTGTAATTGCATATAGTTTTTGCATGAGTAGTTTAAATTTTGCATGAGTAGTGTTGCAAATAGTGTTTGCATGAGCAGTTTGTCTGTCTACGTGTTTTACAATAATTTTTTCAGGTGTTAAGTCATTATTATGTGTGTCAGTTTATGTTTAGTGCATGTCTCACAAATTCTAGCTTTATGGAAATTTTGTCTAGCCTATGATGAATGTGAATTTTGAAGGATTGTTGAATATGTTGGATAACATGAGCTTAGATATAACATTTTACATAATGTAATTCATGATGCTGTTTAGATGCTTTCGGTTTGCACTGTAGTGTTCACAATTACTTGTGTGCATAAGAATTATGTGTTGCATTGCTTAATAGGAAATGTGGCTTTAAAAAGAGAAATATGTGGAAAATGGATTTAGACTGTACGAAATATTAATAATCAAACTTTGGAAGCACATGGGTAAGCTTAAAAAAAAGAATATTTGATAACGTGGCTAGTCTTATTTCGGGGCCCTGGTTACATGAGTAAGTACGCCCGTAGGGGTGTCTTAACACCTAGCGCCCTAAGGTCTTTTATGGTCTGGGAGTCGTTGGTCGAAAGCTCGCTAAGGGGTAACAGTGTAGCCTAATGGAATGAGGCATTGCACAGTCATGCAAAAAAAAATATTAGTAATAAACACCGCGGGGAAGAGCGAAAATCGCCCTCGTGAGTAGAAATAAAGCAGTTAAGCCCATTGGTGAACCTTAGTTTGTTTTGATATGTTGGAACAGTCTTTGTTGCATAAATATACATGAGTCTTAATTTAGACTGGAATTTTCTATTTAGAGCAGTTTAGCATGTGTATTCTTTGCTTAAATCAAGTTTTGGCGAACACAACACACATACACATCATCTTTGTAGAGTGTATGAATTATCTGAGTGTATGATATTATGCCTATAGTTTGGTTTGAACTTGTATTCTCGAATCTGGATAATTCGCTGAGGCATGTTGGACTGAAATTCTGTTATAGCTGGAACAATGTGAGACTTGTTTGCATCATGATTTAGTAGCATAGCAAGTAGTTGCATTTTCAGTGTTGTATGTTGTATGCATTGCTTGTGGGCAAGCAATAGTTCAAGTTTGGGGGTATTTGATAAGTGGGTTTTATACCTACTTATTCGATATCAATTCACGCGAACTATGCCCCTCTCAAGTATATTTTAGTGTGTTTTTAGTTGCATTTCGTAATATTTTGCATTGCATGTACTGAGAACTCCTTTGGTGTAAACATGCAGGAAATGACATAGCTTGGCAATGGTAGATGGCATGAGGCTAATGGAAGCATGACGCAAGGAACAATTAGAGATATGCAACTGAGGATGGACGAAGGAAGAGTGGCAGGACAAAGAATCAGTAGCAGCAGCAGAACACAAAATCAAAACTACAGAAGCCGCGCGGCAACACATGTCAAAGCACGTACGCCCGCGCAATCACCCGAACTGACTAGACTTTAAAGATACAAAGGGGACACGCGCGCCCGCGCGCGACGTTGACTGAAGCTGCTGGCTTTATTTTAATTTGAATAACTGAGAGGGGAGTCGAGGAGGGCTTATATATTTTAGACATATTATTATTATGTAAACGAACTTACCACCCCTTGGGGGAAAAAGTGCTACAGTTATTTTCCTTTCTTCAATAAATAGATTAGTGTAGTTACTTTCTAGAGAGGATTATATTGAAGACTTGAAGCATTTGGAAGGCATTAGCGATTCAATAGTGGATCAAGAAAACAGATTTGCACTCTAATTTCCTACTCTTGTTATTTCTTTGATTCCTAATTACATTGATGATGTATATTCAATATGTGGATGATAGATTTGATTTAACTATGATTTAAACTCTATTCTGAGATTGCAATGGATTCTATGGATTAGTTTATTCTAATATATTTCATTGTTAGCCTTATTGATTTCTATTGGATTGTCTATTAAGATTCATGTTTACTTGTTTAGTTGATTGGCCATCGATTATTGTGATAACCCATATGGACTTGAGAGACGAAGTATGGGTTTGGATCTGATCTTAATAGTTTATGATTATATATTCTATATTGTGATGGGATGTATGATTTGTGCTTAGGATAGACATATACCGAGGTATCGCTCGTAGTTAATTGAAGATTTGGGCTTAAACCCTAATTATTTGTAAATCACATAAACATATAGTGGTTTAGGTAATGTGGGTGTTCATGTGTATTCTATTAATTGTGGATTATATGTGATATGGGTATGGTACATTGAGAGATGACTATACTTTACTTTCGCGCTCTTGACTAACAATCCGGTACAATTAATTTGGTTTAACATGAAATATGTGGATTTGAATGAGTCAATAGATAAAATTGTGATCTCAGGTCTTCATTACCTAGTCTCACTCTAGGAATAGTTAGGGTTATTTAATTTTCCTGTTTAAATATAAAATTTTAAATGATTAGTTTAAATAAGACTGAAATGGTTATGGACTAGTGCTTGGTGAAATTTATTAGTTAATTCTCCGTGGGAACGATACTTTACTTACACTTTATTACTTGTTGACCGTGTATACTTGCACGCATATATTAATCGGTAAAACGACCAACAACTTTACTAGGGCAGTGTAGAACAGTTGTACGGTGACAGATTTTGTAGAAAGACGCCCAAACTCAGCATATATGAAGAAGAGCTCTCGGATTCTCTGTGTGGTGTAGCTTAAAAATGACTTGTGAAAGCAACAGGTGCCTTAAAACAACCCACGCTTGGCCGAAGGTGTACCTGTGGCTCCCCTAGGTGGGACCCACCCCTTCGGTAGTTTGAGTTGTAGAGGAGGTCTCATACGCTGAAAAAGTCAAATCAAGAAAAAAGATGTCACGCGATTGAGTGGAATAGCCTGAAATCCTTGTTTTCACAGACCAAACAGTGGGTTTACACGTCACTCATTGGTATTCGCCCACACATAGGGTATATTATATCAATGATCATAACTGTTGCAAACTACACTCGACATTACCTCACGAGGGTCTGATGCCGTCAGTTCGGGGTCATAACTCCAAGACATTTCTCCCCAGCGGAATTTACATACAACTCAGCCGTTGATGTACATTTCAACGAAGGTCAAGCAACCTTGACATTATTCAGTCATTGGCAAGTAAATCCAACGAAGCGTTAGAAGTCATCTGACAAGTTAACCGTTGGCAATTAAACCCAACAAAGCTTTATAAATGGTCCGATGATGGTACCCGTTGATGCACATGTCAGCGAGGGTCAGGCAACCCTGACAAACACAGACTGTTGGCAGT
The DNA here is from genome assembly GCA_016801055.1 of Panax notoginseng. NCBI lineage: Eukaryota > Viridiplantae > Streptophyta > Magnoliopsida > Apiales > Araliaceae > Panax > Panax notoginseng. The sequence continues at coordinate 230,067,566 of CM029013.1, read as the reverse complement.
AACTCCGACAGAACACTGGAAAGACATGGCGATACAAACCAGGCAGAATATCCTCATCGAGGAGGACCGATGATGGAATATGTTATACACATCTTCAACAGACAAAGCTCTATCCCCTAGAGTCTCTTGTACATAAGAGATACATCCTCAGTGGAATGTCTATCCCAAGGATTAAAGACTTTGGTGATAACTCCAATGTCAACATCCTGGAAGTTCCTGAGAACTTTGGATCACATGTTCAGAATAGTTCATCAGGGTCATCAGTGATAATTAACTCCAGTCCCTATCAGAAGTCAAGTGAGCAAACAGTCATCACGTCCCGTTGGAAAATGGTCCAACATTCATCATACATTTGCATCATGTTGTTGTACATGGCATTATGATTATCATGTCACATTTCAAGTATCTAGTATTCTTTATCCTATCCATGCCATTGCATTGCATGAATATGATAAAGAGGGGCATTTGTAGACACTCAAAATTTCTGTATTCCTGTTACTAACATTGCAGGAGGGCAGAATTATCATCCAGAAATAACCCTGGAGGTCAGCTCAGCTAAATCCCAGAAATAACCCTAGGATATTCAGCCTTTTCCATCTTAGAGATAACCTCGAGATCCTCAGTTCCAGTCCCGGAGACAACCCCAGGAGTTTCAGTTTTTAACCTCGGAGATAACCCCGAGGAATGTAGTTCCAGTTTCGGAGATAACACCGGAGCAGTTTTTTCCATCTCGGAGACAACACCAAGATCCTCAGCTCCAGTCCTAGAGATAACCCCGGGAATTTCAATTTCAACCTTGGAGACAATCCCGAGAAATGCAGTTACAGTTTCGGATATAACCCCAGAAATGCTTGTTTCTACCCAACAATCAGCTTCAACCTCGGAGATAACACCGAGACACTTAGTTCCTAAACCCGGAGATAACCCCGGAGGTCAGGCACACCTTAGAGACAACCCTGAGGACATCCAGTACTTGCAGCAGTCCAATCTCAGAGATAACCCTGAGCAATGACTGCTAAATCAGCTCAAACCGGAGATAACCCCGGTGAGGGGCAAAAACATTATTTTTCCATCTCGATCCCACATTGCGCCATCTCAACAACATTTCAACATACATTCTACATAGCAATATTCTACAAGAACCATAGCTCCAATCCCGAGTGACTACTACACAAGGCAGCACACCGGATAGAATTTGAAGCTTGAAGACCTGGGTATGGTCCCATCTTCCTGACTTCGTACAACCTCTAATCCCATGTCATTCTGTAGCTCTCGACAACAGTATTCTGAAAAAGGTCTTATACACCTTAATCAGATGACCAGATTAAAGTTCTGAAAGTTCGAGCGGACAACGCGTTGCATGCGTGCACGTACTTCTAGACGACAGGACCCGCGGAGCTCGGGGCACCCCGGGCAGCTGCAGGTGCACCTGCGGCTGCCGCAGGTGCACCTGCGGCTCCCCCTTCTATAAATAGAGAGCTTGTGGTGGCCATTTTGCATAGGAAAAAGGCGAGGAAGCCCTATCCAATTTGCTTTGCACACACTATAAATTGAGTACTTTCTCATTCTAAACACTTGTGTGCTTATATTTTTCATATTTTACCGGTGGAAACCGAGTGTTCATTCAATTATAGCTATTTGAAGTCTTCTTGGCAGCCCACTGTAAGATTTCTTACTTTTCTTAAAGCCTTTCTCCACTACTGTGCACATACAGTTCTTTGCGTTAAGAGTCGTGTTGCGTGTGTATGCCCGGACTTCGGTCCGTGGCTTTTTATTTCTTTTTTGTATATATATTTATATATATGGACTAACAATATCGAGTTATGCCTCGATTGAGCCTGGATTTTATATTCGGAGCGTTTACTGCTATATATATATATATATATATATATATATATATATATATATATATATATATATATATATCTCTTCGAAATGATAAACTGGGCTTGGATCGATATATATCTGGTGCGTTTACCGCTTTTATATATATATTTACATTTAGACCCGCCTGGAGTTTACTTCGTGGTGATTGATCGTCTTTACAACTTTATTTACATTTAGTCCCGCCTGGAGTTTACTTCATGGCGGTTGATCGTCTCTATATATATATATATTTACCACTTTTATATATTTACATTTCCAATCCCCCATGAAGTTCGCTTCGTGGTGGTCGATTGCATATATATATATATATATATATATATATATATATATATATATATATATAACTTTTATATATATAACTACTTACAGCTTTCTTATAAACTGATACATCATGTGAGCCTAGAAATCATGTGATCATAGATTCAGACTCCTGGTACGTTTTATAGATTCCCACCAGTAATCTGCTTCTTCACGCAACATAAAGGTGGTGAAGGGAACCTTTTGCTCCTCTGAGCATTCCAAGACATCAAATATCTTGGTGATCTACTTTATCCACGTCTCTGCCTTAAGTGGTTCTAGCTTTCCCAAAAACTCTGATGGTCCCAACTCCTTGAACTGCTTTGTGGTGACCAGCCGTGAGTTGCCAGTGACTCCACTTACATTATGAACAGGAGTCTCTCTCGTTTGGTTTTGCATAAATTCTAGAAAACTCCTAAACGTACCATCGTTCGTTATTTGGTCGGCGTTGTTGTTTACCTGATGATTATTACCTTCTTGATGCACATTATCCTGGTTATTGATCGTCGGTGAGTTAACGGTCTCATGTGCTCCATTACTTATCTCAACATTTTCAGATGTCATTTTACTGTCACAAAATAAGGGTTAATTGACATGCCACACATTATCCATATACTCATACCGACCAATTAAACAACAAATAAGCTTAGGTAGGTCATACTAGCGAAAGAATTATCCGTCTCTCCCCTTCTAGTTCTAGCCTCACATATCAACCAGGGATTATATCCCTAAGCTTTGATACCAATTATGCCCCCAAAATAGGTATACATCACCCATTCTGAGTCGCCAAATACATGGTACAAATTTCAAATACAAACTTAACTTATACAACTGTTAAGTGTCGTGTAGAATACGACAAAACATAAGCTGTGAGTTTTAATACAAATATTATCTCCTAGCCAATATCCAAACTCAAATTTAATCTCATTACAATTATTATCACACTATTTCATAGAATAGTGAGGACTACTAAAATAATCATCTGGACCGTCAATCCACTCCCCGACTAGTCCCATCTATATTCTCATTTCCTGAACAAAATGGTGAAAGAAAAGGGTGACCTCAACTAGCCCAGTAAGAAATATTAAGACTAATATAATGCAGAATAAATTATCCTTAGCCTTCAACAGTATAACAACTGATAGAATACAATAGACAACAAGTTTTAAATCAACAACTACAGTGGAAATAGCAATCCATTAGAAGAGTCAAGTAGAGCATGATATCTACTATCTTCTATGATTTAAAAGTTTAATTATAAATTTTATCACTGAGACTCAACTTAATAAATAATCCACATCACTGAATTATCCATGCACTACGGGCCAAGGATATTCACTAGTATCACGACCACGAATTACCCATGCACTACGGGCCAAGAATATTCGTGTTTTCACCAATGGTCATGAACATGCCAAACAACAATTCATCTTTGCTGTAAGACCCCAATGTGACGCCCAAAAAATAGGCATATATCACCCATCTTGGGTCACCAAATACATGATACAGAATTTAAGTACAAACTTCATTTATATAACTGTTAAGTGTCGTGCATAATACGACAAACATAAGCTAAGTGTTTTTACACGAATATTGTCATCTAGATAATATCCAAACTCAATGGAGTCCTCATTGTATTTATTATCACACTATTTTACAAAATAGTGAGGACTACTAAAACAACCATTTGGACCATCAATCCATTCCCCAACTAGTCCCAGCTATATTCTCATTTCCCGAAGAGAACAGTGAAAGAAAGGGTGAGCTCAACTAGCCCAGTAAGAAATATTATGACTAAGATAATGCAAAATAAATTATCCTTAGCCTTCAACAATGTTAAACTGATAAAATATAATAAACATAAAGTTTAACTGCAGCGGAACAAGCAATCCATTGGAAGAGTCAAGTAGAGCATGATATTTACTAACTTCTATGATTTAAAAGTTTATCAACAATTTTATCGCTGTAATACCCATTAACAGTTCTTTATTATACCCAAAGACAAAGAGAACTTTCATCACCTGTCTGCACCTGAACCACCAAAGATTTTAGTTAAATTCACAATTCATGTTTATAATAATGTGAATCAACAGTTTTTCTTTGCCACAAAGGCTTAAAAGAATGTTAACTCAATATAATTACCCCAAAGGCTAAAGACATTCAAGTGTAATAACAATGATCATACCAATCAGTTGTCTATCTTTGCACTATGGGCCAAAGATATTCAACTATAAAACTAATAGTCATGATCATACCAATCCATTGCCTGTTAGTTCACTACGACCAAAGACATTCAACTGTTAACTAATGGTCATGATCGTGCCAATCATATCATCGAATTATCCATGCACTACGGCCAAGAATATTCGTTAGTATAGCCAGTAGTCATGATCATGTCATACACCTGTCCATCTTTGAACTACGGGTCAAAGCTATCAATCAACAGTTCATCTTTGTACTACGACCAAAGATATCAATCAACAGTTCTTCTTTGCACTATGGGCCAAAGACATACAACTGTAAAACCAATAACCAACACTCTATATATGCACTATGGGCCAAAGATGAATTTCAACGCAATATAAGCATGAGGATCATGACAATGATATAAAGAATCAATCAAGTGAGATAAATGATAAATATTAAATATTTATAATTTAATTTATCCAGCATTTAAGAATATCTAAATTATCAACATGATCACCAATTGTGGAGTAAAATTCAAGAATGATATTCATGTATCAAAAATTAATTTGGACAGAAAAGAATCATTTTTTTGTCGTGAATAGTATCCCGTGAATAATACTTCGTGAATAGTATCCTGTGAATAGTACTTCATGAATAATACTCCGTGAATAATACTTCGTGAATAGTATTTCATGAATAATACTTCGTGAATAATACCCAAGTGAATAGTACCCCGTAAATAATACTCCGAGTGAATAGTACCTGAGTTAATAGTACTTTATAAATAATACCCCGAGTGAATAGTACTTCGTAAATAATATCTCAAGTGAATAGTACCCGAGTGAATTGTACCCTGTAAATAATACCCCGAGTGAATAGTACCTGAGTAAATAGTACCCCGAGTGAATTGTACCCGAGTAAAAAGTATCCCGTAAATAATACCTCGAGTGAATAGTAAGAAATAATAACCTTTACGAATAAAAAATAAATAACATTCCTTACGACTGTTGAACAAAAATAATATTCCTTACGAATATTAAACGAAGATAATATTCCTTAAGAATATTAAATGAAGATAATATTTCTTGCGAATATTGAACGAAATAAATTTCTTACGAATACAAAAAATAATATCGTAAGCGAATATGAAATAAATAATACCACTCACCTTAGAAGAAGACTGGATACTGGAATAGTGAAGTAGCAGAATACTCTTCTTCTTTATCTCTATAGCTTCTCTCTCTATAAATGCTCTTGTGAGTCTTAGTGAATTAGTGAGAATGAAATAAGAATAAGCTTCTATTTATAGGAAAACATAGTTTCGATAATTATACGTTTTGGGGCTCAAAATATTACAGTATAATACCTTCATCTTTTCATTTATTTTTAATTTAGTCCTACAAGTATTATCAAACTTGCACCACCTCCCCTAATAGTACATACATGTGAATCAATAGTTCCATTCATGTGAATCAATAGTTATAAACATGTTAATTAATTGCTTATTTATCCAATTAATTACTCGATTGGTCAATATAACCTCCAGAAAGTAATTATTATCAAAATAAATGTCGATTTCCATTAACACTAATAATCCCAACACAATGGAAATATTTTAACACCATTTATTCATCAATAATATAACTTGTAATGCTAACAACCATATCATTCCCAGGAAAGAGGGGACTTTTCGATAAGGATTTCTCTCTATTGACACGCAATTAGATGACCTAACCCCTTTCCTCGACAGAACTTTCTAGACATTGTCAATAATATAAATAATAATATGAATAACTGTGTCATCTCAATTATTGATTTAATAATATAAAATATTATGTAGATGATACTGTGACAATAATTGAATAATATAAGAGATATTATGCAGCAATTATTGTAGCAATAATTGAGTGACTTCTCACGTAAGCATCAATAATCAAAGATATTGTACAATACCGTGTGCTACTATGCAACCACGCATATTATTGTACTTTTACCACCGGGTATTTCAACAGTTTAATGGTAACACTTTCGCCGTTATTTTTATAAATAGATATTTCTGTCATTTTTTAACTATGATAATACTTCCGTTGTGGGGTTCACTAATGATTGTGTCGTCGTACGGATATTACCCGACAAAAAGAATATTTTATGATAACTTTCTTACTTTGCAAAATTTTTACATATCACCCTTAACTTTAACATTTTATCAATTTAACCATTTACTAAATAAAATAATAATTATAAGAAAATTAAATACATTCATTTCATAAAATTCAAGGTCTTTCAATCTCCCCTCCTTATGAAATTTTGACCTCAAAATTTACGTACGTACCTAGTATGCCGAAGAGGTAAAAATACATTGCTTTCTTTTTTGAATTGTACCTTCCCAGTTATTTCCTCTGTATCATAATTTTCCCATTGCTCATCCCCTGTATTTCAGATATCATTCTAGAATACAGCTTTAAAACAAAGGTTAATTGACATGCCACATATTATCCCTATACTTTGATCGACCAATTAAATAACAATTAACTTAGGTAGGTTATACTAGCGAAGGAATTACCCGTCTCTCCCCTCATAATTATAGTCTCACATCTCAGCCAGGGATCATATCCCTTAGCTTTAACACCAACTGTGACGCCCCCAAAATAGGCATACATCACCCATCTTGGGTCGCCAAATACATAGTACAGAAATACAAACTTTATTTATACAACTGTTAAGTGTCGTGCAGAATACGACAAACATATGCTGAGAGTTGTTACACGAATGTTGTCATTTAGACAATATCCAAACTCAATGGAGTTCTCATTACATTTATTATCATAATATTTCACAGAATAGTAAGGAAAGGGTGAATCGACTAGTCCCAGTTATATTCTCATTTCTTGAAGAGAATAGTGAAGGAAAGGGTGAGCTCAACTAGCCTAGTAAGAAATATTATGACTAAGATAATGCAAAATAAATTATCCTTAGCCTTCAACAATGTTAAACTGATAAAATATAATAAACATCAAGTTTAACTACAGCGGAGCAAGCAATCCATTAGAAGAGTCAAGTAGAGTATGATATCTACTATCTTCTATGATTTAAAAGTTTATCATCAATATTATCGCTGAGACTCAGCTTAATAAATAATCCACATCACTGAATTATCCATACACTAAGGGCCAAGAATATTCATTAGTATCACGACCACGAATTATCCATGCACTACAGGCCAAGGATATTCGTATTTTCATCAATGGTAATGATCATGCCAACAACTGTCCATCAATGCACTACAGGCCAATGAAGACTTTTACCACATCCTTACAAATATTAAATGAAGATAATATTTCTTGCGAATATTGAACAAAATAAATTTTTTACAAATACGAAAAATAATATTATAAGCAAATATGAAATAAATAATACCCCTTACCTTAGAAGAAAACTGGATACTGGAATAGTGAAGTAGCAGAATACTCTTCTTCTTTCTCTCTATAGCTTCTCTCTATAAATGCTCTTGTGAGTCCTCGTGAATTGGTGAGAATGAAAGAAGAATAAGCTTCTATTTATAAGAAAACATAGTTTCGATAATTACACATTTTGGGGCTCGAAATATTATAGTATAATACCTTCATCTTTTTCTTCATTTTTAATTTAGTCCTACAAGTATTATCAAACTTGCACCACCTACCCTAATAGTACATGCATATGAATCAATAGTTCCATTCATGTGAACCAATAGTTATAAGCATGCGAATTAATAGCAAGTAATTACTTATTTATCTGATTAATTACCCGATTGGTCAATATAACCAACAAAAATCCTTATCGAAAAGCCTCCTCTTTCTTAGGAATGATCTGGTTGTTAATATTACGAGTTATAATAATAATGAATAAATGTTGTTAAAAATGTTGAGAGAATTTTTTATGAAGTATTTGTTATAAATTTTGTTTATTATATGAACCCCTACTTACGCATTTTTTAAATTAATCGGTAAAAAGTTATTCAGTGTGTATATATATATATATATATATATATATATATATTCTAAAAGGTGGGGCCCAAATGTGAAGATGACATATGGTGGGGCCCACGTGTGGAGAACTTTTGGTGGAGGAAAAAAATATCTGAATGTTGTCACGGGAGTTTGGTTTTATATATATATATATATATATATATATATATATATATATATATATATATATATATATTATAAGTTTTATTTTTTATGAAAAATAGAGTATATTATATTTTATTATGCATAGTGTTTGCATAGTGCCTGCATAGTAACAAATGAGAAATCAGATCGTCCGTGAAATTTTTTAAACTGTTGCGTCCGTGATTCTAAAACTCAAATAGTATCCTTTTCATTCTCCTACAAATAGGATGCTTAGTTAGAATTGAAAATCACACCAGAATCAAAGAATTCTTCTTCTATAATATTGAGCATATTTCTTTAGAGTTTAAGGAAGCTTTGATTGTAAGACCCCGAATTTTTTTTTAATAAAATGGAATTTTCTTTATTTATTATTTTGAAATTGTAACGGTTTATTTGATTAATATGGTTAGTTATGGGTAAAATGCGTAAATATTTTAAATAAACAAGTGGTAATAAAATATTCATTTTTATCGGAGAATATTTGTTTGGTCGTGGAATATTCTTACTGTCGGGGAATATTCATATAACGGCGCAGCCTTGTGGGGGCCCCATAACGGAAAGCGATCGGATGAAGAAAACGACAAGTATAAGTTGTTTATAAATAACGGCGTAGTTGTTACCGTTAATACTGTTGGAATACCCGATGGTTAAAACACAGTAATATGCATTGTTGCACAGTAGCACACGGTATTGCACCAATTATTGATTCTTACGTAAGAAGGCACTGCTCAATAATTGTTAGAGCAATTAATGTTTAGTATTTTATTTTATTGATTCAATAATTATTGCGTTGATATTTTATATTACTATTATTTCAATAATTGTCACTACACAGTATTTTCTATTATCGAAGCAATAATTCATATTATCTGAATAATATTATTAGATAACATTATTGGCAATGTCTAGAAAGTTCTGTCTAAGGAGAGGTTTGGTCACCTAATTGCGCGCCAGTAAGGAGAAATTCTTATTGGAAAGCCCCCTCTTTCTTGGGAACTGTCTGGTTGTCAATATTGTGATTCGGTAATATTATTTGTGAATAATTAATTATTGATTTATATGATGAGAAAAATATTCATTTTATGTAAATATAGATGGAGAAAATTTTTAAAGTGACAATTGTTGAAAATCGATATTTTATCTTTTTTGATAAAATAATATTTTATTATATTATTATAATATAATAATGATGATATTTTTACAATGAATGTGGGATATATGAGTATATGAAGAGAAAGAGTATTTTTGTTGCAAAAGTTGTTTAAAACATGTTAAACATGTCTGCGGGCCCATTCCTTGACTGAAATTTGATTATAGCCTGAAAAAATCGTCCGTTTGTGGATTTCGGTCAATTTCTGTTTGGAATTTGGAAAAACTTTCTTCTGCGAAGTTGTAGAGAATTGAATTTCCTATAAAAAATTGCGAGATTCGAATTTTCTGATAAAAGGCTATTTGTTATGAATTATTAAAGTTCCGAAGTTTCGAAATAATTAATTTTTGGAAGTTTTAATATTTTTATTAAGAAAAATGTTTTTTCCATTTGAGTGGCACATGTTAATGGTTGAAATCAGCTGGTGTGGTGTGCTAAGAAAATTAAGAAAATTATATTATTAATTTATTAAATTTTCTGCTTTGGTGTTCTAAGCATTTTTCTATAAATAGGGTGCTTAGGTTAGAATTGAAAATCACATCAGAAACTAAAGTTTTCTCTCTCTTTCTCTCTCTATAATATCGAGCGTATTTTGTGAGTATTTTAATACTTTGACTATTGCTATACGGTGCAAGTTCCTTCAGCACTATATCTTGTATTACAGTTAAAAGTACTATCTTTTTGAGGTAAGGGATGTTATTTTCTTCGTAAATGATATTATTTCTTCAATATTATTATGTCGAAATACTGGTTGGAAGTTTTTATCAAATTTAAAACTTTTTTTCAGGTCAGAGTTACTATTCATGAGTTACTATTTATGAATTACTATTCACGAGTTACTATTCACGAGTTACTATTCACGAGTACTATTCACGAAGCATGATAATTTTTTTTTGTGAAATTTCTATCTTTTAGTGTCGGAGTTACTATTCACGTATACGACATTATTCACGAATACGACACTATTCACAGAAAAATTAAACTTTTTTCTGTGTCCAAGATTGTCTGTTATAATTCCTATCTTTGATTGGATCTATGTTTTGATCATTCTTGAATTTTACTCCACTCTGATTATTTATGAAGTATTTTTGAACTTGGATTGTGTAAATTACGAATCCTTAATATTTGTTCTTTTGTTTCACTGGATTCGTTTTCTTTAAAATATTTTTCATCATCCCCAGTCCTAAATGATGATATAACTGAATATCTTTGGCCTGTAGTGCAAAGATTAATGACCAACTGATGAATATCTTTGGCCCGTAGTGCAAAGCTGAACATGTGTTGAGATGAACATGACCAACTGATGAATATTTTTGGCCTGTAGTACAAAGATGAATATTTGAATCAAGATGTATATTGATTGATGTTACAGGGATAAAATATTGATGATGGACTTTTAAAATCATTGAAGATAGTAGATTTCATTCTCTACTTAACTTTTCTAATGAATTATTATTTTCGCTGCGAATATTGATTTAAAACTTGTTGTCTATTGTATTCTATCAGATTTTTCCCTGTTGAAGACTAACGATAATTTGTTGTATATTATCTTAGTCATAATATTCTTTACTGGGCTAGTTGAGCTCACCATTTTCCTTGTTCCATTTTCTTCTCAGGAGGCGAGAATGTAGCGAGTACTAGTCGGGGTGTGGAATGATGGTTCTAGAAGTGGTTCTAGTAGTCCTCACTATTCTGTAAAATAGTGTATTAATAATCGTAATAAGGACTTATTTGAGTGTGGATATTATCTAGATGATAATATTTGTATTTAAACTCACAGTATATGTGTTGTCATATTTTGCACGACAATTGTAATAATAAAGTTGTAGTTATTTTCTGTACCATATTTTTGACGACTCAAAATAGGTTGGTTGGATTGGACCTATTTTGGGGGTGTCACAGTTGGTATCAGAGCTTAGGGATATGGTCTCTGGCGGAGATCGGGGAATAGAACTAGGAGGGGAGAGACGAGTAAATCCTTCGCTAGTGTGTCCTACCTAAGCTTAATTGTTGGTTGGTCAGAGTATAGGGATATTATGTTACATGTCAATTTCTTTAATTAACCCTTGTTTTATGACAGTATTTGAGAATGGCAACTGAGAATGTTAACAGTGGAGTAAATGTGACCGTGGAGACACCTGTGCTCACCAACGAGGAGAACGTGCAACAGGCTGGCAATGTTCCTCCTGTAAATAACACCATTGATCAGAAGATGAACGATGAGATATTTAGAAGATTTTTGTAGTTCATGTAAAATCAAATGAGGGAGACTCGTGTACAAAATACCGGTGGAAATGATAGCAACGCACGGTTTGTCACAGCCAAACAGTTCAAAAAGTTGGGACCACCAGAATTCTGGGGAAAGCCGGATCCGATTAAGACGGAGACGTGGGTCAAGCAAATTACCAAGATATTCGATGTCTTGGGATGCACGGAGGAACAGAAGGTTCCATTCGCCACTTTTATGTTTCGTAACGAGGCAGATTACTAGTGGGAATCTGTGAAGCATACCCAGCTAGCCGCACTCAGCATGTCTTGGGAAAAGTTTCAAAAACTGTTCAATGACAAGTACTTTCCTGAAAGTATTCGTCATATGAAGAAGGTAGAGTTTATTAGACTAGGACAGAATAACATGACGGTGTCCCAGTATGAGGCGAAGTTCGCGGAGTTATCCATGTTTGCACCTCATTTGGTGGAGAATGAGGAACATATGACGCGGATATTTTTGAGAGGTTTGAAACTTGACATACGTCAATATCTCATTTCTCATAAATTTTCTCTACATTCAGATGTTGTGAATAGGGCTCAGTTATTGGAGCGCGATAATGAGTCAGCTCAATCGAAGAATAACGACCTACAACTCGATGATAATCGTACCGATGGCAACGGTCATCAGAACAAGGATAACCATCATGGAGGAAATTATCGTGTCAGAAATGGTAACTACTTCGGTGGTAATCATGGCTAAGATAATAGAAGAAATAACTCAAGTGGAAATTTCAAGAAGAGAAGATTTAATGATGACGGGAAGATGTCGGCAGCAGCACCAGCACCAGCAACAAATTCTAGGGGAGGAGAACGACCGCCAGTTAGATGCTACAAATGCGGAGATAAGGGACATATAAGTCCAAACTATTCACAGCCTTCCAAGGTATGTTCACTCGAGATTGTACAGTAGCGAAACCCAGTCCAGCGGGGATGGTGACTCAAAAGGCTGTCCCAAAAAAATCAAAGTCAACAGTTCCTGGAAGAGCGTTTGTTGTGACTGGTCAGAATACGAAGAACCCAAACAAAGTTAGCACGGGTTAGTTAATTATAAAATTTTGCGAAGTTTATACCTTATTAGATACCGGTTCTACCCATTCATTTATCTCTCATGCTTATACTCAATGTTTAAACTTGACTCCGGAGAAAATTAGACTTTGACTTATCTGTTGAAACTCCGTTAGGAGAAACTTTCGTTACATCCACTGTTTATAAATCTTGTTTGATCCAAGTTGGCACCATCACATTACCTGTTGACCTTATTTCTTTAAAGATACTTGCTTTTGATGTGATTTTAGGGATTGATTGATTAACTACTCATCATGCCAAAATTGATTACTTTCGTAAGGTTGTTAGTTTTCATATTCCTAAGCAACCTATTCTTCGAATTCAAGCAACCAAATTACTGAAGTAAATCATTGTATATCAAGCCATAAAGCCATTCGCTTATTGAAAAACGGATGTCAAGCTTTCTTACCCATGTCATGGACTTTAATACGTCATATTTGAATAATATTTTATTTCCTGACGTATTTTCTAAAGAATTTCTTGGCTTACTACCAAAGTGTGATATTGAATTTTGTATCGACTTTGAACCCGGTACAAAACCCATTTCTAAAATCTCATATCGAATGGCTCCTATTGAACTTCAGGAGTTAAAAATTCAACTATAGAATTTGGTACCCGAGCATTTATCTGGTAACTTCATTTGGGGAATACACCGAAGCCAGACTCTCCGTAGGGGACGCCATATTTGTGTGGTAGTAAACTGATAGGTACCATTGTGACGTGCTTTCCAAGGTTGGGATATGAGTCACAGTTGAGAGCAGCCTAAGTTAGTAATCGAAATACATAGCTTTCTAGGTGTAGTTGGTTATTATCGGAGATTCGTGGAAAGATTTTCTCGAATCGCTACTCCATTAACTCAGCTAACTCGTAAGGATACAAAATTTGAATGGAGCGAGGAATGTGAGAAGAGCTTCCAAGAACTTAACATGCAACAACGACGTTGACTCGAGCTGTTGAAAGATTACGATCATACCATCCATACCATCTTGGAAAAATGAACGTGGTAGCTGACGTGTTGAGCAAAAAATCGTATGTGGTTACGAGTGCGATATTTTTAACAAAAAGACCCATTTCGTGTGACTTACAAATGATAAAGATAGAGTTAAAGACTCAATGGATCACGTGATGATATATGAGTAAAATCGACTTTAATCGATAAAGTTAAAATCGCTCAAGCTACACACCGGAGCTGATGAATATGAAGAAGGAGGTGCAAGAAGTTGTTATTCCAAAAGCGAGAATTGGCGATGTGAGGAAAGCTCAAACCTTCGATTTATTGGTCCATTTGAAATCCTCGATCGAGTAGAAATTGTGGCCTATAGACTCGTTTTACCGCCAAGTATGACGCATGTTCATAACATTTTCACGTATCGAAGTTACGAAATTATGTGGACGACTCGAACCACATTATTGAGTTAGAACCAGACGAGATAGCCGAAGATTTAACGTACGAGGAGATACCTATCCAGATTTTGGATAGGAAGGAGCATGTCCTACGCACAAAGGTCATACCCCAAGTCAAAGTTTTGTGGAGGAACCATGCTATTAAAGAAATAACCTGGGAGTTGGAATTGGAAATAAAAGCGATGTATCCTCATCTTTTCGAAACACCAAGTACGTACGTCAATTTTGAGGACGAAATTTCATAAGGAGGGGAGGTTGTAAGACCCCGATTTTTTTTAATAAAATGGAATTTTATTTATTATTTTGAAATTATAAGGGTTTATTTGATTAATGTGGTTAGTCATGGGTAAAATGCGTAAATATTTTAAATAAGGAAGTGGTTATAAAATATTTATTTTTATCAGAGAATATTCGTTTGGTCGTGGAATATTCTTACTGTTGGGGGATATTCGTACGACGGCGCAGCCTTGTGTGGGCCCCATAACGAAAAGCGATTGGATGAAGAAAACGACAAGTATAAGTTGTTTATAAATAACGGCGTAGTTGTTACCGTTAGTACTGTTAGAATACCCGGTGGTTAAAACACAGTAATACGCGTTGTTGCACAGTAGCACATGGTATTGCACCAATTATTGATTCTTACGTAAGAAGGCACTACTCAATAATTGTTAGAGTAATTACTGTTCAGTATTTTATTTTATTGATTCAATAATTGTTGCGTTGATATTTTATATTACTGTTGTTTCAATAATTGTCACTACACAGTATTTTTCATTATCGAAGCAATAATTCATATTATCTGAATAATATTATTAGATAACATTATTGGCAATGTCTAGAAAGTTCTGTCTAAGGAGAGGTTTGGTCACCTAATTGTGCGCCAATAAGGAGGAATCCTTATTGGAAAACGCCCTCTTTCTTGATAACTGTCTGGTTGTCAGTATTGTGATTCGATAATATTATTTGTGAATAATTAATTATTGATTTATATGATGAGGAAAATATTCATTTTATGTGGATATAGATGGAGAAATTTTTTAAAGTGACAATTGTTGGAAATCGATATTTTATTTTTTCTGATAAAATAATATTTTATTATATTATTATAATATAATAATGATGATAATTTTACAATGAATGTGGGATATATGAGTATATGAGGAGAAAGAGTATTTTTGTTGTAAAAGTTGTTTAAAACATGTAAAACATGTTCGTGGGCCCATTTCTTGACTGAAATTTGATTATAGCCTGTAAAATTGCCTGTTTGTGGATTTCGGTCAATTTTTATTTGGAATTTGAAAAAACTTTCTTTTGTAAAGTTGTAGAGAATTGAATTTCCTATAAAAATTCGCGAGATTCGATTTTTCTGATAAAAGGGCTATTTATTATGAATTATTGAAGTTCCGAAGTTCTGAAATAATTAATTTTTGGAAGTTTTAATTATTTTTATTAAGAAAAACATTTTTTCCGTTTGAGTGGCACATGTTAATGGTTGAAATCAGCCGGTGTGGTGTGCTAAGGAAATTAAGAAAATTATATTATTAATTTATTAAATTTTCTACTTTGGTGTTCTAAGCATTTTCCTATAAATAGGGTGCTTAGGTTAGAATTAAAAATCACACCAGAAAGTAAAGTTTTCTCTCTCATTCTCTCTCTATAATATCGAGCGTATTTTGTGAGTATTTTAATAATTTGAGTATTGCTACACGGTGCAAGTTTCTTCAGCACTATATCTTGTATTACAGTCAGAAGTACTATCTTTTTGAGGTAAAGGATTTTATTTTCTTCGTAAATAATATTATTTCTTCAATATCATTATGCCGAAATATTGGTTAGAACTTTTTATCAAATTTGGAACTTTTTTTCATATCGGGGTTACTATTCATGAGTTACTATTTATGAGTTACTATTCACAAGTTACTATTCATGAGTTACTATTCACGAGTTACTATTCACGAGTACTATTCACGAAGCATGATGATTTTTTTTATGAAATTTCTATCTTTTAGTGTCGGAGTTACTATTCACGTATACGAAACTATTCACGTATACGGCAATATTCACGAATACGACACTATTCACAGAAAAATTAAATTTTCTTTTCTGTGTCCAAGATTGTCTGTTATGATTCCTATCTTTGATTGGATCTATGTTTTGATCATTCTTGAATTTTACTCCACTCTGATTATTTATGAAGTATTTTTGAACTTGGATTGTTTAAATTACGAATCCTTAATATTTGTTCTTTTGTTTCACTGGATTCGTTTTTTTTTAAAATATTTTTCATCATCCTCAGTCCTAAATTATGATATAACTGAATATCTTTGGCCTGTAGTGCAAAGATGAATGACCAACTAATGAATATCTTTGGCCCGTAGTGCAAAGATGAATATGTGTTGAGATGAACATGACCAACTGATGAATATCTTTGGCCTGTAGTGCAAAGATGAATATTTGAATCAAGATGTATATTGATTGATGTTACAGGGATAAAATATTATTGATGGACTTTTAAATTCATTGAAGATAGTAGATTTCAATCTCTACTTAACTCTTCTAATGAATTATTATTTCCGATGCGAATATTGATTTAAAACTTGTTGTCTATTGTATTATATCAGATTTTTTCCTGTTAAAGACTAACGATAATTTGTTTTATATTATCTTAGTAATAATATTCTTTACTGGGCTAGTTGAGCTCACCCTTTTCCTTGTTGTTCCATTTTCTTCTCAGGAGGCGGGAATGTAGCGAGTACTAGTCGGGGTGTGGAATGATAGTTCTAGAAGTGGTTCTAGTAGTCCTCACTATTCTGTAAAATAGTATATTAATAATCGTAATGAGGACTTATTTGAGTGTGGATATTGTCTAGATGACAATATTTATATTTAAACTCACAGTATATGTGTTGTCGTATTTTGCACGACAATTGTAATAATAAAGTTGTAGTTGTTTTTTGTACCACGTTTTTGACGACTCAAAATAGGTTGGTTGGATTGGACCTATTTTGGGGGCGTCACATTGAGTATAGAAAATAGTATAAGTTTTCTTCAAGGATATCCCCGCCCTACTAGTCGGAATACTCTTCTTTTTAAGGTAAGGGATTTTATTTTTGTTCCATATTCATATGAATCAATATTTTCTTCCATACTCCATAGTATGCAAGTAATATTATTTCATTTCAGATTTCGAATTCTACACTCATTTTGTTAAAGTTTTGGCTTTTATACTCCATGAAATTAGTAGAATATCCTTAAAATTTATGTTTCATTTAGTATCTTTTAATAGAAATATTATTCTGAACATTCTTGATATGTTTTAACTTTTTCATGTCGGAGTACTATGCACGAGGTACTATTCCCAAATTACTATTTACTCGGGTACTATTCACCCGGGGCACTTTTTATTGGGTAAAATCTAGTTACGTACAACACGTAAGTATACGTAGTCAACAAGTAATATAATAGTAAGTAGAGAAACTTACTCTCAAAATTACCAATTTCCTATTAATCCTAATTTTATTAAACTAATCAAGTTCCAGTTTGTAATTAAAAATATTAAAATCACCAAACAACTAACAAACCCTAAAAATTGAATTTTCAAACAAATAATAGAGAATTAGGCTTTCGACTTCACTCTAAGCATCACTCTGATTATTACAACTTTATTCCAGTTTAATTCATTATCCAAGTTTATTAATCAAGAACACGAAAGTAGAACTAGCCACCTCTCAATGTACAAATACCGTATTAACTCAAATCCACAATTTAGATAGAATCAAGTTAAATACCTTAATTAACTAACTCACTATATCTCTATGTGAATTACAATTAAATAAGGTTTAAGTTCAAGCTCTTTATCTGATTACATGCGATGTCAAGCATACCTGTGACAACCCCAAAACAAGTCCATTCCATCCAACCTATCCTGAGTCGCCAAATACAAGGTACAAAAAATAACTACAACTTTATTACAACAATTGTCGTGCAAAATACAACAACACATATGCTGTGAGTTTGGATACAAATATATACCAAATGTGACTCATGTCCCAATCGTGGACAACACCTCACAATGATACCTTATATAAAGGTATAGTTAAAAACTGTTTTAGAAATTAGAATCTTTGGGAAGTACTCAAGGAAACCTTCGTACATGGGAGGCCATGCATCTAGGTTATGATAGATATCATATGGCCACAGAATTATCCTTGGTTGACCCAATAGACCCCAAAGAAAAACGAGAAATTTACTATCATATTCTTCCCAATGGTGAGTCTTCTCTTGAAATATCATTATCTCCACTATCTCTAATTGAAAATTATACTTCAAACAAATACCAAGATTATATAGGTAGTGCTCGTAAAGATACTCAGCAAGTGGATGAGCACAACCCTGTCTTATGATGACACGAGGTTGTATGTCATTAGACATCTTGTAGGATAGTGACAAAACACCCTTCCAACATTGGGTTCGCCTCACCCTATTTGATTCACCAAATATAACTACTAAATGATGTATACAATACTTTTCTATACTGCTTAGGGAGAACCTCCACAGCTAGAGACCACCGTTCTATTTCCCCGTTACCCTCGCTCGACCCAACTACACTCTTAATACCTGAAATGGAATTGTGAAGCAAAAGGGTGAGCACAACTAGCCCAGTAAAGAATATCATGACTAAAGATAATTAAATTATCAATAGCCTTCATCAGTAATAAATCAGAGATTTAGAACATATAGTAGATGATAAAAAATTTTAACAATAGTTGCAGCGGGACGAGCAATCCATTAGAAAAGTCAAATAGACTATAAAGTCTATTATCTTCTCCATGTTAAAAATCCACCAACAATGTTTTATCCCTGTAACATCACTCAACAGTTCCTTTCCACAATCATATGAATAACTCATAATCATAATTGTGATTCTAAATTTTTCTTCGCACCCAGGATGAAGAATATTTTCATCACCTATCTTTACCTAAAATATCAAAGATCATGGTTATACCAAATCACAGTTCCTGTTCATAATCATGCTAATAAATCCATCTTTGCACTATGGCCAAAGATATTCATCAACAAACCATCTTTGCACTACAGGCCAAAGATATTCAACAACAGTTCATCTTCGCACTACAGGCCAAATATATTCATATCTGAAATATATAATCATTTCCGAATTTATATAAACAATAATTATAACCATGTTAATCAATTCATCTTTACACTTAAGCTAAAGATATTCAATTATAAATTCAATGGTCATGATCATGCCAGTTAACAATTTATCTTTGCACTACAGGCCAAAGATATTCCTCAGTCACGATCATACCAATAATTTACCCATATTTACACTCAAGTGAAAGAGAAATTCAAAATCAGGGTTATAAAAATGTTATATATAATAATAAAAACAATATGATCAACAACTGTATTTATTTTCAAGAGCAACAATCATAAATCAACGATAATTTGGTCAGAAAAAGAAATCAATTTTTGTCGTGAATAGTACCCGTGAATAGTAACTCGTGAATAGTCACTCGTGAATAGTAACTCATGAATAGTAACTCGTGAATAGTAACTCATGAATAGTAACTCATGAATAGTATTCCGTATTCGTACATAGTACCGTATACGTAAATAATGTCATATACGTAAATAGTGTCATATACATGAATAGTGCAGTATACGTGAATAGTAACTCCGACTCAAAAAGTTCTAAATTTGATAAAAAGTTCATACGAACATTTCGGTATAATGATATTAAAGAAAATATTATTTTAAGAATAATATAACACCCCTTACTATCCCTTACAATCCCGTACCTCAAAAGAGCAGTATTTCTGACCGGAATGTAAAGTCGAAGGAACCTTGCACTGAATAGCAACTCTCAAAGTATCTAAAAACTCACAAAATATGCTTCATAATATAGAGAGAGAAAGATAGAAAACTTATGTTTCTGGTGTGATTTTCAATTCTAACTTAGCCCTCTATTTATAGGAAAATGTTAGCACGCCGAAGCAGACTTGACCTGCAACCTGATGGCTTTACCTGCTACTATTCCCACCCACCACATTTGAATAAAATTTTTAACACATTTCTTCACCAACCAAGAGTGGGGCCCACCAATTCTATAATTTTCCACCAAAATCATTAACTCCAAAAATTCAACAATTTCTGAACTAGTCATCTCGTAAAATTCATAACAAATCATACGTTCATTTTTAATGGTTCAAAATTTATGGACATATACTCAACTTATATATGTATAACATATCCAAAAATCACAACGATCCAACAGTCGGATTAAAAATTATAACCCCCGCAAAATATCTCAAAAACCCTAATTTGATTTTCAATACCTCCGTTCTGACAAAAATACAGATAAAATACCTCAACATTAACTCCTTCTTTCTTTTAACCACAAAAATATATCCCTCATTTATATCCACATAAAATAAATATTTCCTTATCATATGAATCAATAATTAATTATTCACAAATAATAGTATAGAATCACATTTATGACAACCAGGCCGTTCCCAGGAAAGAGGGGGCTTTTCAATAAGAATTTATCCTTACTGGCGCGCAATTAGATGACCAAACCTCTCCTTAGACAGAACTTTCTAGACATTGCCAATAATGCTATCTAATAATATTATTCAAATAATATGAATTATTGATCTGATAATAGAGAATAATGTACAGTGACAATTATTGAAACAACAATAATATAAAATATCAACGCAGCAATTATTGAATCAATAAAATATAATATTGAACAGTAATTACTGTGACAATTATTCAGTAGTGCCTTCTTACGTAAGAATCAATAATTTCAAAAATATTATGCAATACCTTGTGCTACTGTGCAATAACGCGTATTACTGTATTTTAACCACCAGGTATTCCAACAGTGTTAACGGTAACAACTACACCGTTAATTATAAAAACTCAAATTTTGTCATTTTCTTCATCCGACAGTTATTCGTTATGGGGCTCACAAATGGCTGCGCCGTCGTACGAATATTCCCCGACAGAAAGAATATTCCATGACCAAACGAATATTCCCCGACGAAAATGAATATTTTATAACCACTTATGTATTTTAAAAAAAAAAATCATTTATCACCCTTAACCTTAACTTTTTATCAATTTAACCATTTACTGAATAGTAATTAAAAGAAAAATTGAATACTTTTATTTCATAAAATTCGGGGTCTTACAATCTCCCCTCCTTATGAAATTTCGTCCCCGAAATTTACGTACCTGGTATTTCAAAGAGTTGAGAATACCTTGCTTTCATTTCAGATTCCATCTTCCTTGTCCTCATGATTTCTCCATTGCTCATCTCCTGCATTTTAGATATCATTCTAGAATATAGCTTCAAAACAAGGGTAAATTTAACAAATTAACATATCACATAATATCCCGATATTATGACTGACCAAGAAATAAGCTTAGGTAGGACACACTAGCCAAGGATTTATTCATCTCTCCCCTCCTAGTTCTATTTCCCGATCTCTGCCAGAGACCATATCCCTAAGCTCTGATACCAACTATGACAACCCCAAAACAGGTCCATTCCATTCAACCTATTCTGAGTCGCCAAATACATGGTACAGAAAATAACTACAACTTTATTACAGCAATTGTCGTGCAAAATACAACAACACATATGCTGTGAGTTTGGATACAAATATATACCAAATGTGACTCATGTCCCAATCGTGGACAACACCTCACAATGATACCTTACATAAAGGTATAGTCAAAAACTGTTTTAGAAATTAGAATCTTTGGGAAGTGCTCAAGGAAACTTTCGTACATGGGAGGCCATGCATCTAGGTTATGATAGATATCATATGGCCACAGAATTATCCTTGGTTGACCCAATAAACCCCAAAGAAAAACGAGAAGTTTACTATCATATTCTTCCCAATGGTGAGTCTTCTCTTGACATATCATTATCTCCACTGTCTCTAATTGAAAATTATACTTCAAACAAACACCAAGATTATATAGGTAGTGCTCGTAAAGATACTCAGCAAGTGGATGAGCATAACCCTGTCTTATGATGACACAAGGTTGTATGTCATTAGACATCTTGTATGATAGTGACAAAACACCTTTCCAATGTTAGGTTCGCCTCACCCTATTTAATTCACCAAATATAATTACTAAATGATGTACACACTACTTTTCTATACTGCTTAGGGAGAACCTCCACAGCTAGAGACCACCGTTCTATTTCCCGTTACCCTCGCTCGACCCAGCTACACTCTTATTACCTGAAAAGGAATTGTGAAGCAAAAGGATGAGCATAACTAGCCCAGTAAAGAATATCATGACTAAAGATAATTAAATTATCAATAGCCTTCATCAGTAATAAATCAGAGATTTAGAACATATAGTAGATGATAAAAAATTTTAACAATAGTTGCAGCGGGACGAGCAATCCATTAGAAAAGTCAAATAGACTATAAAGTCTATTATCTTCTCCATGTTAAAAATCCACCAACAATGTTTTATCCCTGTAACATCACTCAACAGTTCCTTTCCATAATCATATGAATAACTCATAATCATAATTGTGATTCTAAATTTTTCTTCGCACCCAGTACGAATAATATTTTTATCACCTGTCTTTACCTGAAACATCAAAGATCATGGTTATACCAAATAACAGTTCCTGTTCATAATCATGGTAATAAATCCATATTTGCACTACGGCCGAAGATATTCATCAACAAACCATCTTTGCACTACAGGACAAAGATATTCAACAACAGTTCATCTTCGCACTACAGGCCAAATATATTCATATCTCAAATATATAATAATTTCAGAATTTATATAAACAATAATTATAACCATGTTAATCAATTCATCTTTACACTTAAGCTAAAGATATTCAATTATAAATTCAATGGTCATGATCATACCAGTTAACAATTCATCTTTGCACTACAGGCCAAAGATATTCCTCAGTCACGATCATACCAATAATTTACCCATCTTTACACTCAAGTGAAAGAGAAATTTAACATTAGGGTTATAAAAATGTTATATATGATAATAAAAACAATATGATCAACAACTGCATTTATTTTCAAGAGCAACAATCATAAATCAACGATAATTTGGTAAGAAAAAGAAACTAATTTTTGTCGTGAATAGTACCCGTGAATAGTAACTCGTGAATAGTAACTCGTGAATAGTAACTCATGAATAGTAACTCATGAATAGTATTCTGTATTCGTACATAGTACCGTATACGTAAATAATGTCATATACGTAAATAGTGCCATATACATGAATAGTGCCGTATACGTGAATAGTGCCGTATACGTGAATAGTAACCCCGACTCAAAAAGTTCTAAATTTGATAAAAAGTTCATAACAACATTTCGGTATAATGATATTAAACAAAATATCATTTTAAGAATAATATAACACCCCTTACTATCCCTTACAGTCCCGTACCTCAAAAGAGCAGTATTTCTGGCCGGAATGTAAAGCCGAAGGAACCTTGCACTGAATAGCAACTCTCAAAGTATCTAAAAACTCACAAAATATGCTTCATAATATAGAGAGAGAAAGAGAGAAAACTTATGTTTCTGGTGTGATTTTCAATTCTAACTTAGCCCTCTTTTTATAGGAAAATGTTAGCACGCCGAAGCAGACTTGACCTGCAACCTGATGGCTTTACCTGCTACTATTCCCACCCACCACATTTGAATAAAATTTTTAGCACATTTCTTCATCCACCAAGAGTGGGGCCCATCAATTCTAGAATTTTCTACCAAAATCATTAACTCCGAAAATTCAACAATTTCTGAACCAGTCATCTCGTAAAATTCATAACAAATCATACGTTCATTTTTAATGGTTCAAAATTTATGGACATATACTCAACTTATATATGTATAACATATCCAAGAATCACAACGATCCAACAGTCGGATTAAAAATTATAACCCCTGCAAAATATCTCAAAAACCCTAATTTGATTTTCAATACCTCCGTTCCGACAAAAATACAGATAAAATACCTCAACATTAACTCCTTCTTTTTTTAACCACAAAAATATATCCCTCATTTATATCCACATAAAATAAATATTTCCTTATCATATGAATTAATAATTAATTATTCACAAATAATATTACAGAATCACATTTATGACAACCAGGCCGTTCCCAGGAAAGAGGGGGCTTTCCAATAAGAATTTCTCCTTACTGGCGCGCAATTAGATAACCAAACCTCTCCTTAGACAGAACTTTCTAGAAATTACCAATAATGCTATCTAATAATATTATTCAAATAATATGAATTATTGATCTGATAATGGAGAATACTGGCAGTGATAATTATTGAAACAACAATAATATAAAATATCAATGCAGCAATTATTGAATCAATAAATAAAATATTGAACATTAATTACTGTGACAATTATTCTGTAGTGTCTTCTTACGTAAAAATCAATAATTTCAAAAATAATGTGCAATACCGTGTGCTACTGTGCAATAACGCGTATTATTGTATTTTAACCACCGGGTATTCCAACAGTGTTAACGGTAACAACTACGCCGTTAATTATAAAAACTCAAATTTTGTCATTTTCTTCATCCGACAGTTATTCGTTATGGGGCCCACAAATGGCTGCGCCGTCGTACGAATATTCCCCGACAGAAAGAATATTCCATGACCAAACGAATATTCCCCGACAAAAATAAATATTTTATAACCACTTATGTATTTTAAAAAAAATTCATATATCACCCTTAACTTTAATTTTTTATCAATTTAACCATTTACTGAATAGTAATAAAAAAATTGAATACTTTTATTTCATAAAATTCGGGGTCTTACAATACCTCTACCCTAACATTCATCAAGATTCTGTTAATTCACAAAATTCAAGAACACATGCTATATTAACTAAGTCTAGACTCATATTTCCTCTCTCGAGTCCATACAAGTCCACAACGAATTATTGATCAGGCAATTCACAAATTCAAGCTCAAATTAATATAGATAAACTGGATAATAGCTTATTAAACTGAAAATCAAAGTTACATAATCATCGTTCCTCTTAAAGATCCGTTATAAGCTTAAAAAGTAATTTAGTTCATCATCAAGAAAATAATAACTGAATAAATTAAAGATATCATCCTTTCAATTACAAATATAAAACTAAAGAAGAATAATAATGCAGAACACCCTTCACTTTAGCCTTAATCCGCAATCGATATGAACGTTCCTTCAAAATCTTCACTCCAATGCTCGCTATGAAAATCTGTCCTTAATCTTTGTTAATTGCCTTCCCTTCCCCTTGATATTGTTGTTTTTGATGTAGTTATATGTTTTCACAAACAATCTGAGTGCAATCCTTCACCGTCAAGAGTCCCAAAGCAATACAAGTACTAAAGTCCACATTCTAGCAATGTTTCAAACAAGCAAGGACTTCTCAGATTCGGCACCCCTCGCCTCGGCGGGGGTATTGGCTTGCTACACGTCCAACTCGATGGGCTTATCTCTTGTAATCTGGTGTTGAAGACCCCCCGCCCCGGCGGGGGTATTAGGCTTAAATAGGCCCGCCCCTGCAGGCTAGGCTCTTGTCAACTAACTTCCTTAAGCTCAAATCTTGCTCAATTCTTGCCACAATGCACCTTAAATCCAACCTTATTGATCAATTCCAACACCACCATGCCTACACAATAAAATGACATGAAACAAATAAAAACAAACATAAAAATAAGGAATTAACATTGATTAAGCTTGAATTAGGGACCGATTCGCGGGAATAAAACCCATTTATCAAAATCCCCCAAACTTAAAACGCGCTAGTCCTCGAGCACAAAACAAACTAACATGCTACGCAATGCAGTGTAATGATATGTGATGTATCTAATCTATATGTCTACGAATCCAATAGTAGCATAGAATCAAAATTATTCCTTCGGCCTCAGAGAAATCCAGTAAACACTACAACATTTCATATCAAAACCACTCAATAACTCCATATCAATCCTCAAATCTTAAACCGTTATTACTGGTATAGTGTGTGTGTGTGTGTGTGTGCTCAACATTCATGCTAACTGATACAATTACAAATTAAATACATAACAACTCTCTTAGAAGGCATCATATAGTGTAAACTCAAGAAATCTAAAAAAAACATGCTAGATCCAACTAAAATCAAACAATTACCAATATCGAGGGTCAACATAGGATACTTATGCTTTATTTTTCATCTACAGGGGCTTTTTACTTTTATTTCCCATTTTATTCATTTTTTTATAGATATACACATAGCTATGCAATGCCTTATTCCTTTAGGCTTTTCAATGCTACCTTAACGAGCTTTCGACCAACGACTCCCAGACCATTAAGACCTTAGGGTGCTATGTGTAAAGATAACCCCCTCGGGCTTACTTACTCAAGTAACAAAGGCCATAAAACTAGACAAGCACACCACGATATTTATTCATACTTTTTTTTAGCTTATATATCCCAAATATTCCCCCAAACTTAGGTTCTTGTCTAACTTTAGCTATCACTACTTGTTCCTGCCATTCTTTCATTCTAACTAGCATTATCCTTTAGAACATCCTTATGTATCAATTTGAACTAATCAGTCTAGATAAGTGTTATCGATGTGCAAACCTTTTTATACCAGTTTCAAACAAGCACAAGATCAGGTTCATAACTCAAAATTACATCACAGTTTTAATACTTGGTTCTGTATTTATATACTCAATCCCAATCTCATCATTGGCCAAAATCAAAATGAACTACAATGACTGTTGGACATATGCAAAACAACACAATTCTAACTAACCATTTTTTTTATATCAAACATAACATAACATATTGCAAAAATAACAAAAATAACTAAGAACTATTTATGCACCTAAGCTACTATGCAACTACGTGACAATATGCATGCAAACTTGTAAAAATCCTAAATCTAAACATGCAATAACAAATGTAAACCTAACTAATGACATTAAACATGCAAACATGAAATTAAACTAAATCTCCCAAACTTGAAAACTACAATGTCCTCATTGTATTGATAAAGCAACAAATGTGTGAGGACTTCCCTGTAATCGCCTAAGTCTGGGGTGGTGGTGGTTGTTCTTCTTCATTGGACTCACTTGGTGGAAACCTTGGCATTGGGGTTGGCTGCTGGTACGAGAATTGTGCATTGGGATTGAAGCTCTGGAGAGTCGTATTCAAAGAAGCGAATAATAGATTCATGACTTTAAACATATGGTCCTGCCTTACTGCGAGTCGCCGCATCTCCCTTCGTGCTTCCTTGTTGTTAGCATCCACTTATCATTGAAAGTTTAGGAATTGAGGACTAGATATGCTATCAGGCTGTAGTGCCGCTTCTTTTCCTTGTTCTCCCATTGTCGCATCCTTCTGAAATTCGACATCATTCGAGGTGTCTTCTGTATCAGCCTCATCCTTCGAAGCTGAGGGAAATATAAAGCCTACTCCTCTAGGATGTAACTCACCCCCGGCCCAAACCGCATACCGCACAATCATTCTGGAATCTAGTAGCTGAAGTAGCATCTGAGTGGGTTCATCATCGGACCATATAAGACCCGCTTGTCGATACAACCCACAAATGAGTGATGGGTGTGGTAAGCCACCCGAGAAATTACCTCATAAGCACCGTTGAATTGAAAGATTGATTATAGCCCCGACGTCGATGATGAAATCTTGATCAATTGCATATAAGAGTAATGCCTTTTCTTTAGTCACATCAAATGTATGCGTGGATGGAAATAACTTTGCACACAAAAAGGCGTACCATATCTTCACATACCTGCTGAGATCCTTACTGTGAAAAATAGTGCCTCCTTTTCGACCTTTGATCCATGTGGTTCCTGGCATAGTCAAGTCCTTCAGAATTGCCTCAAAATCCGAATCGTTGTCACGTAAGTGAGTGTACTGGCAATGTCTCGGTACTCTTAACTGGTAATATGTGTTGATGGCATCGGCACTGAATGGAACCAATCTACCCCACACGAACACATTGAAAGGGGCCTTATCCTCGACGTTAGCATAAAATTCTTTGACCACACTGGCAGCTGCGGCCTCAGGCTCTTCCGTGAACTTGTTCCACCCTTTTTGATATATTTGTTGCATCATTTCACCGTCGACATTGTTCGGTGCCAGCCCCCTCTCCGGTGAAAGTACTTTTGTCACCATGTAGTCATAACGGTCGGCAGCGGTGGCACTTTTGCATTTACGGCGGTCGAAGGTTCGTGATGGTGGCGTGGTGCCAGAACTCACCCCCGTTGTCATTTTTATGCCATTAAATCGAAACTCAGTAAGATTTATCAACAAAATTCCCCTCAAACTTTACTCACATAATCTGTCGAACACTTGATGTGCACACTGATTTCTTCCCCCAAAATTGATGATTTTGTGGCAATTATGGTGATAGAAGATGAAGAAATTGAAGAAATTTAATCCACTCTCAAGTGCAATATAACTTCCCTCAACAAGAATTCTAATTCGTAGCTTGTGGAATCGAAGTTGAATGTATGTGGTGAAATTGGGTTATAAGGGAATGTTTATATAGAGATGGTGTATGGATAGGAATAGGAGTAATGGATTGAAGTAGTGGGTGACTAGGTTAATGTAATGGAGTGATGAAGTGTAAGTTGCCAAAAGCGTGTTTAGCG
The DNA here is from genome assembly GCA_016801055.1 of Panax notoginseng. Taxonomy (NCBI): domain Eukaryota; kingdom Viridiplantae; phylum Streptophyta; class Magnoliopsida; order Apiales; family Araliaceae; genus Panax; species Panax notoginseng. The sequence goes on along the minus strand of CM029013.1, from coordinate 230,038,449 downwards.
AGTGGGGGTGTGGTGTTTCAGTTGGGAGTGGGCACAAAGAAGAAGTAGTGGGCACAAAGAAGGAGTGGGAGTTGTAACTGCCGAATAAAGCCTGTTCGAAATCTAGGACCCCCGCCCCGGCGGGGGGTACTGTGCCTATGAGGCCCGCCCCGGCGGGCATGCTCCCTGTCAACTGGATTGAAGACCCCCCGCCCCGACGGGGGTATTAGGCGTGTAAGGGCCTGCCCCGGTGGGGGTGGGTTCTTTAACTGGGCTATTTTGCTTATTTCTTCCCTTCAACTCCAAACCATGATCATTTTAAGAACCTGCAATACCATGAAACATGAATGCGAGTAAATTTGTAGCAATTTTAAACATGATTAGAGAGATTATCAAGAACATGCAACTTAACTAATTAATAACTGAACTTATTCTATATTACGAATTATTCTAAACTATAATTTGATGGTTATGAATAAAAATATGACAAACAAAAGTACGATTGGGTTACCTCTCAATTAGCGCTTGATTTTAAGTCGTTCAGCCTGACTACTCCCTTGTTTGTGGTACATCAGATAATGTGATTGCGATGATATCCATGTTGGATTCGCCACCCCAATAATGCTTCAGCCTTTGACCGTTGACCTTGAACGTTTCCAATGGATTCCTACTATGGAGTTCAACGGCGCCATGTGAGAAAACTCTTTTGATGGTGAATGTGTAACACCCCAGAAAATCGAACAATTTGTAAAATAATTTAATTTAATTTCATAATAAATAAAATTATATTTTTTGTTATTATTATGTGTTAGTAAGATGAATGTCGTTCTATAACTTAGAAATGTCAGAAAGCCGTAGTATTTTAACTACGTGAAGGAATTTAAGTGTTTGAATTTCCAAGACGAAAATAAAAGTTTTTCTGAGAATTTTTTGAAAAATACTATTCACGCATTTCTGCTCGGGAATCATTTTCAAATTTCTGAGAAATACGTAACGATAGGATATTGAGGTGAGATGAATTATGTAATAATAATTCAAGTATGGAAAACGTAATATTTTACCTGCGGGCTTAATTTGAGAACGTTAGGAAAAATAAAGCGTTAGAAGTTAATGTGTTGATCGTATGATACATATGTATTGTATGAGGTATTGAATACTAGTATGATACAAAGTATTATACGAGTAAGTATGAATGATGAAATATCGTATATTAGGAATTAGTATACGAGTTAGAATACGGGAATAATACGCAAACAATACGTTATAAGGCTTTAAGCCAATCGTAGTGGACTTGTAGGATTACGTAGTAAATGGTTAAGTCCAATAGAATTTAATGTGCAAGCCCAAGTGTTTGTCAATTAGAAGCCCAAAGTAATTTAATGCAAGCCCAAAGCTTAAGTTAAATAATTTAAACCTAAGCCCAATGTAATGATGCAATGGACTAGGGTGATCCATGGGTGATCTTGGTGCCCAAGTATTGGATAAATGTTGTGGTGAACAAGATATTGTTGTGATGGCCAAGTAAAGTAAGTGGTTAGCAAGTATACTTAGGGATTAAGTAATGAATAGTAAGGGGGTTTGTTAAGGAGGTGGGATGACTTAATGACCCATTTACCCTAACTTAGGAAATCCTATAAATAGAGGAAGAGTTGGCTCATTTGTTGTTTGTTATTTTCATCCAACATAATACAACTTAAGTGTTAGAGAGAATAAGCACATATAAGCTAGACTTTCATTTGTTTCAAGAAGAAGAAAAGCTAGTTCATCAAGGGTAAGACTCTTGTCCAATAATCTTCCATCTCTTCAATGGTAGCTTGATAGTGAAGTGATGGTACACGTATATTAAGAAGAAAAGAATTTGATTAATCAATGGACTTAAGCTATATATGTCACGAATAAGCACTTTGTTCATAAATAAGCTATGAACTAAGGAAGAACTTGTAAGATTTGTAACATATTTACATAAATGAAGTTAGTATGATTAATAAGATGTAAGGATGTTGGTTAAAGGACTTAAATTATCATAAGTAATAAGAATTGAAACTATAAGTAGTTTATACTTTGATAAGTTATAAACTCATAAAGAATAAGCCATAACTTAACATGATAATAAGTTGTTGTAATATGTATGTTGAGATGTCTATTTGATGGATTAAATCCATTTGACACAATGAACAAATCATAAGTAACGAAGTTATGCCAGAATTCACGCGGTTAGACGATAATCGAATTCGTAAAATTCTCGGAATGGAGGTTGAATTTTGTTATTGAGCTCAGAAACGTTGGTTTTCAAAGGAGACAAGTCTTATTTGGCATTATAGAGTTGTGAACTCAAAAATGACCGAATTCTGACTTAGAACGAAGAAACGAGTGTTGAACATTCACGAACGTTTATCGTTTTCGATAAAAATGTACCAATAGGTGAATTTTGTGTTAATGAAGTCAAAAATATAAAATTCTTGCATGAACACGTAGAGTATGTGATTTGTGAACTAATGGCTTTTGAACGAGCCAATTCGGACTTATAATGAAGAAGTTACGAGCCCGGGAATCTCACAAAGTTAAAAATCTGTGAAAATTATCTGGTGCATAAAGCTGGCGCCGCGGCGCCAGCCCAAGGCCAAATAGGTGGCGCTGTAGTGCCGAGCATGGCTGAGAGAAGCTGTGACCTACTGTAGTTTCACGCCGCGACGTGACCTGGGGAGCAAAGAGTGGCGCCGCAGCGCCGGGTTCGACCCTCAGCCACTGTTAACTTGCGCCGCAGCACGGCTTAATGAAAGGAAGCTGGCGCCGCAGCGCCAGCCATAGGGTTTGCACAGTGAAGGGAGATTATTAAAACAACAAGAAGGTTAATTAATAACAAATGAACTACAACTAAATGTAACATTGTTTAAGACATTGTTAAACTTTAAGTATGATAACTAAAGGTTGAAAATAATCAATCGAACATGAACGTAATGATAATGTAAACTATAGCGGCAAGCCAAAACCAATAGTAACAAATCTAATACATGATTAGATTGAGAAGAAGGGTAAGATTCATTAGGAACCATGTATGTTTATTCATGACCTAATATGTTATGTTATGTGATCATCTACTGTAGAGCCTTTAAAGACTTAAAGTGAACGCGTTATAACAGTAGCAGACGCTAAAGGCAAGTGTTCTAACCCTTGTTTCAGTTCAATATGGACCAGCTTTGTGATTCACGTATTCTTACGCATGAACTAATGTCTGATGAAGTCCAAACCAATTCTTTCGGCTAGACTTACGATATGATGGATTTCTTATAATCTATTAAAGTATTGTCAATGTTTTACCAAACTATATTGGTGTGGTTTTCAAATGAAGACTGAGTATGCTAAAATGTTTTGTCGTCAAACGACATGCACGTAAGGATGCCACAACTTAAACATACATACGTTTAATGAATGTAGTGTTGATCAACATAGAGTACTATAGGCTGATCACCTAGATGTGCTCGTAAGCTATGTCGGACTTACGGACTTAGTGCCAGAATGTCCTTTTCAAAGAAATTATGAAATGCTCATGGTTTGCGACCAGAATTGATGTTTTACTAAATATTGTCATTGTAAAACGTTTTGAAGGAAAAGAAGTGCTATTTTGATTTATCGATAATACTTCATAACTATTGTTCAGTTATTGAAGATATACTATTCCTATGTTTCAAGCATGCTATTTATTGAAATTGTTGTACTTACTGAGCTTGTTATGCTCACTCTTGCTTGAACCATATGAATGCAGCTAAGATCGAACGGGCCGAAGAATCTGGCAAGGATAAAGGGAAGGCTAAGGCGAACCCGTAGATGACCTATGTAATAGTATAGGTTTATAATGATAATATTTGACAAGGACAAATGTAAAGGTTATAAAAAAAACCTGGGAAATGGTAACATTGTTTTAGAATATATATAAGACATATTCGTTGTGACGCCCCCAAAATAGGTATACATCACTTATTATGAGTCGCCAAAAATATGGTACAGAAACAACTACAACTTTATTAATACAATTATCGTGCAAAATATGAAAACACATAAACTGTGAGTTAAAATACAAATATTGTCTTCTAGACAATATCCACACTCAAATAAGTCATCATTACAATTATTGATACACTATTTTACAAAATAGTGAGGACTATAATAACAACTGTCTCGGAACATCACTCAACACCTCGACTACTTCCCACTATATTCTCGTTTTCTGAGAAGAAAAATGGAACAAAAAGGAAAAAGGGTGAGCTCAACTAGCTCAATAAAGAATATTATGACTAAGATAATATAGAAAAAATTATCGTTAGTTCTCAACAGGGAAAAATCTGATAGAATATAATAGACAACAAATTTTAGATCAACAGCTGCAGCGAAAACAATAATCCATTAGAAGAGTTAAGTAGGGAATAAATTCTACTATCGTCTAAGATTTAAAAGTCCATCATCAATATTGTATCCCTATAACATCAATCAATATACATCTTGAATCAAATATTTATCTTTGCACTACAGGCCAAAGATATTCATTTATATCACCAGTTGGTCATGTTCATCTAAACACCTGTTCATCTTTGCACTACGGTCAAAGATATTAAGTAATATCATCATTTAGGACCGAGGATGATGAAAAATATTTTAAAGAAAACGAATCCAATGAGACAAAAGAACAAATATTAAGGATTCATACTTCGATTTATCCATGTTCAAAAATACCCCAATACATACCATAGTGGAGTAAAATTCAAGAATAAAGATCAAAACATGGATACAATCAAAGATAGTAACAAAAATAGACATCTGGGACAAAGAAGATAAAATTTTATTTTTCGGTGAATAGTGCAATATACGTGAATAGTAACTCCGACACAAAAAGACAAGAATTTCATAAGAAAAATCTTACCAATATTCTAGCATAATGATATTGAAAGAAATAATATCATTTTAAAAAAAATAACATCCCTTACTATTTCAAAATAATAAATAGAGGAAATTCAATTTCATTTATAAAAAGTTGGGGTCTTACAACCTCCCCTCCTTATGAAATTTCGTCCCCGAAATTGACGTACGTAGCTGGTGTTTCAAAAAAGTGAGGATACCTCGCTTTCATTTCCGTTTCCAACTACCAAGTCATTTCCTCAATAGCATGGTTCCTCCACAATACCTTAACTTGTGGTATAACCTTGGTGCGTAGAACATGCTCCTTCCTATCCAAGATCTTGACAGGTACCTCCTCGTACGTTCAGTCTTCGACTATCTCGTCTGATTCTAACTCAATAATAAGGTTTGGGTCTTTCACATATTTACAAAGAACAGATATGTGAAAAATATTATGAACACGAGACATGCTTGGAGGTAACACGAGTCTATAGGCCACATTTCCTACTCGGTCAAGAATTTGAAATGGACCAATAAATCGTGGATTGAGCTTTCCTCTCTTCCCAAATATTGTAACTACCTTCCATCGACCAACACGCAATAATACATGATCCCCAATACTAAACTCCACGTCCTTTCGATAAAGATCCGCGTAACTCTTTTGTCGATCTTGTGCCATGTGTATACGTTGTCGAATCATTTGGATCTTTTCTGTAGTCATACGTACCAACTCTGGTCCCAACAATGTTGCTTGACCCACCTCATCCCAACATACTGGAGAGCGACACTTTCGTCCATATAATGCTTCAAATGGAGCCACACCTATACTTGCCTGATAACTGTTGTTGTAGGAGAATTCCACCAATGGTAAATATTTATCCCAACTCCCTTTGAAGTCTAGGACACAGAGTCTTAATAGATCTTCAAGAGTTTGAATAGTCCTCTCTGATTATCCGTCCGTTTGAGGATGGTATGCCGAACTGAATTGTAAATCCGTGCCCATAGCTTTCTACAAGCTAACCCAAAATCGTGAAGTGAATCTTGGGTCACGATCCAAAACTATGGATACTGGCATGCAATGCAATCTCACAATCTCATTTACGTACATACGAGCAAGTCCTTCAAGGGAATAAGTCTCCCGTATTGGTAAGAAATGAGCAGACTTGGTTAATCTATCAACAATAACCGAAATCACATCTACACCTCGAGAAACCTTGGGAAGACCCGTAATAAAATCCACGGTAACGTCTTCCCACTTCCATTTCAGAATCTTAAGTGGTTGCAATGGACCCTTTGGCACTTGATGCTCCGCCTTTATATATTGACAAGTTAAACACCTCGAGATAAACTTTGCGATCTCTCTCTTCATATTTTTCCACTAAAATGTATGTCGAAGATCACGATACATTTTGGTACTTTCAGGGTGAATTACTATAACGACCCCAAAATCTATACAATTTAAATCCCGACTTCGGTCGTTAACCATACATTCAACCTCTAAATAATACATCATTATTCGATGTTAAACTTAATAAAATTGAAAAATATTTAAAACTTTTATACATTTGATTCTTTCTTGCCCTGAATCGTAACCATTACATTACATCTCTTTGATTCAATCTTATATCATGAATCGTTACAACAAAATGACTATACAAAGTCTTATATCATAACTAAATATCCATATACATTGGATAACTCAACTTACATTTCAACAACATGTTACGTTCAAAATATGAAATACATTTCTCATAAAACATAAGTAATCTTCGTGAATATAGATCTCTATAACTCACATAGCACGTATCTTTACCTTAAAATTTTGACCTGCAAAAGTGGTTATTTGCAAGAGTGAGCTCGACATCCCAACAAAGTCTAACAGTTTTCATGCATCACAAAGCACCTAATAACATGCTCGACATACATCTCATTAAAGTAACATGGCATACATGCTTTTAATTCACATAACAAATATAAAGATTGAGTTCCTTACTCAATCATCATTACTTAGCCAAAACAATGCAGCCATATATTGACTTTAACATTTCATGATTTCAACATGCATAACATATCATGTAATTTAAAACAATTCATCAAATCCACGTAGAAAATAGGAACCGAAAAACTTGCCTTGATCGTTGTTTACCAATAACAGTTTAACAGCTTACAGCTATCTGCACTTCACGTGCCCTACACAATTATATAATCACATCAAATATTAGTCACATAACAACACATAGTAATTGTAATATAAACTCTACTCTACGTCTCATAACCCTTCCTATCATAAATACACAATGTTCAACTTAATTATGTTAACTTTCAACTTATATCTCCCTATATTTCATTTTTGCAGTTCATTCAAGTGCTTAAGTCTTGCTAGGACTACTTATTGGTTTTATATTAAACCCAATCCATATCTTATAATATCTATTTCAATGGAATTGAAACACTTTTTAAGTTTATTAACACTTGGCACGGCGTTTCGACGTTCATTTGTCACACGCCAGATTTGTCTCTCTTGTGTATGCTTACTATGCTTCTATAACTCATCTAATACATCATATATTAATGTTAAGCATCATTATATTTACTATTACTCATGTTTTGTAACTTAGGACAACATCTTTTATGGTCTGGAGCACGACACATGCATATGTGCATGTCCGACACCCTCCGATTGCCTCTGAAAACATAACAGTCCTAAAGATGACCATTTTGACCCATCCTAGTTACCTCAAATTGAAATACTTAAAGAACGAAAGTTGTAGGTCTACTCGTCCTCGTTCCGGATCGTCTGGAATCACCTCAATCAGAGTTCGTATCAGGAAGTTATGGCTATTTTACTACAGGAGGTCAAAATTATCCAACCCAGACCCCTTTTCCGGCGCCGGGGCGCGAGGACTAGGCTATACAGTGGCGCCGGGGCGCGAGATTGGCGCTGGGGCACAAATTTCAGCACTTGGGCGCCAACTTTTGGCGCTGGGGAGCGAATTTTGGCGCCGGGGCCCGGATTTTGGCGTTGGGGCTCAAATTTTGGCGCTGGGGCGCCGAAACTTGCAGAACCCAACCACGAAGAACATAACAAAGCTACTGTCTTTATTTTTAAAGACAATTAGCCCCAATTAACATGCATAACTTCATTGTAAACTACATATAAACGTTAATAATCATCCATAGACTAGTTACTAACCACTGAACAATGATTTCAGAAAACTTAACTATTTGAAAACACGGTTTTAAAACCAAAACTCCATAGTTGATATATTTTAACACAGTAAACACTGTAAATTCTAATAACAACCAATTCGTTTACTTTAACTACGATTCTCTAAACTTCTTAACAACAGAATTAACATGTTCACAGTTTTAATTTCCCAATTAGCTATCAACAATTTACCGATTTTTATCCTCTTAACAACCAAACTAATGAATATTCTGACTGTTAATAGCCATGTACCGAAACATATACTGCAAAATAGTTTCCTTCCTTTTAAACGAAATTAACATAACCTTTCATGTACTTCCAATATCATACACCCATAAAAAACACCATAGTTCAGTTATATAACAACTAATACAGAGTTTTGTAAAAACTTTATATTTACAATGAAATAGAAGAACACAGAGGCGTAAAAACATATATATATATATATATATATATATATATATATATATATATATATATATATATATATATTAAGGTTTTAAAACATACCTTTTGTTGTTAAGAAATTCTTGTTAACCCTTGCTAGTCATAGACAACCTTGCAACTTCAGACACCTTTTCCTCTCAATTTACTCTATTCTCTCTCAATTTCTGCCATCTTCCTTTTCTTTTCTCTTGAGCCAAAACCCAAATACTCCTTACGTAAAAACAAAATAAAACCAACGCATGCCCGTTTAAACAAAATCGACGCCTACTCAATACGCCTATTCAATTTATCAGTTACCAAATTATATATATATATATATATTAAAATTGAAAATTTAAAAAAACAAAAGCCTTAGGGCTTTGTTTGGCAAATCAATTTAAAATTAAGGAATTTATATCCTTAAGCATTGTTTGGGTAAAACCAAATCAAAACTACTTTAATTTATTTTAATAACTAATTATAATATAGTTATTTGTCGCACTTCTTTTAATTAAGTTTTCATACTTAATTAATTAATTCTAATAACAATTCATTGCAAAATATAATAATTTATTTGATCATTATAAACTCTCTAACTTAATTATTAAATTAAATTAGATTACTATTTCAAAATAATTACTTTCCTTAACTCATTAATTATTTATTAAACAAATAAATAATCAAATCACATCAAATCAATTAAACAAATATTTATTCAACGATAAACACATCCATTAAATATTTATATAATTCAATAAATATTTAAATATTATAATAAAAATCTGGATTGTTACATCATTCCCTCCTTACAAGGATTCTGTCCTCAGAATCACAACTCAAACCACTCATTCGTTACAATCTTCCCTACTTACAAAGATTTTGTTCCCAGAATCGAAGACACAAATTAAACAAATAACTCAGAGAAATCTTTCATCATTTTATCTAAATATAGATTTTATATTTCCTACTACATTCATTACCTAACAAATTCTAGGTTTCATTTCATAACTTTCATTTGAACTCAATTATATTTTGAGTATTATATATCTTTTAACCCATTCATTTCCTTTTCTAAGGATCGTTATCATAAACACTCGGGAATCGCTATCATAAACACTCGGGATATTACATTCACCCTTTCTTCTAAGAATTTCGTCCTCGAAATTTTATCAATTAATATTTATTCATTACATCTATCAAAGTAGATTTTACGTTAATACTATATTCATTCTTTAGGTTCTATAACCACTTCTTCCACAAAGATCATTCTACAATTATTAACTTTTCTATTAAAAGTTTCACAAATTTCTTTGATAACTCATCCCTTCTCATTTCAAAATCTCTTTTCTCACTTAATCAACACATTCATCATTCAGTGTTGCATTCTACGACTTACTTCTTTCTAAGGAATATTTTCCTTTTTCACTTCCATCTTGCAGAATAACAAGAATCTTCCGCAATTGTTCAATAATTGGGAAGTAGTTTGAATAACTCAGGAATTTAAAAGATTCCAAATCATGCTGAGGGTCATAAGACCACGAACTATGCCCACAGTTGCAAGTAATCTTTCAACTTCAACTTTAACAGTCATAAGACTATAAGGACCCCCGTACTTAGGGTGTTAAGCCCTTTGTACGATGTATTGTGCACAAACATTTAAATAATATGCATATGTCCATAGTTATAAGTAATCTTTCAACTTAAACTTTAACAGTCATAAGACTATAGGGACTCCTCGTACTTAGGGTGATCAGCCCTTCGTACAATGTATTATACACAAACATCTCAACGCCTCCGCGTAATCCCCTATAAAAGGGTTGTTCATCTCAGCTTTTCAACATCTGAATCCGCACCAAAACAATTTGGTTTGGCATAACTTCTCAAGAAACGCATGCATTTCATGAACATCTTTCAATATTTGTCTAGCTGAAACAAATAGCATAGACCTCTACAACAATTCGAACATCAATCGAAATATACATATACATACATACATATGTATTCTCATATCTTAAAGAAATCTTAAAAATCTTTTTATGACGTCATGATACCGCACTATATTTACAGTCCATTGAGGATTCCGTCATTTGGTGATTTTATCATACTACATCATACCATAGTGGGCTGACGATCCTTAGATCACATCCAACATTAAGTAATACTGCATTGATGACTCCATCGTCTTTTTTTTATCATCTTTGCACCAGGTTACATGATGCATTAATGATATAAAATACATTTTGATATATTGCAAATCATTTTTGTCTAGCCGAAGCAATTAGCATAGACATACGAATAACAGTATTGTTGTTAAAACTCATTGGTTCCATCATTTGATCCAATGTTTTTCAAGAAAATAAAAGTGTAAACATCAGCACGAAGTCAATAAATTTTGAAAGTCTAGCATAGCTAGTAGATTTAGATTACGTATGCTTCCACTATCAACTCCACTTTCTATAACGATCTATTGCTTAATAGGTCTATCTATTCCTATCATCCTCAATACTCCATTCATACTTAATTATACCCTACTTCATCAAACTTACCACACGTTATGAGTTCAGGAACTTGCCACAATCATATGAGTTTAAGAACTTATCCTAGTCAGACCATAGGCGTCCATTCGCTGAGGAGTTCAAAAACATACCATATAATTATGAGTTACGAACCTACCATAAGTATTAGTTTTAAGAACTCGCACTTACCTTATAATATTCCCTAACTATACTCTACCTATCTGTTATACACATGAGAAAAGAATCACCTTCTCAACATGCATATAGCAAATAGCGCGACACAAACATTCCAATGATTATCATTGTGATAAACTGAGTGCAAGCACAAAACCCTCGCCCATACAAAGGTTTGTACAACTCAGCCATCACATGAGTTCTCAATTGAAATCCCACCTAACTCTATCTTGCTTATAACTTGCCCTTTGCTCGATACGAATTCCACGTATCACATCATCTATAACTCCTAATGAGTTATCTCGTACTATTTCATAGTACTCCATCTTCATAGCATTAAGCTATAATTATTCAAACATTACAAACCATCTTTCTTTTATAACTTAAACAGACCACGTCGTGACCTTATTCTATAATCATCTCCCTTAAAATCCTTTTCTTAACTCGTGATCGTTTTGTTTTTTACGATCCTCTTTCTTTCCCCTTTTTTCCCCCATCATTTACGACATTATTCGTTATCTTGGCTTTTGGAGTTAGGAAACTCCCATTTCTTATCTTTATATCTCTTCAAGATTCTTCTTTGAATCTTCTTGTTTGTATAACAATTCTTCCTTTAAGAATTTCTAACTTTCTAACTTCATTTACATCGCTAAAAATTTCATTCGAGTTACACACTTGGTACACATCGAGTCTCTAACAGTTTCAATATGGTACGCTGAGTGGTTTCCCACAAACAACCAACAAACTAGGTTTCGAGTTGCTAGTTCGTATATACCTCCGCTCCATGAAGGAATCGTTTAGCCCAAATACCATACATCAAGTACTAAAGAGTACAATTGTACCACACTTAGATATAACTCTCTATTCTTAACTTCTTTATCACTCTTCTTATAGACACTGTCTATTTATTATCACATTACATCCTTATTATTGAAGTTAGGTAACCCCACATTCATATTCCTGATAACTCTGCGAGATTCTTCTTTGAATCCTTTCACGCAAGTTTAAATCCCCTCTTTATAAATTGCTTAAATTACTTCTTATTGTTCAAACTCTATTTGAGCTTATTCTTTCATTATCTTCACCTCTCTTCTCTAAGGTTATAGCCTACGATACTCCTACTTAAGGTTTATAACCTACAGCTTTGATACCAACTGTAATAGCCCCAAAATCTATACAATTTAAATCCCGACTTCGGTCGTTAACCATACATTCAACCTCTAAATAATACATCATTATTCGATGTTAAACTTAATAAAATTGCGGAATATTTAAAACTTTTATACATTTGATTCTTTCTTGCCCTGAATCGCAACCATTACATTACATCTCTTTGATTCAATCTTATATCATGAATCGTTACAACAAAATGACTATACAAAGTCTTATATCATAACTAAATATCCATATACATTGGATAACTCAACTTACATTTCAACAATATGTTACGTTCAAAATATGAAATACATTTCTCATAAAACATAAGTAATCTTCGTGAATATAGATCTCTATAACTCACATAGCACGTATCTTTACCTTAAAATCTTGACCTGCAAAAGTGGTTATTTGCAAGAGTGAGCTCGACAGCCCAACAAAGTCTAACAGTTTTCATACATCACAAAGCACCTAATAACATGCTCGACATACATCTCATTAAAGTAACACGGCATACATGCTTTTAATTCACATAACAAATATAAAGATTGAGTTCCTTACTCAATCATCATTACTTAGCCAAAACAATGCAGTCATATATTGACTTTAACATTTCATGATTTCAACATGCATAACATATCATGTAATTTAAAACAATTCATCAAATCCACGTAAAAAATAGGAACCGAAAGACTTGCCTTGATCGTTGTTTACCAATAACAGTTTAACAGCTTACAGCTATCTGCACTTCACGTGCCCTACGCAATTATATAATCACATCAAATATTAGTCACATAACAACATATAGTAATTGTAATGTAAACTCTACTCTATGTCTTATAACCCTTCCTATCATAAATACACAATATTCAACTTAATTGTGTTAACTTTCAACTTATATCTCCCTATATTTCATTTTCGCAGTTCATTCAAGTGCTTAAGTCTTGCTAGGACTACTTATTGGTTTTATATTAAACCCAATCCATATCTTATAATATCCATTTCAATGGAATTGAAACACTTTTTAAGTTTATTAACACTTGGCACGGCGTTTCGACGTTCATTCGTCACACGCCAGATTTGCCTCTCTTGTGTATGCTTACTATGCTTCTATAACTCATCTAATACATCATATATTAATGTTAAGCATCATTATATTTACTATTATTCATGTTTTGTAACTTAGGACAATATCTTTTATGGTCTGGAGCACGACACATGCATATGTGCATGTCCGACACCCTCCGATTGCCTCTGAAAACATAACAACCCTAAAGATGATAATTTTGACCCATCCTAATGACCTCAAATTGAAATACTTAAAGAACTAAAGTTGTAGGTCTACTCGTCCTCGTTCTGGATCATCTTAAATCACTTCAATCGGAGTTCGTATGAGGAAGTTATGGCCATTTTACTACAGGAGGTCAAAACTGTCTAACCCAGACTCCTTTTCCGGCACCGGGGCGCGAGGACTAGGCTATACAGTGGCGCCGGGGCGCGAAATTGGCGCTGGGGCACGAATTTCAGCGCTGGGGCGCCAACTTTTGGTGCTGGGGCGTGAATTTTGGCGCCGGGGCGCGAATTTTGGCGCTGGGGCTCAAATTTTGGCGCTAGGGCGCCGAAACTTGCAGAACCCAACCACGAAGAAAATAACAAAGCTACTGTCTTTATTTTTAAAGACAATTAACCCCAATTAACATGCATAACTTCATTGTAAACTACATATAAACGTTAATAATCATCCATAGACTAGTTACTAACCACTGAACAACGATTTCAGAAAACTTAATTATTTGAAAACACGGTTTTAAAACCAAAACTCCATAGTTGATATATTTTAACACAGTAAACACTGTAAATTCTAATAACAACCAATTCGTTTACTTTAACTACGATTCTCTGAACTTCTTAACAACAGAATTAACATGTTCACAGTTTTAATTTCCCAATTAGCTATCAACAATTTACCGATTTTTATCCTCTTAACAACCAAACTAATGAATATTTTGACTGTTAATAGCCATGTACCGAAACATATACTGCAAAATAGTTTCCTTCCTTTTAAACGAAATTAACATAACCTTTCATGTACTTCCAACATCATACACCCATAAAAAACACCATAGTTCAGTTATATAACAACTACTACAGAGTTTTGTAAAAACTTTATATTTACAATGAAATAGAAGAACACAGAGATGTAAAACATATATATATATATATATATATATATATATATATATATTAAGATTTTAAAACATACCTTTTGTTGTTAAGAAATTCTTGTTAACCCTTGCTAGTCATAGACAACCTTGCAACTTCAGACACCTTTTCCTCTCAATTTACTCTATTCTCTCTCAATTTCTGCCATCTTCCTTTTCTTTTCTCTTGAGCCAAAACCCAAATACTCCTTACATAAAAACAAAATAAAACCAACGCACGCCCATTTAAACAAAACCGACGCCTACTCAATACCCCTATTCAATTTATCAATTACCAAATTAATATATATATATATATATATATATATATATATATATATATATATATATATATATATTATTTATTAAAATTCAAAATTTAAAAAAACAAAAGTCATAGGGCTTTGTTTGGCAAATCAATTTAAAATGAAGGAATTTATATCCTTAAGCATTGTTTGGGTAAAACCAAATCAAAACTACTTTAATTTATTTTAATAACTAATTATAATATAGTTATTTGTCGCACTTCTTTTAATTAAGTTTTCATACTTAATTAATTAATTCTAATAACAATTCATTGCAAAATATAATAATTTATTTGATCATTATAAACTCTCTAAATTAATTATTAAATTAAATTAGATTACTATTTCAAAATAATTACTTTCCTTAACTCATTAATTATTTATTAAACAAATAAATAATCAAATCACATCAAATCAATTAAACAAATATTTATTCAACGATAAACACATCCATTAAATATTTATATAATTCAATAAATATTTAAATATTATAATAAAAATCTGGATTGTTACAATTACAAATGGTGTGTTGTGTGCCTCCATCATGATTCTATGTTTTAAGTTAGAATCGTTAGGAACGCAAAGTCTGGAGTTGACTCGAAGTATTCCTTCTTCATCGATTCTTGCTTCTGGAATAGTACCTTCTTGCCCTTTATTCTTCATACGCATCAGCTCCGAGTCTGTGGCTTGAGCAACTTTTACTTTATCGATTAAAGTTGGTTCTATGCGCATACTTGACATCATTGTATAGGTTCCCGGAGTCTTTAATTCTACCTTTATCTTTTGTAAATCACACAAAATGGGCCTTTGTGTTGACAACATCGCACTTGTTCCCGCATATGATCTTCTACTCAACGCGTCAGCTACCACGTTCGCTTTTCTAGGATGGTATTGAATGGTATGGTCATAATCTTTCAACAACTCGAGCCAACGTCGTTGCCGCATATTGAGTTCTTTTTGGGTGAAGAAATATTTGAGGCTTTTATGATCCGAATATATCTCCACTTTCTCCCCATATAGATAGTGCCTCCAGATTTTTAACACGAAAACGACTGCTGCCAACTCTAGATCATGAGTAAGGTAATTCCTCTCATATTCTTTGAGTTGTCGCGAGGCATAGGCTATAACATTCCCATGTTGCATGAGAACACATCCTAACCCTTTGTCTGAAGCATCGCTGTAGATAACAAATCCATCAAAACCAGATGGTATTGTCAGAACAGGTGCCGAAATGAGTATCCTCTTAAGCTCTTGAAAACTTTTCTCGCATTCCTCACTCCATACGAATTTTATATCTTTTCGAGTCAGCTGAGTTAACGGAGTAGTGATTCGAGAAAATCCTTCCACGAATCTCCGATAATAACCAGCTAAGCCCAGAAAGCTACGTACTTCGGTCACCGACTTCGGTTGCTCCCAAGTTTATATTACTTCAATCATCGCCGTGTCAACAGATACTCCATGTTTTGACACCATGTGCCCAAGGAATGCTACTTTCTCGAGCCAGAACTCGCATTTCTTCAGCTTGGCATATAGCTTGTTTTCGCTAAGCCTTTGAAGTACTAGCTTCAAATGGTGCTCATGATCTTCACGACTTTTGGAATAGATGAGGATGTCATCAATAAAGACAACAACGAACTGATCTAAATATTACTTGAATACTCGGTTCATCATATCCATGATAGCCGCAAGAGCATTAGTCAATCCAAAAGATATGACTAAGAATTCATAATGTCCGTATCGAGTTCTGAAGGCAGTCTTCAGAATATCCTCAGTTCTAATCTTCAGCTGACGATATCTAGAACAAAGATCGATCTTTGAAAAGAATTGTGCTCCTTGAAACTGGTCAAACAGATCATCAATACGAGGTAGCGGATACCTATTCTTAATGGTGACATGGTTCAATTCTCGATAGTTAATACAAAGTTGCATACTCCCGTCTTTCTTCTTTACAAATAAAATAGGAGCACCCCAAGGAGATGTACTAGGACGAATAAAACCGATGTCCAACAACTTCTGTAGTTGGACCTTTAACTCCTGAAGTTCAATGGGAGCCATTCGATCTGAAGTTTTAGAAATGGGGTTTGTGCCAGGTTCAAGATCAACAAAGAATTCAACTTCACGTTATGGGGGTAGACCGGGAAGTTCTTCTAGAAATACATCAGGAAATTCACTAACAATAGAAATATTATTCAAATCTGGTGTGTTTTTGTTTAAGTCCATGACATGGGCTAAGAAAGCTTGACATCTATTTTTCAATAAACGAATGGCTTTATGGCTTGATATGACACTGATTGACTTTAATGGTTTGGTTGCTTGAATTCGCATAACAGGTTGGTTAGGAATATAAAAACTAACAACCTTACGAAAACAATCAATTTTAGCATGATGAGTATTTAACCAATCAATCCCTAAAATCACATCAAAAAATAAGTATCTTTAAAGAAATAAGATCAACAGGTAATGTGATGGTGCCAACTTGTATCAAACAAGATTTATAAATAGTGGATGTAATGAAAGTTTCTCCTGACGGAGTCTCCACAGATAAGTCAAAGTCTAATTTCTCTAGAGTCAAGTTTAAACGTTGAGCACAAGCAGGAGAGATAAATGAATGGGTAGAACCGGTATCTAGTAAGGTATAAACTTCGCATGAATTTATGATTATCTTACCCGTGATTGCCTCATTTGGGTTCCTTGCATTTTGGCCAGTCACGACAAACACTCTTCCAGGAACCGCTGACTTTGCCTTGTCTAGGACAGTCTTTTGAGTCACCATCCCCATTGGACTTGGTTTTGCTACAGTACAATCTCGAGCAATAGGTCCTTCCTTTCTACAATTATAACATACATTAAACTGTTGTGGACATTTTGGATTGATGTGTCCCTCTTTTTCACATTTATAGCATACGACCGGTGGTCGTTCTCCTCCCTTAGAAACAGTTGATACTGGTGCTAACGTCTTCACATTGTCATTATTAAATCTCCTCTTTTTTAAATTTTCACTTGACTCGCTTCTCCTATTATCATGGCCACGATTACCACCAGAGTGGTTACCGCTTTTGTTTGTATTTTTTTCTCCCCGTTGGTTATCGTTGCTCCGATGACTGCTGTCACTGGCATGACCCTGGTTGTGGTCCCTCGGTTGAACATACTCATTATCTCGCTCTAATAATTGAGCCCTGTTGACAACATCTGAATATAGAGAAAATTTATGAGAAATGAGATATTGACGTATGTCGAGTTTCAGACCTCTCAGAAACATCCGCGTTATACGTTCCTCATTTTCTACCAAATGAGGTGCAAACCTGGATAACTCTGCGAACTTCGCCACGTACTGGGACACCGTCATGTTATTTTATTCCAGTATGATAAACTCTACCTCCTTCATATGATGAATACTTTCATGAAAGTACTTATTATTGAACAGTTTTTGAAATGTTTTCCAAGACATGCTGAGTGCGGCTGGCTGGGTACGCTTCACAGATTCCCACCAGTAATCTGTCTCACCACAGAACATAAAGGTGGCGAATGGAACCTTCTGTTCCTCTGTGCATCCCAAGATATCGAATATCTTGGTAATTTGCTTGACCCATGTTTTCGCCTTAATCGGGTTCGGCTTTCCTCAGAATTCTGGTGATCCCAACTCTTTGAACTATTTTGTTGTAACAAATCACGCGTTGTTATCATTTCCACCCGTATTTTGTACACGAGTCTTCCTCATCTGATTTTGCATGAGCTGCAAAAAGCTTCTAAATATCCCATCGTTCATCGTCTGATCAGTGGTGTTGTTTACAGGAGAAACATTGTTGTCCCGTTGCACATTCTCCTGATTGGTGATTAAAGGTGTCTCCATAGTCTCACGTACTCCATTGTTAACATTCTCAGTTGCCATTCTCAAATACTACCAGAAAACAAGGGTTAATTAAAGAAATTAATATATCACATAATATCCATATATTCTGACCAATCAACAAATAAGCTTAGGTAGGACACACTAGCGAAGGATTTACTCGCCTCTCCCCGCCTAGTTCTATTCCCCGATCTCCGCGAGAGACCATATCCCTAAGCTCTGATACAAACTATGACGCCCCAAAAATTGATATACATCACCCATTCTGAGTCTCCAAAAACATGGTACAGAAACAACTACAACTATATTAATACAATTGTCATGCAAAATACGACAACACATAAACTATGAGTTAAAATACAAATATTGTCTTCTAGACAATATCCACACTCAAATAAGTCCTCATTGCAATTATTTATACACTATTTTACAAAACAGTGAGGACTATAATAACAACTGCCTTGGAACATCACTCTACACCCCGACTACTTTCCGCTATATTCTCGCTTCCTGAGAAGAAAAATGGAACAAAAAGGAAAAAGGATGAGCTCAACTAGCCCAGTAAAGAATATTATGAGTAAGATAATATAAAACAAATTATCGTTAGTCCTCAACAGGGAAAAATCTGATAGAATATAATAGACAACAAATTTTAGATCAACAACTGCAGCGAAAATAACAATCCATTATAAGAGTTAAGTAGAGAATGAATTCTACTATCTTCTAAGATTTAAAAGTCCATCATCAATATTTTATCCCTGTAACATCAATCAATATACATCTTGAATCAAATATTTATCTTTGCACTACAAGCCAAAGATATTCATTTATATCACCAGTTGGTCATGTTCATCTAAACACTTGTTCATCTTTGCACTACGACCAAAGATATTAAGTAATATCATCATTTTGGACTGAGGATGATGAAAAATATTTTTAAAAAAAATGAATCCAGTGAGACAAAAGAACAAATATTAAGGATTCGTACTTCGATTTATCCATGTTCAAAAATACCCCATAACATACCATAGTGGAGTAAAATTTAAGAATAAAGATCAAAACATGGATACAATCAAAGATAGTAACAAAAATAAACATCTGGGACAAGAAGGAGAAAATTTTGTTTTTCGGTGAATAGTGTCGTATACGTGAATAGTGACGTATACGCGAATAGTAACTCTGACACAAAAAGACAAGAATTTCACAAGAAAAATCTTACCAATATTCTGGCATAATGATATTGAAAGAAATAATATCATTTTAAAAAAAATAACATCCCTTACTATTTCAAAATAATAAATAAAGGAAATTCAATTTCATTTATAAAAAGTTTGGGTCTTACATTCGTTCTTTTGAGGCATTTCAATTGAATATTTATGTGAATTGTAGCACCGTGTAGCACCATCTGTCGGGTTGGAAGATACCCGAATTTGGGGGCGTCATAGGTTGGTATTAGATCATTAGGTTATAAAACTTAATGGGGGATTTGAACCTTAAGTCATAACCTTAAGAAGAGTTAAAGAAATAAAAGATGGAAATTAACCCTATAAAAATGCATTATATATGTTATATGTTTTTATTATTCTACTGACGTGTACTAATCAAACTCATTTGTTTTGTTGTAGATGTCAGGAGGAAATGAAATGTATAGAGAAGTACAGGTAGTCAGTGAAGGATCGGTTAATCATATAGAGATTTTACTGAATTCCATAGCAGCAGAGCCCGAAGTTATAGTTGTTGGGTCTGGAGACTCATAAGAGGTGGAGGTAGTGTCCTTTAACCCAATAGCAATCGCAGCAGAGATGGGTCCGAGAGAGTCAATGATGTCATTATTGGGTAGGAACATCCAGTATTGTAAGGAAGTGAAGGAGTTGAAAGAGGAACTCCATGCTGTCTTGGAGGATAAGATAGATGTGGAGTCGATGTGGGAACAGGAACACGACGAGAGAGTTTTAGCCAAGGACAAGGTCCATGAGCTAAAACAGGAGGTCTTTAAGCTCAGGGGGGAGCTAAAGACCAAGAAATAGAAGATAGGGAGAATATCATATATTCATAGGAGTTCTCATGCGGACTTCCAACAGTAGGTAGCTAGCTATCCCATAGAAGCAGGGTAGACGCGGCATACTATCAGTCGTGATATTATCGCCGGTCTCGCCAAGGCAGATTTTGATAATCCCTTAAGGTAGATGTAATCTAGTAGTGGCTAGAGTAGTTTAGATATGTAAAATCCTCTTTTGTATATCAAAGGGTAGTCTTTTGTAAATCCCAATTTTTGGAAAGAGCGGGATAGTAATGTAATCATCTTAGGCTGTGTAATGTAAACAATGTAGTATTATACTACAATGAATGAATCAATATAAGTTTTTTTCTGGAACATATTGAGTAATGGATGTTGAAGTTATTGCTTAATCTTGAATAATCACTAACTAACAGGAAACGAATAATAATGAAATTTGTTATTTGTTGTAACAACAAAATGCCGCCAAGAAGAGGACCACGAAACCAAGGCGCTAACGTAAATCAACCGAAGGGAGGTCCGGTTAACCTAATGCAGGAATTTGTTAATTTATTAACAGTAGCGTTCAATAGAAATGGGGTTAATATCCCCGTAAATCCTGGAGTAGTACGAGCTATTATGTTTATGGATTTCAAGAGTGTGGGTCTGTTGGAGTTCAAAGGAAATACGGACCCAATAGAAGCCCAAACGTGGGTGAAAGAAATTGAGAAGGCATTTGTCATAGCAAATGTCGACGAGGGTCAGAAGGCTGCCTTTGCAACCTACATGATGAAGGGAGATGCCAACTTTTGGTGGGAGGCCAACCAGGCTAGGGTCGGGATTGAGAATCTCATGTGGGTAAGGTTCAAGGAGATTTTCTTCGAGAACTATTTTCCCACGAGTATGTAGGGGAGAATGGAGATGAGGTTTCTTGATTTGAAACAAGGGGATATGACTGTTCCCCAATACGCTGCCGAGTTTAATGAACTGGCGAGGTTTGCTCCATACTAGATAGAAATCGAGGTTAGGAAGGCACGTCAGTTCGAGCAGGGCTTGAAACCCTGGCTCTATAACCGCATATATGTGTTCCAAAGTACTTTCTTTGGGACCATACTAGAGAAGGAGATAATGGCCGATGGTGGTAGCGAGGCGTTGAGCCAGTACCACAAAGATAAGAAGAATAAGGGGAAAGTTGATGGGGGAGTAAAGATAGAAAGTGGTAGTGGGAATGGCGAGGGACAGAAGCAGAAAGTATTTAACTCTGGGAATATTAGAGTGAAGCAAAGAGAACCAAAGAGAAGGATGAAGGCCTGCAAGACCTATTGGAAGACTCATTTAGGAGTCTGTCTCAAGGGGAAGGTCGTATGCTATAACTGTGGATAGGAGGGGTGCATTTTGCCTAACTTTCCAAGTTCGAAGAAGAACCACGGATGCTTTGTATATGGGTCAACTGACCACATAGCAAAGAACTACTTGAAAAAGGGGACGGACGGGAACAAGGGCGCCAATAGCTGTAAGTTAGCTATTGGTGGTCCAGCGATGACGGGTAGGCCGATGGCTCGTACCTTTAACATGACAGTCCAAGATGCAGTTGCATCAGGGGACGTAGTCGCAGGTATTATTCCGATCAACGACCTAAATGCTTATGTGCTGTTTGACTCGGGTGCTACTTGTTCGTTTATAGCATGTGATTTTCCTAGACAATTAGGATTACTTCCTGAAAAGTTACCAATACCTTTAAATATTAAGGTAGCAAACGAAAAGATAATTCCTGTTAAAGATATTCATAGGAGTTGTTGTGTAAACATACGGGGTTGTACATTATCGGTAGATTTGATATCGATAAAGTTAGGAGAATTCAATGTAATTCTTGGAATGGATTGGTTGGTTAACCATGGGGAAATTATAGATTGTCAAAAGAAATGTGTGAATATTAGAACGTTGAGACAACCTCAGATAGTATTTTACGGTAATAAATAGTCGGGACGTTCGTGTTTTCTTACAGTGACACAAACTAGGAAATTATTGAGAAAGGGGTGTGTAGGTTATCTGTGCCATGTTGTTGATAACCAGAGAGTGGGAGCGACCATGGAACAAATACCTATAGTGAGTGAATTCATGGATGTATTTTCAAGTGAATTGTCGGGTCTTCCACCAGATAGGGAGACCAAGTTCGTAATAGACATTGTGCCAAGAGCGGAACCAGTTTCTAGGGCACCGTATCGTATAGCGCCAGTGGAGATGAAGGAGTTGATGGTACAGTTGCAAGAACTGTTGGACAGGAAGTACATACAACTGAGTGTGTTACTGTGGGGAGCACTGGTACTGTTTGTCAAGAAGAAGAACGGATCGTTAAGACTTTGTATCGACTACCAAGAGTTGAACAAGTTGACGATAAAGAATAAATACCCATTGCCCAGGATCGATGATCTTTTTGATCTGTTGAAAGGGGCAAAGATTTTTCTAAAATAGATTTTCGGACGGGGTATCACCAGTTGAAGGTTAGGAAGGAGGACGTACCCAAGACAGCATTTAGAACTCGTTATGGTCATTACGAGTTTCTGGTGATGTCATTTGGGTTAACTAATGCACCAGCAGCATTTACGGATATGATGAACAGAGTGTTCAAACAATATTTGGACAAGTTTGTCGTGGTGTTTATCGATGATAATCTAGTCTATTCTAAGAAGCCAGAAGATCATGCTGAACACCTAAGAATAGTGTTAGAAACACTAAGGAAGGATATGTTGTATGCGAAGTTCACTAAGTCTGAATTTTGGCTAGAAAATGTGCAATTTTTAGGGCATGTCATTGACCATGAAGGGATTTCAGTAGATCCAGCGAAGGTGGAAGCCGTGATGAATTGGGAATAACCAAAAATGCCGACTGAGGTGCGGAGTTCCTTAGGTTAGCGGGTTACTATCAGAGATTCATTCAGGATTTTTCAAAGATAGCTACTCCGTTGACTAACTTGACAAGGAAGACGGTGAAATACGCGTGGACTGAGAAATGCGAGGACAGTTTTTAAGAACTGAAGAAGAGGTTAAGTGACGCGCCTATTTTGTCATTACCCGATGACACAGGAAATTTTGTAGTTTATAGCTGTGCTTCGCATAGAGGAATTGGTTGCGTGCTCATGCAACATGGCAAAGTCATTGCGTATACATCACGGCAGTTGAAGGATTATGAGAAAGTTTACCCTACTCATGATCTGGAACTAGCCGCGGTAGTGTTTGCCTTAAAGATATGGCGACATTATCTTTACAGGGAAAATGGTGAGATATACACGGACCATAAGTGTTTAAAATATATCTTCACAGAAAAGGAGTTGAATATGAGGCAGATGAGATGGTTGGAGTTGATAAAGGATTACGACTGTGAAATCCTGTACCACCCTGAAAAAGCCAATGTAGTTATCGATGCCTTGAGTAGAAAGGGTCAGGAGAAGTTGTCTATGTTAACGGTTCAAACTGAGTTAATAATAGAGATGGCTAGGATGGAGATAGAAGTGAAGTTGCCGAGTAAATCGGGGCAGAGACTGTTTGAGATGGAGATTCAATCTACCATCGTAGAGAGAGTCAAGGAGGTGCAGCTCAAAATTGATGAGTGTGACCAGATGAAGAAACGATTAACCAATGAAAAAGATATTAAGTACAGTCTTGATAATGAGGGATTATTAAGATTTGAAGGAAGAATTTGGGTTCCGAATGAGACAAAATTAAAGGAGAAAGTATTATAAGAGGTTTATAGTTCGAGGTACTCGATTCATCCTGGTAGCACTAAGATATATCAAGACATTCGACAGAGTTTTTGGTGGCCAAACATGAAGAGAGAGATAACCGAGTATGTAAGTAGGTGCTTGACTTGTCAGAAAGTTAAAGTTGAACATCAACGACCTAGTGGCTTATTATAGTCATTGGAAATTTCGGAGTGGAAGTGGGAGCATATCACGATGGACTTTGTTGTGGGACTCCCGACTACTTAGAAGGGGTATGATGCGATTTGGGTAATAGTGGACCGGTTGACGAAGTCGGCTCACTTTTTGCCAATAAAGATTAAGTATAACTTAGACCAATTAGCTAAACTTTATGTTAAGGAAGTCATTTCCAGACATGGAGTACCAGTCTCAATTGTGTCAGATCGTGACCCATGATTCACATCAAACTTTTGGAGAAGTCTGCAAGAACAGTTGGGAATGCAGCTGAAGTTGAGTACAGCGTATCATCCCCAAACTGATGGACAGAGCGAGAGGAAAATTCAGACGTTAGAAGATATGTTGAGATCTTGCATCCTAGATTTCAAAGGTAGTTGGGATGATCATCTTTCATTAGTAGAGTTTGCGTATAACAACAGTTATCATTCAAGCATAGGCATGCCGCCTTACGAAGCCTTGTACGGAAGGAAATGCAGAACACCATTATATTACGATGAAGTGGGAGAACGCCGAATGCTAGGACCAGAATTGGTGCAGTAAATAGCGGATGTAGTGAAGCTAATACGAATGCAATTGGTAGCAACTCAAGATAGACAAAGGAAGTTTATAGATTTGCATCGAGTAAATATGGAGTTTGAAGTAGGCTCATCTGTATTTCTAAAGGTATCTCCCTGGAAAGGAAAGATACGCTTTGAAAAGAAGGGAAAGTTAAGTCCCAGGTTTATAGAACCTTTTAAAATATTTAAAAAGGTGGGAGGGGTAGCATACATGTTAGCCTTACCTCCAGACCTAGAACGAATACATAACGTGTTTCATGTATCGATGTTACGTCCTTATAAGCCAGATTATATGAACGTAATAGAGTATGAGCCTATTCTTATTGAGAAGGACTTAACATACGAAGAGTTGCTGATTCAAATCATCGATAGAAAAGAGCAAGTTATGCAGAACAAAGTTATACCTTCTGTGAAGGTGTTATGGAAAAACCACGATGCCAAAAAAGCAACGTGGGAATTTAAAGAAAAGATGAAGAAGAATTACCCTGATTTGTTTATGTAATTTTTTTGTTAGCCAGATCCTGAGGACAAAATCCTTATAAGGGGGAGAGAGTGTAACGCCCTAGAAAATAGAACAATTTGTAAAATAATTTTATCTAATTTAATAATGAATAAAATTATATTATTTGTTATTATTATGTGTTAGTAAGATGAATGTCGTTCTATAACTTAGAAATGTCGAAAAGTCGTAGTATTTTAACTACGTGAAGGAATTTAAGTGTTTGAATTTCCAAGACGAAAATAAAAGTTTTTCGAGAAATTTTTTGAAAAACACTATTCACTCATTTCTGCTCGGGAATGATTTTTGAATTTTTGAGAAATACGTAACGATAGGATATTGAGGTGGGATGAATTATGTAATAATAATTCAAGTATGGAAAACGTAATATTTCGCCTGCGAACTTAATTTGAGAACGTTAGGGAAAATAAAGCGTTAGAAGTTAATGTGTTGATCGTATGATACGTATGTATTGTACGAGGTATTGAATACTAGTATGATACGAAGTATTATATGAGTAAGTATGAATGATGGAATATCGTATATTAGGAATTAGTATACGAGTTAGAATACGGGAATAATACGTAAACAATACGTTATAAGGCTTTAAGCCGATCGTAGTGGACTTGTAGGATTGTGTAGTAAATGGTTAAGTCCAATAGAATTTAATGTGCAAGCCCAAGTGTTTGTCAATTAGAAGCCCAAAAGCCCAAAGCTTAAGTTAAACAATTTAAACCTAAGCCCAATGTAATAAACCAATGGACTAGGGTGATCCATGGGGCAACCCATGGGTGATCTTGGTGCCCAACCCATGTTGTGGTGACCAAGATATTGTTGTGATGGCCAAGTAAAGTAAGTGGTGAACAAGTATACTTAGGGATTAAGTAATGAATAGTAAGGAGGATTGTTAAGGAGGTGGGATGACTTAATGACCGATTTACCCTAACTTAGGAAATCCTTTAAATAGAGGAAGAGTTAGATCATTTGTTGTTTGTTATTTTCATCCAACATAATACAACTTAAGTGTTAGAGAGAATAAGCACATATAACTTAGACTTTCATTTGTTTCAAGAAGAAGAAAAGCTAGTTCATCAAGGGAAAGACTCTTGTCCAATAATCTTCCATCTCTTTCATAGTAGCTTGATAGTGAAGTGATGGTACATGTATATTAAGAAGAAAAGAAATTGATTAATCAATGGACTTAAGCCATATAAGTCGTGAATAAGCACTTTATTCATAAATAAGCACTTTATTCATAAATAAGCTATGAACTAAGAAAGAAGTTGTAAGATTTGTAACATGTTAACATGAATGAAGTTAGTTTGATTAATAAGATGTAAGGATGTTGGTAAAAGGACTTAAATTATCATAAGTCATGGGAATTAAAACTATAAGTAGTTTATACTTTGATAAGTTAAAAACTCATGAAGAATAAGCCATAACTTAACATGAAAATAAGTTATTGTAATATATAGGTTGAGATGTCTATTTGATAGATTGAATCCATTTGGAATAATGAACAAATCATAAGTAACGAACTTATGTCGGAATTCACGCGATTGGACGATAATCGTTGAATTCATAAAATTCTTGGAATGGAAGTTAAATTTTGTTATTGAGCTCGAAAATGTTGGTTTTTGATGGAGACAAGTCTTATTTGGCATTATAGAGTTGCGGACTTGAAAATGATCAAATTCTGTCTTAGAACAAACAAACGAGCGTTGAACGTTCACAAACGTTTATCGTTTTCGTTTAAAATGTACCAATAGGTGAATTTTGTGTTACCAAAGTTGAAAATATAAAATTCTTGCATGAACACGTAGAGTGTGTGATTTGTGAACTAATGGCTTTTGAACGAACCAATTCGGACTTATAACGAAGAAGTTACGAGCCCGGGAATCTCACAAAGTTAAAAATCTATGAAAATTATCTGGTGCACAGAGCGGCGCCGCGGTGCCAGCCCAAGGCCAAATATGTGGCACTGCAGCGCCGAGCATGGCCGAGAGAAGCTGTGACCTACTGTAGTTTCACGCCGCGGCGCGACCTGGGGAGCAAAGAGTGGCGCCGCAGCGCCGGGTTCGACCCTCAGCCACTGTTAACTTGCGCCGCAGGGCGACTTAATGAAAGGAAGCTAGCGCCGCAGCACCAGCCTTAGAGTTTGCATAGTGAAGGGAGATTATTAAAACAACAAAAAGGTTAATTAATAACAAATGAACTACAACTAAATGTAACATTGTTTAAGACATTGTTAAACTTTAAGTATGATAACTAAAGGTTGAAAATAATCAATCGAACATGAACGTAATGACAATGTAAACTATAGCGGCAAGCCGAAACCAATAGTAACAAATGAATGCATATAACAGTAGCAGACGCTAAAGGCAAATGTTCTAACCCTTGTTTCAGTTCAATCTGTACCAGCTTTGTGATTCATGTATTCTAATGTATGAACTAATGTCTGATGAAGTCCAAGTCAATTCTTTAGGATAGACTTACGATATGTTGGATTTCTTATAATCTATCAAAGTATTGTCAATATTTTACCAAACTGTATTGGTGTGGTTTTCAAATGAAGACTGACTATGCTAAAATGTCTTGTCGTCAAACGACAGACACGTGAGGTTGCCATAACTTAAACGTACATATGTTTAATGAATGTAGTGTTGATCAACATTGAGTACTATAGGCTGATCACCTAGATGTGCTCATAAGCTATGTCGGACTTACGGACTTAGTGTCGAAATGTCCTTTTCAAAGAAATTATGAAATGCTCATGATCTGGGACAAGAATTGATGTTTTACTGAATATTGTCATTGTAAAACATTTTGAAGGAAAAGAAGTGTTATTTTGAATTATCGATAGTACTTCATAACTATTGTTCAGTTAGTGAAGATATACTATTCGTATGTTTCAAGCATGCTATTTATTAAAATTGTTATACTTGTTGAGCTTGTTATGCTCGCTCTTACTTTAACCATATGAATGCAGCTAGACCGAACAGACCGAAGGATCCGACAAGGATAAAGGGAAGGCTAAGGTGAACCCGTAGATTACCTATGTAATAGTATAGGTTTATAATGATAATATTTGATATTATGACAAGGACAAATGTAACAGTTATAAAAAAAACTTGGGGAATGGTAACATTGTTTTAGAATATATATAAGACATATTTGTTCTTTTAAGGCATTTTAATTGAATGTTTATGTGAACTGTAGCACCGTGTAGCACCATTTATCGGGTTGGAAGATACCCGAATTTAGGGGCGTCACAAAATGGACCCGACCACCTTGATTTTAGCTTGCCTAGGAACAACCTCAACCATGAGTTGAATAATAGGACTGATTGCCCCGGCTCAAATGTTCTTGGTATTATTTTTTTGTCGTGCCATTTCTTGACTTTTTCTTTATATAACTTAGGGTTCTCGTAAGCTTGAAGTCGGAATTCTTCGAGTTCATTTAACTGAAGTAACCTCTTTTTACCCGCAGCTGCTTGATCAAAATTAAGTTTCTAAATTACCCAGTATGCTTTGTGTTGTAACTCGACGGGTAGGTGACAAGCTTTCCTGTATAGTAATTGATATGGTGACATTCTAATTGGTGTTTTGTACGCAGTCCGGTAGGCCCATAGTGCATCATCCAACCTAAGTGGCCAATCCTTTCTATTTGGGTTTACTACCTTCTCCAAAATTCTCTTTACCTCCCTGTTTGAAACTTCAGCTTGCCCACTTGTTTGGGGATGATATGTTATAGCTACCTTACGGTTGACCCCATACTTTGTCAAGAGAGCTGTAAACGATCTGTTGCAGAAGTTACTACCTTCATCACTTATAATAGCTCTTGGAATGCCAAATCTTGTAAAAATATTATTCTGCAAGAATTTGAGAACCACCTTGGCATCCTTAGTGCGGAGTGCTACGGCTTCAACCCATTTTGATACATAGTCCACAACGAGCAATATGTACTAATTTATGAATGATGATGGGAATGGCCCCATAAAATCGATGCCCCAAACGTCAAAAATTTCAACTTCCAAGATTGTTTGTAGTGGCATCTCATTCCTTTTCGATATGTTTCCCACCCTTTGACATCTATCACAACTTTTAACAAATTGGTGAGCGTCCTTAAATAATGTAGGCCAATAAAACACGGCTTGAAGCACTTTTGCCGCTGTTCTCTCAATACCATAATGTCCCCCATATGCCGATGAGTAACATTCATGCAATATGTTCTTCACTTCACTAGAGGGCACACACCTTCTAATCATCTTATCTGTGCACTGTTTGAATAGGTATGGCTCATCCCACATATACCACTTGATGTCATGTAGGAATTTCTTTTTCTGCTGGCGTATAAGATCTGGTGGAAGGATGTTGCTCACTAGATAATTCGCGAAGTCCACGTACCATGGAAATTTTGTATTGCTCCCAAACAGTTGCTCATCCGAAAATGTATCATTAATTACACATCTATCCTCTTCATTTCTACCCTAATTTTCCAGCCTCGATAAGTGGTCTGCAACTTGATTTACGTATCCTTTCTATCTTTTATTTCCAAATCAAATTCTTGTAGAAGGAGAATCCATCTGATAAGGCATGGATTAGCATCGTTTTTCGAAATTAAGTACCGAATGGCTGGGTGATTCGTATAAACTACAACCTTTGTTCCGATCAAATATGCCCAGAATTTATCGAACGCATATACCACTGCAAGTAATTCTTTTTCCATAGTTGTGTAGTTCATTTGAGTCTCCGTAAGTGTCTTACTTACATAATATATGGCATGAAATACCTTCTCTCGGCGTTGACCCAAAACAGCCCCAACTGCATAGTCGCTTGCATCACACATTAACTCGAAGGGCATATTCCAATCCGGTGCGATGATAATTGTAGCTGTAGTCAATTTCTTCTTCAGTAGCTCAAATGCCAACTTACACTCCTCAACAGACTTAAAAACTGAATCCTTCTCTAAAAGACTGCACAAAGGTTTTACAATTTTAGAGAAGTCTTTTATAAATCTCCTGTAGAACCCAGCATGTCCCAAAAAACTTTGACTTCCTTTGACTGAACTCGGTGGAGGAAGCTTTTCCATCGTTTCCAACTTTACTTTATCAACCTCTAATCCTTGAGCAGAGACGTTGTGCCCCAACATTATGCCTTCTTCAACCATAAAGTGACACTTTTTTCAGTTAAGTACCAGATTCGTGTTTGTACATCTCTGTAAAACCATTACCAAATTCTCTAGACAGGCATCAAAATCATCCCCATAGACAGAAAAGTCGTCCATGAAGACTTCCACATTTTTTTCCACCATGTCCGAGAAGATGGCCATCATACACCTTTAGAAGGTAGCGGGTGCATTACACAAGCCGAATGACATTCTCCTGAATGCGAATGTACCGTATGGGCACGTGAAAGTAGTCTTCTCTTGATCTTCAGGTGCGATGACGATCTGATTATAACCCAAATATCCATCCAATAAGCAGTAGTACTCATGTCCCGCTAATCTGTCCAACATCTAATCGATAAAGGGCAAAGGAAAGTGATCTTTACGGGTTGCCTTATTCAACTTCCTATAGTCCATGCAAACCCTCCAACCAGTCACTGTCCTTATCGAAATTAGCTCATTGTCATCATTCTGTACCACGGTCATTCCTCCCTTTTTTGGAACACATTGAACCAGACTGACCCACTTACTATCGGAAATTGGGTAGATTATACCCGCGTCCAACCATTTTAGGATTTCTTTCTTCACTACTTCTTTCATAATTGGGTTGAGCCGTCTCCATTGCTCCACTGTCGGTTTTGCATCGTCTTCCATCAGAATTTTGTGCATGCAAAAGGATGGGCTGATTCCCTTGATATCCGCAATTGTCCATCCTATAGCCAATTTGTGGTCTCTAAGCACTCTCAGCAACTTTTCTTCCTACAATTCGTTAAGTACAACAGAAATAATAATAAGTAAAGTCTTAGAATTACCTAAATATGCATACCTGAGGTGTTTAGGTAGTGGATTTAGCTCAAGAGCAGGTGGCTCCTCCAATGATGGTTTCATTCTGGTTGTGGCTCCTCCAATGATGGTTTCATTCTGGTTGTGGCTCTTTCCTCCGTTTGCAATGGTTCAAATGGTACTTTGAATCTGGTAACTCGTGGCAGGGAGTCTAGCATCTGCAAATAATCCACAAATTCCAGATCATCTAATTCTTCATCTCCCAACAATGTCGTTTCCAATGGATCGTTAACCAAACTTTTACCCATGTCTTCGTTGATTATATGATCAATGATATCCATCCTGAAACACTCTTCTTCATATGTAGGGAATTTTATGGCCTTGAAAACATTAAACTTTACTTCTTGATCTTAGACCCTCATCGTTAGTTCACCTTTTTGTACGTCGATGAGTGTCCTACCCGTAGCCAAGAAAGGTCACCCTAGGATAATTGGGATGTTCTTATCTTCCTCAAAATCCAAAATTATGAAATCTGCGGGGAATATAAACTTGTCAACCTTGACCAAAATGTCCTCTATAATGCCTCTCGGGTACGTGACCGACCTATCCGCCAACTGCAATGAGATGTTCGTAGGCTTTGGAGCTGGTAGACCTAATTCAGTATAAACTGATAATGGCATAAGGTTCACGCTTGCTCCCAAATCATATAAACACTTGTTAAAAATCATGTTCCCAATTGTGCACGGAATGGTGAAACTCCTCGGGTCTTTCAACTTCGATGGCAACTTTCATTGTAAAACCGCACTACACTCCTCTGTTAATGCCACTGTTTCGAAATCTTCCAACTTCTTTTTCTTGGACAAAATCCCTTTCATGAATTTTGCATAACTTGGCATCTGCTCTAGAGCTTCTGCGAAATGGATGTTAATATGAAGTTTCCTAAAAACTTCCAAAAATGTTGCGAACTGCTTATCTAATTTTTCCTTTTGGACTCTCTGTTAAAACGGCGGTGGAGGATACACAACTAGGTTGTCATCTAACTTTGTTTGCTCAACTTGCTTATCCTCACCCTATTTTTCTTTAACCAGTTTATTCTCATCAACTTTTTCATCCGTTCTCACTGAATTTTCTGCACTTTTCCCATCTAGATGTATTCCACTTCTCAAGGTGATTGCCTGACACTGTTTATGATTTTCCTTCAAATTTTTTTCGGTGTCACTTTGTAGAGTCCCTTGCGATCTATTGTCAATGCTAGAGCAATTTGTCCTATTTGATTTTCCAAATTCTTGATGGCTAACTCTTGCGATTTCATGACCATTGCTTGGTTTTTTATAGCTGCCTCGTTGCTTGTTATATACTTTGACAATAATTCCTTTAAATCTGATTTCCTTTCTTGATGTTGAGCTAGTTGTTGTTGATTCTGAAATCCTGGGGGATAAGATGGGCATGGAGCCTGCTGATGCTGATTATTGCTCCACGAAAAGTTAGGATGATTCCTATTCCCCAGATTGTATATATTCTGGTACGTATTCTATGGAATTCTTTTGTAGCTATCCAAAAATTGCACTGACGCTGGGTTAATTGCACATTGATCTGTAGGATGTTCACCTACGTACAATTCATAAATAACTGCAACTTGTTGTGGTTGTACCCCTGACCAAGCATCGAACTTCTTAGCGAGTACTGAAATCTGTGTTGTTATTGTCGTCACTCCATCTACCTCTAACACTCTAGCGACCGTAGGTTGTGTCATTCTTGCTGTGGGCCATTGATAATTGTTAGCTACCATTATCTCTATTAACTGATACGCATCCTCATAATTCTTTGCCATAAAAGCTCCACCCAAAGCTGCATCAATACTGGTCCTAATATTCCCATGTAATCCATTGTAGAATGTGTTCATCTGCAACCACTTAGGAAATCCATGATGTGGGCATTTTTCTGACCAATTCTTTGTATCTCTCTCATGCCTCGTACAATGATTCCCCATGTTGCTGATCAAACATAGTAATCTTATTTCTCATCTTTGCAGTCTTCGTTGGCGGGAAAAATTTAGCTAGAAATTTTTGAGCCAGGTCATCCCATGTCGTTATTGAACCTGATAGTAGAGAGTGTAACCAACTTTTCGCCTTGTCCCGCAGAGTGAATGGGAACAAGCAAAGTCTGACTACTTCATCTGACACCCCATTGTATTTAAACGTGTCGCATATCTTCAGAAAGCTGATCAAGTGTTCATTCGGATCATCATTCGCTAATCCCCCCAACTGAACCGAGTTTTGGATCATCTGAATAGTCCCAGGCTTAATCTCGAACGTGTTCGCAGCTATAGTAGGCCTGGTGATACTCGACTACAGCTCAGTCACCTTGGGTGTAGCAAAGTCCTTCAACGCTTTCTGGTCTTCAGCAGCTATTGCTTCTTCTTTTTCAGAATTTTCGAAATCGTCCCTCGTTTCCTTGATTCACTTACTTAGCCTTTGAAAGAGTCTCTCAATGTCGTCCTCAAAAGGAAGTAAGTCTGGATTTTTGGATCGAGTTTACATAGATCAACTTTTAAAACCTGAAATAAGACGAACAAAACAACAAACAAATAAAAAAAAATATTTAAGTAAAACTGGACTAATTTAACTGATATTGCAAAATGTTTAAAATCTATACTAAAGTCCCCGGCGACGGCGCCAAAAACTTGTTGGGTAAAATCTAGTTATGCATAACACGTAAGTATACGTAATCAACAAGTAATATAATAGTAAGTAGAGTATCGTTCCCTCAGAGACTTTAATAAGAAATTAACTCTCACAATTACCAATTTCCTATTAATCCTAATTTTATTAAACTAATCAAGTTCCAGTTTGTAATTAAAAGTATTAAAAAAATATTAAAATCACCAAACAACCAACAAACCCTAAAAAACTGAATTTTCAAATAAATAATGGAGAATTAGGCTTTCGACTTCACTCTAAGCATCACTATGATTATTACACCTTTATTCCAGTTTAATTCACTATCCCAGTTTATTAATCAAGAACATGAAAATAGAACTAGCCACCTCTCAATGTACTAATACCGTATTAACTCAAATCCACAATTTAGATAGAATTAAGTTAAACACCTTAATTAACTAACTCACTATATCTCTATATGAATTACAATTAAATAAGGTTTAAGTTCAAGCTCTTTATCTGATTACATTAGATGTCAAGCATACCTCTACCCTAACATTCATCAAGATTCTGTTCATTCATAAAATTTAAGAACACATGCTATATTAACTAAGTATAGACTCGTATTTCCTCTCTCGAGTCCATACAAGTCCACAACAAATTGTTGATCAGGCAATTCACAAATT
Source organism: Panax notoginseng (assembly GCA_016801055.1). NCBI lineage: Eukaryota > Viridiplantae > Streptophyta > Magnoliopsida > Apiales > Araliaceae > Panax > Panax notoginseng. The sequence goes on along the minus strand of CM029013.1, from coordinate 230,003,467 downwards.
CAAGCTCAAATTAATATAGATAAACTGGATAATAGCTTATTAAACTGAAAATTAAAGTAACATAATCATCGTTCCTCTTAAAGATCCGTCATAAGCCTAAAAAGTAATTTAGTTCACCATCAAGGAAATAATAACTAAATAAATTAAAGATATCATCCTTCCAATTACAAATATAAAACTAAAGAAGAATAATAATGCATAACACCCTTCACTTTAGCCTTAATTCGCAATCGATATGAACGTTCCTTCAAAATCTTCACTCCAATGCTAGCTATGAAAATCTGTCCTTAATCTCTGTTAATTGCCTTCCCTTCCCCTTGATATTGTTGTTTTCGATGTAGTTATATGTTTTCACACACAATCTGAGTGCAATCCTTCACCATCAAGAGTCCCAAAGCAATACAAGTACTAAAGTCCACATTCTAGCAGTGTTTCAAACAAGCAAGGACGTCTCAGATTTGGCACCCCCAGCCCCGGCGGGGGTATTGGCTTATTACACACCTGCCCCGGCAGGCTTATCTCCTGTAATCTGGTGTTGAAAACCCCCCGCCCCGGCGGGGGTATTAGGCTTAAATAGGCCCACCCCGGCGGGCTAGGCTCCTGTCAACTGACTTCCTTAAGCTCAGATCTTACTCAATTCTTGCCACAATGCACCTTAAATCCATCCTTATTGATCAATTCCAACACCACCATACCTACACAATAAAAGACACAAAATAAATAAAAACAAACATAAAAATAAGGAATTAACATCGATTAAGCTTGAATTAGGGACCGATTCGCGGGTATAAAACCCACTTATCACTATTCATGACAAAAATTAATTTCTTTTCGGTCCAAATTATTTTTGATACAATATTATTCTTGACTTTTACTCCACAAAGCAGTATCTTGTTGACAATTTGGACATTATTAAATTCTGGATAAATTAAATTATAAATCTTTAAAAATTTATCCTTTGCTTTCTTTTAACTGAATTCTTATATTATTGTCATTATCCTCATGCTTATATTGTGATAAAAGTTTCCTTGGCCCGTAGTGCATAGATGGACTTGATATGATTATGACCAGGAATATTCGGTATAATCATGACCATAATGTTATAAATGACGTGGTAAAAGTCTTCATTGGCCCGTACTGTATTGATGGACAGTTGTTGGCTTGATCATGACCATTGATGAAAACACAAATATCCTTGGCCTGTAGTGCATGGATAATTCGTGGTCATGATACTAATGAATATTCTTGGCCTGTAGTGCACGCATAATTCAGTGATGTGGATTATTTATTAAGTTGAGTCTCAGTGATAAAATTGATGATAAACTTTTTAAATCATAGAAGATAGTAGATATCATGCTCTACTTGACTCTTCTAATGGATTGCTTGTTCCGCTGCAGTTATACTTGATGTTTGTTAAATTTTATCAGTTTAACACTGTTGAAGTCTAATGATAATTTATTATGCATTATCTTAGTCATAATATTTTTTACTGGACTAGTTGAGCTCACCCTTTGCTTTCATTGTTCTCTTCAGGAAATGAGAATATAGCTGGGACTAGTCGGGGAACAGAGTGATGGTCTAGATGTTTGCATTAGTAGTCCTCATTATTCTGTGAAATAGAGTGATAATAAATGTAATGAGGACTCTATTTGAGTTTGAATAATGTCTAGAAGACAATATTCGTATTAAAACTCTCAGCTTATGTTTTGTCATATTTTACACGACATTTTATAATTAAGTTGTATTTGAATTCTGTAACATGTATTTGGCTACTCAAGATGGGTGATGTATACCTATTTTAGGGGCGTCACAGTTGGTATCAAAGCTTAGGGATATGATCCCTAATTAAGATGTGAGACTAGAACTAGGAGGGGAGAGTCGGGTAATTCCTTCGCTAGTATGACCTACCTAAGTTTATTTATTATTTAATTGGTCGGTCAGAATATAGGGATATTATGTTGCATGTCAATTATCCCTTGTTTTGTGGCAGTATTTGAAAATAACATCCGAGAATGTTGAGAATAGCAATGGAGCACATGAGACCGTTGAATCACCAATGATCAATAATCAGGATAATGTGCATCAGGAATGAAACAAACCTTATGCAAACAATAACACCGACCAAATGATGAACGATGGAATGTTTAGGAGCTTTTTGCAATTCGTACATCATTAGGCAAGAGAAACTCCTATTCAAAATGTAGGTGGAAACACTGGCAACTCTTGAACGGTCACCGCTAAGCAATTCAAGGAGCTGGGACCACCAAAGTTTTTGGGAAAGTCAAAACCACTTAAGGCAGAGATGTGGATAAAGCAGATCACCAAGATATTTGATGTCTTGGGATGCTCTGAAGAGTAAAAGGTTCCCTTTACCACCTTCATGTTGCGAGGGGAGGTAGATCATTGGTGGGAATCTGTAAAATGTACCCAGCCTGCCGCACTGAAGATGTCTTGGGAGAAGTTCCAAGAACTGTTCAACGATAAGTACTTTCTCGAAAGTATTCGTCACATGAAGGAAGTAGTGTTCATCAAGCTGGAGCAAAACAATATGACTGTGTCGCAGTAAGAAGCTAAGTTTGTCGAGTTGTTCCAGTTTGCATCCCACTTGGTTGATAATGAGGAGAGAATGACGCAGATGTTTCTAAGAGGTTTGAAACCCGAGATACGTAAATACCTCATTTTTCACAAACTTTGCTTGTATTCAGATGTTATGAATAGGGCACAGTTATTGGAGAGTGATAATAAGTCAACCCAACCAAGAGAGAGCAGCTGGCCAAATGATAATACAAGTGGTAGTAGTCATCGAAGTGGTGACAACAAACGTGGGGGGAATCAACATGCCAGAAATGGTGACCACTTCGGTGGTAATCATGGCCAGGATAATAAAAGTGGAAATTTTAAGAAAATGAGATTCAACAATGATGGAAAGACATCAGCACCAGCACCCGTTGTTAAGGAAGGAGAACGACCACCTATCATATGCTTTAAATGCGGAGGGGAGGGACACATCAGTCCAAATTGCATACAGCAGACCAAAACGTGTTACAATTGTGGAAGAGAAGGTCACCTAACTCAATTTTGTCATGCAGGGAAGCCAAGTCCAGCTGGGACGGAGGCACCAAAGGCCATCCCAGAGAAGTCAAAGCTAGTAGTTCAAGGGAGAGCGTTTGTCGTGACTTCCCAAAAAGTAAGGAACCCGAACGAGGTCATCACGGGTAAGCTAATCATAAAATCTAGCGAAGTATATACCTTATTTGATACCAGTTCTACCCATTCTTTTATTTCTCCTACTTGTGCTCAACGTTTAAATTTAACTCTAGAGAAATTGGACTTTGACTTATCTGTTGAAACTCCGTTGGGAGAAACCTTCTTTACATCTACTGTTTATAAGTCTTCTTTGGTTCAAATCGGTACCCTCACATTACCTGTCGATCTTATTTCCTTAAAAATACTTACATTTGATGTGATTTTAGGAATTGATTGGTTAACTACTCATCATGCAAAAATAGATTATTTTTGTAAGGTTGTTAGCTTTCATATTCCTAACTAACCTATTATACAAATTCAAGTAACCAAACCACTAAAGTCAATTACTGTCATATCAAGCCATAAAGTTATTCATTTATTGAAAAACGGATGTCAAGCTTTCTTGGCCCATGTCAAATATTTAAACAAAAATACGTTAGATTTGAATGATATTCCTATTGTTAATAAATTTCTTGACGTATTCCCTTAAGAACTTCTTGGCCTACCCCCAGAGCGTGAAATTGAGTTTGGTATTGACCTTGAACCCGGTACAAAACCCATTTCCAAAGCCTCATATCGAATAACTCATATTGAACTTCGAGAGTTAAAAATCCAACTGCAGGAGTTGTTAGACATCGATTTTATTCGTCCTAGTACGTCTCCTTAGGGTGCTCCTATTCTATTCATAAAGAAGAAAGATGGGAGTATGCGACTTTGTATTGATTATCGGAAGTTGAATCATGTCACCATAAAAAATAGGTACCCGTTGCCTCACATTGATGACCTGTTTGACCAGTTTCAAGGCGCCAAATTCTTTTCAAAGATCGATCTTCATTCTGGATATCACCAGTTAAAGATTAAAACTGATGACATTCCAAAGACTGCTTTTAGAACTAGGTACGGGCATTGTGAATTCCTAGTCATGTCTTTTGGATTGACTAATGCTCCTGCTGCCTTCATGGACATGATAAACTGAGTATTCAAGGAATATTTGGATCATTTTGTGGTTGTCTTTATTGATGACATTCTCATATATTCTAAAAGACATGAAGATCATGAGCAACACTTGAGGCTGATACTCCAAAAGCTTCGTGAGAACAAGTTATATGCCAAGTTAAAGAAATGCGAGTTCTGGCTTGAGGAAGTAGCATTCATTGGGCACGTGATATCAAATCACAGAATATCTATTGACCCAGCGAAGATTGAAGCAATTCAAAGCTGGGAGCAACCTAAGTCAGTGACCGATGTACGTAGCTTTCTGGGCTTAGCTGGTTATTATCGGAGATTCGTGGAAGGATTTTCTCAAATCGCTACTCCATTAACTCAGCAAACTCAAAAAGATACAAAATTCGGTTGGAGCGAGGAATGTGAGAAGAGTTTTTAAGAACTCAAGAGGAGACTCATTTCAGCATCTGCTCTGATAATACCATCTGGCTCAGAGGGATTTGTCATCTATAGTGTTGCTTCAGGCAAAGGGTTAGGATGTGTTCTCATGCAACATGGGAATGTCATAGCCTACGCCTCACGACAACTCAAAGAATATGAAAGGAATTATCCTACTCATGATCTAGAGTTGGCTGCAGTCGTTTTTGCACTAAAGATCTGGAGGCATTACCTATATGAGGAGAAGGTGGAGATCTATACGGATCATAAAAGCCTCGAATATTTCTTCACCCAAAAGGAAGTCAACATGCGGCAATGACGTTGGCTTGAGCTATTGAAATATTACAATCATACTATTCAATACCATCTTGGAAAAGCGAACGTGCCACCTGACACATTGAGTACAAGATCATATGTGGGTACAAGTGCGATATTGTCAATGCAAAGGCCCATTTTGTATGACTTGCAAAGGATGGAGATATAATTAAAGACTCCAGGGACCCATATGATGATGGTAAATATACGAGTAGAACTGACTTTAATTGATAAAGTCAAAGCTGCTTAAGCTAAAGACCTGGAGCTGATGCGTATGAGGAAGAAAGTGCAAGAAGGTGTTATTCCGAAAGCAAGAATCGATAAAGAAGGAATACTTCGAGTCAAGTCCAGACTTTGTGTTCCTAATGATCCTGATTTAAAGTACAAAATCATGATGGAGGCGCACAACACACCATTTGCAATCCATCATGGGAGTACTAAAATTTATCGTGATCTTCGACATACATTTTGGTGGAGCAATATAAAGAGAGAGATAGCGAAGTTCATCTAAAGGTGTCTAACTTATCAACGAGTCAAGGTGGAGCATCAAGTGCCAAAAGGTCCATTGCAACCACTTGAAATTCCAGAATGAAAGTGGGAGCATATTACCATGGATTTTGTAACTGGTCTTCCCAAGATTTCTCAAGGTATAGATGTGATTTGGGTCATTGTTGATAGATTGACCAAGTCTACTCATTTCTTACCTATACGAGAAACTTAAACACTTGAACGTCTTGCTCGTATATACATAAATGAGATTGTAAGACTGCATGGTATGCTAATATCCATAGTTTCTGATCAAGACCCAAGATTCACTTCAAGATTTTGGGTTCGTTTGCAAAAAGCTATGGTCACGGATTTAAAATTTAGTTCGGCATATCATCCTCAAGCAGACGGACAATCAGAGAGGACTATTCAAACTCTTGAAGATCTATTAAGACTCTGTGTCCTTAACTTCAAAGGAAGTTGGGACAAATTCTTGCCATTGGTAGAATTCTCCTACAACAACAGTTATCAAGCAAGTATCGACATGGCTCCGTTCGAGGCCTTGTATGGAAGTAAGTGTCGTTCTTCAGTATGTTGGGATGAGGTAGGTGAAGCAACGTTGTTGGGACCGAAATTGGTACACATGACAACGAAAAAGATTCAAAAGATCCGGCAACGTATAAAAACCACTCAAGATCGACAAAAAAGTTATGCTGATCTTCATCGGAAGGACGTGGAATTCAATGTTGGAGAGCATGTGTTGTTACGTGTTGCTCCATGGAAGGGAGTTAAAAGATTTGGAAAGAGAGGAAAGCTCAATCCTTGATTCATTGGCCCATTTGAAATCCTTGATCGAGTAGGAACTGTGGCATATAGACTCGCCTTACTGCCAAGTATGTCTCGTGTTCATAACATTTTTCACATATCTATGTTATGTAAATATGTGGAAGACCCAAACCATATTATTGAGTTAAAACCGGACAAAATAGCAGAAGATTTAACATATGAAGAGGTACCTATTAAAATCTAGGATAAGAAGGAACATATTCTACGCTCTAAGTTTATACCTCAAGTCAAAGTTTTATGGAGAAACCACGACGTTGAGGAAATGACCTGGGAGTTAGAATACGAAATGAAATCAAGGTATTCTCACATCTTCGACATATCAAGTATGTACCGTAATTTTGAGGGTAAAATTTCATAAGAAGGGGAGGTTGTAAGACCCCAACTTTTATAAATAAAGATAAATTTTTCTATAAATATTATTTTTAAATATTAAGGTGTGAATTTGTTATAATGTTATAGTTTTTGGTAATATTTATAAATTTTGCAAAGTAAGTAAGTTGTTATAAAATATTCGATTGGTCGGGGAGTATTCATTTTAACAGGGAATATTCGTACGACGGCACAATCATTGGTGGACCCCGCAACAAAATTACTGTCGGAGTTAGAAAACGACAGAAATATCTTTTTATAAAAATAACGGCAAAAGTTTTACCGTTAATTGTTAAAATACCCGGTGATAAAAGTACAGTAATACGCGTGATTGCATAGTAGCACAAGGTATTGATTATTGATGCTTACGTGAGAAGTCACTCAATTATACTCAATTATTGTTACAGTAATTGCTGCATAGTATCTCACGTTATTTGATTCAATTATTGTCAATATTTTATATATTATAAAATAAATAATTAAGATGACAAGTTATTCATATTATTATTTGCATAATTAACTATGTCTAGAAAGTTCTATCGAAGAAAGGGGTTTAGTCATCTAATTGCGCGCCAATATGGAGAAATCTTTATCGAAAAGCCCCCTCTTTCCTGTGAACGATCTGGTTGTTAATATTGCGAGTTATAATAATAATGAATAAATATTGTTAAAAATATTGAGGGAATTTTTTATGAAGTATTTGTTGTAAATTTTACTTATTATATGGACCCCCACTTATCTATTTTTTAAATTAATCGGTAGAAAGTTATTCAGTGTGTGTGTGTGTGTGTGTGTGTATATATATATATATATATATATATATATATATATATATATATATATATATATATATATATATATTATAAAAGTTGGGGCCCACATGTGATGATGACACATGGTGGGCCCACGTGTGGAGGACTTTTGATGGAGGAAAAAAATCTAAATGTTGTCACGGGGCTTTGGTTTATATATATATATATATATATATATATATATATATATATATATATATATATATATATATATATATATTAAAAGTTTTGTGTTTTATGAAAAATAAAATATATTATATTTTATTATGCATAGTATTTGCATAGTGCATGCATAGTAACAAATGAGAAATCAGATCGTCCGTGATTCTAAAATTCAAATAGTATCATTTCCATTCTCCTATAAATAAGATGCTTAGTTAGAATTGAAAATCACACCAGAATTAGAGAATTCTTCTTCTATAATATTGAGAGTATTTCTTTAGAGTTTAAGGAAGCTTTGAGCGTAGAAAACAGTATTATTTTTCTTCAAGAATATCCCCGCCCTACCAGTCGAAATACTCTTCTTTTTAAGGTAAGGGATGTTATTTTTGTTCTATATTCATATGAAATAATATTTTCTTCCATACTCTATAGTATGTAAGTAATATTATTTCGTTTCAGATTTTGAATTCTACACTGATTTTGTTAAAGTTTCGCTTCTATACTCCACAAAATTAGTAGAATATCTTTAAAATTTGCGTTTCATCCAATATCTTTTCATAAAAATATTATTCTGAACATTCTTGATAAGTTTTAACTTTTTCATACCGGAATACTATTCACGGGGTACTATTCCCGAATTACTATTCACGGGGTACTATTCACCCGGGGCACTATTCATGACAAAAATTAATTTCTTTTCGGTCCAAATCATTTTTGATACAATGTTGTTCTTGAATTTTACTCTACAAAGCAATATCATGTTGACAATTTGGACATTATTGAATTCTGGATAAATTAAATTATAAATCTTTAAAAATTTATCCTTTGCTTTCTTTTAACTGAATTCTTATATCATTGTCATCATCCTCATACTTATATTGTGATGAAAGTCATCTTTGGCCCGTAGTGCATAGATGGACTTGGTATGATTATGACCAGGGATTATTAGGTATAATCATGACCGTAATGTTACAAATGATGTGGTAAAAGTCCTCATTAGCCCATAATATATTAATGGACAGCTATTGGCATGATCATGACCATTGATGAAAACACGAATATCCTTGGCCCGTAGTGCATGGATAATTCGTGGTCGTGATACTAATGAATATTCTTGGCCCGTAATGCATGGATAATTCAGTGATGTGGATTATTTATTAAGCTGAGTCTCAGCGATAAAATTGATGGTAAACTTTTGGAATCATAGAAGATAGTAGATATCATGCTCTACTTGACTCTTCTAATGGATTGTATGTTCCGCTGTAGTTAAACTTGATGTTTGTTATATTTTATCAGTTTAACACTGTTGAAGTCTAACGATAATTTATTCTGCATTATCTTAGTCATAATATTTCTTACTTGGTTAGTTGAGATCACCCTTTGCTTTCATTGTTCTCTTCAGGAAATGAGAATATAGCTGGGACTAGTCAGAGAACGGAGTGACGATCCAGATGTTTGCATTAGTAGTCCTCACTATTCTATGAAATAGGGTGATAATAAATGTAATGAGGACTCTATTTGAGTTTGAATATTGTCTAGAAGATAATATTCGTATTAAAACTCTCAGCTTATGTTTTGTCGTATTTTACATGACAGTTGTATAATTAAGTTGTATTTGAATTCTGTATCATGTATTTGGTGACTCAAGATGGGTGATGTATACCTATTTTGGGGATGTCACATTTGCACCCTTGGCCAAAGAGAACGCATGGTCATGATCATACCAAGAACTGTTCATCAATGCACTACGGGCCAATGAAGACTTTTACCACATCATTTATAACATCACAGGTCATGATTATACCAAATAATCCCTGGTCATAATCATACTAATCTACACTCCATCTATGCATTACGAGCCAAAGATGACTTTTATCACAATATAAGCATGAGGATGATGACAACGATATAATAATTCAATTAAATGAAAGCAAAGGATAAATTTTAAAGATTTATAATTTAATTTATCCAGAATTCAATAATGTCCAAATTGTCAACACGATACTGCTTTGTGGAGTAAAATTCAAGAATAATATTCACGTATCAAAAATAATTTGGACAGAAAAGAAATCAATTTTTTGGGTGAATAGTACCCCGTGAAGAGTACCCCATGAATTTTGTGAATAGTGTCGTACGTATGAATAGTACCGTACGTATCAATAGTGTCGTATAAATGAATAGTACACATGAATAGTACTCCAGTATGAAAAGCTTAAAAATAAATAAGAATGTTCAAAAAAATATCATTGCGAAACGATATTAGATGAAACGCAAATTTCAAGGATATTTTACTAATTTCAAGGAGTATAGAAGCAATACTTAACAAAATGAGTGTAGAATTCGAAATCTGAAACGAAATAATATTACTTACATACTACAGAGTATGGAAGAAATTATTATTTCCTTACGAATATTGAACAAAAATAACATCTCTTACAACTGTTGAACGAAAATAATATTTCTTACGAATATTGAACGAAGATAATATTCCTTACTAATATTAAACGAAGATAATATTTCTTGCGAATATTGAACGAAATAAAATTTCTTACGAATACGAAAAATAATATCGAAAGCGAATATGAAATAAATAATACCCCTTACCTTAAAAGGAGAACAATTCTGACTAGTATAGCGGATATATTCTTGAAAAAACTTTTACAATTTTCTACATTCAAAGCTTCCCAAGACTCGAAAGAAATATGCTCAATATTATAGAAGAAAAATTCTCTGATTCTGGTGTGATTTTCATTTCTAAACTGAACATCCTATTTATAGGAGAATAAAAGGATACTATTTTGAAAATAAAATCACGGATGCACAGTAGTTTTATTCACAGGCGCAACCGGCGAAAATTTTTCTGAAAATTTGATTTTACTATTCATTACTGTGCAATAAAATATTCTAATAAAACAAAAACTATAAATAAAATATAATATATTCTATATATATATATATATATATATATATATATATAACATACTCCCTTTCTTCCCGGGCATCCTCCACCACCCACCACACTAATATTAAACACACACACACACACACAATGCCCTTCCCTACAAGGCATCTTCCCCCACCCCCCTTTTCTTCCCACCACACATACACATATTAAATCACATGCACACCCACACACACATTTATATATATATATATATATATATATATATATATATATATATATATATATATATATATATATATACACACACACACTCCCTATCATCCAAGGCATTCAACAAATACTCCCACCATTTATATATATACTATGGGTCTCAAAACTCCAAACGGATCAAAAGTTATGGTCAAAATAGTAACTACTCCTCTCGGACTTCATTTTTCCATCTAATCGTCGATTTCCCCCTAGGGTTCGGCCAATTGGGGTAGTTTCACTGCATACAGAGCATTTTGTTTCTTCCCTCGGGTTTTCATCGAAAAAATGTTAAATCTTTCTTTATTATCCGAGGGAAAAAACCAAGATGTAATCAAGGTAATGGGGCTTGGAAGACAAAAAAAAGATTGGGGGTACCTGAAAAAAAATGCCCCATAGGGTTCGGCCACCTATAGGGTTTGACCAATTAGGGGTTGTCTCCTTCATACCTTTGAGGTCATATTGCTCCACAAATCAACTGCTTGGAATGAATGCTTCTTCGTCGCGAAAATTATAGCCTTTCTTTGATAAATTCCGAGGGAAAAAACCAAGACATGATCAAGGTGATGGGGCTCAAAAACTATGACGCCTCCAAATTTAGGTACTTGAAACCCGAATTCAGTGCTCCACGATACCATTTCTATGAGCAGAATAATACTAATAATAATAACAATAATATCAAGATCAAACTTAATTTACATATATCAGAGTCTAATCCTAAGTGCGCAACCTTTACTATAATTCTTTACATGATAGATAACACATATCATTGTCTTAATACAGTTTAACTATTACAAAAGATACCATTAAACATATTCTGTTCGCTTTCATTTTCCCTTATTCTTGGATGAACCTTTTAGCTGTTCACATTTAGCTGAAAATATTTAAATTAAGCAAGGATGAGCATTTGAGTGTCTAGCAAGTGATAACAATTATAAATGTAATTAGCTGAAAGAATTAAATGTTTCTTTGTACATCACTTCTACAACAAATTAATATTTGTGAAGTAAACTGAACCGATAATAATAACATAACAATTATATCTCAAATTTTTGAAACTACGTAATGACTATATATGGGGTTTAGTTGACATACTATGAACATTATTTTTAATTTTCGAATAGGTTTAGCAGAACTTCATCTGCAAACCGTCATAACTTACGGGCGCGAGGGTGTACATCCCATGGCCCTATATTGATCAATACTACATTACAAGAATGATGTTATCATTCACTCTGTTCGGCTTGGGCGCATAAAATTTTTCCCTTGATCGGGATAGCTTAGACGGCTTATATATATATCAACACGTGATTAAATACAATGATTATCTAAGTCGGGACACTTGAATAACCATATTTCGAAATTAACGAACATATATATATATATATATATATATATATATATATATATATATATATATATATTGGAGTTATATAATATAATATCATGTTGATAAACAATGATCGAATATAATATATACGATAATAGGGTTAATAATCTAGTACAATAATAATATAATTTTGAAACTTCTTACTCATATCCATTACATAAAGGAACTGCAAAGGTAAGATACTTGCCTGGTCTGCTGCTTACAGTACGCAACTTAGTTTTATCTTTTATACCAAAACCTATCATTAATAAGATCATTCTCTCGATTAGAAATATATATCGTAACACATAATACTGCTTATTGCAGCCAGTACATAACCTAATCACATTGTCACATATATTCAACAGTCATAGAATTACAAATAAACATTAATACAGTCAAAATATCTAAGTTCAGATCAATTTCTGAAACATGTCGGTCTACCTACGGCTTATTCAGGTAATATCGAGTCTAAGACTCTATCATGTAGTTCAATATATGTAAGTATCGGTCATATTATTTTTAAATGACTTATAATAATTTTTAAAAATATTTATTATACTTTATCATGAATTTTCAAACACCGGAATCATTATTAAATGATTTAAATATTAAATAATTCAATTATCATTAATATTTAATTAATATTAAACTATTAATGAAACCATTGCCAAAATATTAAAGTTATTTATAATAACTCAAAATATTTTTTAAAGTACCAATATTACCCTTAAATAATTTTTAAAATATTTAAAATTATTTTTAAATAATTACCATTAATATTAAAATATTACAGCATTATCTATCAAATTATTAAAAGTCATTAATTATAACTTAAAATATTTTTAATTCATTTATTTCTTTTTTAAATGATTTATAAATAGATAAAACCATTTTTAAACAATTTATTTAATATAATTATTAAATAAACTTAATATCATTATTATTAAATTAATATCATTAATAATAAATTAATAATGAAATTATCCTTTAAATATTAAAAGTTATATTTAATAACTTAAAATACCTTTAAATAATTTATTATCATTTAAAATAATTTTTATAATATTAAAATCATTTTTAAACTAATTTGTTTAATATAATTATTAAATAACTTTAACATCATTAATAGTAAATAATTAATGAAATTTTCCTTTAAATATTGAAAGTTATAATTTATAACTTAAAATATTTATTTTCATTTAAAATGATTTTTCTAATATAAAAATCATTTTTAAACTAATTTATTTAACATAAGTATTAAACAAATCTAATATCATTAATATTAAAATATTAATATTTTTAATGACAAAATATCAAAAGTTATATTTTATAACTTAAAATATTTTTATAACCTTTATATAATTTTTTATATAATTTTTAAATCATTAATTCTATTTTTCATCATTTATTTAATACATTTATTAAATAACTTAAATATCATTAATATAAATTTATGAATGAAATTTCATCACAAAATATTAAAAGTCATTAAAAATAACTTAAAATATTTTCTTATGTCATAATATAATTTTAAATAATTTTTCATGCATTAAAATCATTTTTAATTAATTTATTTAATATTATAATCAAATAAATTAAATACCTTTAATATTCCAAAAATATTAAATATTTATGAAATATATTCAAAATAATTAAAAACTAATTTTTGGATTTTAAAATAATTTTTAATAATTTATTTTGTATTTTTTTATAATTAAAAACTAATTTTTCTAATTATTTAATAAAAATAATTAATTTTAGAAATAAACTGTCACTAAAGACTACTTATAGCGACAAAACCGTCGCTATAGGTGTTCTTCGTGTTCTTGAGCCCAAACCCAGAAAACATGTCAATCACGAAGAGCACCAATTAGACCATCAATAATTCATAACTCATGAGGTTTCTGGAACAGCTAAACAACAGATCGTGTAGTTCTAGGTCAATACTACATGATAAAACAAGAAACATGACCAAAAAGCATTAAACAAGTGAGATCTGGGGCTTTAAAAATGTTGTCAGGCCTGTTCTTCATTTTCTTGGTTACCCAGAAATGAAGAACAGCCAAGGTACCTATTTTGCAGGCTCTGAATCTAGCATTGTGGGCTTAGTCTGTGTAATATAAAGATGCCATCATGTAGAATACATGCCAAAGACCAATTACATATCATAATATAGATCTAACATCAACACAGTAAAGAAATTAAAGCCGGTCAAAGTGGTCTCTAGAAACTGTTCTTGAACATTTCTGGAAAACCCAGAAATGTTCATAAACAGACGGTCAACCCATTTTTGACCTGGCATAACTTGGATCCCATTAAGTATCTAGGTTGTCTTAAGACTTTAATATGTAGTCTTCATATCAAGCTACAACAATAAAGCAACAAAAGACCCAAAACATTAAAAATCAGCGAGATCAGAAGCTTTGAAAACCTTGTCAGAGACACCTGGGAAATCTGGGCTGCCCAGATTTTCAGTTTTCATGGTCGGTCAACTGACTTTGACCACAATTATCTTACAACCTGTGCATGATCTGGTTCTAATAAAAGTTCCAGAACACAGATCTCACAGCATACAACAAGATCAAACATTGAAACAACAAAAAAACTTAACAACCAAAGATCTACGGGGTCTGACATTTGACTGTCAGACCTAAAAACAACATTTTCCAGATTTTAAAATTTTTCAAATTCGTGCACTTTGATGTTATGGATCTTGCATGTGGCAACCCAGATCACTTATATATAGACACTACATAGAACATATTATAATGCATAAACACAACTTCAAACACAACATCAAAGGTCAAATTTTTAGGTTTAGTGTTATACCTTTCTTGATCAAATCCTTGATTCTAGGCTACTAATTTGATAGTGGTGTTAGTGGGGCTTGAATATGGGACTGGTAAGCTAAAAATTTTCATGGGTTTGGAGAGAGAGAGAGAGAGAGTTGCTTGAGCATATGATGAACAAATGGCTAAAATAATAGACTTTTCTCTTTCTTGCCCCTTATAAATAAGGTGGTGCAATGGATTTGGCCAATATGTTGCTGCTGATATGTGTAATATGTAGGAACATGGCTAGGTTGGAGTGGTTGAACAACTACACATAAGCCAAGATCTACAAGTTTCATTTAATAATGCAATAAGGGCAATTTGGTCAATTGCCTTATGATTTTAATGGCATGAAAGTAATCTTGGCAAACCTTTAGGGTTTAACCCTAAGGTACCACCAATTTTTATTATTTCTCTAGAATTTCTAATTAGGCCAAAAATGGAATTTTAGTTTCTGAAAATCACTAATTTAGGGTTACTAAATTAGTTTAGGTTTTTAATTACATAAAACATGATAATTAGGTTTAAGGTCCACTAATTTACATTTAGGTTTAAGGTTCACTAATTTACATTTAGTTTGCTAAAATAGCAATTAGGTTTTACAATTTATAATTTAGGGTTTATAATTTAAATAATAGGTTTTCTAAAAATTAATATTTCTAAATATTAACCAGGGTTTACCTAATCAATATAAAATTCTATAATACATAACCTTAATCGTAATCACACAATTACATAGCAGTCTCGAACTCAAATTGAGTTTTAAATTAGGGTTTCCAAAATATTAATTAGGGTTATAAATTTATAATTAGGGTTTCTCAAATAATAATTAGGGTTTCCTAATTAACCTTAATTTATGCAATACACGACATAATTCAACTGACACAATTACCACGAAATTCTTAAATTTCCCAATTGAATTAAAAATAGGGTTTAACAAATTAATATTAGGGTTTCAAAAATTAGGGTTTTTAAGTTTAGAAATTAGGTTTTTCCTAATTATTATATAAATGTATAATAACTTTCATTAGACACATTAACATAGTATTATAACTACAAAATGACTTAACAATTTCTTTAAAGTCGTAATTGACTTTCAAATTAGGGTTTCTAATCAATTAGAGTCCATAAATATTAATTAGGGTTCAAAATAATTAAGGTTTTCCCTAATTAAAATTTTTATTCTATCATACATGTCATTATTCATATAACACAGTGACTTAACAGATTTTTAAAGTCTTATTTGACTGCAAAACTAGGGTTTATCAGTAACACTAGGGTTTGGTCATAATACCCCGTAATTGACCAACCATTAATAATGCGTACATACAGTACAAATTTATAATACTGAAAAATCAAAATATAATTAATATTATATTATTATTCTTATTCCTTGATTAAAATCCAAAATTAGGGTTTGGATTCCATATCTGATTTTCTTACATATACATCCCATTATTAATTAAGTTAAATAATTAGCTTAATTAATCTAAAATGAATTCATATAATAAAATAGTTATTATAATAATTCTATATCCATTTCATATATTATTTAAATAATATATAAACATATTTTCTTATAAAACATTTCATAAAAACATTTTTACTTTAAATTAATTATTATAAGAATATACTTTATAATAATCAATAATTATAAAAATAAAATTATTTGTAAATATTCATGTAATAAATATATTTTTATTTACCACATAAATACATATACACATTATCTTGTACAAATCCTCATCTTTAAATAAATAAAATTTTATACGCAAAATTTTTGATTTAATTATATAGAAAATATCAGGTTATTACATTCACCATCCCTTATAAAGATTCCGTCCCCGGAATCACCGTTTTAAAACCTATACATACCAGGGTATATAGCATACACAATCATTGCGAGTAGATCTCGATTATAATTGATCGAACCGATCTTTAACTATTCAACATAAAGCTTATCTATCTGCTTATACGGAGAATTGATTTCTAATAGAACTCAATCTCCTCCTTCAAAATAATTTCTAAAATAATATACTATATATAAGAAATAACATATAAGAAAATAAAATTTGTTCGAATAATACTTGGATTTGCATCCCCGGCGGCTACGATATCTCGAACGGTCATGTTGAAGACGCTTGCGGTTTATTTCGTTGGTTTGTTTGTTGATGTTGGTCCCGTTGTTGCCAATGTCCTGCTTCCTTTTTCCGTATTCGCATTCCTTGCCTCCCTTCTCATTCTTGGACAGTTTTTCACCTTATACTCCATTGATCCACACTTAGAACACCTACCGTAAAATCTTGGATTGAGACAGTTAGGAGAGATATGTCCTCTCTGCCCACACTTATAGCACACGAACTTTATTTTTAAACACACTCCCGGCCTAATTCCGGTATTATCAAAATTATCTCCTTTCATCGTATAGGTGGTAAAAGCTTTCTTTTGTCCCTCTGTTGCCCTAGCTAGCACAGCCACGTCAACAGGGTCGGTTGATCTTCTAAATCCTGGCAGTACGATTGCCTTGAAATCTTTGACGTTTGCCGATCGATTATTTGACTGGTTTCCCACGGCTGGTATTCCATCCTGCATATCTTGAGCGATTATATTCGTAAAATTCTGTATCGAGTCTGGTTGTCCTCCAGCTTTGCTGACCGGTTCTTCTGTCTTTTGGTTTCGTTTTCGTCTTGGCGGCATTATCATAAATTATTCTTTATTCACTTACATTCTAAGCCTTATCGTATACGTTTAACATATAACGCAAAATTTTCTACTCAAATAATCATGTATTCAAAATATTAGATTTTGAAAATTTGGTTTACTGTATTAACCAGTGTTCAGATAAATAATTACTATCTTTATACCAACTTATTTAATTAATCCAATTTATATTCATATTCATAACACTTAACATACCATAGCACATACTGCTTTACACTTCTGCTATCCCTTTGTGACTCAAAAGTCGGGATTTATTACCATAACTTATATAAAAGTTAAGAATATTAAATTACACAGACATACTTTTCATATACATGTTGGTTGATTTCACAATCAAAGCAAACGTGCAAGTATACACGATCAACAAGTAATATAGTGATAAATTAGAGTGTCGATCCCTCAGAAAATTCCAATTAATAAACCCCAACTACTAGTACTGTATCAATTCAATTTTATTTAAACAGCCAAAAATTTTGATTCTTAAAACTAAGAAAACTAATTTTAATAAAGCAAGAAATTATTCTAAAAGAAAGCAAAGAACAAATCAAGAATTATTTGAATGCAAAATAAAAGACAATTAAGACTCCAATTTCCTCAATTATGACTATTAAATCAATTATCCAATTATCCTAATTATTAAATCTACTGAATTGTTAACAGGAATTCTCAAATGCCAAAAGCCCTCTCTCGAGTGATCAATTGCCTTCTATTTAACCCAGATTAATTTTGCTATGTCTCTATGCAAAACAATTGAATTAAACTCGTTACACACCCAATTCCTTTTATGTTACATGCGGCAAATAGATATTCTCATTCTATTCACAAACCTAGCTATCCACTGTGCAAATAACTAAGTCACATGTCACCCTGCCCAGATCTAACTCTAGAATTCCTCTCTCGATTCCTTCTAGAGTAACACGGTAATTATTGGCCAGATAATTAATCAGTAAATACAAGGCAGGACAAACAATTCACTTTAACATAAATAATTAGAATAAATTAGATAATCAATTCATAACCATAAGAGGTTCCATTGGAATCTTAATAAAAGGAATTAGTTCATGACGGAAATAAAAACCACAAATAATTGACAAATCATCCTTAATGAGTTACACAATTTAAAAGAATAAAGAAGAAGAACTCCTAGTTTCAAGCCTTCAGATCTCCTCTTCCTCCTTGATCAATCCCCTATTCCGTCGAAAATCCCCCTCTTAATTCAGCCACATAAACCTTATATAGCCTCTCCCAATCCTAGTCCAAAACAACTTCCCACATAAGCTCACATTGTACAGTCAAACCCTTCGTCAATGCGCAAACTCGGTCAACTGAAATCCCGACCCAGCGCCCCGGCACTGGGATTAGTACTGAATGTAGCGCCCCGGCGCTGGCCTTCCCAAAATTACCATTTTGCCTTTTTAGCTTCAATTCCACCGTTCGCTCCTACAGCTTCCAAATCTGTAAAACAACACATAAACGCAGTAAACATATTCCTAAATGACTCGAAGTTACAACAAAATAAACCCAAGTATATCCAATTAATGGGTATATAACCCAATCATCAAATACCCCCAAACTTAAATCGTTGCGTGTCCTCAAGCAACAAAACACAACCAATACGAATAACTAAACATCATGCAAATGCAAACTAACTAAATGACCTTAATTTCAGCAATCCAATAGCTCACGTATATCCATAGGCCTCAGAAAAATCACAAAAATATGCTAATACATCATGTTACTTGCAGCTCAATAATAGTCCAACAATCAATCAATCCAAATCTGTTATTACTGATATTGTGAGTGTGTGTTCAACAACTATGCTAACTAATGAAAAGCAAAAAGCTGAAAGATAATAAAGTTCATAAAAAGCTTCATACAGTTCTACTCAAGAGTTCATCAAATAAACTAGATTCAACTGAAATTAAACAATCACCAAAATTCAGGGGTCAACATGAAATACTTATGCTTATTATTATTTTTTTCAGACGGGGGCATTTTACACTTTTCCCGCTTTATTATTATTATTATTATTATTATTAGTATTTCTCTCATGACCATGCATTGTCTTATTCCCTTAGGCTTTTCAATGCTACCTTAATGAGCTTTCGACCAACGACTCCCAAGCCATTAAGACCTTAGGGCTCTAGGTGTAGAGACAGTCCCCTCAGGCTTACTTGCTCAAGTAACAAAGGCCACAAAACTAGACAAGCATGCCACGATGTTTTTTTTTCGCTTATATATTCCAAATATTTTTCCCCCGAACTCGAGTTTATGTATAAATTCAGTCTTCACTAGCTATTCAAATTGTCCCTTCATTTCACTAGCAATCATCCTTTAGAACTCTATCATCTAACCATTTAAACTATCATAGCCAACATGGTTGTTTTTCAAAGTGTTATCCTATAATATCAGTGTCAAACAGATAAAGATTCAAATCATGTCAAGAAAATCATATCACTGACTCAACAATCCTTACTAGACTTGTTCATGCAATTCTAATTTCATCATTGACCCCCGAATAATAAACGCACTAGCAAACGCCAGAATTATTATGCAATCCTAAATGCAATATTTAACTAACAATAACAATCCAAATCCACAAACTAATAACAAACTACAAATTTGAAAATAAAACTTAACTATCCCCAAACTAATCTAGAGCAATGTCCTTATGCGAAAGATACAACAAAATAAAACAGAGGACTTCCTTGACGAGTTTATTCTTCGGGTGGTGCATCATCATCCTCGCTCATCTCTTGATCGGAAGGGGGAAATATTAGCAGAACAGGAGCAGTTGGGAAATGGCTAAGTTGAACTCCCGGATGTGATTGGACGGTTAATACATTCTGTGCAGCAAATTGGTCAACTAAGAATTTGAAAATCACGTCTTGCCATTCCGACAAGCGCACATTTTGGGACTCTATATTGTAAAACCAGCCGTCTATCTCCCTCTGGACAGCTTCGGGGACCACACCACGATGAGCTGCTGTAGATGGGCCATCAGTAGATGGAGCCTGAGGTGGTGGGGCTTGTGTAGGTGCAACTTGGGGAATTATGAAACCCAATCCCCTAGGGTGATTTGCCCCACCTGTCCACACTTTATACCTGCTAATCAACTTATGGTCCAACATGGGCATAGGTGTTTGGATCATCTCATCCGATTTCCATTTAACTCCGAACTTAGCACACAAAACGCATATGAGAGACGGATGTGTGCATGGAATGAGTTTGGCACAAATGAAAGCAAACCACGCCTTCCCATATAGACTGAGGTTAGAATGGGGGAAGGTCATGCTACCCCATTCATGCACTGTCCATGTGGTGCCCAGGTGACACAGCTCGCGGATTATCTTCTCATAATCTGGACCTTGGCTCAGAAGCCCGGCATACTCGTCGTTAAGATCTTCCAAATTCAGTTGATAGCACCCATTGATATCTTCATCACCAATTTCCACTGTCTTTCCCCTCACAAACACTCTGTAGTGATCGTGTTCTGAAACATTAGCGTATAATTCCTTGACAATTGCAATCACTGCTGGATCTGGCTGTTCGGTGAGAGAGAACCAGTTTTGTTCAACAATCATCACTGCTATTTCTCAATCCTTAGTTTGATCGAGACATAGATCCCGTTCGGGGACTAGTGAGCGGGTAGCCATGCGGTTATAGCGTTCTTATGCTTCGGTGGAGACGAATAAGCGGCTATCAAATCTCGGTAGGGTTGAGGCGGTGCCTGAACCTTCGCCACGTTGTCGTTTGAAAGTCATTGATAAATTTCTACTGCAATACGAATTCACAATTAGTTGCAGTTGCCAAAAATTTAGTTGGGATACACGTATCCATGACACTACCCCCAAACATCAAAATATATGTAAATGTTAAGTATAAAGTTAAGGGTGTGGTATGACATATATTAGCATGAAAACGCACAATTGTACCACTTAGATGCATGTATTTTTCAAATTCTACAAGTGTTAAGGAACACCTATAATTCGGTCAAAAGATGTGTCGAGTAAAGCAATATGACCCCTTGTGTACATCAATTTGGTTTAACACTCTCCCGCAACAGTGATGAATATGTGTCACAATAGGCATATACTATTGTGGCGGTAAGATGGCCTGTACATATAATGCGTGGATATGGTGATTCATGCAAATTTAACCATTAGCATTGGGTTAGGCAATTTATCGAGCACCGTATGGGTAACTCATAACTTGCTTTGAAAAACACTAATTTCTTTTATCAAATCTTCCTAGTAATTAATTACCACATATGCATGATATTCTAACCAAAAGTAGTGCAAAATCAAACGTGATTCACCTTTTTGGGACAATGAGATACTTGAAAAAACAAGGGTGAAAATCGGTAGGACGATGTAGAGAATATGAACCAAGGTGCACAGTGTCTTACCCATCTCACAAATGACAAGAGTTGAATTCACCATCTATGAAGTTAAATTTAGAAACATACCTTTGTGGGAGATGAGGATTGCTTTGTGAAAGGAAATTTTAATGTGATATGTCGAGATGCCCTCAATAGTGGAATATTATATGCAAGGTTAAGAGCAGTTACCGTCGGGACGTTTGTGGGTGTAGTAGTGGAGACGTGAAGAAGAGGAGATGAGAAGATGTGAACCAAATAGACTTGCAACTAAAATAGGAATCACAAACCTGGGGCCAGCGCCAGGGCGCTGGCTTTTGTACTGGCTAGAGCGCCGGGGCGCTGGCTTTTGTACTAGCTAGAGCGCCGGGGCGCTGAAGGTCAGTGGCTTCAAGAGGCTTGCAGCGCCGGGGCGCTATGGCATGGCTTGTGAGTAGCGTCGGGGCACTAGGCCTGAGTAGTCGACTCTGGACCTCAGAGCCGGGGGGGCTGAATCCCTTGTATATTGGGCGCCGGGGTGCTGGACCTGACTTGTAGCTTCTGCCCCTTAGCGTCGGGGCACTGAAAAAAGCTTATAGTTGAGCGCCGGGGTGCTGAACATACTAGCACGCTTGGTCTGGCTGAAATTCTTGCTCAGCTGTAACCCAAGAAAAGTGCATGACGTCGAATAAAATAAAATAAAATAAAATAAAAATAAAATAAAAAATAGAACTCCTGGGGTTGCCTCCCTATAGCGCTTGGTTTACAGTTGTCAGCCCGACTTGTCGGTGTTGCTCAATTGTCCACTTGTTCGGAGAGGTACATGACCGTAGCTTGACGTTCGATGGGTCCACTCCAATAATGTTTAAGACGTTGGCCATTAACCTTGAATGTGAAATTTGAATTTGGTTTTTCGATCTCGATGTTACCATGTGGTGCAACAGAAACGACTTTAAAAGGTCCTGACCAACGAGATTTCAATTTTCCAGGGAATTACCGCAGTCGAGAATTGAAAAGCAAGACTTGTTGGCCCGGTTTAAACGTCCTATTGAGAATTTTCTTATCATGCCAAGCTTTGATTTTCTCCTTGTAGAGTTTTGCGTTTTCATAGGCGTTGAATCGGAATTCATCCATCTCGTTTAATTGCAGTAACGTTTTCTCACCCTCTACTTGTACATCGAAATTGAGCTTCCGAATGGCCCAGTGTGCACTATGTTCTAAATCGACTGGGAGGTGACATGGCTTTCCGTAAACCATTCGATAAGGTGACATGCCGATCGGATTCTTGTATGCTGTACGATATGCCCATAGAGCATCGTCAAGACGTAAAGACCAATCTTTTCATGACAGATTGACCACCTTTTCCAGAATTCTCTTGACCTCCCTATTCGAGACCTCACCTTGGCCATTGGTTTGGGGATGATACGCAGCTACGATTTTATGACAAACCCCATACTTCACCAACAATTTTGTGAACTGCTTATTACAGAAATGCGTTCGCTCATCACTTATTATTGCCCGGGGAGTCCCAAATCGTGTGAAGATGTTCTTCTTTAAGAATCGAAGAACAACTTTGGCATCATTTGTGGGTAAAGCTGCAACTTCTACCCATTTGGACACATAATCCACCTCTAACAAAATATACTGATTATTAAAAGATGAGGGGAACGGTCCCATGAAATCGATTCCCCAGACGTCGAACAGTTCTACCTCCAATATAGAGTTGAGTGGCATTCCATTTCGCTTGGAGATATTATGTACGCGTTGGCATCGATCACACTTTAGCACATAGAGATATGCATCCTTGAAAAACGAAGGCCAGTAAAATCCTAATTGTAACACCTTGGCCACCGTTCGATCACCGGAATAATGACCTCCATAGTCTGATGAGTGGCAATGACCCAATATGCTGTCCATCTCTTCATGTGGCACACAGCGTTGAATCATTTGATCTACGCCGGCTTTAAACAAGAACGGTTCATCCCAATAGTACTGCTTCACGTCATGGAGGAATTTCTTTTGTTGTTGCGAGTTCAAATCTGGTGGTGACACCTTAGCAACCACATAGTTCACATAATCAGCATACCAAGGCAGTGTTGTGGTTACTTGGAGAAGTTGTTCGTCCGAAAATTTCTCGTTAATCAGTGCATTGTCTTGGCTCTGTACCTCTGCATTTTCCAACCGCGAAAGATGATCCGCCACTTGGTTTTATGTGCTCTTTCTATCCCGGATCTCCAAATCAAATTCTTGCAGCAGTAACACCCACCGTATTAACCTCGGCATCCTTCTTTTCGATCAAATATTTGATTGCAGAATGATCCGTGTAGACAATGACTTTAGTCCCAATGAGATATGCTCTGAATTTGTCGAAGGCAAACACCACTACAAGTAGTTCTTTTTCGGTGGTTGTGTAGTTCAACTGAGCGTCTGTCAACGTTTTGCTGGAGTAGTAAATTGTGTGAAAGATCTTATCGTGACGTTGTCCCAGTACTGCTTCCACTGCATAATCACTGGCGTCGCACATCAATTCGAATGGTAAAGACCAATCGGGCGCCACAATGATCGGAGCAGATACCAACTTCTTCTTTAAAATCTCAAATGCCTCGATACTTGACTGATCCATTTTAAAAGGAATATCTTTCTCCAACAGGGAACATAAAGGTTTTGAAATTTGTGAAAAATCTTTGATGAAGCGTCTATAGAAACCTGCATGCCCCAGGAAGCTCCGGACTCCCTTCACTGATAATGGAGGAGGAAATTTTTCAATAGTCTCTATCTTCGTCTTATCCACCTCTAACCCTGCTGCAGAAACCTTATGTCCTAGAATAATCCCTTCTTTCACCATAAAGTGACATTTTTCCCAATTGAGAACCAGATTAGTTTACACGCAACGTTTCGACACTAAAATCAGATTTTTTAGGCAAAGATCAAAGCTATCACCGAACACAGAAATGTCGTCCATAAATACCTCCAAATTTTTCTCAACCATATTGGAGAAGATTGCCATCATGCCCCGTTGAAAGGTTGTCGGTGCATTGCATAAACCAAAAGACATACGCCGAAATGCAAACGTACTGTATGGGAATGTGAATGTTATTTTCTCTTGATCCTCTGGTGCTATAGCAATTTGATTATATCCAGAATAACCATCCAAGAGACAATAGAACTGATGTCCAGCTAGCCTATCCAACATCTGATCAATGAATGGCAAGGGGAAATGATCCTTGCGTGTGGCTTTATTTAGCTTGCGGTAGTCCATGCATACTCTCCACCCTGTAACTGTTCGAGTAGGGATGAGCTCATTCGCCTCATTCTTCACCACTGTCATACCCCCTTTCTTTGGTACGCATTGTACATGACTCACCCACGAACTATTTGAGATTGGATAAATAATGCCAGCATCCAACCACTTTATAATCTCCTTTTTCACCACCTCCTTCATGATGGGGTTTAGCCTTCTTTGCATCTCGATGGTTGGTTTTGCCCTTTCTTCCATTAAGATTTTATGCATATAGAATGATGGGCTAATACCTCGAATGTCCGCTATAGTCCACCCAATTGCTGTTTTGAATTCTCGCAAGACCCGTAGCAGTTTCTCCTTTTGCATATCAGTCAATTCTGTCAAAACAATAACTTGTAGGGTATCGTGTTTTCCCAGGTATATAAGCATATTGCAGATGGGGAGGTAATGGCTTTAATTCTAGCACCGGTGGCTCTTCTATTGATGGTTTGAACTTTTTAGCTTCCGCTTCGTGCCTTTCTATGGTGTCGAAGGATTGAGTGCTTTTCTGAAAAACTGATGGTGTGTCTAGCCATTTGACGTATTCGATATCATCTTCAATACCATATTCGTCTGCCCCGAGCAAAATAGATTCAAGTGGGTCCTCCGAAAAAATTGTGCTGAATTTATGATTCCCCAATTCCTCCATAATATCAACCCGCATACATTCACCTTTTTCTTTTGGGTACGACATTGACTTGAAAACGTTAAAGGTGACCTGTTGATCTTCAACTCGCATTGTCAATTCACCTTTTTGAACATCAATCAATGTTCTTCTTGTCGCCAAAAATGGTCGCCCAAGAATGATCGGGATTTCACTGTCCACTTCATAATCCAGAATAAAGAAATCCGCAGGGAAGATGAATTTATCCACTTTTACTAGCACATCTTCAATAATACCTCGTGGATATGTAACCGATCTATCTGCTATCTGTAAACTGATATTTGTTGGGCATGGAGCCTGAAGTCCGAACTGGCTGTAGACGGATAATGTCATTAGATTTATACTGGCCCCCAAATCACATAAAGCTCGTCCCGAAAACTGATTTCCAATCTCGCACGGAATATTAAAGCTACCTGGATCCTTGAGCTTCGGCGGTAATTTATTCTGAATAATAGCACTGCATTCCTCCGTCAATGCTACTGTTTCAAATTCACCCAATTTCCTCTTCTTTGACAAAACCTCCTTCACAAACTTTGCGTAACTCGGCATTTGTTCCAAGGCTTCGGCGAAGGGCATGTTGATATGCAATTTCTTGAAGATATCCAAAAATCGTGAGAACTGCTTATCTAACTTGGATTTCTGAAATTTTTGCGGATACGGTATGGGGGGCATTGCACTGGTTGGTTCCGAATTTTTCTTCTGTGAGGTCTCCTCTTGATGTTTTTTGGTCTCCACTACTTTCTCTGTTTCAATTGATGCCTTGTCCTCCTTTTCCCTATCCTTGACTGACTCTTGTAGTTCTTTTCCACTTCGTAGATTTACTGCCTTACAATGCTCATCTCTGCCCGGGTTTTTCTCGGTGTCGCTCGGAAGTGTTCCAAGTGGTCGGTTATTCAATGCATGCGCTATTTGTCCCATTTAATTTTCCAGATTTTTGATTGACGCATTCTGACTTTGTATACTTAGCTCCATTTGAATAAATCTCTTATCACTCTCCTCACTCCTTTTCTCAGTTGCTTTAACAAATCTTTCCAAGGCTTCTTCCCAACTTGCTTTTCGCACAGGTTGTTGTGTCTGGTTTTGAAACCCATAATTGTTTTGTTGTTTCGGCTCTTGTTCTGTAGCTTGGTTGTTACTCCATGAAAACCCTGGATGATTTCTCCACCCCGGATTATATGCATTTTGATTCTGATAAGGCTGAGGAGACCGATTATAACTCCCCACATACTGTGCTGCTTCAGCATTTATGGCACATTGATCAGTAGTATGACCCCCAGCACGTATTTCACAAACCATCGCTACCTGCTAAGTGGATTGTGGACGCAATAATTCTATCTGCTTAGCCATTACGGTCATTTGCACTTGTAATGATGTTATTGCATCCACATCATACTTTCCTGATGTTTTCGGAGGATTATTTCTTGTCATGGGCCACTGATAGTTGTTGGTGGCCATCGTTTCTAATAACTTATATGCCTCGTCTAAATTTTTAGACATAATCGCTCCTCCTACTGCTGCATTAATACTTGCCCTCGTGGATGCTTGTAAACCATCACAAAATATCCCCAATTGCATCCACTGTGGAAGTCCATGGTGTGGGCACTTGCGGAGCATATCTTTAAACCTTTCCCAAGCCTCATACAACGATTCTGAATCAAACTGTGCGAATGTATGAATATCATTCCGTAGTTTTGCTGACTTTGTTGGTGGGAAAAACTTAGCTAGAAATTTTTGAGCTAAATCGTCCTAAGTAAGGATTGAGTCCGAAGGCTGAGAGTGTAACCAACTTCGTGCTTTATCTTTCAGGGTAAATGGGAACATTCTCAACCTTATAGCATATTCAGACACATTGTTGAATTTGAAGGTGTCGTAAACTTCCAAGAAACTTAAGATGTGCTCGTTCGGATCATCTAATGAACTACCCCCAAACTGACATTGATTCTGAAGCATTTGAATGGTTGCTAGTTTGATCTCAAAGGTGTTTGCATTGATTGTCGGCCTCCTAATACTCGACTGAATATCCGTGACATTCGGCATGGCATAGTCCCGAAGTGGTTTCTGATTGTTCCCTGCCATGTTCACTGGAATTTCTTGTTCTGCCAGTTGTTCTTCCTCGGGTGGTGCCGCACTAGTCGATTGTGCTTTCCAGAACTTCCTTTCAATCTCGTCTGTATAAGGAAAAAGTTCCTTTCTCGCCTTTGATCTACTGTGCATACACTTGCAAAGAATTCCTGCAAAGACAAGAAGAAAAATAAGTAACTTTTAAATTAAGACCGAATTGATTATAACTAATATGGAATTAATATTAACAAAGAGTTCCCCGGCAACGGCGCCAAAAACTTGTTGGTTGATTTCACAATCAAAGCAAACGTGCAAGTATACACGATCAACAAGTAATATGGTGATAAATTAGAGTGTCGATCCCTCAGAGAATTCCAATTAATAAACCCCAACTACTAGTACTGTATCAATTCAATTTTATTTAAACAACCAAAAATTTTAATTCTTAAAACTATGAAAACTAATTTTAATAAAGTAAGAAATTATTCTAAAAGAAAGAAAATAACAAATCAAGAATTATTTGAATGCAAATAAATGACAATTAATACTCCAATGTCCCCAATTATGACTATTAAATCAATTATCTAATTATCCCAATTATTAAATCTACTGAATTGTTAACAGGAATTCTCAAATGCCAAAAGCCCTCTCTCGAGTGATCAATTGCCTTCTATTTAACCCAGATTAATTTTACTATATCTCTATGCAAAATAATTGAATTAAACTCGTTACACACCCAATTCCTTTTATGTTACATGCGGCAAATAGATATTCTCATTATATTCACAAACCTAGCTATTCACTGTGCAAATAACTAAGTCACATGTCACCCTGCCCAGATCTAACTCTAGAATTCCTCTCTCGATTCCTTCTAGAGTAACACGGTAATTATTGGCCAGATAATTAATCAATAAATACAAGGCAAGACAAACAATTCACTTTAACATAAATAATTGGAATAAATTAGATAATCAATTCATAACCATAAGAGGTTCCATTGGAATCTTAATAAAAGGAATTAGTTCATGACGGAAATAAAAACCACAAATAATTGATAAATCATCCTTAATGAGTTACACAATTTAAAAGAATAAAGAAGAAGAAGAACTCCTAGTTTCAAGCCTTCAGATCTCATCTTCCTACTTGATCAATCCCCTATTCTGTCGAAAATCCCCCTCTTAATTCAGCCACATAAACCTTATATAGCCTCTCCCAATCCTAGTCCAAAACAACTTCCCACATAAGCTCACATTGTACAGTCAAACCCTTCGTCAACATGCAAACTCGGTCAACTGAAATCCCAACCCAGCGCCCCGGCGCTGAGATTAGTACTGAATGTAGCGCCCCGGCGCTGGCCTTCCTAAAATTACCTTTTTGCCCTTTTTAGCTTCAATTCCACCGTTCACTCCTGCAGCTCCCAAATCTACAAAATAACACATAAACGCAGTAAGCATATTCCTAAATGACTCGAAGTTACAACAAAATAAACCCAAGTATATCCGATTTATAGGTATAAAGATGCCATCATGTAGAATACATGATAAATACCAATTACATATCATAATATAGATCTAACATCAACACAGTAAAGAAATTAAAGTCGATCAAAGTGGTCTCTAGAAACTGTTCTTGAACATTTCTGGAAAACCCAGAAATGTTCATAAACAGACGGTCAACCCATTTTTGACCTGGCATAACTTGGATCCCATTAAGTATCTAGGTTGTCTGAAGACTTTAATATGTAGTCTTCATATCAAGCTACAACAATAAAACAACAAAAGACCCAAAACATTAAAAATCAGTGAGATCAGAAGCTTTGAAAACCTTGTCAGAGACACCTGGGAAATCTGGGCTGCCCAGATTTTCAGTTTTCATGGTCGGTCAACTGACTTTGACCACAATTATCTTACAACCTGTGCATAATCTGGTTCTAATAAAAGTTCCAGAACACAGATCTCACAGCATACAACAAGATCAAACATTGAAACAACAAAAAAACTTAACAACCAAAGATCTATGGGGTCTGACATTTGACTGTCAGACCCACAAACAACATTTTCCAGATTTTAAAAATTTTCAAATTTATGCACTTTGATGTTATGGATATAGCATGTGCCAACCCAGATCACTTATATATAGACACTACATAGAACATATTACAATGCATAAACACAACTTCTAACACAACATCAAAGGTCAGATATTTAGGTTTAGTGTTATACCTTTCTTGATCAAATCCTTAATTCTAGGCTACTAATTTGATAGTGGTGTTAGTGGGGCTTGAATATGGGACTGGTAAGCTAAAAATTTTCGTGGGTTTGGAGAGAGAGAGAGAGTTGCTTGAGCATATGATGAACAAATGGCTAAAATAATGGACTTTCTCTCTTGCCCCTTATAAATAAGGTGGTGCAATGGATTTGGCTAAGATGTTGCTGTTGATATAAGTAATATGTAGGCACATGGCTAGGTTGGAGTGGTTGAACAACTACACATAGTGTAAGACCCCAATTTATTAGTAAATAAAATTAAATTTTCTCTATTTATTATTTTGAAATAGAAAGGGTTGATTTGATTAATGTGGCTAGTTATGGGTAAAATGGGCAAATATTTCAAATAAGCAAGTGGTTATAAAATATTCATTTTTGGTCGGTGAATATTCGTTTGGTCGTGGAATATTATTGCTGTCGGGGATTATTCGTACGACGACGCAGCCTTGTGTGGGCCCCATAACGGAAAGCGATTGAATGAAGATAACGGCAAAAATTGAGTTTTTATAAATAACGGCGTAGTTGTTACCGTTAACACTGTTGGAATACCCGGTGGTTAAAATACAGTAATACGCGTGGTTGCACAGTAGCACACGAATTGCACAGTATTTTTGAATTATTGATTCTTACGAAGGAAGGAACTACTCAATAATTGTTACGATAGTTACTGTTTAATATTTTATTTTATTGATTCAATATTTGCTGCGTTAATATTTTATATTATTGTTGTTTTAATAATTGTTGCTGCAAGGTATTTTTCATTATTAGATCAATAATTCATATTATTTGAATAATATTATTAGATAGTATTATTGGCAATATCTAGAAAGTTCTGTCTAAGAAGAGGTTTGGTCATCTAATTGCGCGTTAATAAGGAGAAATCCTTATTGGAAAGCCCCCTCTTTCCTGGGAACGGCCTGGTTGTCATAAATGTGATTCTGTAATATTATTTGTGAATAATTAATTATTGATTCATATGATAAGTAAATATTTATTCTATGTGGATATACATGTTGGATATATTTATTGTGGTTAAAAATGAAGGAGTTAATGTTGAGGTGTTTTATCAGTATTTTTATTGGAATGGATGTATTAAAAATCAAATCAGGGTTTTTGAGAAATATTGCGGGGTTTATAATTTTTAATCCGACCGTTAGATCGTGGTAATTTTTGGATATGTTATTTATATATAAGTTGAGTATATGTCCACAAATTTTGAACCGTTAAAAATGAACACATGATTTGTTATGAATTTTACGAGATGACTGGTTCAGAAATTGTAGAAGTTGCGGAATTTGTCATTTTGGTGAAAAATTCTAGAATTAGTGGGCCCACTTTTGGTTGGTGAAAATGTGCTGAGATTTTTATTGAAATGTGGTGGGTGAGAATAGTAGCAGGTAAAGCCATCAGGTTGCAAGTTAAGTCTGCTTCGGCGTGCTAACATTTTTCTATAAATAGAGGGCTAAGTTAGAATTAAAAATCACACCAGAAACAAGTTTTCTCACTTTCTCTCTCTAGATTATTGAGTATATTTTGGGAGTATTTAGATACTTTATGAGTTTCTATTCATCAGAGAAAGTTTTCTTTAGCCTTATACCGATATTCCGATCAGAAGTACTGATATTTTGAGGTAAGGGATATTATCTTCTTCTTAAATGATATTTTCTTCAATATCATTATGCCGAAATATTGATATGAACTTTTTATCAAATTTAGAACTTTTTGTGTCAGAGTTACTATTCACTTATACGGCACTATTCACGAATACGACACTATTCACCGAAAAATAAAATTTTCTTTTTTTTGTCTAAGTTGTCTATTATGGTTACTATCTTTGATTGTATCCATATTTTGATCTTTATTTTTGAATTCTGCTTCAAAATTGGTTATTATGGGGTATTATTGAACTTGGATAAACTGTAATACGAATCCCTAATATTTGTTCTTTTATCTCACTAGATTCGTTTTCTTTAAAATATTTTTTATCATGTTCAGTCCTAAATGATGATACTACTGAATATCTTTGGCCTGTAGTGCAAAGATGTATGATTACCTAATGAATATCTTTGGCCTGTAGTGCAAAGATGAACAGGTGTTGAGATGAACTTGACTGACTGGTGATACAAATGAATATCTTTGGCCTGTAGTGCAAAGATGAATATTTGGATAAAGATTATTATTAATTGATGTTACAGGGATAAAATATTGATGATGAACTTTTAAATCTTAGAAGATAGTAGAATTCATTTTCTACTTGACTCTTCTAACGGTTTGCTGTTTCCGCTGCAGTTGTTGATCTAAAACTTGTTGTCGATTATATTCTATCAGATTTTTCCCTGTTGAATACTAATGATAATTTGTTGTATATTATCTTAGTCATAATATTCTTTACTGGGCTAATTGAGCTCACCCTTTTCCTTTTTGTTCCATTTTTCTTCTCAGGAGGTGAGAACATAGCAGGATCTAGTTGGGGTATGGAGTGATGGTTCTAGAAAGATGTTTTAGCAGTCCTCACTATTTCTGTAAAATAGTATTTGAATAATTGTAATGAGGACTTATTTGAGTATGGATATTGTCTAGAAGACAATATTTGTATTTAAACTCACAGTATGTGTTGTCGTATTTTGCACAACAATTGTATTATTGAAGTTGTAGTTTTCTTTCTGTACCATGTATTTGGCGACTTAGAATGGGTGTTGTATAACTATTTTGGGGGCGTCACAGTTGGTATCAGAGCTTAGGGATATGATCACTGGCTGAGATGTGAGACAAGAACTAGGAGGGGAGAGACGTGGAATTCCTTTCGCTAGTATGACCTGACTAAGTTTATTTGGTGTTTATTTGGTCGGCCAGAGTATAGGGACAATATATGACATGACTATTAACCCTTGTTTTATGGCAGTATTTAAGATTGGCAGCTGAGAAAGTTAATAATGGAGTAAATCAAACCGTGGAGACACCTTTGATCACCACCCAGGGGAACGTGCAACAGGAAGGTAATATTCCTCCTGTAAACAACATTACCGAGCAAACGATGAATGATGAAATGTTTAGGAGCTTTTTGCAGTTCATGCAAAATCAGACGAGGGAGACTCGTGTACAGAATACGGGTGGAAATGATAACAACGCGCGATTTGTCACAGCCAAGCAGTTCAAAGAATTAGGACCACCAGAATTTAAGGGAAAGTCGGATCTGATCATTGCGGAAACGTGGGTCAAGAAAATTACCAAGATATTCATTGTCTTGGGATGCACGGAGGAACAGAAGGTTCCATTTGCCACCTTTATGTTCCACGGTGAGGCAGACTACTGGTGGGAGTTTGTAAAACGTACCCAGCCTGACGCACTCAACATGTCCTGGTAAACATTTCAGAAACTGTTCAATGACAAGTACTTTCCTGAAAGTATTCGTCATATGAAGGAGGTGGAGTTTATCAGACTGGAACAAAACAACATGGCGGTGTCCCAGTACGAGGCGAAGTTTGCAGAGTTATCCAAGTTTGCACCTCATTTGGTCAAAAATGAGGAACGAATGACAAGGATGTTTCTGAGAGGTCTAAAACCCGAGATTCGGCAATATTTTATCTCTCATAAATTTTCTTTATATTCAGATGTTGTAAATAGGGCTCAATTATTAGAGCGAGATAATGAGTATGTGCAACCGAGGGACCACAACCAGGGTCATACCGGTGGCGACAGTCATCGAAGCAATGAAAACCAGCATAGAGAAAAACATTCGGACAAAAGCGGTAACCATTTTGGTGGTAATCGTGGCCGTGATAATAGAAGGAGCGAGTCGGGAGGAGATTTCAAGAAGAGAAGGTACAACAATGATAACGTGAAGACGTCAGGACAAACATCAATTGCTTTTAGGGGAGGAGAACGAGCACCGGTCGTTTGTTACAAATGTGGGAAGGAGGGACACATCAGCCCAAACTGCCCACAACAATTCAAGGTATGTTATAAATGTGGAAAGGAAGGTCATATAGCTAAAGATTATCTTGTTGCGAAACCAAGTTCAACGAGGATAGTGACTCCGAAGGCTGTTCCGGACAAGTCAAAGTCGATGGTTCCTGGAAGGGCGTTTGTCGTGACTGCCCAAAACGCGAGGATCCCAAACGAGGTGACCACGGGTAAGCTAATCATAAACTCTTGCGAAGTTTATACCTTATTAGATACCGGTTCTACCCATTCTTTTATCTCTCCTGCTTGTGCTCAACGTTTAAACTTGACTCCGGAGAAATTAGACTTTGACCTATCTGTGGAGACTCCATTAGGAGAAATTTTCATTACATCTACAATTTATAAATCTTGCTTAATCCAAGTTGGCACAATCACATTACCTATTGACCTTATCTCTTTAAAGATATTTCCTTTTGATGTGATTTTAGGAATTGATTGGTTAACTACTCATCATGCCAAAATTGATTATTTTTGTAAGGTTGTTAGTTTTCATATTCCTAACCAACCTGTTATGCAAATTCAAGCAACCAAACCACTAAAATCAATCGCTGTCATATCAAGCCATAAAGTCATTCGTTTATTGAAAAACGGATGTCAAGCTTTCATAGTCCATGTTATGGACTTGAACAAAAACACGTCAGATTTGAATAATATTTCTATTGTTAGTGAATTTCCTGATGTATTTTTTGAAGAACTTCCCGGCCTACCCCCAGAACGTAAAGTTGAATTCATTATTGACCTTGAACCTGGTACAAAGCCCATTTCTAAAACCCCATATCGAATGGCTCTTATTGAACTTCAGGAGTTAAAAGTCCAACTACAGGAGTTGTTGGACATCGATTTTATTCATCCTAGTACATCTCCTTGGGGTGCTCCTATTTTATTCGTAAACAAGAAAGAAGGGAGTATGTGACTTTTTATCGACTATAGGGAATTGAACCATGTCACTATCAAGAATAGGTATCCGCTACCTCGCATTGATGACCTGTTCGACCAGTTACAAGGAGCACAATTTTTTTCAAAGATCGACCTTCGTTCTGGATATCATCAGCTGTAGATTAAAATTGAGGATATTCTAAAGACTACCTTTAGAACTCGGTTCGGGCATTATGAATTCTTAGTCATGTCTTTTGGATTGACTAATGCTCCTGCTGCTTTCATGGATATGATGAACCGTGTATTCAAAGAATATTTAGATCAGTTCGTTGTTGTCTTTATTGATGACATCCTCATCTATTCCAAAAGCCGTGAAGATCATGAGCGCCATTTGAAGCTGGTACTGCAAAGGCTTCGTGAAAACAAGCTATATGCCAAATTGAAGAAATACAAGTTCTGGCTTGAGGAAGTAGCATTCCTTGGGCACGTGGTGTCAAAACATGGAGTATCTGTCTACCCGGCGAAGATTGAAGCCATACAAAGTTGGGAGCAACCGAAGTCGGTGACCGAAGTACGTAGCTTTGTTGGCTTAGCTGGGTATTATCGGAGATTCGTGGAAGGATTTTCTAGAATCGCTACTCCGTTAACTCAGCTGACTCGAAAAGATATAAAATTCGTATGGAGTGAGGAATGCGAGAAGAGTTTTCAAGAACTCAAGAGGAGACTCATTTCGGCACCTGTTTTGACAATACCATCTGGTTCGGATGGATTTGTTATCTACAGCGATGCTTCAGGAAAAGGGTTAGGATGTGTTCTCATGCAACATGGGAAAGTCATAGCCTATGCCTCGCGACAACTCAAAGAATATGAGAGGAATTATCCTACTCATGATTTGGAGTTGGCAACAGTCATTTTCGCGTTGAAGATCTGGAGACACTACCTGTATGGAGAGAAAGTGGAGATCTATACAGATCATAAAAGCCTCAAATATTTCTTCACCAGAAAGGAACTCGAGATGCGGCAACAACGTTGGCTCTAGCTGCTGAAAGATTACGATCATATCATCCAATATCATCCTGGAAAAGTAAACGTAGTAGCTGACGCATTGAGTAGAAGATGATATGCGGGTACGAGTGCAATGTTGTTAACACAAAGGCCCATTTTGTATGACTTGGAAAGGATGGAGATAGAGATGAAGGCTCCAAGTACCCACATGATGATATCAAATATACGAGTAGAACCGACTTTAATCGATAAAGGTAAAGCTGCTCAAGCTACAGACATGGAGCTGATGCGTATGAAGAAGAAAGTGCAAGAAGGTGCTATTCCAGAAGCAAGAATCGATGAAGAAAGAATACTTTGAGTCAACTCCAGACTTTGTGTTCCTAACGATTTTGACTTGAAGCATAGAATCATGATGGAGGCACACAACACAACGTTTGCAATCCATCCTGGGAGTACCAAAATGTATCATGATCTTCGACATACATTTTGGTGGAGCAATATGAAAAGAGAGATCGCGGAGTTTATCTCGAGGTGTTTAACTTGTCAACGTGTAAAGGCAGAGCATCAAGTGTCAAAGGGTCCATTGCAACCACTTGAGATCCTGAAATGGAAGTGGGAACACATTACCATGGATTTTGTTATAGGTCTTCCCAAGGTTTCTCAAGGCATAGATGCGATTTGGGTTATTGTTGATAGATTAACTAAGTCTGCTCATTTCTTGCCTATACGTGAGACTTATTCCCTTGAACGTCTTGCTCATATGTACGTGAATGAGATTGTGAGATTACATGGCATGCCAGTATTCATAGTTTCGGATCGTGACCCAAGATTCACTTCACGATTTTGGGTTAGCTTTTAGAAAGCTATGGGCACGGATTTACGATTTAGTTCAGCATACCATCCTTAAACGAATGGGCAATCAGAGAGGACTATTCAAACCCTTAAAGATCTATTAAGACTCTGTGTTCTAGATTTCAAAGGAAGTTGGAATAAGTACTTGCCACTGGTGGAATTCTCCTACAACAACAGTTATCTGGCAAGTATAGGTATGGCTCCATTTGAAGACTTGTATGGACGAAAGTGTCGTTCTCCAGTATGCTTGGACGAAGTGGGTGAAGCAACGTTGATGGGACCAGAATTGGTACGCATAACTACAGAGAAGATCCAAACGATTCGACAACGTATACAAACGTCACAGGATCGACAAAAGAGTTATACGGATCTTCATCAGAAGGATGTAGAATTTAGTATTGGGGATCATGTATTGTTACGTGTTGCACCATGGAAAGGAGTTACAAGATTTGGGAAGAGAGAAAAGCTCAATCCACGATTTGTTGGTCCATTTGAAATTCTTAACTGAATAGGAAATGTGGCATATCGACTCGCATTACCTCCAAGCATGTCTCGTGTTCATAATATTTTTCACATATCTGTGCTTCGTAAATATGTGAAAGACCCGAACCACAAAATTAAGTTAGAACCAAACGAGATAGCTGAAGATTTAACGTACGAGGAGGTATCCGTTAAGATCTTGGATAGGAAAGAGCGTGTTCTACGCATGAAGGTTATACCACAAGTTAAGGTTTTGTGGAGAAACCATGCTATTGAAGAAATGACCTGGGAGTTGGAATCCGAAATGAAAGCGAGGTATCCTCACCTTTTCGAAACACCAGGTACGTACGTCAATTTCGAGGACGAAATTTCATAAGGAGGGGAGGTTGTAAGACCCTAACTTATTAATAAATGAAATGAAATTTCCTCTTTTATTATTTTGAAATAGAAAGGATTGATTTGATTAATGTGGCTAGTTATGGGTAAAATGGGCAAATATTTCAAATAAGCAAGTGGTTATAAAATATTCATTTTTGGTCGGTGAATATTCGTTTGGTCGTGGAATATTCTTGCTGTCGGGGATTATTCGTACGACGACGCAGCCTTGTGTGGGCCCCATAACGAAAAGCGATTGAATGAAGATAACGGCAAAAATTGAGTTTTTTATAAATAACGGCGTAGTTGTTACCGTTAACACTGTTGGAATACCCGGTGGTTAAAATACAGTAATACGCGTGCTTGTACAGTAGCACACGGATTGCACAGTATTTTTGAATTATTGATTCTTATGAAGGAAGGCACTACTCAATAATTGTTACAGTAGTTACTGTTCAATATTTTATTTTATTGATTCAATAATTGCTGCGTTGATATTTTATATTATTGTTGTTTCAATAATTGTTGCTGCACAGTATTTTCTATTATCAGATCAATAATTCATATTATTTGAATAATATTATTAGATAGCATTATTGGCAATGTCTAGAAAGTTCTATCTAAGGAGAGGTTTGGTCATCTAATTGCGCGCTAGTAAGGAGAAATCCTTATTGGAAAGCCCCCTCTTTCCTGGGAACGGCCTGGTTGTCATAAATGTGATTCTGTAATTTATTTGTGAATAATTAATTATTGATTCATATGATAAGAAAATATTTATTCTATGTAAATATAAATGTTGGATATATTTATTGTGGTTAAAAATGAAGGAGTTAATGTTGAGGTGTTTTATCAGTATTTTTATCGGAATGGAGGTATTAAAAATCAAATCAGGGTTTTTGAGAATATATTGCGGGGTTTATAATTTTTAATTCGACCGTTGGATCGTGGTAATTTTTGGATATGTTATTCGTATATAAGTTGAGTATATGTCCACAAATTTTGAATCGTTAAAAATGAACGTATGTTTTGTTATGAATTTTACGAGATGACTAGTTCAGAAATTGTAGAAGTTGTGAAATTTGTCATTTTGGTGGAAAATTCTAGAATTGGTCGGCCCCACTTTTGGTTGGTAAAAATGTGCTGAGATTTTTATTCAAATGTAGTGGGTGGGAATAGTAGCAGGTAAAGCCATCAGGTTGCAAGTTAAGTCTGCTTCGGCGTGCTAACATTTTTCTATGAATAGAGGGCTAAGTTAGAATTAAAAATCACACCAGAAACAAGTTTTCTCTCTTTCTCTCTCTAGATTATTGAGTGTATTTTGAGAGTATTTAGATACTTTGTGAGTTTCTATTCATCAGAGCAAGTTTTCTTCAGCCTTATACCGATATTCCGATCAGAAGTACTGATATTTTGAGGTAAGGGATATTATCTTCTTCTTAAATGATATTTTCTTCAATATCATTATGCCGAAATATTGATATGAACTTTTTTATAAAATTTAAAATTTTTTGTGTCGGGGTTACTATTTAGGTATACGTTACTATTCACGTATACGACACTATTCACGAATACGGTACTATTCACCGAAAAATAAAATTTTCTTCTTTTTGTCCAAGTTGTCTATTATGGTTACTATCTTTGATTATATCCCTATTTTCATCTTTATTTTTGAATTCTGCTTCAAAATTGGTTATTATGGGGTATTATTGAACTTGGATAAACTGTAATACGAATCCCTAATATTTGTTCTTTTATCTCACTGGATTCGTTTTCTTTAAAATATTTTTCATCATCCTCAGTCCTAAATGATGATACTACTGAATATCTTTGGCCTGTAGTGCAAAGATGTATGATTACCTGATGAATATCTTTGGCCTGTAGTGCAAAGATGAACAGGTGTTGAGATGAACATGACTGACTGGTGATACAAATAAATATCTTTGGCCTGTAGTGCAAAGATGAATATTTGGATGAAGATGATTATTAATTGATGTTACAGGGATAAAATATTGATGCTGGACTTTTAAATCTTAGAAGATAGTAGAATTCATTCTCTACTTGACTCTTCTAATAGTTTGCTGTTTCCGCTGCAGTTGTTGATCTAAAACTTATTGTCGATTATATTCTATCAGATTTTTCCCTGTTGAATACTAATGATAATTTGTTGTATATTATCTTAGTCATAATATTCTTTACTGGGCTAGTTGAGCTCACTCTTTTCCTTTTTGTTCCATTTTTCTTCTCAGGAGGTGAGAACATAGCAGGATCTAGTCGGGGTATGGAGTGATGGTTCTAGAAAGATGTTTTAGCAGTCCTCACTATTTTGTAAAATAGTATTTGAATAATTGTAATGAGGACTTATTTGAGTGTGGATATTGTCTAGAAGACAATATTTGTATTTAAACCCACAGTATGTGTTGTCATGTTTTGCACGACAATTGTATTATTGAAGTTGTAGTTTGCTTTCTGTACCATGTATTTGGCGACTCAGAATGTGTGTTGTATACCTATTTTGGGGGCATCACACATAGGCCAAGATCTACAAGTTTCGTTTAATAATGCAATAAGGGCAATTTGGTCAATTGCCTTATGATTTTAATGGCATGAAAGTAATCTTGGCAAACCCTTAGGGTTTAACCCTTAGGTTCCACCAATTTTGATTATTTCTCTAGGATTTCTAATTAGGCCAAAAATGGAATTTTAGTTTCTAAAAATCACTAATTTAGGATTACTAAATTAGTTTAGGTTTTTAATTACATAAAACATGATAATTAGGTTTAAGGTTCACTAATTAACATTTAGTTTGCTAAAATAGCAATTAGGGTTCACAATTTATAATTTAGGGTTTATAATTTAAATAATAGGTTTTCTAAAAATTAATATTTCTAAATATTAACTAGGGTTTACCTAATCAATATAAAATTCTATAATACATAACCTTAATCGTAATCACACAGTTATATAGCAGTCTCGAACTCAAATTGAGTTTTAAATTAGGGTTTCCAAAATTTTAATTAGGGTTATAAATTTGTAATTAGGGTTTCTCAAATAATAATTAGGGTTTTCTAATTAACCTTAAATTATGCAATACACGACATAATTCAACTGACACAATTACCACGAAATTATTAAATTTACCAATTGAATTAAAAATAGGGTTTAACAAATTAATATTAGGGTTTCAAAAATTAGGGGTTTTAAGTTTAGAAATTAGGTTTTTCCTAATTATTATATAAATGTATAATAACTGTCATTAGACACATTAACATAGTATTATAACTACAAAATGACTTAACAATTTCTTTAAAGTCGTAATTGACTTTCGAATTAGGGTTTCTAATCAATTAGAGTCCATAAATATTAGTTAGGGTTCAAAATAATTAGGGTTTTCCCTAATTAAAAATTTTATTCTATCATACATGTCATTATTCATATAACACAGTGACTTAACAGATTTTTAAAGTCTTATTTGACTGCAAGACTAGGTTTTATCAGTAACACTAGGGTTTGGTCATAATACACTATAATTGACCAACCATTAATAATACGTACATACAGTACAAATTTATAATACTGAAAAATCAAAATATAATTAATATTATATTATTATTCTTATTCCTTGATCAAAATCCAAAATTAGGGTTTAGATTCCATATCTGATTTTCTTACATATACACCCCATTATTAATTAAGTTAAATAATTAGCTTAATTAATCTGAAATAAATTCATATAATAAAATAGTTATTATAATAATTCTATATCCATTTCATATATTATTTAAATAATATATAAAAATATTTTCGTAGAAAATATTTAATAAAAACTTTTTTACTATAAATTAATTATTATAAGAATATACTTTATAATAATCAATAATTATAAAAATAAAATTATTTGTAAATATTCATGTAATAAATATATTTTTATTTACTACATAAATATATATACACATTATCTTGTACAAATCCTCATCTTTAAATAAAAAAAAATTTATACACAAAATTTTTGATTTAATTATATAGAAAATATCAGGTTATTACAGAAACAAAGAAATACTACAATTGCCTGAAACAAAAAAAGAGAAATAGAGGAAGCAAGTCAAGAGAAATCCGAAAAAAGCATTCAGGTAAGCAAATTGAGAAGCGAAGACGAGAAGAAGGAATTGAGCCCCAATGGTTCAGGTCCCCTATAGGGTTCGACCCTATAAGGTTCAACCCCTAGGGTTCGACCCTATAGGGAGGAATCCTCTTTGCTACCTCTCGCTTAGATGGAAGAAAGTCTCATTGCTGCTCCCTTGATGATATTATTGGCTCATAGGAAGAGAAAAAAAAATCCAAAATGAAGCAAGATGAAAAGTGAAGCGTGAATGGCTTGGGAGATGCATATATATGAATACATGTATATATTCTCAAATTTGCTTGCACAAGAAAAAAAAACAGTTACCATGTTCCTATTAAGGGAAGGATTTGATCTAGTTTCTAAAAGATAAGTGGATTTGACCTTGCTTCTAAATAGAAATATATAAAGATATTGTTTGCTAAATATAAAGAAGATTTGATTTTATTCCCAACAAGGGGAGGATTTCAAAAATGGCTGATATGTCCAAGGAAGAGCTCTGCTAGGTTTTG
The DNA here is from genome assembly GCA_016801055.1 of Panax notoginseng. Taxonomy (NCBI): domain Eukaryota; kingdom Viridiplantae; phylum Streptophyta; class Magnoliopsida; order Apiales; family Araliaceae; genus Panax; species Panax notoginseng. Next base: position 229,960,964 of record CM029013.1, on the reverse strand, counting down.
CCTCCCTAGGGTTTAACCCTAAGGGTTTAGAACCATGGGGGTTCCCTTTTGTAGGACCCTTGTCTTCAGGACTTGTAAAGTGGAGTCCTGCAAAATTGTTCAAAAGCTTGAAGTATTCTTGCACGATCGTCTCTTTGGAAATGCGACTCTCGCACGGGGGAAAATTTGGGCCCAAGTGTAAAATTAGGGTTGACGTGACCTAGTTGAACTAAATATAGAATTAGGGTTCCACAGTCTCATTAAATATACAAATTATGGTTTGTAAGAATCCGAATTTTTAGAAAATATTAAAATAATAATTTAGTAAATAAAATTCTTAAGTGTGAAATGGGTTCGAAAAAAAATATTTATGTGATACGAGGTATGTAGGAATGTGTTACATAGGGTAATATGAACCATTTAATATGTGATTTTTGTGATTAATAAATATATTATTTTTATATATTATTATTGATCGCAGAGATAATTTAGTTGAGATAAAAGAAGTGGATAAAATTTCCTATCGATATTAAATAGTTTATAGGATTATTTTATCATACTAAGTGGATGACATTAATGTATAATTGTCATTTTCTTGTGTGTGTGTACTAATAACTGGTATGATTATAATATAGGTTATTGATAGTACATAAGTTATCCGCGAATGGGTTTGAATAGTGAAACATAAGTTAGTTGAGAGAATTAAGTAATAAGAATAAATATTGGTTAATTGATAGTTGAGAGTTGTGTAATGGAATAATATAATGTCTATGTTAAACCTTAAATAACTATGGTAATATAGTACAAGGTTTAATTTACTTAAGTAAAGGAGTGAATTAATATGTGTGTTGAATATGTGATACTTTATATATGTTACTCAGAATGGTAATATGTGAGAAAATTTAATGTACGAATAACGTTAAATATATATATATATATATATATATATATATATATATATATATATATATATATATATATATTAAAGGGAAACATAAATCATTATATCTTTAAATGGATATTAAATATTTGAAGGAATTGTTTTGGGAACAATTTATAGAGGGAGAGAAAAATAATAATTATATATTTCTAATAGAGGATATTAAAATAATTTCTGATATTGAGTTATTTTAATAAAAGGAGGAAATGTTATTTTTGAATAATAATATTACCTTATATATTTTTGTATGAGGTATGATTAATAATATAGTAAATATATTAAAATATATTTGCTATATGTAAATAAATTGATAGAAACAATTTATTATAATAGAAAATAAACTTATTATCTATTTTCTATATATAATATATGTACATGTGTCGTATATATAGTTAATTGATCATATTAAGTTAAGAATAATAATACTTTGTGAGATTATATTATTATAAGCTTGTGGACTATTAATTACTAAGTTCACATAATTATGTCTTGTGTGACATAACTAGTGAAGTTAAATCCAAGAGAGAATTAATGGGAAGTAATAAAAGAAAATAAATGGTGGGTTAATAAATAATTGATATTAATTATCATTATGATAATTGGGTGTATTTGAGATGATAACTTTTATGAAAAATGATGGATTAAGAATATCCAACTATTTTATAATTAGCCCAATTAAAATATTAATTGGAATTAAACCAATGTACATGAAGTACATGATATTATGTATGAGTGTATATTTAAAATATAAGTATATTTCCTATATGTGGGTAGGTACATATTAATGTGTATATATGTGTCCATAACATAATTTAATGTAGTAATGTTAAATCATTATAATTGATTTAATAAGCCAAAAAGGAATTAACTTGAGTAGAATGAAACCTATTTTGCTGATAAGATAGAGAGTATTAAACTTTGTCCCAAAATTAGTGTCTCATTGATTAAAACTGCCGTAATAGGCCATTGGCCTAACACTTCAATTGTTGAGAAGTGAAAAAAGGCTACAAAGCTGGTAATCACGGCTAGAGGGATGGAGGAAAAGGGAGTAGTTTACCAAATCTCTAATACCCATCATCTTCTTCTTCTTCCTGCTAAACAAAATAAGTGGACAAAGCTTTGGTATGGGTATTGAATTTCCCATAAATAGGGACTCCTCCTTCTTTTTCCCGTTTGATAAATTCTCAGAGAATTTGGCTAAGAGAGGTTGCAAGAATTAGGAGCAATTAGAGGATTGAAGAGCTATGTTCAGCAAAGTTAAGCATCAAGAGGTAATAATTCTAAGTTACATGCTCTTGATTTCCTAAGTTTATACTTTCTTAGTAATATCATAAAAAAGTAGCTTTTGAGTCACAAAATTGATGGCTAAGGGTTGCTATAACCCATGAATTGATGCCAGATATTGTTAATATAGTTAAAAAATGAAATCAACGAAAGTTAAACGAACCAATTTGGTTGAGAAACGAATTTGTAGTGAACGAATTCGCTAAACTTTTCCAAACATGAACATTTGCATAAACATGAGTTATAGATTCATTTTTGGGTTAGTTAATGTTTATGATAATTATTGGGTAGTTGGTATGTTGTAGTTTTATGAGTTACGAACTCATAGAATCAAATATGGACTAATTTGGACATGTATAACTCAGATTATGAAGGTTAGAAGGAAAGTTTGGCATTATGGTTCGTAACAGGAAACAAAATTTCAGTTTGCAGCAGCTAGGCCCACCTCGACGGGCTATTTTTAAGGCAAAACCTCCGCCCCGACGGGGAAGTGTGTTCTGCAATGACTAATTTTATATGTTTTACTAAAACAACCATAAAGTTTTCATACGAACTCCGATTGACGTGATTCAAGATGATCCGGAATGAGGACGAATAGACCTACAACTTTTGTTCTTTAAGTTTTTCAATTTGATGTGGTTAGGAAGGGTCAAAGTAGTCATCTTTGTGACTGTCACGTATTCGGAGGCGAACGGAGGGCGTCGAACAAGCACATACGCAAGTATAGTGCTCCCAACGGTGGAATAGGTTATTATAAATTATAAAACATGAATATGCATGATAATAGACATGTCATATAACTAAGATTACTTTACTCATAATGGAATGCTTTAACAATGATTTCTTAAAGAAAACTTGAAGTTTGAAAATGAAAACTTGACTACCTTGGTGTCTTTTAAGTTCCGACCTTGGAAACATATAAATGTGGCCTAGTTATGTGTGCGGATGGATAAGGAATGTAATTCCAAGATGTATTGCACATAAAAGGTTGTCAAGCTCGGTTTAGTATGCGTTTTAAAGAGAAATTTAAAAGTGTTAGAAACTAACTTTGATGAGTATTGTATTACTTGCATTATGACTTTATAAACAAGCATGATAGAGTTGTTTATGCCTTTGAACATGAATAATATGTGCACTCAACTAGTCAAGCATGACATAAGTTATTTAAGCATGTTTTAAAAGTATGAACTACACTATGTCTATGTAAATGAGATAGATACATGTGAGCATACTAGTGGAGGCTTATTAGTACCAAAACATGGTTTAAAAGCTTATAACATCGAATATGGTTAAAGAAAGTTGTTAAGCCTTATTGATTGAAATAAATCATTATGAAACTAAGTAGTTGAATATGAATGACGTAGATCACGTATTTATAAACTTTAAAAATGTGTCGAACATATAGCGAGTCAAGTGGGTGATAAATATATATGAATGTTGATGCCAAGTACGGATGGTTAGGTATACTTATACATGCCTAGTTATTCTAAGAGTATGATGAGAAAGTGAAATGAAGGTTTTACAAACCTAGTTAGGAAATGATGTAATATTTATTATTATATTAAGAGCCTATGAAATGTATGACTAATGGATATGAATCCATGATTATATAACTGTGTAGGAATACACGCAGTGCAGATAAGCTTTAAGCAGTTAAGTCGTAGTTGATAAACTACGAATCAAGCAAGTCTTTCAGTTCCTATTTGATATATGAATTCTATAACTGTTAGTTGAGCTATATTATGCTATGAGAATGTTGATGTATATATATGAAATGCATATGAGATATGTATGAAATGTGAAAGTTGATCTTTGATGATATGTTTGTGAAGTAAACTTATATGCCTGTTATGTGAGAAATAATATACGTAGTAAATATTAATTGATTATGAATGCATGAACTGAATATGCTATTATATGCTATGTGCTGCATGAAAACTGTTAGAATTGTTGGGTTGTCGAGCTCACCCTTGCAAATAACCACTTTTGCAGGTTAAGGACTCACGGTAAAGATTTTGTGCTACATGATTGATATAGTTCAATAGTATCAAAGGAGATTGATTCATTTATTTACATATATACTCTTGAACCATGTTTAGGTTCTAGGAGATATACAAGATAGTAGTTATGATGTGTAATACATGTTAAGTTATACTATGTTATATATAGAGGAATTCTAATCGAGATGTAAAAGTTTATACAGTAATTCGAATAGATTGAATCATAATATAATTTGATTCAAGGTTATGTAATTGATTTAAGTTAAGATATCAATAAAAGATTTATTCTGAAGGAGATTGAAAAAGTTTAAATTATTCCGCATATGTATATAATATCGAATGTGATGTAATACAGGAATAGTAAATGATCAAGATTAGAAACTTATAAAAGTTTGGGGTCATTGTGCAGATCCTGGATTTGGAATGAATTTATATTCTAAATTGTAATAAGTAAAGTTTTATTCATTAAGTTATGAATAATATATATAAATAGTTTGACGATAATAGTATCGTGGCGGACCGAATTCTAGGTTTGAAGGAACTTCGATTTGGGGGCGTCATAGGGTTCACACAACCTAATTGAATGAAGATGGAAAAGCTAGAAATAAATGTGCTAGACCCGGGATAAGCTTCCACGTGTCCCGAGGCAGAAGACTCGTGGGGGCGACTCATTTTGGGAATTGAATTGGTGGCCAGAAGGACAAGACGATATGGGCATTATCCTAATGACTAAAGGGTATTTCTAGAATTTTCTTGAAGACATGTGCCTGACATGTGACTACTTAAGTTCCAGGAAACTCTATAAATACCTCTTCCCTTCTATGAAAGAGGGGTACTTCTTTTGGGACTTGAGACTTGGACATTCTCACTCAAAGCACTCAGAACTTGGACATTCTCTCAACTCGAAGCACTCAAGAAGGCTCTTAGAATCCCTGCTACCCTAACACGGTTTTCGGATTCTGAGAGTTCTGCCACGTGTCATTGGAATAATCGCCCACCTGTTCTCCCCCCTCTTCAATCAATCAATCAATTCTATGCTCTTCGTGGATTTCTCTCCTCCTTAGCCAACATGAAACCTTAACTAGGAAGACACAATTTCGTTGCCCACATTTACCAAGACTAAACTACATAATCTTTTTATAGGGAAATAATTGGTCCCGTTATCTATTTAAAGTCCAAAAAGGCACTAAGCTCACCTTCAGCCATGGCTGCAAGTGCCCAACCTGAATGTACTCCTATTTTTCGAGAGGAGTTCGAGGGACTAAGAAACCAGATAGCAAAATTAACTGTCTTTTTGAAAGAACAAAAAAAAAGGACTTAGGGTCAACAAATACCCACTCAAACAGAATCCTCTGCACAGGGAGTAGTCCAAGGTACTGACAAAAAAGAAAAGGAAGTATTGATACCTAAATATCCAATCCATGAAAAATCCAACAAACCCCCTGAAATCACCAATTTTAAAGAAGATCAAGAAACTGGTGATATTCGGAAGAAAGTTCCGGAAATGGAAGAAACCATCCAGTCAATCAAAAGAACTGGAGCATATGGAAGTGTGACTTATTCAGACCTTTGCATCTTTCTTGGGGTTTATTATCCAGCAAGGTCAAAACTCCTGATTTTGAAAAATATGACGGATTGGGAGATCCTTACACTCATTTTAAAGTGTTCATTGGAGAACTCAGATCCTATGTCGAGAATGAAAAACTGAGAATGTAGTTATTTCAGAAAAGTTTGACTGAAGAGGTCAGAGCATGATATGCTAGATTGGACAATTCCAAAATCCATAGCTGGGAAGAACTAGCCCATGCTTTTCTAAACCAATACAATTTCCAATTACAAATGGCTATAGATAGATATCAAATTATCAAAGTTAAAAAGTAGAATATTGAGTCATTCAGAGAATATACCCAAAGATGAAGACGTCTGGCTGCTCAAGTAATCCTGTTAATGACAGAAACTGAGATGGTAATGACCTTCATTGACATACAAAAAGGTCTGTTCTATGAGAGGGACCTGGCAAGCATAGGAAAACCATTCTCAAAAATGATTAAACATGGAGAAATGGCTGAGATGAGGTTAAAGTCTGGAAAGATTAAAGACCTTACTGCTTTAGAAGTCGTGGCTGAGCACATTTAAGCTGGAAATTATGGGAATAACCTTCGGAGGGTTCATAAAAAGAAAGAAGAAGATGTATCCTTCGTACTGCAAGGACAAACACAGAGAGGCAATCAAAACTTACCCATTCAAAGGAAAAATTATTCCCCATTTCAAACATCTGCACTATCCTCAAATCCTCCATTGTAAAAAGTTGGATGTAAAAGATTTTTCACACCCTTAGGGGACTCATTGGAAAATATGTTCAAGCTTCTGATAGCACAGAAGAAAATTGTCCATCTCCTTCCTCCAGCCAATCCAAGTGGAAAGAAATTTGATACAAGCAAGAAATGTGCTTATTATTCTTGAGCTCTGGGGCATAACACCCAAGATTGTTGGTCTCTCAAACATAAAATCTATGATCTAATAAACAGTGGTGAGATTATGGTAACAAAACCAGAGCATCCCCATGCAATATAACCCTCTGCCTCAACACAAGGAAGAGAATGTCAATATAATCAATATGGGGAGTGGATAAAGTTCCAATTACCTCAAATATGTAGGTGATTCTCCCCAAACCAGTAAAGACAACTCTAATAAGTGTGATTATTAAGAATTCAGATTTATGATAGAGCGAGAAATGAAGTCTATCAATGAATGCGTTGATCAACTGGTAGAACTGGTGATATATCAGCACCAAGTAACTCGGTAGTTGATCAGTCAGGAGTATATAAGTCTCCTCTTCCTTATCACAAGGAATCATCAACAAGTCCAAGAGAATGAAACTTTGGAAGAAAAACTTACAAGGAAAGAAAGATCCCAGGCTCGTCAGGACTATGCAGACCAAAGAAAGTTTACTCCTTTGGGTAAACCAATGGAGGAGATTCTATAGATGTTGATCAATGAAGAGAAGACCATAGCACTGTTACCCCCAATCAATCCACATTCCAAGAGATTTGATGCTACCGGGGTCTGTCAATACCACTCCAATACTCAGGGGTCATAACACTGAAAGTTGTTGGGCACTTCGTCACCTAATCCAGAATATGATTGACAATGGTGACCTACAAATGGCAAGTAATGATACTGTATTGCCTGAGGAAGAGAAGATATTTCCTCCAGGAACACAGAGATGGAAGGAAATACAATCCTTAAATCAAATTCTGAAAGTAAACTATCAAAACTATTACAAGTCTTCAGTATTTATTCATCTTCCCTTTTCCCTTACTGGTGCTAGGTACGTCACCCGTTTCAACTTTAGCTGTAAGAAATTTTACAGGCAAGAGTGAGCAAACAAGGCCCACTTGAAATAACAATAAGTAAATCTTTAAACTTTCACATCAATTGCCAATATTAGGCTCAATAGAACTGAACAATATATTCTATTAACTTTCTGAAAATTATAACAATCACTGAGGGTCTAATGACCACGAATCATGTCCACAGTTATAAGTAATCTTTCAACTTTAACTTTAACAGTCATAAGACTATAAGGACTCCACGTACTTAGGGGGATCAACCCTTCGTACAATGTATTGTGCAGTGGAGTTCTGCACTTTCTGCTCGTATGTATGATGAAGTCTATGACTGTAATGTGGAACTTCAGGACACAGTTGAGGAGTTGCAGGAGATAGTAGCTGAACAACAGACTGCAATGACACAGAAGGACGACGATATCCAGGATCGAGATGAACGTCTAACTAATACTGAAGAGAAGCTGATACAGACTGAAGGAGAGAAGGAACAACTGATCGAGATGGTCGTGGAACTGAAGAAAAAGCTGAATGAAGAAGCTACCAAGAGGGCGAGAGCTGAAGACGCATACGAGGAAGCTTATCAGCGAACTAGAAGAGCAGTAAGGGACGCACAAGCATAGAGGATGAAGATGGAAGAGATGGATAAAGTATTCAATACCGTGATCAATCGAGTTCAAGATCAGGTCATGGGTTATCCAATTCAGTTTGAGACTCTGCCATCAAACGTGTTAGATCGCCGAAGCATGTTCCGTGTTATGGAAGAAGAGCGTCAAAAGGCTACTGATTATCTTAATAGATCATCGTAGGAAATCTGTCTGTTTTGCAAGTAATAAGTGTTAAATAATGTGTAAATCCCGAGTGTTAAGTAACCATGGGATATGAGAATGAGGATGTGTCCTGAAACTTTTGTAGTTCAGGAATGTAATGTAGATAGTAGTGATGCTATTGTTTTATGTTTTCCAAAAAGGTTATGATGAATAAATAAATAAAAAACTATTATTTTATTCAAAAGTGTTATGTGGTTAATTTTTTTTATGGGGACAAGTTAATTAGAAAATACTTAAAGAAGTTGGGTAATAGTCTAATAGATGTTTTTTTCTAACAGAAAATGCCTCCCAGACGTGAACCAGCCCGTCAGAGAACCAATGCGAGAACTAACAATAATGATGTTGAGGATAATCCCGTTCAACAACTAGTGACATTAGTAACAGGAGCGTTGCAGAATCAACCTCAAAACCAAGGCACAACGTTTAAGGAGTTTAAGGCGGTCGGACCACCTGAATTTCGTGGGTCAATGAATCCGGTCAAGGCACAGACCTGGATTATGGAGATTGAGAAGATATTTGAAGTCGCTAGGGTAGGGGATGAACAGAAGACTGCTTTTGCAACATTCATGTTGAAAGTAGAAGCTAGTTATTGGTGGCAGGCCAATAAAACCCGGGAAGGACCAGGAGTGATGACTTGGGATAGGTTTAAGGAGTTATTCTTCGAGACCTACTTCCCAGAGAGTTCTAAGAGTCAGTTAGAGGTTCAGTTTCTGGAACTAAAATAAGGAACGATGACGGTATCTGAGTATGCCGCGAAATTCAACGAATTGGCAAGATTTGCGCCATATCAAGTCATCACAGATGAACGTAAGGCGAATAGATTTGAACAGAGACTGAAGCCCTGGCTGTACAGTAGGGTTTCCCTATTCCAGTTGAAGACATTTGCAGCGGTGATGGAGAAAGTAGTACTCGCTGAAGGTGGAGGTGAGGCAGTGACAAAGTTTAATCAGGAACAGAAGAAGAAAAAGAATGAGAATGAGATTAAGAATGGAGGTGGTAGCAGTGGAAACAACAACAACAACAACAACATCAACAACAGCTTGAAGAGAAAGTGGAATGGGAACATGGGTGCTGGAAACCATCAGGGTAACCAGCAAAACAAAAAGTTTGAAGCATGTGCGACATGCGGGAAATTTCACAAGGGTGCGTGCTTGATGGGGAAACGAGTTTGCTACAATTGTGGCCAGGAGGGTCACATCACCCCAAATTGCACTCAACTGAAGAAGAACGCGTGCTTCACGTGTGGATCCAAGGATCATTTTGCTCGTGAATGCACTACGAAGAAGGAGGGAGGGACAACCAGAAGCAATGGAGGTAACAATGGAAGTACATGGGCCATTACAGGACCTGCAGCATTAAACAAACCTATAGCCAGAACCTTCAACACGACTGTGCAAGATGCTGTGCAATTAAAAGATGTGGTGTCAGGTATTATCCCAATCAATGATATCAATGCATATGTATTATTTGATTCGGGTGCTAGTTGCTCGTTTATATCTGATGAATTTGCTAAGAGGTTAGAATTGCCTAGAGAAGAACTGAATTTTCCTTTGAACATAAAAATTGCGAATAAGAAAGTAATCCCTGTTAGATTCGTATACAAGAACTGCAGGGTGAACATTTAAGGAGAATATCTTGTTGGTAGATTTGATTCCAATTAGACTCAGGGAATTTGATGTAATTTTGGGAATGGATTGGCTGTTCAAATATGGAGCAATAATTGATTGTAACAAGAAGTGTGTAAACCTTATGACTCCGTCAAAGGTAGTTTTCCATGGCAGCAAATCGCCTAGACAAATAAAATGTCTGACGATTATGCAGGCCAAGAAGTTGTTGAGTCAAGGTTGTGTGGCCTATTTAGCTTACATATTCGATACTCAGAAGAAGGGTGTAAAACTGGAGGAGATACCAGTGGTTAGAGAATTCATTGATGTATTTCCGGAGGAATTGCCAGGACTACCACTTGATAGAGAGATTGAGTTCGTAATCGATTTAGTGCCAGGAACTGCACCGATATCGAAGGCCCCATACAGAATGGCTCCGGTAGAAATGAAGGAACTCATGGTGAAACTGCAAGAACTGCTGGACAAGAAGTATATTCAACCAAGCGTGTCACCGTGGGGAGCACCGGTATTATTTGTGAAGAAGAAGGACGGATCAATGCATCTTTGCATTGATTATAGGGAGTTAAACAAGGTCACTATTAAGAATAGGTATCCGTTACCTAGAATAGATGACTTGTTTGATCAGCTGAAGGGTGCTAAATACTTCTCAAAAATAGATTTGAGAAATGGGTATCACCAATTGAAGGTAAGAAAGGAGGATATACCTAGAACAACATTCAGAACTCGGTACGGACATTACGAGTTTCTGGTGATGTCTTTTGGTTTAACAAATGCTCCTGCCGCGTTCATGGATTTGATGAAAAGGGTATTTAAACCATTCTTAGACAAGTTCATAGTGGTGTTTATCGACGACATTCTGGTGTCTTCTAAAACTCAAGAAGAACACATGGAATATTTACGTCTAACATTAGAGACACTAAGAAAGGAAAAGTTGTACGCGAAGTTCTCTAAGTGTGAATTTTTGCTCGATCGTGTACAATTTTTGGGTCATGTGATTGACAAAGATGAGATTTCAGTAGATCCATCGAAAGTGGAAGCTGTAATCAATTGGGAACAACCAAGAAACACCTTCGGAGGTGAGGAGTTTCTTGGGACTGGCCGGTTATTATAGAAGATTTATAAAAGATTTTTCTAAGATAGCCACTCCGCTAACAAATTTGACAAGGAAAGCTGTGAAATTCATGTGAACGGAGAAATGTGAAGAAAGTTTTCAAGATTTGAAGAAGAAGCTAAGTGTGGCACCTACGTTGACATTACCAGACAATACAGGAAATTTTGTGGTGTATAGTGATGCCTCACACAAAGGATTGGGTTGTGTTCTTATGCAAAACGGTAAAGTTATTGCCTATGCATCAAGACAACTGAAGGATTATGAGAAAGGGTATCCGACTCATGATTTGGATTTGGCTGCAATTGTATTTACTCTAAAGATATGGAGACACTATCTTTATGAAGAGAAATGTGAGATCTACACAGACCACAAAAGTCTGAAGTATATTTTCACTCCAAAGGACCTGAACATGCGTCAGAGTAGATGGATGGAATTGATAAAGGATTACGATTGTGAAATCTTTTATCATCCGGGCAAAGCGAATGTGGTTGCGGATGCTTTAAGTAGGAAAGGTCGGGAGAAATTAATGCTGATAACAACTCAGGAGGAGCTCATTTCAGCAATGACAAAGTTAGAACTAGAAATCAAATTTCCACAGGAATCCGATGAACAACTATTTTAGATAGAAGCTGGTCCAACTTTAGTGGACAAAGTGAAGGATGCTCAACTACAAGATGAAGAGTGTGGGAAAATCAAAGAGAATCTGGTTGAAGGCGTTGATGTAAAATATAAGGTCGATACCAAAGGATTACTACGGTTCGAGGGAAGAATTTGGGTTCCAACAGTGCTAGAACTGAAAGATAAAATCTTAACCGAAGCACACAACACAAGATATTCGATTCATCCAGGAAGCACGAAAATGTATCAAGATTTACGCTGACATTTTTGGTGGCCGAATATGAAAAGGGATGTTGTAGAATGCATGGCTAAATGTTTGACATGTCAAAGAGTAAAAGCCGAACATCAAAGACCCAACGGATTACTTCAACCGTTGGAAATACCGGAATAGAAGTGGAAACATATCACGATGGATTTTGTGGTGGGTCTTCCAACTACTCAGGAAGGATACGATGCGATTTGGGTAATAGTAGACAGACTGACAAAATCTGCACACTTTTTGCCAATAAAGATTAGATTCAATCTTGATCAGCTGGCAAAACTATATATTAAAGAGATCGTTGCAAGACAAGGAGTTCCAGTGTCAATTGTGTCAGATAGAGATCCGAGGTTCACATCAAACTTCTGGAAGAGACTACAAGAATGTATGGGAACACAGTTGCGAATGAGTACGGCATATCATCCGCAAATAGATGGCTAAAGCGAACGAACGATCCAGACATTGGAAGATATGTTGAGAGCATGCGTCATGGATTTCAAAGGAAGCTGGGAAGAGCAATTACCATTGGTGGAATTTGCCTACAATAATAGTTATCACGCGAGCATTGGCATGCCGCCTTACGAAGCGTTATACGGCAGAAAGTGCAGAACTCCACTGTACTGGAACGAAGTTGGTGAACGTCATATGTTAGGACCAGAATTGGTGCAACAAACTGCTGACGTTGTTAAACTCATCAGGACAAGATTAGTAGCAGCACAAGACAGACATAAAAAGTATGCTGATCAACACAGACAAGATCGTGCATTCGACGTAGGAACTTTTGTATTCCTAAAAGTTTCTCCTTGGAAGGGGAAAATTCGTTTCGGTAAGAAGGGAAAACTAAGCCCGAGGTTTATTGGACCCTTTGAAGTGCTGCGAAAAGTTGGAGAGGTAGCTTATGAGGTAGCTCTACCTCCAGAGTTGGAAAACATTCATAATATTTTTCATATTTCGGTGTTACGACCATATAAACCCGATTACAAGCACGTAATCGAGTACGAACCGTTGCAATACGAGAAAGATTTGTCTTATGAAGAGGTTCCTATCCAGATAGTCGACAGGAAAGAACAAGTGCTCAGGAATAAAGTGATACCTTCTGTGAAGGTGATATGGAGAAACCACAATGTTGAGGAAGCAACGTGGGAACTCGAAGAGAAAATGATGAAAGAGTACCCTGAGTTATTTGTTTAATCTGTGTCTTCGATTATGGGGACAAAATCTTTATAAGTAGGGAAGAATGTAATGAATGTGTTGTTTGAGTTGTGATTCTGAGGACAGAATCCTTATAAGAGGGAAATGATGTAACATTCCATATTTTTAAATGTAAGTTATAAATATTTATTGATTTATATAAATATTTATTGGATGTGTTTATTATTGAATAAGTAATTGTTCAATTTGATTGAGTTGTTTAGTTAATTATTTATTTGTTAAATAATTAATGTGTTGTGTGGATTAAGTTATGTGATTAAGTAATTTATTTAATAAATTGTTATTTCATAAAGTGTGACAAATAACTATGTGATAAAGAGTTATTAAAATAAATTAAAGTCATTTAATTTAGTTTTGCCAAATAATGTGTAAGTATATTAATCATTTAAATTTTAATGGGTTGCCAAACAAAGCCTTATGGCTTTTGGGTTTCTTTTGAATTTAAACTATTAATTAAATAAATAAAATAAATATATAATATATATTATTTTGAGTAACTGCTATATTAATACGATCATTAGTTGAGCGTCAGCTTTTATTGAATTGAAAAGGCGAGCGTTGGTTTTTTAGTATACGTATATTGCCATTTGGTTTACCTTAGAGTTGTTTGCTAAAAAAAAGAAAGAAAGGAGAGAGTTCTCAGAGAGTTGAGATAGAAAAATACAGAGTTCTTCAAGCTTTTCTAAGGGTTTAACAAGTATTCTTATCAACAAAAAGGTAGGTGCTTATAACCTTAAATTATGTTTATGTAACCATATATGTTTTTTTTACGCCATATATTTACTGTGAATTTGATAGTCTGTGTTCTTCAACTTCACTGTGTATAAGTTGTTACAAAATTCTTGTAAACTATGTTATACTAGCATATATATATATTTGTATATAATTATATGCTTAATATATAAATATGATGGTATGCTAAATTACGTATTCAAGAAATTGATTTTTCACAGTGAAAACATGTGAGTACGAACTTGAGTGTAGATATATATATATATATATATATATATATATATATATATATATATATATATATATATATATATTTGTATGCTAACTGAGAAATTGAACTATACATGTTAATATGTGAGTATACTTGTATTTTAAAGGTGTTAATCTAGTTATAAGTATGGAATTTTAGTTCACTGTGTCAAGAAATATATCAACAATGGAGTTTTTGTTTTAAAAGGAGTGTTTTCAAATAATTAGTTTATGATGGTGTTGATTAGTGGTTGATAATTGGTATATAGTTGATTGTTAACTTTTATGTGTAATTTTCATGAAGTTATATATGTTGTTGGATGTCATTGGCTGTTAAAAATAAATTAGACAGTAGCTTTGCTCTGTCTTTCTGGTTTGGTTCTGTGAGTTTCGGTGCCCCAGCGTCAAAATTCATGCCCCAGCGCCAAATTTCGCGCCCTGGCGCCAAGGTTCATGCCCCAGTACCAAAATGGACAAGTTACAGCGCTGTCGCTCGCTCCCCAGCGCCACTGTTCCGCGCCCCGATGCCGGAAAAGTGTCCGAGTTGGACAGTTTTGACCTCCTTTAGTAAAACGGCCATAACGTTTTCATACGAACTCCGATTGAGGTAATTCATGATGATTCGGAAAGAGGACGAGTAGACCTACAACTTTCATGCTTTAAGTTTTTAATTTGAGATCTATAACAGTAGTCAAAATGGAAATCGTTAGGACTATTCTGTATTTGGAGCCAATCGGAGGGCGTCGGGATGCACGAATGCAAGTTCAACCCTTTGGGTATTAGTATAACTTAATGATAAAATGTTGGACACGTAATAGGATGTTGTATCAAGTTGTTAATGTACATGTGGTGTAATGACATAATCACTTAAGTAGTTGTAATAAAGCTAAAAAGTAATGTTCATGAAAAGATGTGATGTTGTTTAAACTTAAACTTAGTTAGTAGCTATACTAAGAGTAATAAAGTAACTCATAAAGGTAATGTTAGTGTAACTAATGTGTATTGTCAATACATATGGTATGTGTATGACTTGGGGTGAACGTGAATAGTAATTATTTAACCTACGCACAAGGAAAGTTCCCTAACCTTTGCTACTTTATTATTCAGCAAAGTTGTTTTTTCACTGTTATGTTATACTTAAGCAAGTTTTCTAATTCTAAAGCTTCGTTATGCAAAAAAATTCATATGCTATACTTTATTGAGTAAAGTATTTTCATTAAGCAACTTCATTGTATCCAGTTATTCATTATGATACAAGTTTCTCATCTCTGCACTTTCGTTGAGATAGTTATTATGATTATGCAAGCTTTCTTAACTCTAAACTTGTTATATTAGCATGCAAGTACCTCTAGTTTATCGTTCAAGCTATTATTTATTATGCATGCTTGATATTAAATTCTAGGATGTAACCTTAGCTTAATGTTATTCAAAGTAAGGTATGATGTGTTATTCAATAGTTATGCTATTAGATTATCCCTAAAGCATGAACTTAGAACGAAATACTTAGTCAGTTACGATTATTCTATAGTATAGTGTTATTGGTTTTATTCAACTACTCCTTATTTGATGTTCGTTGAATTCCAAATTCCCTTGAAAGCTTATCCAAACCAAACTTGCTTTGGTGCGGACTTGTATTCTGAATACTGAGATGAACAACTCTTTTAATAAAGGTTTACGCTTAGCTTTGAAATGGTTGTGCACAATACATTGTACGAAAGGTTGATCCCCCTAAGTATGTGGAGTCCTTATAGTCTTATGACTGTTAAAGTTAAAGTTGAAAGATTACTTATAACTGTGGACATGATTCGTGGTCATTAGACCCTCAGTGAATGTTATAATTTTTAAAAAGTTAATAGAATATATTGTTCAGTTCTATTGAGCCTAATATTGGCAATTGATGTGAAAGTTTAAAGATTTACTTATTGTTATTTAAAGTGGGCCTTGTTTGCTCACTCTTGCCTGTAAAATTTTTTACAGCTAAAGTTGAAACGGGTGACGTACCTAGCACCAGTAAGGGAAAAGGGAAGATGAATAAATACTGAAGACTTGTAATAGTTTTGATAGTTTACTTTAAGAATTTGATTTAAGGATTGTAATAAAGTTATTTAATTTTCCGCATTTGAATGATTGTTATTAAAGGTTGGATAACCTGGGAGATTTTTTATTTAAGTTTAATCCTGTATGGGCAGGTTTTCTTTTATTATTCAATTCTATTATGATTGGGTAGTTAGAAATGAATGTTTTGATTACGTGAACACCAAATCATGAGGTAATGAAGTACCAGGATTTGGGGGTGTCACAGAAGTCATAGCAGTCATATCCTCTAAAGGATGTTTATCTGCAACACCTCTTGTAATCCAAGGAGTAAAGCTCAAAAGAGTAAAGAAACCTTTGAAGGTGGCTGCACCAGTATCCCATTATCGGCCTGAAAATAGTCCTATGGAACTATAAGGAGGATGGGGGATCAACTTCAAATTGAATTGCTACTATATTAAAGGAAAACCCGTTGTCTCTTTCAGTTAAGACATAACGTGGTGAACCCTCAGGCAAGGATAAGGGTAAAGAGAAGGCTTCAGGATAATTTATTTCCTAGTATTAAGAATTTACTATTATTATGTTGTAGAAGGACTTATTTACTATGATGTATTAAGCTATGCTTAATTGAAGTTGTAATGTAATAGTAACGGTTGCGAGACCTTGGGACGAGAATAATTATGTTATAGCAATGTAATTTATTCTATTTTTCATTGTGTGAGACTTTGATTTATTATTAGAGTTAGTACGTGACGAACCAAATTCAAGATATGAGTGTCTGATTTTGGGGGCGTCACAACACATAGATAAATTTCTCAAGTTCAACATCTGAGAAAGTTTAAGAAACTAGCATTCATTTAAAATGTGGATAAAGTTAGGAAACTTGCCTTACGCACAGCTATGGCTTACAGTTTATGCTGAACTGTTCATTCTAATCCCTATATAACACATAAGAAAAATAGCACATACACCAATTAGTCATATACTTGACTTACGCATTGGTTTAAACTTAACTCTATTTCTTATGGTTCGTGTTTATAACCTAAGTTCATGTAACCATCCTTCTTTATCGTTTTACGGCGTTATGACATACGGAGATGTCTTAACTCATACGATCATCATCTTTGATGATTTATATTCTTATATTCTTCTTTTAACTTTTCAAGGACTTAGCGCACATCCAATCTCTACTAGTATTCCATATGGTACTATGAGTGGTTTCCCACAAACAACCAACAAACTAGTTTCCCGTCTCATATACACTGCCTTTCACAGCGAGTTAGATCGGTTGCTAGTTTCGCATATACCTTCGCTCTATGAAGGAATTGTTTAGCCCAGCTCCCATATGTCAACCATTAAAGATTACGACTGTACCATAACCTAAACTTAACTTAACTTATCCGAACCATTAAAACTATAACATCCGTTAAGTTAATTTCCCATTCCTTATGGCTTTTTGGCAACTAAATGCCATAACTCAAGATTTATTCCTTATCATCTAAGTCATACAGTCTTTAGTATGTTAAGAGCGATCATTCAATGCTAATACTATGTGCTCATAGCGTTAAGCATTTTATTTTACCTTATTCATATCTTCTAACGTCCGGTTCATTCGACTCGTAATGTCATCTAAGTTATAATTATTAACTCGACTTTTTAACGTTATACGTCATTGTCATTCATTTAGTTTCTTCACCGTTCACTGGTTTAGTCATTAGTCTTCATTATCTTACTGTCAAACCATAAACGGTGTACAGGTTCTGCCCATTTAATATTTGCGTACACTCAACCCATACGTCGGCTAAAGTGTTTAACGCTTACATTTCATTCTAACATTCTCCATCTGACTCGCATTCGGAATTTCATTAAACTTATTATCGTTTGTTATGACTTTCTTCATAATTTCATATCTTACTTACTACCTTCGTCAACGTTTAAGTCACACAACCAATGTATACTTAGAACGTTTGCACAACATAAATACGATTCACGAGGATCATTTACGTAATCCGCATTCACGTTGCTCGTCTTTTAAACTTCCATTCAACCTTTACTTAAGGTTTTGATTGCTTTCATTCATTATCCATTATATGAACACTATGTTCATCATCCTTTCTTAATGTCGAAGCCATACGGTTCGTTGTATGCAAAGACTGGTCGTTCATCGCAACTACGTTGTATTTACATTCTTTGTCTTTTAATCCCGTTCAATCTTTCCATTCAACCTTTTTTAAAGGTTTAAATCACTTTATTAAGTATTACATTATGTGAACTATATGTTCATTATCTTTCCTTACACTTTCCCTAGGAGTTGAGTAGTTAAAAGCTCTTCTCTGGGGTTTTCCCTGTGCCGGCACTGCGGCACCGGTTCCTTTGTTATTAATGGCACTGCAGCGTATATTAGCAGTAGCTGAGTCCTCGGGTTGGCACTGCGGCGCTAGTTCTAGAACTCAGAAAAATTTTCTAAGTCTTGAACATGTTTGAGACGCTTACTTTTAAAATCTCACAACTTCTTTGTTATAACTCAGAACAAGGTCGTTCTAAAGCCCTTTTCTTTCTTATCTTACATACTTCAACTTCCCTTAGATAGAATTTCATTCTGAATCCGTTAACATGTCATTCAATTGGCTTAAATTTCATCATTTGCCTGTTTTACATTATTAGCGTTCTTCGTTCGTTTATCCATAATTCGGTCATCCAAACTCATAATTAGTTCATTCTTGAGTCCACGACTCACGTTTTCTATGTTTTCTTACATTCTTAGGAAACCTTACCCATTCGGGTTCATTCACATACTTTCTACTTTTCTCTTGTCTTTTACAAAATTTTTGCTATAACTTCGTTATAGCTAAGTTCAACTCATTCATCATGAACATTTCTAATATTCCTAACCAAGCAATAAGCATCTAACTTATACGCGATGGTTTAAACTTGTTCATCAACAACAAGTTCTAACTACGAAAGTTTTAAATTTGTCCATCAATAACGTTCTTCTTGTTCTTCGCGTGTTCTTTGCGTTCTTCGTTCGTTGTTATGATTTCACTTTTTCTTAGAATTTGGTGTTATAAAACACAATTCCTTACTTATTTCACTGAATCATTCATATGATTTATTTAGATCGTTGAAATTCATTAAGAAATTCATACTTTCTTAAGAAAGCTTTTTAAGAAATTTATAAACTAAACTTCTAATTCTTATTTCTTCATTTTCACATGATTTCAACCATATAAAAATCATTATTAACATATTTTACTTCTATTTCCATTAAGCTATATGATTTCCATATAAAACCTAAAGAAAAATTAGATTAAAGGTAGGTTTTAATACCTTTCTTCTTGGATTTTCTTCCATTTTCTTCTTCTTGCTTGCTTAATCTTGCGATTTACAAGCTTTTACATTTCTTCTCTTTCTCCAATCCTAGCATCCAAGCTCTCTTTCTCTCTCAATTTCATGTGTTAGTTCAAAAAAACTTACAAATGAAATTAATTAACTTAACTTATATAGAATTTCAAAGCAAAAGGGCATTTTAGTCATTTGACAACCCGCCTTACTATTCACACCTCCTTACTATTCATGAACCTTCTCTTGGAAGCTTCATGGTTCCGTCTTGCGGAATTCGTCCGACAGTTCAAAAAACTACGATTCTCGAAATCCAAATATTTTTGGATATTTCGTATTTCTTTTACAGATTAACTTTTACGCATTCTTCAGAACTTTGAAAAACTCAAAATAGTTTTTGAGCATTTTCCTTCACGTTGTCCCCTAACGTAGTTAAAAGAATGAAAAGGATATAATAGCACTTTTTGTCATTTTTATGTCGTCTGATTTCTACACGTTTTTCAAGAAAAACTTTTATCGTCTGACTTAACTTTTCACAGCATATTATCGTTAAATCTTTCGACGGAATGTCATTTCAACATACTGAACTCTCAAAAGGTTTAGGTTATTAAAACCCTAACCCTTAGGGTTTTGTCGGGTGAATAGTACATATTTCGTCTTTTTCTCCAGAAATATTTTTGTTCCCTAAAAAAATTTATTTTCGTCTTGAAAATTTTTACTCGTTCAGTCTAGCTTGTAGCTAGAATTCTCTCGTTTTATAATTATCCTAAGTTCTAGAATGATTAATAAACACATAGCACATAATATTATTAATAAAAATTCATTTTATTAATAACTAATTCTTTAAACTTAAATTCTGGACAATCCGATTTTTCCCAGGTTGTCACACTTCCCCCCTTATAAAAATTTCATCCTTAGAATTTCTTAAGAGCACACCCATACCCGGATGCTTTATTCCAACAACCTTTAACAAAGGTTTTATTCCTACTTCTTCTCTTTCTTATAACTATCCTTTTTCCTAAGGATCATTGTTGACATAATCGTCATTAGTTAAACCTCAAGCCTAACTATGCTTTTAATCTTTCGGGTCATCACATTCACCCCTTCTTCACAGAATTTCGTCATCAAAATTTTAGCTGACTATTCTCTCAACTTCTCCTCGAAGAAGTTCTTATCTTTCAAACATTCCCTAATCTTCATAACTTAAAAATTATGAAGTAGAACAAATAAATACGAATATAAAGATTCCTTTAAAATATTTCACACTATTGTTGAGGGGTCAAATCGACCATGAACTCTTACTAAGTTTAACAACATTTCACCATAAACCCTTCAATCATGGCCAGTTTACAATCACCAAGAAAGTAAACTACCTCTTCCATACGTAGGTGATCAACCCATCGTATAACCCCATTTCGGGGTATGTTCACCTCAGACTTATTCATCAGATTCCGCACCAAAGCAATTTGGTTTGGCACAACTTCTCAAAGAAAGCTCAATTTTCTTATAACATGACATACCATTTGTCTAGCCAAAACAAATAGCTTAGACCATACCAATAAATTGGACATCAACTGAAACCTTCGTCTAGTCAAATCAATTGACATCTACTACTTCTTTACATTCTTTCACATTACTTCAAAATATTTTATGACGTGATGATATAGTACCGTTTCACAGTACTTTGAGGACTACATCAGTTTATGACTTCGTCATACTACATCCTACCATAGTGGGTTGATGATACTATTATCACATCCAACACTAGGTTTAATGCATTGATAACTCCATCTTTTTATCATCTTTGTAACAAATGCACTGATAATACAAATTCATTTTGACATTTCAAATCAATTTATGTCTAGCTGAAACAATTAACATAGACATATAAATAATAGCTCTTTTAAAATCCACTGGTTCACAAAATGTTGAACCAATTCTTTCCTTTTCAAAATGCACATAAAAGCACGATTTCAATAAACTTCAAAATCTAGCATAATCTTCTTTAAACGGTTCAAAACCATTAAAAATCAGTGTTAATGTTATCTTACCTCAACAGGTAACAATATGTTAGTGTCCCGAAGTCCACACATACACACTTGTCACCATGTGTTGAGAATAACAAAATTCACTTTTATTTTTAAAGGCACATCAGTGCGTATATAGCTTGATGTCAAAAATTTCGAAGTCTAGCATAGCTAGAAGATTTGGAATACGTATGCTTCCTTCATTAACTCTAATTTCTCTAATGATCCATTGCTTAATAATTCTATTTATTTCTATCATCCTCAATTCTCCGTAACCAACTTTTCTATACCCCGGTATAGTTCATCAAACTTACCACACAGTATGAGTTCACGAACTTTCTACAATAATATGAGTTGAGGAACTTATCCTAGCAATACTTAGTTCAAGAACCAGTTATGAACTGTCCATAAGCTTAGGGGTTCAAAAACATGTCATACGATTATGAGTCACAAAATTATCATATGTATGAGTTTTAAGAACTCGAACCTAACCTTATATTCTCTACCTATCTGTTATACACATGAGAAAAGAATCACCTTCTCAACATGTATATGGAAAATAGTGTGACACAAACATTTTAATGATTATCAATAAAGGAAACTAAGTGGTTGTCGAACCAAACAAAATCCCTTTCCTATACAAGGAATTGGTCGACTCGGCCACTAATCAATATAGGAAGCTAAGTGGTCGTTAAACTAAGGACAATTCCCCGCCCATACAAAGAATTGTTCAACTTAACCACTATATCGATATAGGAAGCTAAGTGGTTGCCAAACCAAGTACAAATTCATCGCCCATATAAGGAATCATATAGCTTAGCTACTGACATGAGTCCTCAATTCAAATATCAAATAACCCTAGCTCCATACTTACTCAATACAAATTTTATTTAATCTGTATTTCATCATCCACAACTCTTTTTTGAGTTTACGTAGTACTATTTCATAGTACAACTTACATACAACAATTTTTGCTATAAAATTTTCAATCATTTGATTGATCCTCCTTCCTGCTATGACCTTATCCTATCACGTTGTGATCTCATATTATAATGTATTATATTACGATTCTTTTCTATGTTATGATCATTTTGTTTTACGATCTTCTTTACCTTAAAACTTTTAGTCTTTTAGACACTTTCTATTCATTATTATTGTTCATCTTTATTATCAGAGTTAGGTAACTCTAGATCTTTATTACTTGTCAAGATTAATTATAAAATTCAAATATTAGATAACATCCTAACACGTCAGTATTATTATCGTCCTTTAATAATTCTTTAATCACTATATCATATACATTATGATTTAACACTTTAATCTTACACATTATAGTTCTTTAAAATCTAATAAGTTAAATACTAATCCAACAACTTGGATTATCCAAACATACCAATCCAGCAAATCTAATTGCCAATCCAGCAAACCAAACTTCAATCCAGTAAACTGGAATCCAATTCCAGCAACCAGATTCACTAATACAGCAACTCTAATTCACTAATTCAGCAAACCGAATATACTAATTCAGCAAGTCGAATTCAAGCTAACATAAATAATCCAGCAAGTTGAATATATCAATCTAGCAACCTGGAATTAAACTATATTTTAATTCAGTATGTTGTTTTCCAATCCAGCAAACTGTTTTCCTTTTCAACATATTAAATTTCCAATTCATCACACTATACATTCAATATAGCCTACTGAATGTCCAATTAATAATTTAATTCCTCTTTTAAACTCTATTTAATATTATTAATTATTTAATAACATTAAATTCATTTACTAATATCATTAATCACTAAATAATATTTTAAATCAATGATTTAATAACACTTTAATCTAAATGTTATCAATCACTTAATAACATCTTAATCTAATATTATTAATCTTTTACTAATATTTTAATCATTTACAAAACTTATAAATAATTTATTTTAATTGTTTAATCTTTACTAATTCATTTATTTAATGAACCAAAAATTCCATACACATAAGATCTCATCACCAATGACCAAAACCCCAATCAAAAATCTGCAAATGACATATCTAGGGTTCTCAAGCCATAACATCTTATTTTCCAAATTTTCAACATCACATAATAAATTTAATTCATTTATTCATAACTACACTATTTCTATGAAAAATACCAAATCAGTTCCAAAACTATTTATTTTCTAGGATTTGACATAATATAGTTCCATAGTGAACTTATATTGTTTCCAGAATTTTTAAAATTCATTTACTATTTTCTAAATGGACAAAACAGTCGGATTTTGCTACATTTATCATAAACTGAGTTTTTATCCAAAAATTTCGAAACTTTCAGGGTATACTCCTGTTATATATATGTACACCCAGTAAAAATTTCATAAATTTTGGAGTTAACCACAAAGAGTTATTCGGGTTTATTTTTAAAATAGTTTTTTTTCTGTAAAGTCCATATCTCTCATTCTATACGTCTAAAAATCACCATTTTTGGCAAGAATCTAGAAAACTCATCATATTATCATCCCAAATGTTTCCATAATTTTTGAAGGTAAGAAAAAATTATGAAACTGCCACTGGCAGAAACTGTCCCAAAATAGTTTATTTCATTCTTAAAAAATCGGGATTGTTTCTGCTAAACCAGCCACTACGACATGTAAACTCAACATTTTTGAGTACTACCACTTGGGTTTACTAGATAACATATACATCTAGCACCCCTCTTTGACGGATCGTACAAAGTAGGTGTAGAATAAAAACGGTGAAAATCCAAAGCATATAGAAGTTAGGGTTTATAAACTAGAAAATTATTTTTCTTTTCTTTTGATTTCCAAATAAATCAACACTCAATATGGATAGATCTAAACATAAAACATTCATTAACAAGAAAATTCAAAGTTTTTGAGTTTAGAAACATAGATCCAAGATTTGATTTGGAATAATCAAAATAAAATGAATAAACTAGTTACCTGTGTTCAAAATCTTCTTTCTTCTCTTTAATGGCTTCCATGGCACTCTTCTCTCTCCTTTTCTCCCTCTAGTTCCAGCCATCCCTCTCCTCTCTCTTCCATGGCTGCCGCCACTTCTTCTCTTTCTCTCCCTCGTTAATTTCTTTTTGTTAGCTAAATGAGATGAGATAGAAGATGATTAGATATTTTTTATAGAGAGTAGATATATGATATATATCTATATACATCCCTCGTTTTACCCTTATTTATTAACCAGTCATGTGGCCTTCCTATCTCCACAATTCTTTTTATTTAAAATGCTTTATTTAATATATCAATTGTCCAAAATATCCCTCTTTAATTGGGCTTAAAGTTGAGCCACTTTCTTTAATCTTTTGGGCTTTCAATTAATTCTTTGGGATATGGAAAATTGACATAGTCTAATTCTTTTCATCTTATTCTACCCTAAATATTAAATTATGGATTCCATTCCACGCATTTAGAATTTAAATCATTACTCTTGCCCAATTAAACTTTTTTTAATTAAGTTATAAAATTAATAAATTGATATAGTTAAATATATCTCTTAAATTAGTATAATTTTTAATATTATTATTCTCCCACATATTCCTTAATAAATAGACTTAACTTGGGCCACTTAACTTAATGTGTTGGGCTCCCTAATTAATTTATTGGGCTTTTAAAATTATCATAACCCAATACTTTTAATTTTATCCAACCATAATCATTTAATTAAGGTTACCATATACTCAATTATACTTTAAATCTTTATTTATATACACTTAATTTTTTAACCCAATTAAACTTGCTATAATTATGTTATAAAATTAATTAATAAATCTCTTGGGATTAGTATATATTTTAAATACCATTATTCTCCCGTACCATAATCCTTAAGTTATTCAATTTTTCATTTCTAATACATAATTAGGTTACCTTAGTTTTTTTTATTCATCTATATAATAAAAAAATATAAATCATCACATAATATTTATATTCACTTACTCAAATATTCATACAAAATAATTAAAGGTAAAGGTTTCCATTCCAAACATTTAGAATTTAAATTATTACTGTAACAATCCAGATTTTAATTATAATTATAAATATTTATTGAAATATATAAATATTTAATGAATGTGTTTATCGTTGAATAAATATTTGTCTAATTTGATTAAATTTGTTTTGGTTAATTATTTGTTAAATAAATAATTAATGAGTTAAGAAAATTAATTATTATGAGATAATATTCTAATTTAATTTAATAATTAAGTTAGAGAGTTTATAATGATTAAATGAATTATTATAATGATATGTTAATTTGAATTGTGATTAAAATGATATGTTAGTTGATTAAATAAAATTAAAGTAGTTTTAATTTGCCAAACAAGGCTTAAATATATTAAGTCTTTAATTTTAAAGAGTTTTGCCGAACGGAGCCTTATGACTTTTAGATTTCTTTTGAATTTTAAATTATAATAATATAAATTAAATAAATAAAATATAAAATATATTTATAATTTATACGTTATAGTTTGTAACTGTTATTATTGATTAGGCTTATTATGGCCATATCCGTTTTATTTTACGCGTTTGATTATCAGTTAGTTTTGGTTTACGTATTCTAGTTAGTAGCCTAGTCTAATATTGAGAGAAGAAAGAAAAGTTACAGAGAAAAAGAAAAGAAAGAGTTTTCATAGAGAAATTTTGAGATAGAAAGGGTTCTGTAATTCCAAAACAAATTCAGTGGTGTTAGCAAGGATTACAAAGCAACAAAAGGTATTTTCCTATAAATCTTAATATTATATACGTATATATGTTTTACGTTCTCTGTGTTCTTGAATGTAATATTAAGTTTTTACAAAATTGTATGTAAACTACGTTCTTTATAATTGGTGATGTAAATTATATGTATATGTAATGTTATAGTGTTATAACTATATATATATATATATATATATATATATATATATATATATATATATATATATATATATATATATATATATAGGTGATTGTATAATGAGCATATACATGTATGTGATTGTATGAATTAAGCCTGCAAGAAAAGAAAATGGTTTTACAGTGAAAATATGTACGAACTTATGTATGAACGTGTTTTGTAGGATAATAAAATTAGTATTTGATAGTGAGCTAGTATGTGAATTGAACCTCGAATATGCTAATCTGTTAAGAAATAATCAGAACGTGGTTCAAATGAATCAAATTGGTATTACAGTGTTCAGTGTGTTAAACAAATATGAACAATGGAGTTTTGGTTTTAAAACATTACTTTCAAGGATTCAATTTTCTAAAATTGTTGTTTAAGTTGTGCTAAATTGGTATATGTATGCTTGGTAATATCTAGGTGTGATTTACATAAGTTATATGGGTGAATTTAGCTGCTAGAAACAGTTAATCAGACCGAAATTGGTCTTCGTGCTCGGTTCTGTAAGTTTAGGCGCCTCAGCGCCAAAGTCAAAGCCGCAGCCCAGCAACCCGCGCCTCAGCTCCACTACACCAACCTCGCGCCGCAGCCTGGCATTGTTCTCATGCCGCAGCGCCGGACCCAAGCCGCAGCGTGGCCCACAGTGTAAACTATGGCTCCACGGCACCGGTTTGCAGTAGGTCCAACAATGACTTTTGTTTTGGCACAAAAGTCTTTAATTGTTGATGTAATGCAATATGATAGTTGTTAAACATGTAATTTTGTTATTGAGGCGTTATAGTACTATAAATGAGCATATAATTAACACTTAACGAGTGGTGTTATCGTAAATGATATAATTTGATTATGTGATTAAGAATCAAACCCTACTTGATGTAGAGATATAAAGTGTTGGTAATGACTAATTATGTCATGATGACACGTATATAGGATATTTGTGATTCGGATTATTTCGGTTTAGCCTACAAGCAAGGCAAGTTCTCTAAATCTTATCTCTTAATATTGAGCAATTTTGTTGTATCTAGTTCGATTACAACTATGCAAGTTTACTTACCCTATCTTGATTATATTTAGCAAGTTATCCTTGTTTTTAACTAGTTTTGTTGAACAAGTTATTGTTTCTAGTCGATTACATTATACAAGTTCTCTAACTCAATCTTGAGTTGTTATTTTTCAAGCATGTGAGTGGATAGTTATTGTTGATGATTGCACATCAAATATTATTGTTGAATATTCACAATATTCTTATGTTGAGCAAGTTATTCTTGTCTTTAACTTGTTATTTAGCATGCAAATTTATATATTCTCATATATTTAGGTCGAACAAATTTTATCGTTCAATTTACTACTTATCATGCATGCTTAACATTCAATCCTAAGATTTTAGCCTTAGCTTAATGTTGTTCAAAGCAAGGTATGTGATATTATTCAATATTGGTGCTATTAGATTATTTCTAATGCATGATCTTAATTTACAATGTTGATTCAGTTATGGTTCATTCCGTAACATAGTGTTATTACCTTTTCATTCAACTAATCCTTAGTTGATGACCGTTGAATTCTAAATTATCTTGGAACGTATCCAAACCAAACTTACTTTGGTGCAGACTTGTACTCTAAATACTGAGATGAACAACCCTATTATCAAGGGTTTATACTTAGCGTTGAAATGTTTGTGCACAATACATTGTACGAAGGATTGATCCCCATAAGTACGAGGAGTCCTTATAGTCTTATGACTGTTAAAGTTTAAGTTGAAAGATTACTTATAACTGTGGACATGGTTCGTGGTCATAAGACCCTCAGTTGTATTTCATGATTTTCATTAATAGAACGTATTGTTCAGTTCTATTGAGCCTATTATGTGGCAAATGTTCTAAAGTTTTATTTCTTATCATTTCAAGTGAGCCTTATTTGATCACTCTTTCTTATAATACTATTACAGCTAAAGTTGAGATGGTCGACGTACCAAGCACCAGTAAGGGAAAAGGAAAGATGAACAAGTATTGAAGACTTGTAATGATGTTGATATTTTATTATCAAACTTTATTTTAATGACTGTAATGAAGTTATTTAATTTTTCGCATTTGAATGATTGTATTTAAAGGTTAGATAACCTAGGAGATTTTTATTGATGTAATCCTTTAATGGGAAGGTTTATTATTAAATTTTATTATGATTGGATAGTTAGACATGACTGTTTTTATTAAGTGAACACCAAATCTTGAGCAAATGATGTACCCAGATTTGGGGGTGTCACAAGTTGGTATCAAAGCTATAGGTTATGAACCTTAGGTGGGGGAAAAGCCTTAGGAAGTAACCTTTAAAAAGATAGCGGTGATAAACTCTTATCGAGTTTTAAGGAAGAAGTAATAAAACACTTATGTGCTTATGTGATTACAACTTATGTGCTCGTGAGTGTCGAGTAGTAATGATTAATAATTAAAACTTTAAAAAAAAATTTTTGTCAGGATGACTAATGTTAGAGAATCCAATCAGGCTAGGGAGGAAGGACCTCAGATGCCTAGAGAGGAGGAGTCTCGTGACATTCAGGTTGTTTGGGAACAACTACTTCCACGGGAGACAGCCCCGTTGGTCACAGTGGTTGAAGATGAGGATGATGATGTAGAAACAGATGAGGAGGATCCCGTTGAGCTGCCGCAGTCGAATGAGGATGACGAGGACGAGGAGGAAGAGATTCCACTAAACTCGATCGCTGCTCGTATGTACGATGAAGTGAGGAGTTGCAAGAGATAGTAGCTGAACAACAGACCTCGATGGCACAGAAGGACGACGAGATCCAGGATTGAGATGAACAACTGACTAATGTCGAAGAGAAGTTGGCCCACACTGAAGAAGTGAATGAACAACTGACCGAGGAGATCGCAGAACTGAAGAACAAGCTGCAAGTAGAATCTACTAAGAGGGCAGGAACTAAGAATGCGTACGAGGAAGCTTTTCAACGAGCCGAGACAGCAGCGAGAGACGCACAAGCAAAGAGGATGAAGATAGAGGAGATGAATAACGTGTTTAACACCGTGATTAATCGAGCTCAAGATCGGGTCATAGGTTATCCGATTCAGTTCGAGACGCTGCCAACATACATATTAGATCGCCGAACAATGTTCCGTATTATAGAGGAAGAGCATCAAAAGGCTATGCAATATCTTAGTAGGACATCGTAGTGAATATACTTGATATATGAGTAATAATATGATAAGTTGTAACGACCCCAAAATCTATACAATTTAAATCCCGACTTCGGTCGTTCACCATACATTCAACCTCTAAATAATACATCATTATTCGATGTTAAACTTAATAAAATTGCAGAATATTAAAAACTTTTATACATT
Organism: Panax notoginseng; assembly: GCA_016801055.1. Taxonomy (NCBI): domain Eukaryota; kingdom Viridiplantae; phylum Streptophyta; class Magnoliopsida; order Apiales; family Araliaceae; genus Panax; species Panax notoginseng. The sequence continues at coordinate 229,931,120 of CM029013.1, read as the reverse complement.
TCCTTCTTTCTTGCCCTGAATCGCAACCATTACATTACATCTCTTTGATTCAATCTTATGTCATGAATCGTTACAACAAAATAACTATACAAAGTCTTACATCATAACTAAATATCCATATACATTAGATAGCTCAACTTACATTTCAACAACATGTTACGTTCAAAATATGAAATACATTTCTCATAAAACATAAGTAATCTTCGTGAATATAGATCTCTATAACTCACATAGCACGTATCTTTACCTTAAAATCTTGACCTGCAAAAGTAGTTATTTGCAAGAGTGAGCTCGACAGCCCAGCAAAGTCTAACAGTTTTCATGCATCACATAACACATAATAACATGCTCGATATACATCTCATTAAAGTAACATGGCATACATGCTTTTAATTCACATAGCAAATATAAAGATTGAGTTCCTTACTCAATCATCATTACTTAGCCAAAACAATGCAGTCATATATTGACTTTAACATTTCATGATTCAACATGCATAACATATCATACAATTTAAAACAGTTCATCAAGTCCACGTAGAAAATAGGAACCGAAAGACTTGCCTTGATCGTTGTTTACCAATAACAGTTTAATAGCTTACCGCTATCTGCACTTCACGTGCCCTACGCAATTATATAATCATATCAAATATTAGTCACATAACAACACATAGTAATTATAATGTAAACTCTACTCTACGTCTCATAACCCTTCCTATCATAAATTCACAATGTTCAACTTAATTATGTTAACTTTCAACTTATATCTCCCTATATTTCATTTTTGCAGTTCATTCAAGTGCTTAAGTCTTGCTAGGACTACTTATTGGTTTTATATTAAACCCATTCCATATCTTATAATATCCATTTCAACGGAATTTAAACACTTTTTAAGTTCATTAACACTTGACAAGGCGTTTCGACGTTCATTCGTCACACGCCATATTTGCTTCTCTTGTTTATGCTTACTATGCTTCTATAACTCATCTAATACATCATATATTAATGTTAAGCATCATTATATTTACTATTATTCATGTTTTGTAACTTAGGACAACATCTTTTATGGTCTGGAGCACGACACATGCATATGTGCATGTCCGACACCCTCTGAAAACACAATAGTCCTAAATATGATCATTTTGACCCACCTTAATGACCTCAAATTGAAATACCTAAAGAACGAAAGTTGTAGGTCTACTTGTCCTAGTTCCGGATCATCCTGAATCACCTCAATCGGAGTTCGTATGAGGAAGTTATGACCATTTTACTACATGAGGTCAAAACTGTCCAACCCAGACCACTTTTCCGGCGCCGGGGCGCGGAACAGTGGTGCTGGGGCGCGAGCTACAGCGCTGGGGCATGAGCTACTGGCCCGTTTTGGCGCTGGGGTGCGAACCTTGGCGCCAGGGCGCGAAATTTGGCGCTGGGGCGTGAATTTTGACGCTAGGGCGCCGAAACTCGCAGAACCCAACCACGAAGAACAGAACAACTAATTTTTTTGTCTATTACTTCAATTCTAACACTAATTAACATCCATAACTTCATCGTAAACTACACATAAATGTTTAACAATCATCCATATAACAATTACCAACAATTAAACAACTACTTTAGAAAACTTCATTATTTGAAAACACTGTTTTTAAGAAAAACTCCATTGTTAACGTTGTTTAACATTGTAATATCAATAATAACCCAAACTTGATTACTTTAAAGTACGATTATCTGAAATTCATACCCAATTAACATACATAAGCTTCAATTTCACAATTAGCATACGATAAAATACTAATTTTGTTATACTCCAAAACATGTTCATGTTCATCCTCATGTCCACTGTAAAACTAATTTCTTCTTTCTCTTTGAACGTATTTTAGCATACAACATATATATACATTTATGCTAGTATAACCATTAAAATTATAAATACACATAATTTCCTAACCAATTATAAAATCATGGTTTTACAGAAAGTTTGTAAAGAATTTTATGTTACCGTCAAATTCAAAAACACAGAGACTTAGAGATTATAACGTAAAACATATATGTTAAGGTTATGTAACATACCATTTTGTTGCTTAAGAAATCCTTGTTAAACACTGAGAATTTGTTTTGGTGGCTTTGGAATCACAGACTTGTCTTTCTCTCAAAGTCTCTCAAACTTTATGAAACTTTTCTTTCTTCTTCCCTTTTCTCTCTTAGGCTTTAGCCAAATAGATTAGATGTAACTAAAATAAACTAACGTATCTTTTCAAAAGTTTTAAAACTGACGCCACTAATGACATTATTAAAACAGCGGTTACCACAAATTATTATACATTATTTATATTTTCTTTATTTAATTTATATTATTAATAAATCAAATTTAAAAATCCAAAAGCCATAAGGCTCCGTTTGGCAAAACGCTTTAAAATTAAAGACTTAATAGATATTTAAGGCTTGTTTGGCAAAATAAATTAAAACTACTTTAATTTATTTTAATAACTACTAATAATATAGTTATTTGTCACACTTCTAATTAATTAAGTTTTCACACTTAATTAATTAATTCAAATAACAATTCGTTGCATAATATAATAATTTATTTAATCATTATAAACTCTCTAACTTAATTATTAAATTAAATTAGATTACTATTTTAAAATAATTACTTTCCTTAACTCATTAATTATTTATTAAACAAATAAATAATCAAATCACATCAAATCAATTAAACAAATACTTATTCAACAATAAACACATCTATTAAATATTTATATAATTCAATAAATATTTAAATATTATAATAAAAATCTGGATTGCTACATAAGTAATATGTAAATTCCATGTGTTATGTAACCTATGGGATATGATGATGATGATGTTATCCTGGAACTTTAGTAGTTCAGGAAAGTAATGTAAATAGTAGTGATGTTATTGTTCTTATATTTTTTCAAAAAGATTATGAATGAATAAAAGTTATTATTTTATTCAAAGTGTTATGTGTTATGTGATGATTTCTTTTATGAGATGCAAGTTAAGTAGAAAATATTTAAAGGAATTGAGTAATAATCTAATGAGCATATTTTAACAGAAAATACCTCCAAGATGTCAACCACGACAGAGAACCACTGAGGGAACTAACAATAACGATGCTGAAGCTAACCCCGTTCAACAGCTAGTGACGTTACTGATGGGTGAATTATAGAATCAACCTCAGAATCAAGGTACAACGTTTAAGGATTTCAAGGCGGCTGGACCACCAGAATTCTGTGGGTCCATGAATCCAGTTGATGCATAGACCTGGATCATGGAGATAGAGAAAGTATTCGATGTCGCAATGGTAGGGAAAATCAGAAGACTGCTTTTGCAACATTTATGTTGAAAGCAAAGGCTAGTTATTGGTGGCAAGCCAATAAAACTAGAGAAGGACAAGGAGTGATGACTTGGGATAGGTTTAAGGAGATATTCTTCGAGACTTATTTTCCAGAGAGTTCGAAGAGTCAGCTAGAGGTTTAGTTTTTAGAATTTAAGCAAGGAACGAGGACGGTGTCTGAGTATTCTACAAAATTCAATGAGTTGGCGAGGTTTGCGCCATATCAAGTCATCACAGACGAACGTAAGGAGAAGAGGTTTGAACAGGGACTAAAGCCCTGGTTGTACAGTAGGGTCTCCCTGTTCCAGCTGAAGACATTCGCAGCGGTAATGGAGAAGGCAATTCTCGCTGAAAGTGGAGGCGAGGCTGTAACAAAGTTCAATCAAAAACAGAAAAAGAAGATGAATGAAGTGGAGGTGGTGGTAGTGGAAATGGCGACAATAATCTGAAGAGGAAATGGAATGGAAATGTGAGTGCTGGAAGTCAACAGGGTAACCATCAGAATAAGAAGTTCGAAGCATGTGATACATGCGGGAAGTTTCATAAGGGTGTGTGATTAATGGGCAAACGAGTATGCTTTAACTGTGGCCAAGAGGGTCACATCGCCCCAAGTTGTACTCAACCAAAGAAGAATGCTTGCTTCACGTGTGGGTCCAAGAATCACTTTACTCGTGAGTTCGCTAAGAAGAAGGCTGGAGAGACAATAGGAAACAAGGGAGGTAACAGTGGAGGTACATGGGCTATTGTTAGACCAACGACATCAAACAAACCCATAGCCATAACCTTCAGCATGATTGTGCAAGATGCTATGCAATCAAAAGATGTGGTGTCAGGTATTATCCCAATCAATGATATTGATGCTGATGTATTATTTAAATCAGGTGCTACTTGCTCATTTATATCTAATGAATTTGCTAAGAGGTTAGGATTGCCTAGTGAATAATTGAATTTCCCTTTAAACATAGAAATTGCGAATAAGGAAGTGATTCCTATTAGGTTTGTATACAAGAACTGTAGGGTGAATATTAAGGGGAATATCATGATGGTAAATTTAATTCCGATTAGACTTGGAGAGTTTGATGTTATTTTAGGAATGGATTGGCTGTTCAATTATGGACCGATAATTGATTGCCAAAAGAAATGTGTAAACCTTATGACTCCGTCAAAGGTAGTTTTCTATGGTAGCAAATTGCCTAAACAAATGAAATGTCTGACGATTATGCAGGCCAAGAAATTGTTGAGTCAAGGCTGTGTGGGTTATTTAGCTTACATAATTGATACTCGGAAGAAGGGTGTAAAACTGGAGAAGATACCAGTGGTTAGGGAATTTGTAGATTTGTTTTCGGAGGATTTGTCAAGACTTCCGCATGACAGAGAAATTAAGTTCGTGATCGACTTAGCACCAGGAACAGCCCCGATATCGAAGGCCCCATACAGAATGGCTCCTGTAGAAATGAAGGAACTGATGGTGCAATTGCAGGAACTGTTAGATAAGAAATACATTCAGCCGAGTGTGTCACCGTGGGGAGCACCGGTGTTATTCGTGAAGAAGAAGGATGGGTCAATGCATCTTTGTATTGATTATAGGGAATTAAACAAAGTCACTATTAAGAATAAATATCCGTTGCCAAGAATAGATGACTTGTTTGATCAGTTGAAGGGTGCAAAATACTTCTCAAAAATAGATTTGAGAAGTGGGTATAACTAATTGAAGGTAAGGAAGGAGGATATACCTAAAACGGCATTCAGAACTCGCTATGGGCATTACGAGTTTTTGGTGATGTCTTTTGGTTTGACAAATGCCCCTGCCGCATTCATGGATTTGATGAACAGGGTGTTTAAACCATTCTTAGACAAGTTTGTGGTGGTATTTATCAACGACATTCTGGTGTATTCCAAAACTCAAGAAGAACACGTAGAACATTTACGTTTGACATTGGAGACATTAACAAAGGAAAAGTTGTACGCAAAATTCTCTAAGTGTAAATTTTGGCTCGACCGTGTACAATTTATTAGGCATGTGATTGATAAAGATGGGATTTCAGTGGATCCATCGAATGTGGAAGCTGTAATCAATTGGGAACAACCAAAAATACCATCAGAGGTGAGAAGTTTTTTACGACTAGCCGGTTATTATAGATGATTTATTCAAGTTTTTTCCAAGATTTCCACTCCATTAACAAATTTGACAAGGAAAGCTGTAAAATTTGTGTGAACGGAGAAGTGTGAAGAAAGTTTCCAAGACTTGAAGAAAAAGTTAAGTGTGGCACCTATGTTGTCATTACCAGATAGTACAGGAAACTTTGTGGTGAATAGTGATGCCTCACATAAAGGGTTGGGTAGTGTCCTTATGCAGAATGGCAAAGTTATTGCATATGCATCATGGCAACTGAAGGATTATGAGAAAGGGTATCCGACTCATGATTTAGAGTTGGCTGCCGTAGTATTTGCTCTGAAGATATGTGTGACACCCCCAAATCCGGGTATCTTCTAACCCGACAGATGGTGCTACACGGTACTACAATTTATACAGTCATTCCATTGAAATAACAATAAAATGATTGTATGTTGTATATTCGTACTACAATTGTAATAAGTCCTTTTCCAGGTTCGAAAACTGAAAACATTCTTCATTAATCATAAGTATATTACAAGCAAATACACTAGTCTATTACAGGACAATTAGATATCCCTCTTAGCTTTGCCTTTATCTCTCTTAGAACTTTCAATTCATTCGACCTTAGCTGCAATCATATAATTCAAGAAAGAAGTGAGCATAACTAGCTCAGCAAGTCTAACAAAGTATGATATAAATACCACGTCGAGAATTATGTGATCATCGTCCATAACTGAACAAATAGCTATGAAGTACTGTGAAATATTGACTAGCACTTCTCATTTCATAATAACGATTCCAAAGTTTATATATAATAGCTTAGGAATTCTGAACTGGTCAAAAGACCATTAACATACTCTTTTCGTTTTCATAAATGAAAAGGACTATTAGAGTTTATGCTCTAGAGGCCAATTATTTGATATAATTGCTTAACATTTGATATTATTGTTGATTGAATAAATAAATGATTTTATTATGATTTTATTTACTGCGTAATATAATTGTTAACATAATAAAATTCCTTAGAATAGTGATACAAATTATATAGTTTCAAGTATGTGACTTGAACATGAGATTATATAATTACAATTAGTATCATTGTTCTTAAATGTCCCTAGTCGAGTATCATTGTTGATGGGACAACAATGATGTATTGAGACTAGTATGTGGATTGACTGATGACCAAATCTCATTGGTCATAAATATATGAGATATTAAGTCAATGCATAGGTACATGTTAGAGAACGATGTACTGGACAGACCCACTATGAGAATTCTATATGGAGCATTATGCGAAGTGTCAATAGCAATTCTCATAGTGACAATGATGTAATTGTCCTCCGACCTGAAACCACTATATTACTACATGAGAATTTATGTACTTTGATATCATCAAATGTCACCTTTAAGAGGGTGGACTATAAAGGTGATTATTGGGTTCATTGTGAATCGTGTGAGAAATATGAGTGGTCTAGATGGAATTTTTAACCATCCTATATTTTATAGGTGATATCCATAGGCCTCTTGATTGAGTAGGACTATGAAATGCATGGCCATGCTCAAATAGTGATTTGTTTCATATAGTTTACTCATTGATCAAGAAAATTCAGATTAAATTATGAAGAGTATGACACATTCCATGACTCGAGTTTAATCTAGGATATTAAGGTTAAATGGATTAAATTGCATTGAAACATTGGTCACAAAAAGGTTGCATCGAATCATCGATCTTATTATTACTTGGGTAGCAGTGATGCATTACTAGATGTCGCTCACCGTTTATAACTTTATAATATGATTTTAAAGTTATTGCCAACGTAATAATAACCTATAGGGTCACACACAAAGAAAGTAATTAAAAGGAAATTAATTTAAATTGTAAAGATTTAAATATGTCAATATGATTGATATAATTTTAAATCACGAATTTAAATTAATAGGAAAATTTATATATAGGTATATTAATTAAGTAAGACTTAATTAAGATATATATAAATTCGGATTTTAATAACTTTAAGTTTTGATTAATTCCTCCTAACTGCTATATATATGATATATATCAGTCACTTTAGATTTTACGTCAAAACAAAAACCCTAGTCGCTCTTAGAGAGAGACTAGAGAAAAACAGTTTAAAAAATCCTCATCCTTGGTGGCTAGTACCGCGTTTCCTTCTTCTGCAGATCGTAGGACGATTCGTGTGGAGCGTTCGTGTGGATACCGTAGAGACGCAGTCCGTTTGAATCGCGTTGGAGATTCGACCGCATCGATTCTAGCTTTTACAATCGGTATAATTTCATACCACTGAATTAATTGTTTTTCGCATGGATCCTGTTTTAGGGTTTCGAAATTGCTTTAAATTTTAATTTTCGCTGTGCGTTTCTATATCGAAACCCCAACAAGGACATCCGACACTAAGGCCATACATCCGGCATTACTTATGACCACTTCTAGGTGATCAGTCTATAGTACTCTATGTTGATCAACACTAATCCGTTAAACGTATTTACGTTTAACTTTTGGCAACCTCGCGTGCCCATCGAATAATCGATGAAAATACATTTGTTTGTTCTTAGACACACTTACCTTTACATCTATACCAAATACTTGGCATAGGATAGCGTTAACAGTTCTATATCAAAAGATTTGTAAACAAATCAATCTAACTCTTAAGAATAGTCAAGCCGAGTTAAAACTGGCATCGACCCTTTCGTAAAATAATTCATGCATTTCATAACATGAATCACAGAAAACTTGACTAACACGGAGGTTAGACAAGCGTTAAGAAAACTTGCCTTTAAGCGTCTTCGAATATCATATTCAACAGTTCTCAGTCTTTACAAGATCTACATGATATATTCACATAGCACATTGTAATTAGCTACCAAACAACCTTACTTTATTGCTTTAACCAACTTCTTCCTCTTCTATGTCTTACTTGACTTTATCCCATTAATAATGTCAATTTGACTTACTATACTTCATTACGGCTCGTTAATGTTCTTACGTTCATTAATCGACACTCGATCATCATTGGTGAGATACCAACGTTGAACACCATTCACGGTTTACTTGTTTACACTTTTGTGTTCTTCCTTTAATTATTGTTAAACCATACTTAACTTCTAATATTATCACTTTATAGGTGATTTAAAGTTAGCCTTACCATGCACATTAAGTACATTCATGTCTTACTATTGGTTTACATTCAATTGGAATTACAAAACCTAAGTTGGTCAACCATTTTCCCCTGCCGGTGCTGCGGCGCCAGACTCTAGTATACCTTTGGCGTTGCGGCGCCAACTAACAGTAGACAGAGCCTAGAGCCGGCACTGCGGCACGTCCATTAACACTGGGTTTGGCGCTGCGGCGCGACCCCTGTACCTCAGTTGGTTTTGACAGTTAATTTTTCCTACGAAATTCCCGGCCTCATAACTTTTTCGTTTTACATCCGAATTGGCTTATTCAAAAGCTCATAACTCACAAATTACATACTCTAGGTGTTCATGCAAGAAATTTACATTTTTGAATCCGTTAAATCAGAATTCACCTTTTGGTTCATTATCGAGCGTTCGTTTATCGTTCGTGAGCGTTCAATACTCGTTTTCTTCGTTCCAAGTCGAAATTCGACGATTCTTGAGTCCACAACTCTTGAATACCCTATCTCACATGTTGGCATTGAAAACCAAAGTTTCCAAGTAACACGACAACTTTTGACTATTAATTCGAGATTTTTACGTTTTTGACGTTTAACGTCTATTTTCGTAAAATTCGCCATAACTTCGTTACTCGTGTTTTATAAGCCAAATCAAATGGAACACTCCATTGATTCATCATCTACATCCTAACTAAGCAAGATTCAAATACCCTATCTAAGATGGTTTTTAATTTGTCCATCAACAACCAAGTTCACGTTCAAAGATTTTTACGGTTTAAACTTACGTAAACTATTATAATTTCTACTTAAACATGACTTATCAATGTTTTCATTATTAATAGCCATCCTTATTCCTCCTCAATAGACATGCTCCACCAATCCACGATTCTCTACGAGAAAGAAATCAAAAAGGTTTTGTGTTCTTCACGTCCTTGACTAAACGTATATGGTTTGCTTTGAAGTAGATTGATTACTTGTTTGTAGCTCTTTCTCTCTCTCAATATATGTTGGACAAAGTTTACAAAATACTAAATGACCAACATAAGCTTTCTTTTTATAGGCAACCAAATGGAGGGCAAAATGGTCCAAAGGCCACCTCCTTAATATTTTCCACCTCCTCAACAACTTAGCCATCAAGTAATCACTTTACTTGGTGGCCAAGTGGCTGGCCCACATGTCCATGGGTCTTCCCATGGGTTACCCCATGGGTTTTACCCATCCTGTGACCCGTCGGTTCGGTCCGTAGTTTGATTTCTTCGATCGGGCTTGACTTAACTTAACATTGGGCCTTAACTTGGGCTTGCTTACATAATTCATTGGGCTATATATAATCCAAGTCCAGTTGGGTTATACAAAGTCCTTAAACTCAAAATCCAATATAACTAATCATATTCTATGCTTATAACTGACGTATTCGTGTTGTTTAGTATTCATATGATATTTGTATTATACGTCGTACTATTCTTCATATCATACATGTATTCAAACTAGTATCATACTTGTATATCGTATGTATAATACTCCAAATCATTATATGCATTACCCTTTCTTCACAAAAATCACTTTCACCAACCCTTAGGTTTTAAGTCCGCAGGCAAAAACTCCGTTTGCCATAACTGAAATATTATAGGATATTCCATTACATCTTCATATTCTATCATTACACGTTTCTCGAAATTTTAAACATAATCTCTGAGCAGAATCGGATAAATAGTATTTTTACAGAAAATTCTCGAAAAATATTTATTTTTGTCTTGAAAATTAAAAACATTTAATTCTAGCACATAACCAGAATCCTAACCACATCCGCACATTCTAGGTCATAGAACGACCTTCAAATAGCTTACACACATAAATAATCAATTAAATTCATTTAATTCCAATAATCAAATAAAAATTTAATTCACATAAGGATCCGATTTTCTCGGGCGTTACAATATGGAGACACTATCTCTATGGAGAGAAATGTGAGATCTACACGGACCATAAAAGTCTGAAGTATATTTTTACTCAGAAGGACCTGAACATGCGTCAAAGAAGATGGATGGAATTGATAAAAGATTACGATTATGAGATCTTTTATCATCCAGGCAAAGCGAATATAGTTGCAGATGCTTTGAGCAGGAAAGGTCAGGAAAAGTTGATGCTGATAACCACTCAGGAAGAACTTATTTCAGCAATGATAAAGCTAGAGTTGGAAATAAAATTTCCACAAGAATCTGATGAACAACTATTCCGATAGAAACTGGTCCAACTTTAGTGGACAAGGTGAAGAATGCTCAACTACAAGATGAATGATATGGAAAGATCAAAGAGAAAGTGGTTGAGGGTAGTGATACAAAATACAAGATCGATATCAAAGGGTTACTATGGTTCGAGGGAAGAATTTGGGTTCCAGCAGTACCAAATATTAAAGAAGAAATCTTGACCGAAGCTCATAACTCAAGATACTCGATTCATCCAGGAAGTACGAAGATGTATCAAGATCTACGACGTCATTTTTGGTGGCCAAACATGAAAAGAGATGTTGCAGAATGTGTCATGAAATGCTTGACATGCCAAAGAGTCAAGGCCGAACATCAAAGACCAAGCGGATTACTTCAACCGTTAGAAATACCAGAATGGAAGTGGGAACACATCATAATGGATTTTGTGGTGGGTCTTCCAACTACTCAAAGAGGATGCGATGTGATTTGGGTGATAGTGGACAGACTGACAAAATTAGCACACTTTTTGCCAATAAAGATTAAGTTCAATCTTGATCAGATGGCATAGTTACATGTTAAAGAGATTATTTCGAGACATGGAGTACCAGTGTCAATTGTGTCAGATAGAGATCCTCAATTCACGTCAAAATTTTGGAAGAGACTACAAGAATGTATGGGAACACAGTTAAAAATGAGTACGACTTATCATCCGCAAATAGATGGCCAAAGCGAATGAACGATCCAGACATTGGAAGATATGCTGAGGGCGTGCATCATGGATTTCAAAGGGAGCTGGGAAGAACATTTACGGTTGGTGGAATTTGCCTACAACAAAAGTTACCACGCGAGTATCAGCATGCCACCATATGAAGCGTTATACGGCAGAAAGTGCAGAACTTCACTATGCTGGGATGAAGTCGGTGAACGCCAACTGTTAGGACTAGAACTGGTACAACAAACAACTGAGGTTGTCAAACTCATCAGGATAAGATTGGTAGCAGCCCAAGACAGACAGAAAAAGTATAATGATCAACACAAATAAGATCGTACATTCGACGTAGGAAACTACTTATTCCTAAAAGTTTCTCTTTGAAAGGGAAAAATTCATTTTGGTAAAAAGGGAAAGCTAAGCTCGAGGTTTATTGGACCCTTCGAAGTGCTACGAAGAGTTGGAGAAGTGGCTTACGAGATAGTTATACCTCCAAGGTTGGAAAACGTTCACAATATTTTTCACGTTTTGGTGTTACGACCGTATAAACCCGATTACAAGCACGTGATCGAGTACAAACCGTTATAGTTCGATAAAGACTTGTCGTATGAAGAGGTTCCTATCCAGATAGTCGACAGAAAAGAACTAATGCTCAAGAATAAAGTGATACCTACTGTGAAAGAGATTTGGAGGAACCACAATGCTGAAGAAGCTACGTAAGAACTCGAAGATAAAATGATAAAAGATTACCCTGTGTTATTTATTTAACCTGTGTGTTCGATTCTGGGGACATAATCTTTATAATTAGGGAAGAATGTGATGAACAAATTGTTTGAGTTGTGATTCTGGGGACAGAATCCTTGTAAGGAGGGAAAGATGTAACAATCCAGATTTTAATTGTAATTTTAAATATTTATTGAATTATATAAATATTTAATGAATGTGTTTATCGTTTAATAAATATTTGTCTAATTTGATTTAATTTGTTTTGGTTAATTATTTGTTAAATAAATAATTAATGAGTTAAGAAAATTAATTATTATGAGATAATATTCTAATTTAATTTAATAATTAAGTTAGAGAATTTATAATGATTAAATGAATTATTATAATGATATGTTAATTTGAATTGTGATTAAAATAATGTGTTAGTTGATTAAATAAAATTAAAGTAGTTTTAATTTGCCGAACAAGGCTTAAATATATTAAGTCTTTAATTTTAAAGAGTTTTGTTAAATAGAGCCTTATGGCTTTTGGATTTCTTTTGAATTTTAAATTATAATAATATAAAATAAATAAATAAAATATAAAATATATTTATAATTTATACGTTATAGTTTGTAACTGTTATTATTGATTAGGCTTATTATGGCCATATCCGTTTTATTTTACGCGTTTGATTATCAATTAGTTTTGGTTTACGTATTCTAGTTAGTAGGCTAGTTTAATATTGAGAGAAGAAAGAAAAGTTACAGAGAAAAAGAAAAGAAACAGTTTCATAGAGATATTTTGAGATACAAAGGGTTCTGTAATTCCAAAACAAATTCAGTGGTGTTAGCAATGATTACGAAGTAACAAAAGGTATTTTCATATAAATCTTAATACTATATATGTATATATGACTGATTATGTCATGATGACATGTATATAGGATAATTGTGATTCTGATTATTTCGGTTTAGCCTACAAGCAAGGCAAGTTCTCTAAATCTTATCTCTTAATATTGAGCAATTTTGTTGTATCTAGTTCAATTACAACTACGCAAGTTTACTTTCCCTATCTTGATTATATTGAGCAAGTTATCCTTGTTTTTAACTAGTTTCGTTGAACAAGTTATTGTTTATAGTCGATTACATTATACAAGTTCTCTAACTCAATCTTGAGTTGTTATTTTTCAAGCACGTGAATGGATAGTTATTGTTGATGATTCCACATCCAATATTATTGTTGAATATTCGCATTATTCTTATGTTGAGCAAGTTATTCTTGTCTTTAACTTGTTATTTAGCATGCAAGTTTATATATTATCATATATTTAGGTTGAACAAGTTTTATCGTTCAATTTACTACTTATCATGCATGTTTAACATTCAATCCTAAGATTTTAACCTTAACTTAATGTTATTCAATGCAAGGTATGTGACATTATTCAATATTGGTGCTATTAGATTATTCCTAATGCATGATCTTAATTTACAATGTTGATTCAGTTATGGTTTATTCCATAACATAGTGTTATTACCTTTTCATTCAACTAATCCTTAGTTGATGTGTAACGACCCCAAAATTCATACAATAATATTCTCCTTCTCGATCGTTAACAATACAACTTTAATCTATCTTTACACCATTATTCGATATTAAAAAAACTAAAAATGTGGAATATTTAAAACTTTTATACATTTCCTTCTTTATTGTCCTAAATCGCAACCTTTACATTACATCCCTTCGATTCAAATTTATATCATGAATCGTTACAACAAAATGACTATACAAAGTCTTACATCATAAATAGATATCCATATACACCGGATAACTCAACTTACAATTTAACAACATGTTACATTCAAAATATTAAATACATTTCCCATAAAACATAAGTAGTCTTCGTGAATATGGATCTCTATAATTCACGTAGCACATATCCTTACCTTAAATCTTTAACCTACAAAAATGGTTATTTGCAAGGTTGAGCTCGACAGCTCAGCAAAATCTAACAGTTTTCATGCATCACATAGCACATAATAACATACTCAACATATATCTCATAAGCATTGGACTAACACAACATACATGTTGTATTTCATATAACAAGTATAAAGATTGAGTTCCTTACTCAATCAACATTCACTATTCAATCAACGTAGTCATAAATTGACTTTAACGTTTCATACTTTCAATATATATAGAACACATCATGCTGTTTGCAACAAATATGTAAAACAGTTCATCATCAAGTTCACATAACAAATAGGAACTGAAAGACTTGCCTTGATCGTTGTTAACCAATAACAGTTTAACAGCTTACAATTATCTGCACTTCACGTGCCCTACACAATTATATAATCATACACATTAACTATTAGTCACATAACAACACATAGTAATTGTAATGTAAACTCTTCTCCACATCTCATAATATTTCCTATTAATTAGCACACAATGTTCAATTAAATTGTGTTAACTTTTCGACTTATGTAATATTTGAAATCCATTCAAGTGTTTAAATCTTGCTAGGAATCATTATTAGTTTTATATTAAACCCATTTCATATTTTATAATATTCATTTCATTTGACTTAAAACACTTTTTACGTTCATTAACACTTATCACGGCGTTTCGACGTTTATTCGTCACATGCCCGATTTTTCTCTCTTGTATATGCTTAGTATGTTTCTATAACTTATCTAATACATTATTTATTAATGTTAAACATCGTTATATTTACTAACATTCATGTTTTATAACTTAGAACAACATCTTTTATCGCCAGGAGCACTACACTTGCATACGTGCATGCCCGACGCCCCCCGATTGCCTCTGAAAATACAATAGTCCTAAAGATGACAATTTTGACCCCTGTTCCCGACCTCAAATTGAATAACGTAAAGAATAAAAATTGTAGGTCTACTCGTCCTCGTTCAGGATCATATTGAATCGCCTCAATCGGAGTTCGTATGAAAACGTTATGCTTATTTTAGTAAAACATGTTCTGTCAAATTTGTTTTCTGAAATTCGGCTTAGCAGACTACCCCCCCCCCCACTGGGGCGGGGGTTTTTGTACTAGGGGGGCTCGCTGAGGTGGGGGTCTCTTCTGCGTTTTGCGATTTTATGCTCTAGAACACTACGGAAAGCCAAATTATGCCTCCAAACTCCTTTCTAACAATCATACCAACCTACCCAAGGTGTAATAGGTTTACAGAAACATAAACTAATGTTTCTAACACGTTTCTAACCACATAAACAACATAAATATCAAAGATTACAACATTTAATTTTACTATTTCTATTATTTCTTCTTCTTTTGACATTCATAGCGAAATTCTTCACTGTAAATTCATTTTACATCCGTTTTGACTCGTTCAACTTGGGTTGTTTTCATTTTTTCAACATACTAACAATATCTATCATCTATTTCAGATTCTATCCATCAATTTTGACTCCAACATAAGTTAAAATATATATATATATATATATATATATATATATATATATATATATATATATATATATATATATATATGCCTTCAAAATCCAAGTTTTTCATCTTTAACATATTCTTATGATTTTGATTACTCTAGAACCAATTAAAGAGACTATATATACCAGATTATACACTCATACACATATCTATACGACATCTCTTCAAATCACCCAACTAAAATAACCTTTTAAGTGAAGAACTTGAGAAACTATAATTTAGAATTTTAGAACTAGATGAATACCTTTGATTCTAGAAGATGATAGCTATCCTTTGACTGTCAAGCTTCCTTCCCACAATTCCTCTCCCAAAAATCTCTCTAGAATTCTCCCAATTCTCTCTCAATTTTTCTTCTTTTTTGTTCTTCCTCTCTATTCTGATCTTACGTACTAAAATTATAACGTAAATAATAATATAGGTATTAAGTATATAATATAAATATATGTATAACTAATATCAGTTATCTTATTTTTTTAAAAATCAAAAGCAATAAGGCTTGTTTGGCTAACTACTTTAAAATTTAATCAATTAAATCCTTATGCTTTGTTTGGTAAAACATATTTAAATTAAAGACTTAATATGCATTAAGCCTTATTTGGCAAAACTGAATTAATGTCCTTTAACTTATTTTAGTAACTCCTTAATAGCATAATTTATGGTCACACTTTCATTAATTCTAATAACATTTTGTTAAATTAATTCATCACATAATTCAATACAACAAAATTATAATTTTCTTTATAATTATAATTTTATTTAATCAACTACCACATCATTTTAATTACAAATTCACATTAAATATTATTATAATAATTCATTTAATCATTATAAACTCTCTAACTTAATTATTAAATAAAATGAGAATATTACCTCAAGATGATCAATTTTCTTAACTCATAAATTATTTATTCAACAAATAAATAATCAAATCAAATCAAAGTAAACAAATATTTATTCTACAATAAACACATTAATTAAATATTTATATAATTCAATAAATATTTAAAATTACAATTTAAATTTTTGGATTATTACATCCTTCCCTCTTTACAAGGATTCTGTCCCCAGAATCACAACTCAAACAAATCATTCGTCACATTCTTCCCTACTTATAAGGATTCCGTCCTCGGAATCACTGAAACCCTACCTTTTTCAGGTTTTCATCAATTTTTTTGTTGAATAACTTCAACACATGACCCTAATATAGGATTTATATTTCCTACCACAATCATTTCTTTAACAAATTTAGGTTTTATTTTATAACTTTCATTTGAACTCAATTATATTTTGAGTATTATATATTCTTAACCCATTAATTTTCTTTTCTAAGGATCGTTACCATAAACCCTCGGGATATTACATTCACCCTTTCTTCTAAGAATTTCGTCATCAAAATTTTATCTATTAATCTTTATTCATTCAATCTATCAAAATAGATATTACGTTAATACTTTATTCATTCATTGGGTTCTATAACCACTTTCTTTCCATAAAGATCTTTCTACAATTATTAAACTTTTCTATTAAAAGTTTTACATTATTCTATGATAACTCATCTCCTTCTCACTTCAAAATTTCTTTTCTCACTTATTTAATATATTCATCACTCAGTGTCGCATTCTATGATTTACTTCATGGATCCATAACATCTAAGTACATGAAAATAGAAAATTTTGAAAATAGTTAAGAACCCTAAAATAAGCTCTAACAGTCAAATGTCAGAGCCTCTAGATCTAAATCTATTAGATGTTAGGATGGCTAAGTGTATCATTGATATTTTATGCCATGAGGAGAGTACACTGGAAGTGGAATCAAATCCATAGCATGTCTAGATCACAAGTTATTCATGGTCAAACATGGTTGACCAGTCACAGAAACTGGGTTCTGGAAACCCCGAAAACCCAAAATCTGTCTGATAAGTTTTTGCAGGCCTTAGATCTCAGTGGTTAAGTTGTTAAGCCATGAGAGTGTATCATTGATATACTCTGACATATGGACTACCAAACCATGACACTTGAATACCCAAATCATCAATAGGATCAAAGATATTCATAGTCAAAATTGGGTTGACCAACTGACCTTATGAACTTTCTGGAAAACCCATAAAGCTTCATGAGCATTTTATGGTTGGTACTTTGACCAAGTCAGATCTTGCTTCTATGATGTTGTTAACCTGCAAAAGTATATTACTTTTGTACTTTGACATACTTACTACTTATATGTTACACTTAAACACACAATCAAAGCCCAGAATTCAAGTTATTAAGATCCAAAATAGGACCCTTACAATGTTCTTATTTTCTAGAAATTCCAAAAAATGAACAACTCTGACAACTATTTTAAAGGCTTATATCTTCAAGATGTGATGTAGTTGGATCCTGAACTTGGGTTGTATATGTAGTATTACACCAATACTACATAACCAGTACACCTACATGCCCACAAGCAACATGAACAAGAAATTATAAGTGGTGTCGACGTCGAGATTTTTATTTGTCCCTTTTCTGTTCTTCTCTTTTAGTGTTCTCATGTTAGGTGAGATTTGTTTGAAAAAACAAGTTGTGAAAAGGTCCGGCATGTATATGTCGACGATTGGACTGTAAGAGTCACCAGTTGGTATTTTTAAATGGTTGCACGAACTCAACCGAAAAAAGGTTTGCACATTGACCCAGTGATGTGACACTGCTTAATAGGTCTGTGAAATCGAGATTCGTTAGGGTCTGGGGCTTGATTATGCCGAAGGAAGGTGTTAGGCACCCCCCGACATTTGTGTTTCCATGATGACCACCACTTTTCAATTAAATTGTTACATAAATGTGTTTGTGTGTGGGTCAATGTGCAATTATCTAGAAGTAGTGATATGCCTCGTTTGCACCTATATATAAATGGTTTGAATTTTGTATAAAAGTTTAGTTTTAACAAGATATAGCAATGGTGTTTTGTAAAAGAGGGTTTTCAAACCCTTATGCTCAATAGTAATTGAGGCCTTTGATACTTTCATTTTATTATATGTTCAGCTTAATTTTTTTTATTTTCGAGATGCGAAGCATCTTCGAGAAAATAAGATGCATAGCAGTGCCGAATTTCTTGTGGGCATGAGAGCCGTCTAAGGAAATTCAAACACCGTGAATAATTTACAAGCTAATTACAGCTGAAAATGTCCATAACGGGAACCGAATCTAGATTCAGTATAGACTAAATATGTGATCACATGATTCCTAGGCTTACATGATGTTGCAGTTTGTATGAAAGCTGTAAGCAATTATATATATAAAAGCTGTAAATATATATATATGAACGATCGACCACCACGGAGTAAACTCCATGGGGGATTGAAAATGTAAATATACAAAAGCGGTATATATATATATATATATATATATATATATATATATATATATATATATATATATATATATATATATAGACGATCAACCTCCACGAAGTAAACTTCAAGTGGGACTAAATGTAAATAAAGCAGTAAAGACGATCAACCGCTACCAAGTAAACTCCAGTCGAGAGACTAAATGTAAATAAAGCAATAAAAGGTCACGAAGTAAACTCTAGGCCTGACAAAAATGTGTGTATATATATATATATATATATATATATATATATATATATATATATATATATATATATATATATAAGTAGTAAAAGCACCGAATATATATCGATCCAGGCTCGGTTTATCATTTCGACGATATATATATAAAAGCTGTAAACGCACCGGATATTATATCGAGGCTCAATCAAACAGAGTTTGATGATAATATATATATATATATATATATATATATATATATATATATATATATATATATATATATATATATATATATACAGTCCCCTTCATTTGAGGGATCCCTCAAATAGTGTTATTTGAGGGATAGTGCGCTCAACCGTTGGATCTGTTTTAATAACTTTATGTGGCTGAGATTTTACGTCTTTTGTATTGCAATGGATAACCATTGCATTGGATGTGTTGGGTTATTTGGAAAAACAGGTTTAAAAAGATGTAAAATCTCAACCACATAAAGTTATTAAAACAGATCCAACGGTTGAGCGCACTATCTCTCAAATAACACTATTTGAGGGATCCCTCAACTGAAGGGGACTATATATATATATATATATATATATATATATATATATATATATATATATATATATATATATATATATATATAAACTGTTATCGAACTCTGTTCGGTGAGCCTGAATTTCATATCCGGAGCGTTTACTACTTATATATATGCCTGGATTTCATATCTGGAGCGTTTACTACTTATATATATATATATATATATATATATATATATATATATAAGTAATAAACGCTCCAGATGTAAAATCCAGGCTCAATCGAAGCATAACTCGATAATATTAGTATAAATATATATATATATATATATATATATATACAAAAAAAGAAGAAATAAAAGCCCACAGACCGAAGTTTGGGCATACACACGCAACACGACTCTCAACGTGAATAACTATGTGTGTACAGAAGTGGAGAAAGGCTTTAAGAAATGTAAGAAGTCTTAAAGTGGGCTGTCAAGAAGACTTCAAATGGCTTTAAATGACTTTAAATGAAGGAACACTCGGTTTCCACCGGTAAAATATGAAAAAGTACAAGCTCACAAGTGTTTGAAAAGAGAAAGCACTCAGTTTATAGTGTGTACATAGCAAAATGGACAAGATTTTCTCGCCTTTTTCTCTTACAAAATGGCCATCCCAAGCCCTCTATTTATAGAGGGGGGAGTCGTAGGTGTACCTACGGCAGCCGCGGGTCCACCTGCTGCTGCCCGGGGTGCCCCCCAGCTTAGCGGACCCTACCGTCTCGAAGTACGTGCACATATGCAACACGTTATTCGTTCGAACCTTCATAACTTTCAATCTGGGCATCCGATGGAGGCATATAATACCTTTCTGGAATGCTGTTGTCGAGAGCTACACAAATGACATGGGATTAGAGGTAGTATGAAGTCGGGAATATGGGACCATGCCCAGGTCTTTAGGCTTCAAATTATATCCGGTGTGCTGTCTTGTGTAGTAGTCACTCGGAATTTGAGATATGGTTCTTGTAGGACACTTCTATGTAGAATGGGGTATGAAATGTTGTTGAGACGGCGCCAATGTAGGATCGAGGTGGAAAAGTGACGATTTGCCCCTCACCGGGGTTATCTCCAATTCTGGGCTGATTTAGCTATCGTTGCTTAGGGTTATCTTTGAGATTGGGCTGTTGTAGGTGCTGAATGTCCTTAAGGTTGTCTCTGAGGTGTGCCTGACCTCCCGGGGATATCTTTGGGTTTGGAAATGAATACCTCGAGGTTATCTTCGAGGTTAAACTAAGTGCCTCGGGGTTATCTTCGTGGTTGAAGTTGATTGTTGGGGATTGAAACAAGCTTTTCCAGGATTATCTCTGGAACTGCAACTGCATTCCTCAGGGTTACCTCCGAGGTTAGAATTGAAACTCCTGGGGTTATCTCCGAGACTGGAAATGAGTATCTCGGGGTTGTGTCCGAGATGGAACTGACTTCTCTGGTGTTATCTGTGGAACTAGAATTGCATTCCTCGGGGTAATTTTTGAGGTTGTGACTGAAACTCTAGGGGTTGTCTCCGGGACTAGAACTGTGTATCCTGGGGTTGTCTCCGAGATTAGATGGACTGTGTATCCCTGGGTTATCTCCGGGATTGAGAAGATTTGACCTCTAGGGCTATCTCTGGAAGACGATTCTGCCCTCCTGCAAGGTTAGCAACAGGAATGCAAAATTTTGAGTGTCTACAGATGCCCCTCTTTATCATATTCATGCAATGTAATGGCATGAATAGCATAAAGAATACTAGACACTTGAAATGTGATAAGATAATCATGATGCCATGTACTGCAGCATGATGTAAGTGCATGATGAATCGGGTTTGTTTGACTGTTTTCCAATGGGATGTGATGACTGTTTGCTCCAACAACTTCTGATGGGGACTGGAGTTATCACCAAAGACTCTAATGGACTACTTGGATGTGTGATCCAAAGCTCTTAGGAACTTTTAGGATGTTGGTGTTGGGCTTATCACCGAAGTCCTTAATCATTGGTACAGACTTTCCACTGAGGATGTATCTCTCATGTACGAGAGACTCTGGGGATAGAGCTTCGTCTGTAGAAGATGTGTATAACATATTCCATCATCTGTCCTCTCCAATGAGGGTGTTCTTCCCTGGATTGTATCGCCAGATCTTCTAGTGTTCTGTCAGAGTTACTACCAACAGTCTTTGTTTGTCAAGGTTGCCTGACTCTCACTAAAATGTGCATCAACGGATACTGTTATCGGACTATTCCTGACGCTTCATTGGGTTTAAGTGCCAACGATTGATGATGTCAAGGCTGCTTAACTTTCGTTAAAATGTAAATCGACAGCTAAAATCATCGGATGGCTTTCGACACCTCGCTGGATTTACTTGCCAATGGCTAAGATAACGCCAAGGTTGCTTGACCTTCGTTGAAATGTACTTCAACGACTGAGTTGTATGAAGTTTCTGCTGGGGAGAAGTGTTTTGGGGTTACGACCCAGAACTGTAGGCAACGGACCGTTGTCAGGTATTGCCGAGTGTAGTTCGCAACAGTTGTTATTCTCGGTATAGTATATCCTGTGTCTGGGCGAATACCAATGAGTGATGTATAGACCCGCAATTTGGTCTGCGAAAACCAGGATTTTAAGCTCTTCTGCTCAATCGCGTAACATCTTTTTTCCTTATTTGACTTTTTCAGCTTATGAGACCTCCTTTGCAACTCGAACTAGACTGAGCCAGAGGGGTGGGACCCACCCAGAGGAGCCGCAGGTACACCTGCGGCTAACCGTGGGTGGTTTTAAATGGCCTGTTGCTTTCACAAGTCATTTTCAAGTTACGCCATACAGAGAATCCGAGAGTTCTTCTTCAGATTTGCTGAGTTTGGGCGTCTTTCTACAAAATCTGTCACCGTACAAGTGTTCTACACTATTATGGTAACGTATGCATGTCTTCTTTTCCAGTTTTTATCCGTTGAAAAATGAGTAATCACATGAAATGCGTCTAAACAGATAGTAGTGAATATGCATGCTCATATGACTTGACAAAAAATGTTCAACACAGTAAATGTTAGTATTTAACCATGCTAAACATAATTATGTGAAAAAATTTGACTTTTAAAATAGTCAAATTGACACTTTTTTCTGTAATTTCTTATCCTATTTGAGGACAAATGAGCAAAGGTTGCAAAGCAAAGTAATCATGGTAATTAGGCTACCCTTACAAATTGTGACTATGATATTTTTATGTATATAGGATGTTTATGACTGTGGGCATGTGTGCTACTAAATGGCCACCTAGTTATGCCTATGTGTATGTGGATAGTCCTATTTACAAAGGAGACTCTGGCAAAAATTTTCAAAAGTCTAGGCATTGGGTAGACATGCATTTTTAACTCTACTGTAGACGCATGTTAAAATAATGCATGCACGTATATAGTCATAAAATGCATTTGAAAAAACTCAGGTTAGATTTTACCACACCCTTTCTGAGGTGATTTGGAGACTTGTGTCCAGATATATGGATCCGGATCAGCCGAGTAGTTCCCGTAAGACCACTTCAAGAGTGAGGAGGAGGGCTTCAGAGGTGTCTCGACCCCATTCAGTCAAACAGTCTCGTCGGTTGGTAGACACGGTGGTTCGTCATGTCCGGGTTGATGTACCGATTGCTGAGGACGAGGAGGAGGATGTACCGGTTGCAGCTTCTAGTCCTGCTGCTCATGCTCCCCGCAGGGATCTTCCAGGCATTGTTGTGACGATTCTAGAGCTTCTGGATGATTTGAGTCGCCATCCCTCGGTCTACTTACATACAAACGAGGTAAAGGTTGGGTTTAATTTTCCTTTCCCTATTGATGAGGAGCGAGAATTTTGATGCTACTTTGCATTTATTGTGCAGGTTCCCGGTTTTACACAGCCTCGAGGGAATTGGTTCAACATACACTCTCTTTATCAAGCTTTGCATCTAGATTATCGAGAGATTGTGCATGGATGGGGTTTTGAGGAATTCTTTTCCATCCTCCCCCGTCATTGTCCTTGGAGTTATCTTAGGGCATTGTCTGAGATCTAGTTTCACCATACTCAATCTCTCCACTTGTTGGATTGTGAGATGATGATGACGCCGATAGATTGAAAATTTATCACCGATATGGAGTTTAGAGGGGCGCCAGTGCCTTGTACGATGAACATTACCTCGATTGCTGCTAGGAGTTCTGGATGAGGTGCTCAAGGGTAGGACAGTTCGTACAGGTCTTTTGAGCATAGATGCTATGAGTGGGCTTTTGAGTGAGCCCATATCCGCTGATGTGAGAGTCAGGGATCGCATTCTTCGGTAATTTTTCC
The DNA here is from genome assembly GCA_016801055.1 of Panax notoginseng. Lineage (NCBI taxonomy): Eukaryota > Viridiplantae > Streptophyta > Magnoliopsida > Apiales > Araliaceae > Panax > Panax notoginseng. The sequence continues at coordinate 229,906,969 of CM029013.1, read as the reverse complement.
TAGTTATTCTCCGGGGTTGTTTTATAGCTGATAACTCTTCCACGGTGTCATTTGCTTTGGTCAGCGCCACATGGGAAGTGGATTGTATTGGAGAGTATGATTAGGGCTCCTATACCTTTGCCTATTTCCTCAAGGGAATGTGCATGCGTTCGCAGGGCTTGACAGAGGCTTGGCTAGGATTTTACTCGTTTCTACTAGTGAGTATTTGTATTTTGATTTCCCATGTACAGGTTAAGAGTGTGGACTGACAGCAGATGTTTGCCTTTGTATTGGCAGTTTTGGGCCTATGAGAGACTCCCATGTCTACGTCCCATTATTGTGTTAGATTTAGAGACCTATCCACAGGGACGACGATGGCATCACTCCATTTTGGCGTAGGTCCTTGTAGCTGAGTGTTTTACCCATTGGCGCTTACAGTTGAAGTTGTTGATAGCTGATGCCATCACTTGGGTTCCCTATTCCGGGGACCATTTGACAGCTGGATTTGAGGGTGGATTTTTGACTTGTGTCGAGTATGTGATATCCACCCATAGGATTCCTCTCTTCATAGATGGAGGATGGGAGAGCGTACTATTAGGAGCACTACAGGAGAGATTTGTATACCGATCTTGCCTCCTGCCAGGTGTTATTGGCCTATTTCACAGTCGCCTATCAGTGATATCCCGTTAATGGGCGTTGGCGGCTATACTTTGTCAGAGGGTCCATTTACACAGGAGGCATTATACCCTTGGTGGTCCCCTCGTACCATTGGAACCCAAACCCGCACCACTCAGTTTATTAGGAATATGGTTCCTGGATCTGTGATGATGACGGATTGGATGGCCTATGTCCGATCTGACTCATTTGACACAGATTGACAGCTTGACCTGAAAGTTGGACCAGGCACATTTTTTCATCCTGCGTTTGGGCAGAGATCCTTCAGAGGCGGATACTTTTGATCCTTCCAGCTCAGGTGATGGCCCTTTAGATGACCCATATAGCTTTTTCGGTGCAGATCCTCCATTGTATTGGCATGACATCCCTCTTGGAGGAGATCCTGCAATACTCGAGAATTTTCACGTATTATTAAATGAATATATTAATGGAAATACTATTATTGTGAAAATAAGTGTTATTATTTTATGAGTTGGTTAATGCAATTGATTCGTACTAGATCAATGCGTATTAAGAAGTGTGGCTTGACAATGAGGATTGTGAAATGCCTTGTGTGGCATATTGTGAAATGAGAAAATCCATTAAGCGAATTGAAACGGAAATTAGGAAGTATAATCGTGTTGAACGTGTGATATCATATAAGTTAATGAATACACTCGTAGACTTGTAGTAACACTTTTGTGGACATCATTGCATGTCATATAAAGCAGATTTAGCGATGAAAATTGGAACAGGCTGAAGCTAAACCCATCTTGGCACTGTCAGGGCACGCCGCAGCTGCGTCATCCCAGCAGTACAAACTGGCGCAGCTGCGCCAGTGGTCAGTTGGAGAAAATTTATTCTTCTATCTTGGAAAATTAAATAAACAATTATGCGGTGTGTGTGACATTAATAAACCATGAAATAAAGTGCGCAATTATGTAATATTAATTGTTAATTGTTATATTAATTAAATGTTAATGCTCGTGGTAGAATATTAAATTCTTAGTAATTAACTAATAAAGTGTGATTACTATTATTTGCAATATATTATGGAAATCCATAAATAAATTAATCGATGGTTGGATTAATTAATATTGGTGTTAATTAATTAAGGAAGTGCATGGTTATTTATTTGACATAAATAAGTAAGTTATTAATATAATAATATTAGATTAACGGTTATGTGCATGTGAGCAATAATAAAACTATACTACATAGTGTAGTGTGGCACTTACGTGACTATATATTATGTTTTATGAATGAAGCAATGCGATTATGCATATTGAAATTATATAGTATAAGTATATCATGAAATGTGTAAGTAACCATATACATATGGGTAGACATTAAAATAGAATGTACATGGATTATATGTATATTACATAATACCTACTACCTTGAAATGCTAAGTCATAGTGTGACATTAGGTTATAAAATATGGTTGATATGTGTATTAAAATATAACATAAGAATGGAAAGGTGTAGGAGTATACAAGAATGCTGAGATATTGGATTGTCCCAAATTAAGAGTCCCAATTTCTCCCTAATATCTCAGTCACATGAATAGCAAAAAGGCTAAGGCCTATTCCTCTTCCCTTCTTCTAAGCTTCTAGTTAATGATCATTGGGGGGGGGGAGTGGTGTTCATGATGCAAACCAACCACTAATTACCAACTCCTCCACAACCTTCATGCAATCCTACAATCCATGGGTTTGATTCAATGGGAAAATGCAATGTCTGGTTTTGTGATCTTCTATAAATAGCAGTTATGCTTCATCATTTCTTGTTGCTGAGAATTGTCTAATAAATTGCTAAGTAGTAGAGTGAGAGCATTCTAAGAGCTTGAAATTTCAGTTAGATCAAGTTCATTGCACATTACGAAGGTATAATTCTATTCCTTGCGTTCTATTTCGTTTCTGTTAACAGAGTTCATAAGTGTTGAAGTTTTAATTTCCTGAATTCATGGAAATTGATGTTAGTATGGTTGGGTAATGTTCATATGATTGTTATATGACCTTACAAGCATGTTTAAACTGATATATGAATGTTTAGGAATGATTTCGTGAGTAATTTTTGTGTTTGGGCTAAACAGTTATCGAGGTTTACTGTTCCTGGTCTGAACCAGACATGGCGCAGCTGCGCTGGATTTACACGGAGGCGCAGCGCAGCTACGCCGGCCTCTGAATTTTGTTTTGAGCTTATGTTTTGCAGATTGCTACAGTACTATGTCGTGTACTAGCATGCAAGCATGTTTTAAGGGTATATATAGCTATATGAGCCCAATGTGAGCATGTTAGACTAGCTTAACATGATTAAAAAAGGTGTGTAACTTAAAATGGATTTAAGGACTTAGAAACGAACTTATTGTGTATCCATGCTATAAGACCCCAATTTTTTTTAATAAAGATGAATTTTTCTATAAATATCATTTTTAAATATTATGGAATAAATTTGATATAATGTTATAGTTGTGGGTAATATTTAAAATTTTTGCAAAGTACGCAAGTTGTTGTATAATATTCGATTGGTTGGGAAATATTCATTTTAATAGGGAATATTCGTACGACGGCACAAGCATTGGTGGACCCCACAACAGAATTATTGTATGATTGAGAAAACGACAAAAATATTTTATGAAAATAACGACGGAAGTTTTACCGTTAATACTGTTGAACTACTTGGTAGTAAAAGTACAGTAATACGCGTGATTGTATAGTAGCACACGGTATTGATTATTGATGCTTATGTGATAAGTCACTCAGTTTTGTTTTATTAGTATTATTAATGTAATAAAATAAAAAATCTTTTTATATAAAACAGAATACTTTTATAAAGTTATTCGTTTTATTAGATTATAAATAGAATATATTATATTTTATTTAAAAGATTTTGCTTTAAATATGGATCGTCCGATTAAAAGTAAATCAATCTGGACCGTTCATGAATTAGTTAATATGTAGTCCATTCTTCTATAAATAGAAGCTCATTCCTTCATTATTTCTTACGAATTCACTGAAACTCTAGAGAGAAAAATTATAGAGAGAAAGAAGAAAAGTATTCTGCTACTGCACTACTCACATATCCAATACTCTTCTTCTTAATGTAAGGGGTATTATTTCTTTTGTATTCATGAAGAGAACTTCTATTATTCTATTATTTATTATTCTGTTGGAATATCATGTCTGTGTGTTTTACGCCGGACTTGGTTCCATTATTTATTATCCTGTCAGAATATCATGTATGTGCATTTACGCCGGACCTGCTTCCATTATTTATTATTCTGTCGGAATATCCTGTCTATGCGTTTATGCCGGACCTAGTTCCAATATTTACTATTCTGTCGGAATATCCTGTCGGTGCGTTTACGCATGACCTGGTTCCATTATTTATTTTCTGTTGGAAAAACATGTCTCTGCGGTCTATCGCATGCTTGGTGAATTCTTTTGTTATTCCATTCTTTATTATACTCACTTGGTTAAAGTTTGGCTTTTATACTCCATGAAATTAGTGGAATATCTTTGATATTTGCGCTTTATCCAGTATCTTTTCATGGAAATATTCTTCTGAGCTTTCTTAAAGTTTACTCTACAAAGCAGTATCATGTTGACTATTTGGACATTGTTGGTTCTTGGATAAATTAATTCTTGAACTTGTTTTATTGAATTCTTATATCATTGTCATCATCCTCATGTTTATATTTTGTTTAAAGTCATATGTGACATGTAGTGCATAGAAGGACTTAGTATGATTATAACCCGAGATTATTCGGTGTAATCATGACCTTAATGTTACAAATGATGTGGTAAAAGTCCTCATTGGCCTGTAGTGCATTGATGGACAGTTGTTGGCATAATCATGACCATTGATGAATACACAAATATCCTTGGCCCGTAGTGCATGGATAATTTATGGTCGTGACACTAATAAATATCATTGGCCGTAGTGCAGGGATGATGTGGATTATTTATTAAGCCGGGTCTTAGCGATAAAAGTGATGAAAAACCTTTTAAATCATAAAAGATAGTAGATTTTATTGTCTACTTGACAACTTTAATGGATTGCTTGTTCTGTTGTAGTTACACTTTGTGTCTATTGTATTTTATCAGTTTAACATTGTTGAAGACTAATGATAATTTATTCTGTATTATCTTAGTCATAATATTTCTTACTGGGCTAGTTGAGCTCACCCTTTCTTTCACTGTTCTCTTCAGGAAATGAAAATGTAGCCGGGACTAGTCGGAGAATAGAGTGACGGTCCAGATGATAGTATTAGTAGTCCTAACTATTCTGTTAAATAGTGTGACAATAAATGTAATGAGCAGTTATTCTGAGAGTGGATATTGTCTAGAAGACAGTATTTGTATTAAAACTCACAGCTCTCTTGTTATATATTAAAGATTATATTTGTATTCTGTACCATGTATTTGGCGACTCAGAATAGGTGATGTATACCTATTTTGGGGGCATCACAATTGGTATCAAAGCTTAGGGATATGATCCCTAGCTAAGATGTGAGACTAGAACTAGGAGGGGAGAGATGGGCAATTCCTTCGCTAGTATGACCTACCTAAGTTTATTTTATATTTAATTGGTCGGTCAGAGTATAGGGATATTATGTTGCATGTCAATTAACCTTTGTTTTGTGGCAGTATCTGAAAATGACATCCGAAAATGTTGAGAATAGCAATGGAGCAGAGGAGACCATTGAGGTTTTACATATCAATAATTAGGATAATGTGCATCAGGAAGGCGACAATCCTCGTGCAAACAACAACACTGAACAAATGATGAATGTTGGAATGTTCAGAGGCCTTATGCAATTCATGCAACATCAGGCGAGAGAGGCTCCTGTCTAAAATAGAGGTGAAAACACTGGAAACTCTCGGACGGTCACCGCTAAGCAGTTTAAGGAGCTGGGACCACCGGAATTTATTGGAGAACCAAAACCACTTAAGGCGGAAACGTGGATCAAGAAGATCACCAAGATATTTAATGTCTTGGGATGCGCCGAGGAGAAAAAGGTTCCCTTTGCCACCTTTATGTTGCAAGGAGAGGCAGATTACTGGTGGAAATCGGTAAAGCGTACTCAACCTGTCGCATTAAAGATGTCTTGGGAAAAGTTTCAAGAACTGTTCAATGACAAGTACTTTCCCAAAAGTATTCGTCACATGAAGGAGGTAGAGTTCATCAAGTTGGAGCAGAATAATATGACCGTGTCGTAGTACGAAGCTAAGTTTGCCGAGTTGTCCCGATTTGCGTCCTACTTGGTTGATAATGAGGAGAGAATGACGCGGATATTTTTAAGAGGTTTGAAATTGGAGATACGTCAATATCTTATTTCTCATAAACTGTGTTTGTATTCAGATGTTGTAAATAGGGCTCAGTTATTGGAGCGCGATAAGGAGTCAACTCAACCAAGAGAAAGCAACCGACAAAATGATAATACAAGTGAGAGCAGTCATCGAAGCGATGACAACAAGCGTGGAGGGAATCAACAAGCCAAAAATGGTAACCACTTCAGTGGTAATCATGGCCAAAACAATAAGAATGGACATTTCAAGAAGAGGAGATTCATCAATGATGGAAAGACGTCAGCACCAACACCCGTTATTAAAGAAGGAGAACAACCACATATCATATGCTTCAAATGCAGAGGGGAGGAACATATTAGTCCAAACTACGCGATGCCATCCAAGGCGTGTTATAATTGTGGAAAAGAAGGTCACCTAGCTCGATTTTGTCGTGCACCGAAGACAAGTTCAGTTGGAACGGTGACATAAAATACCGTCCCAAACAAGTCAAAACCAGTAGTTCAAGGGAGAGCTTTTGTTCTTACCTCTCAGAAAGTAAGGAACCCGAACGAGGTCATCACGGGTAAGCTTATCATAAACTCTAGCGAAGTCTATACCTTATTTGATACCGGTTCTACCCATTCTTTTATTTCTCCTACTTGCGCTCAACGATTAAATTTGATTCCAGAGAAATTAGACTTTGACTTATCTATGGAAACTCCGTTGGGAGAAACCTTCATTACATCCACTGTTTATAAGTCTTGTTTGGTTCAAATCGGTACCCTCACAGTACATGTTGATCTTATTTCATTGAAAATACTTGCATTTGATGTGATTCTAGGGATTGATTGGTTAACCACTCATCATGCTAAAATTGATTATTTTCGTAAGGTTGTTAGCTTTCATATTCCTAATCAACCTATTATGCGAATTCAAGCGACCAAATCATTAAAATCAATCACGGTCATCTCAAGCCATAAAGTTATTCATTTATTAAAAAACGAATGTCAAGCTTTCTTAGCTCATGCCACAGATCTAAACAAAAATATGTCAGTTTTGAATGATATTTCTATTGTTAATGAATTTCCTAACGTATTCCCTGAAGAACTTAATGGCCTACCCCCAAAGCGTGAAATTGAATTTTGTATTGACCTTGAACCCGGTACAAAACCCATTTCTAAAGCCCCATATCGGATGGCTCCTATTGAACTTTAGGAGTTAAAGACCCAATTACAGAAATTGTTAGATATCGGTTTCATACGACCTAGTATTTCTCCTTGGGGTGCTCACGTTCTATTCGTGAAGAAGAAAGATAGAAGCATGCGACTTTGTATTGATTATCGGGAGTTGAATCATGTCACCATCAAAAATAAGTACCCGTTGCCTCGTATTGATGACCTGTTTGACTAGTTGCAAGGAGCACAATTATGTTCAAAGATCGATCTTCGTTCTGGATATCATCAGCTGAAGGTTAGAACTAAGGATATTCCAAAGACTGCCTTCAGAACTCGGTACGGACATTATGAATTCTTAGTCATGTCTTTTGGATTGACTAATGCTCCTGCTGCCTTCATGGATATGATGAACCGAGTATTCAAGGAATATTTGGATCACTTTGTGGTCATCTTTATTGATGACATCCTTATTTATTCTGAAAGCTGTGAAGATCATGAGCAACACTTGAGGCTGATACTCCAAAAGCTTCGTGAAAACAAGCTTTATGCTAAGTTGAAGAAATGCAAATTCTGGCTTGAAGAAGTGGTATTCCTTAGGCACGTAGTATCAAGTCATTGAATATCTGTTGATCCGGCAAAGATTGAAGCTATTCAAAGCTGGGAACAACCCAAATCAGTGATCGAAGTACGTAGCTTTCTCGGCTTAGCTGGTTATTATCAGAGATTCGTGGAAGGATTTTCTCGAATCGCTACTCCACTAACTCAGCTGACTCGGAAAGATATAAAATTCGGTTGGAGCGAGGAATGTGAGAATGGTTTTCAAGAACTCAAGAGAAGACTCATTTCAGCACCTGTTCTGACCATACCATCTAGCGCGGAGGGATTTGTCATCTATAGTGATGCTTCGGGCAAAGGATTAGGATGTGTTCTCATGCAACATAGGAAAATCATAGCCTATGCCTCTCGATAACTCAAAGAATATGAGAGGAATTATCATACTCATGATCTAGAGTTGGCAGCTGTTGTTTTCACACTTGAAATTTGGAGGCAATACTTGTATGGGGAGAAAGTGGAGATCTTTACGGATCATAAAAGCCTCAAATATTTCTTCACTCAAAAGGAACTGAACATGCGACAACGACGTTGGCTTGAACTGTTGAAAGATTATGATCATACCATCCAATATCATCCTGGAAAAGCGAACGTGGTAGCTGACGCATTGAGTAGAAGATCATATGCGGGTACGAGTGCACTATTGTCAACGCAAAGACCCATTTTGTGTGACTTGCAAAGAATAGAAATAGAGTTAAAGACTTCGTGGGCCCAAGTAATGATGACGAATATACGAGTAGAACCGACTTTAATTGATAAAGTTAAAGCTGCTCAAGCTACAGACCTGGAGCTGATGCGTATGAGGAAGAAAGTGCAAGAAGGCAAGTTTCCTAAACCTACCTTTTACATTGAGCAAGTTTCCTAAACCTACCTTTTACATTGAGCAAGTTTCTAAGCCTTAACTTTTGATATTTAGCAAGTTCTTTATTGTATAAATTTTCTAATCGTTGGTGTTATTGAACTAATTATTGTTTCAATTTCGATTATCATATAATGGTGTAAATTTATTTGGAGCAAGTTATTCTTGTACTTAACTTGTGGTTTAGCATGTACAATTATATACATGTTGTGGATGTTTATTATTCAATTAACATTGTCTTATTATTGTTCAAGCAAGGTAGGTTATAATTATTCAAGTTGTATGCTATTAGATTATCCCTAAAGCATGATGTCAATTTATAAACATCAATTAAACTATGATTATTCCATAGTATACAGTTATGTCGTTTGTAATCAACTAAAACTTAGTTGATTACCGTTGAATTCTAAATTACCCCATGATGTATCCAAACCAAACTCACTTTGGTACGGACTTGTATTCTAAATACTGAGAAGAACAACTCTTTTATAAGAGGTTACGCTTAGCGTTGAAATGGTTGTGTACAATACATTGTACGAAGGGTTGATCCCCCTAAGTACGTGAAGTCCTTATAGTCTTATGACTGTTAAAGTTTAAGTTGAAAAATTACTTATAACTGTGGACATGATTCGTGGTCATTAGACCCTCAGTAAAGGTTAAAGCTTTCCAAAAGTTAATAGAATGTATTGTTAAATTCTATTGAGCTTAATGTTGACAAATGATGTAAAAGTTTAATGATTTAATTATTGTTATTTCAAGTGGGCCTTGTTTGCTCACTCTTGCCTGTAAAATTTCTTACAGCTAAGGTTGAAACTGGTGATGTACCTAGTACCAGTAAAGGGAAAGGAAAGATGAAGCAATGCTGAAGACTTGTAATAATTGAATAGTTTATTTTTAGACTTAGTTTAAAGATTGTAATGAAGTTTATTTTAATTTTCCGTATGAATGATTATTTGTAAAGGTTAGTTAACCTGGGAGATTTATTTAAGTTTAATCCTGTATGTGCAGGTTTTGTTATTCAATTTTATTATAATTGGGTAGTTAGAAATGAATGTTTTGATTACGTGAACACCAAACCCTGAGGAAATGAACTACCGGGATTTGGGGGTGTCACAGGTTGGTATCAAAGCTTTAAGTTATGAACCTTAGGTGGGGGGGAAAAGCCTTAGGAAGTAACCTTTGAAAAGATAGTGGAGATAACTCTTATCGAGTTTTAAGAAAGAAGTAATAAAACACTTATGTGCTTATGTGTTTATAACTTATGTGCTCGCTAGTGTCGAGTAGAATGATTAATAACTAAAACTTTAAAATTTTGTTGTCAGGATGACTAATGTCGGAGAATCCGGTCAGGCTAGGGAGGAGGGACCTCAAATGCCTATAGAGGAGGAGCCTCGCGACATTCAGGTAGTTTGGGAACAACTACTGCCACGGGAGTTACCGTTGGTCACAGTAGTTGAAGATGAGGAGAATGATGTGGAGACAGATGAGGAGGATGAGGAAGAAAGGATTCCACTTAACTCGATAACAGGCCGTATTTACGATGAGGTGCATGACCGCAACGTGGAACTTCAGGATACAGTTGAGGAATTGCAAGAGATAGTAGCTGAACAACAGACTGTAATGACACAGAAGGACGATGAGATCCTGGATCGTGAAGAACGACTGACTAACGCCGAGGAGAAATTAATACAGATTGAAGGAGAGAAAGAACAATTGATTGAGATAGTTGCTGAACTGGAGAGCAAGCTGAGAGAAGAAGCTGCTAAGAGGGCAAGAGCTGAAGATGCATACGAGGAAGCTTATCAACGAACTGGAAGAGCAGCGAGAGACGCGCAGGCAAAAAGGATGAAGATGGAGGAGATGGATAAAGTATTTAACACCGCAATTAATCGTGCTCAAGATCGGGTCATGGGATATCCGATTCAGTTCGAGACACTGCCATCATTCGTGTTAGATCGCAGAATAATGTTTCAAGTCATAGAGGAAGAACGTGATAGGGCTACGAAGTACCTTAATAGATCATCGTAGAAAATGTGTCGGTAATGTACGTAATAAGTATTAAATAATGTGTAAGTCCCTAGTGTTAAGTAACCATGGGATATGATAATAATGATGTTGTCCTGAAACTTTTGTAGTTCAGGAAAGGAATGTAGATAGCAGAGATGCTATTGTGTTATGTTTTCAGAAAGTTTATGAATAAATAAATGTTATTATTTTGTTCAAAGTGTTATGTGCTATGTGGGTATTTCTTTTATAGAAGCAAGTTAATTAGAAACACTTATAGAAGTTGAGTAATGGTCTAATAGATGTTTTATTTTAACAGAAAATGCCTCCCAGACGTCAGCCAACACGACAGAGAACCACTGAAGGAACTAACAATAACGACAATGTTGATGCGAATCCCGTTCAACAACTAGTAACACTACTGACAGGAGCGTTGCAGAATCAACCTCAAAACCAAGGTACAACGTTTAAGGAGTTTAAGGCGGTTGGACCACCTGAATTTCGTGGGTCCATGAATCCAGTCGAAGCACAAACCTGGATTATGGAGATAGAGAAGGTGTTCGATGTCGCTAGGGTAGGGGATGACCAGAAGACTGCTTTTGCAACTTTCATGTTGAAAGCAGAAGCTAGTTATTGGTGGCAGGCTAATAAAACTCGTGAAGGGCCAGGAGTGATGGCTTGGGATAGGTTCAAGGAGTTGTTTTTCGAGACCTATTTCCCGGAGAGTTCGAAGAGTCAGCTGGAAGTGCAGTTTCTAGAACTGAAGCAAGGGACGATGATGGTATCTGAGTATGCCTCAAAATTCAATGAGTTGGCGAGGTTTGCGCCATATCAGGTTAGCACAGATGAGCGTAAGGCGAAGAGGTTTGAACAGGGACTGAAGCTATGGTTGTACAGTAGGGTTTCCCTGTTCCAATTGAAGACGTTTGCAGCAGTGATGGAGAAAGCAGTACTCGCTGAAGGTGGAGGCGAGGCGGTGACAAAATTTAACCAGGAACAAAAGAAGAAGACGAATGAGAATGAGGTGAAGAATGGTGGTAGTAGCAGTGGAAACAACAACAATAACAACAACAACAACAACAAGAGGAAGTGGAATGGGAGTATGGGTACTGGAAACCAGCTAGGTAACCAGCAGAACAAAAAGTTTGAAGCATGTGCGACATATGGAAAGTTTCACAAGGGTACGTGCTTGATGGGAAAACGAGTTTGCTACAATTGTGGCTAGGAGGGTCACATTGCCCCAAATTGCACTCAATCAAAGAAGAATGCGTGCTTCACGTGCGGATCCAAGGATCACTTTGCTCGTGAATGTCCTAAGAAGAAGGAGGGAGTGACAACCAGAAGCAAGGGAGATAATAATGGAGGTGCGTGGGCTGTTACAGGACCTGCATCATCAATCAAACCCCTAGCCAGAACCTTTAACATGACTGTGCAAGATGCTGTGCAATCAAAGGATGTAGTTTCAGGTATGTATTATTTGATTCGGGTGCTACTTGCTCGTTTATATCTGATGAATTTGCTAAGAGGTTAGAATTTCCTAGAGAAGAACTGAATTTTCCTTTGAACATAGAAATTGCGAATAACGAAATAATCCCTGTTAGATTCGTATACAAGAACTGTAGGGTGAACATTAAGGAGAATGTCTTGTTGGTAGATTTGATTCCGATTAGACTGGGGGAATTTGATGTAATTTTGGGAATGGACTGGTTGTTCAAGTGTGAAGCGGTAATTGACTGCCAAAAGAAGTGTGTAAACCTTATGACTCCATCAAAGGTAGTATTTTATGGTAGCAAGTCGCCTAGACAAATGAAATGTCTGACGACTATGCAGGCCAAGAAATTATTGAGTCAAGGTTGTGTGGGCTATTTAGCTTACATAGCCGATACTCAAAAGAAGGGGGTAAATCTGGAAGAAATACCAGTAATGAGGGAATTCGAAGACGTCTTTCCAGAGGATTTGCCAGGACTTCCGCCTGACAGAGAAATTGAGTTCGTGATCGACTTAGTACCGGGAACAGCACCGATATTGAAGGACCCATACAGAATGGCTCCGGTAGAAATGAAGGAACTAATGGTTCAGTTGCAAGAGCTACTGGACAAGAAATATATTCAACCAAGCGTATCGCCGTGGGGAGCGCCAGTTTTATTTGTGAAGAAGAAGGACGGGTTAATGCGTCTTTGCATTGATTATAGGGAGTTAAATAAAGTCACTATTAAAAACAAATACCCGTTGCCAAGAATAGATGACTTGTTTGATCAACTGAAGGGTGCTAAGTACTTTTCGAAAATAGATTTGAGAAGTGGTTATCACCAATTGAAGGTAAGAAAGGAGGATATACCACGAACGGCATTCAGAACTCGGTATGGACATTACGAGTTTCTGGTGATGTCTTTTGGTTTAACCAATGCACCTGCTGCGTTCATGGATTTGATGAACAGGGTGTTTAAACCATTCCTAGACAAGTTTGTAGTGGTATTCATTGATGACATTCTAGTGTATTCCAAAACTCAAGAAGAACACGTGGAACACTTACGTCTGACATTGGAGACACTAAGAAAGGAAAAACTGTACGCGAAGTTCTCTAAGTGCGAATTTTGGCTCGATCGTGTACAATTTTTGGGGCATGTGATTGACAAAGATGGGATCTCAGTGGATCCGTCGAAAGTGGAAGCAGTAATCAATTGGGAACAACCAAAAACACCGTCGGAAGTGAGGAGTTTCTTGGGACTGGCTGGTTATTATAGAAGATTTATTCAAGATTTTTCTAAGATAGCCACTCCGCTAACAAATTTGACAAGAAAAATTGTAAAATTCGTTTGGACGGATAAGTGCGAAGAGAGTTTCCAAAATTTGAAGAAGAAGTTAAGTGTGGCACCTGTATTGACTTTGCCAGATAATACAGGAAATTTTGTGGTATATAGTGATGCCTCACATAAAGGGTTGGGTTGTGTTCTTATGCAGAACGGCAAAGTTCTTGCCTATGCATCAAGACAATTGAAGGAGTATGAGAAGGGGTATCCGACTCATGATTTGGAATTGGCTGCAGTGGTGTTTGCTCTAAAAATATGGAGACACTATCTTTATGGAGAGAAATGTGAGATCTACACAGACCACAAAAGTCTGAAGTATATTTTCACTCAGAAGGATTTGAACATGCGTCAAAGAAGGTGGATGGAATTAATAAAAGATTACGATTGTGAGATCTTTTATCATCCGGGTAAAGTGAATGTAGTTGCAGATGCTTTAAGTAGGAAATGTCGGGAGAAGTTGATGCTGATAACAACTCAAAAGGAGCTCATTTCAGCAATGACAAAATTGGAGTTGGAAATCAAATTTCCAAAAGAACCTGACGAACAACTATTCCAGATAGAAGCTGATCTAACTTTAGTGAACAAAGTGAAAATTGCTCAATTACAAGATGGAGAGTGTGGAAAAATCAAAGAGAATTTGGGTGAAGGCGGAAATGTAAAATACAAGGTCGATACCGAAGGTTTACTACGGTTCGATGGACGAATTTGGGTTCCAGCAGTGCTAGAGCTGAAAAAAGAAATTCTGACTGAAGCTCATAGCTCAAAGTATTCAATTCATCCAGGAAGCACGAAAATGTATCAGGATTTGCGCCGACATTTTTGGTGGCCAAATATGAAAATAGATGTTGCTGAATGCGTAGCGAAATGCTTGACATGTCAGAGAGTAAAAGCCGAACATCAAAGACCCAGCGGATTACTCCAACCGTTAGAAATACCGGAATGGAAGTGGGAACACATCACGATGGATTTTGTGGTGGGTCTTCCAACTACTCAGAGAGGATGCGATGCGATTTGGGTAATAGTGGACAGACTGACGAAATCAGCGCACTTTTTACCAATAAAGATTAGATTCAATCTTGATCAGTTGGCAAGATTGTACATTAAGGAGATCGTTTCGAGGCACGGAGTGTCAGTATCAATTGTGTCTGATAAAGATCCGCAGTTTACATCGAATTTCTGGAAGAGACTACAAGAATGTATAGGAACACAGTTGCGAATGAGTACGGCTTATCATCCACAAACAGATGACCAAAGCGAACGAACAATTCAGACATTGGAAGATATGCTAAGAGCATGTGTCATGGACTTTAAAGGAAGTTGGGAAGATCAACTACCATTGGTGGAATTTTCTTACAACAACAGTTATCACGCGAGCATCGGCATGCCACCTTACGAGGCATTGTACGGCAGAAAAGTGCAGAACCCCACTGTGTTGGGATGAAGTCGGTGAACGCCAACTGTTAGGACCAGAACTGGTACAACAAACTGCTGATGTTGTCAAACTCATCAAGACAAGACTGGTCGCAGCTCAAGACAGACATAAAAAGTATGCTGATCAACACAGACAAGATCGTACATTTGACGTAGGAACTTTTGTATTCTTAAAAGTTTCTCCCTAGAAGGGGAAAATTCATTTCGGTAAAAAGGGAAAGCTAAGTCCGAGGTTTATTGGACCCTTTGAAGTGCTGCGAAGAGTGGGAGAAGTGGCTTACGAGGTAGCTCTACCTCCATAGTTGGAAAATATTCATAATATTTTTTATATTTCGGTGTTACGACCATATAAACCAGACTACAAACATGTGATTGAGTATGAACCATTTCAGTTCGAGAAAGATTTGTCTTATGAAGAGATTCCTATCCAGATAGTCGACATGAAAGAACAAGTGCTCAGGAATAAAGTGATACCTTTTGTGAAAGTGATATGGAGAAACCACAACGCTGAAGAAGCTACGTGGGAACTCGAAGAGAAAATATTGAAGGAATACCCTGAGTTATTTGTTTAATCTGTGTCTTTGATTCTGGGGACAGAATCTTTGAAAGTAGGAAAAATGTAACGAATGATTTGTTTGAATTGTGATTCTGAGGACAGAATCCTTGTAAGGAGGGAATTATGTAACATTCCATAATTTTAAAGTGTGATATTAAATATTTATTGATTTATTTAAGTATTTAATGGATATGTTATTGTTGAATAAATAATTATTCAATTTGAGTGATGTGGTTTATTTAATTATTTGTTGAATAAATAATTAAATATTAAATATTAAATATTTATTGGCAATATTAAATATTTATTGTATTATATGGCAATTTGAGTTGATGTGATTTAATTAATTATTTGTTGAGTAAATAATTAAGGAGCTAAATAAATTAATTATTATGAGATTTTATAATAATGGAGTTTAATTTAGTAAGCTAGAGAGCTTATAATGATTCTAAATAAATAATAATATTTAAATGAGAAATTGTAGTTTGAAATATTAGTTGATTAAATGAAATTATAATTGTAAAAAAAAAATTATAATTGTTTATGTGTTAAAGTAATTTAATGGATTAATGTTTAATTTGTTTATTAATTTAATAAAGGTGTGACTAATAACCTTGCTATAAAGGAGTTATTAAAATAAATTAAAAATGGTTTAATTTAGTTTTGTCAAACATGCCTTATTGTATAATAAGTCTTTAATCTAATAGTGTTTTAGCAAACAAGGTATAAGGATTAATCCATTTGTTTTAATTCAATTTACCAAACAAGGAATAAGGATTAATTGGTTATTTTATTAAGCTTAACCAAACAAGCCTTATGGCTTTTGATTTTTAAAATAAAAATAACTGATATCAGTTATGTGAGAGTTATATTATATATTTAATATATACATTATATCTTATACGTTATATTATAATATGTAAGATAGAGGAGAGAGGTTAGAGAGAAAGAAAGAAAAACTCAGAGGAAGAAGAAGAAGAAAAGAAGAAAAAAATAAGAGATTTTTAGAGAGATTGAGTGTTTATTTTTCAGGTTTTGGAGAAAAGTGATAATCAAAGAGTTAGGACCATCATCATCTTCCTAATCCAAGGTAGGCCATCTTCTTCTTTACAAAACTCTAAAAGTTTTTTTTCTTCCCAAAAAGTCTCTGTGAAAAATTTATGAAAAGAAATTTTGTTGTTTTGGTTATAAGTTTATATAATTAGCAATTGTAGATGTGTTTCATGAGTTATGAATGATTATATAGAGTTTAGTTCATGTATGTATGTATTTTATGAAGAAATTATTTTTTTACAGAGAGTTTTTATGAATGAGTATTGCTTTAGTTAAAATGGAAATTAAGGTGTAATTAGTTGTTGTATTGATAAATTGATTATAAGAATTGCTAGAGTATGTAACATCATAATCATGATGCTTAGAAGTTACTGTTTTAGTTGAATAACAAAATCACAGTATTTATTTTCATGGAAGATATCAAAAATGGAGTTTTTGACAAAAATATTAAAATTGGGTGTTGAATATTTGATGTTTGTGTTAATTTATGAGTAGAAACATGTTAGAAGTCTTTACTATATGTTTATATGAAGTTTATGTGCAAAATAGAGTGTAACTAGTCTATTAGATTCGAGCTTTTTGGCCAATTTGGCTTTTTCTTTCATGGTTGCCGAAGTTGTCAGTCGACACTGACAGTTCACGTCGCGGCGCGGCCCAGCAGTTTATTGCTGGCGCCGCAGCGCCATCACCATAACGTAAGCGGCCTGTTGCACAATCACTGCGCCGCAGCGCCGGCTCATAGTATAATCGCTGAGCCGCAACGCCGACTCAGCGCCGCAGCGCGAGCCACAGTACAAACTGTGGCGCCGCGGCGCGGCTTGGCAGAACTGTCTGACAGTTTTGTTTAAATATACAAAACTTGAAAATAAATGTTATGTGATAATTTTAGTATGATTAGACTATGAACTATCATGTTATTAAGTATTATCTACTTGAAATATAATTGATTATGTGAATGGGTAATTCAACCCATATGAGGAATGTAATTATTTATATAAATGTACAATGTTGGTTAGGACTAATTATGTCAATATGACATATATTTAGGGTATCAATTCAAGTGGTAAAAGTGTAGCTTGTGTTAAAGGCAAGTTTCCTAAACCTACCTTTTACATTGAGCAAGTTTCCTAAACCTACCTTTTACATTGAGCAAGTTTCTAAGCCTTAACTTTTGATATTTAGCAAGTTCTTTATTGTATAAGTTTTCTAATCATTGGTGTTATTGAACTAATTATTGTTTCAATTTCGATTATCATATAATGGTGTAAATTTATTTGGAGCAAGTTATTCTTGTACTTAACTTGTGGTTTAGCATGTACAATTATATACATGTTGTGGATGTTTATTATTCAATTAACCTTGTCTTATTATTGTTCAAGCAAGGTAGGTTATAATTATTCAAGTTGTATGCTATTAGATTATCCCTAAAGCATGATGTCAATTTATAAACATCAATTAAACTGTGATTATTCCATAGTATACAGTTATGTCGTTTGTAATCAACTAAACCTTAGTTGATTACCGTTGAATTCTAAATTACCCCATGATGTATCCAAACCAAACTCACTTTGGTACGGACTTGTATTCTAAATACTTAGAAGAACAACTCTTTTATAAGAGGTTACGCTTAGCGTTGAAATGGTTGTGCACAATACATTGTACGAAGGGTTGATCCCCCTAAGTACGTGAAGTGCTTATAGTCTTATGATTGTTAAAGTTTAAGTTGAAAAATTACTTATAACTGTGGACATGATTCGTGGTCATTAGACCCTCAGTAAAGGTTAAAGCTTTCCAAAAGTTAATAGAATATATTGTTAAATTCTATTGAGCTTAATGTTGACAAATGATGTAAAAGTTTAATGATTTAATTATTGTTATTTCAAGTGGGCCTTGTTTGCTCACTCTTGCCTGTAAAATTTCTTACAGCTAAGGTTGAAACTGGTGATGTACCTAGTACCAGTAAAGGGAAAGGAAAGACGAAGCAATGCTGAAGACTTGTAATAATTGAATAGTTTATTTTCAGACTTAGTTTAAAGATTGTAATGAAGTTTATTTTAATTTTCCGCATGAATGATTGTTTGTAAAGGTTAGTTAACCTGGGAGATTTATTTAAGTTTAATCCTGTATGGGCAGGTTTTGTTATTCAATTTTATTATAATTGGGTAGTTAGAAATGAATGTTTTGATTACGTGAACACCAAACTTTGAGGAAATGAAGTACCGGGATTTGGGGGTGTCACAGAAGGTTCTATGCCGGAAGCAAAAATTGATGAGAAAGGAATACTTCGAGTCAACTCCAGACTTTGTGTTCCTAACGACCCTGATTTAAAGTATAACATCATGATGGAGGCGCACAACACACCGTTTGCAATCCATCCTAAGAGTACCAAAATGTATCATGATCTTCGACATACATTTTGGTGGGGTAATATGAAGAGATAGATAGCGTTGTTTATCTCAAGGTGTCTAACGTGTCAACGAGTCAAGGCGGAGCATCAAGTACCAAAAGGTCTATTGCAACCACTTGAAATTTCAGAATGGAAGTGGGAGCACATTATCATGGATTTCGTTACCGGTCTTCCCAAGGTTTCTCAAGGCATAGATGCGATTTGGGTCATTGTTAATAGATTGACCAAGTCGGCTCATTTTTTACCTATACGAAAAACTTATACACTTGAACGTCTTGCTCGTATGTACACAAACGAGATTGTAAGATTACATGGTATGCCAATATCCATAGTATCTGATCGAGACCCAAGATTCACTTCACGATTTTGGGTTAGTTTGCAGAAAGCTATGAGCACGGATTTACGGTTTAGTTCGGCATATCATCCTTAAATGGATGGGCAGTCAGAGAGGACTATTCAAACTCTTGAAGATCTATTAAGACTCTGTGTCCTTGATTTCAAGGGATGTTGGGACAAGTTCTTACCATTGGTGGAGTTTTCCTGTAACAATAGCTATCAAGCAAGTATTGGCATGGCTCCATTCGAAGCGTTGTATGGAAGAAAGTGTCGTTCTCCAGTATGCAAGGATGAGGTGGGTGAAGCAACGTTGTTGGGACCAGAGTTGGTACGTATGACTACGAAAAAGATTCAAACGATCCGGTAATGTATAAAAACCTCACAAGATCAACAAAAGAGTTATGTTGATCTTCATCGAAAGGACGTGGAATTCGATATTGGAGATTATGTGTTGTTACGTGTTGCTCTATGGAAAGGAGTTACGAGATTTAGATAGAGAGGAAAGCTCAATCCTCGATTCATTGGCCCATTTTTAATCCTCGATCGAGTAGGAACTGTGGCTTATAGACTCGCTCTACCGCCAAGTATGTCTCGTGTTCATAACGTTTTTCACATATCTATGTTACGTAAATATGTGAAAGACCCACACCACATTATTGAGTTAGAACTGGATGAAATAGCAGAAGATTTAATGTATGAAGAGGTTCCTGTTAAAATCTTAGATAAGAAGGATCATGTTCTACGCTCCAAGGTTATACCTCAAGTCAAAGTTTTGTGGAGGAACCACGATGTTGAGGAAATGACCTGAGAGTTAGAATCTGAAATGAAATCAAGGTATCCTTACCTCTTCGACATATCAAGTACGTACCCTAATTTCGAGGGCTAAATTTCATAAGAAGGGGAGATTGTAAGACCCCAATTTTTTTAAATAAAGATAAATTTTTCTATAATATCATTTTTAAATATTATGGAATGAATTTGATATAATGTTATAGTTGTGGGTAATATTTAAAAATTTTGCAAAGTACGCAAGTTGTTGTATAATATTCGATTGGTCGGGAAATATTCGTTTTAACAGGAAATATTCGTACGACGGCACAAGCATTGGTGGACCCCATAACGAAATTATTGTCTGGTTGAGAAAAAGATAAAAATATTTTATGAAAATAATGACAGAAGTTTTACCGTTAATACTGTTGAACTACTCGGTAGTAAGAGTACAGTAATACGCGTGGTTGTATAGTAGCACACGTCATTGATTATTGATACTTATGTGATAAGTCACTCAGTTTTATTTTATTAGTATTATTAATGTAATAAAACAGAAAATCTTTTTATATAAAACAGAACACTTTTATAAAGTTATTCGTTTTATTAGATTATAAATAGAGTATATTATATTTTATTTAAAAGATTTTGCTTTAAATATGGATCGTCCGATTAAAAGTAAATCAATCTGGACCGTTCATGAATTAGTTACTATGCAGTCCATTCTTCTATAAATAGAAGCTCATTCCTTCATTTTCTTACGAATTTACTGAAACTCTAGAGAGAGAAATTATAGAGAGAAAGAAGAAAAGTATTCTGCTACTGCACTACTCACATATCCAGTACTCTTCTTCTTAAGGTAAGGGGTATTATTTCTTTTGTATTCATGAAGAGAACTTCTGTTATTCCATTATTTATTATTCTGTTAGAATATCCTGTCTGTGCATTTTATGTCGGACCTGGTTCCATTATTAATTATTCTGTTGGAATATCATGTCGGTGCGTTTACGCCGGACCTAGTTTCATTATTTATTATTCTGTCGGAATGTCCTGTCTATGCGTTTATGCCGGACCTGGTTCCATTATTTATTATTCTGTCAGAATATCCTGTCGGTTCGTTTATGCATGACCTGGTTCCATTATTTATTTTTCTGTTAGAATAATTTGTCTGTGCGATATATCGCATGATTGGTGAATTCTTTTGTTATTCCATTCTTTATTATACTCACTTGGTTAAAGTTTTGGCTTTTATACGCCATGAAATTAGTGGAATATCTTTGATATTTGTGCTTCATCTAGTATCTTTTCATAAAAATATTCTTTTGAGCATTTTTAAATTTTACTCTACAAAGCAGTATCATGTTGACAATTTGGATGTTGTTGGTTCTTGGATAAATTAATTCTTGAACTTGTTTTATTGAATTCTTATATCATTGTCATCATCCTAATGTTTATATTTTGTTGAAAGTCATCTGTGGCATGTAGTGCATAGATGGACTTGGTATGATTACACCCAGGGATTATTCTGTGTAATCATGACCTTAATGTTACAAATGATGTGATAAAAGTCCTCATTGGCTCGTAGTGCATTGATGGACAGTTGTTGGCATGATCATGACCATTGATAAATAGACAAATATCCTTGGCTCGTAGTGCATGGATAATTTATGGTCGTGACACTAATAAATATCCTTGGCTGTAGTGCAGGGATAATGTTGATTATTTATTAAGCCGGGTCCTAGCGATAAAAGTGATGAAAAATCTTTTAAATCATAAAAGATAGTAGATTTTATTCTCTACTTGACTCTTTTAATGGATTGCTTATTCCGCTGCAGTTAAACTTGATGTCTATTATATTTTATCAGTTTAACATTGTTGAAGACTAATAATAATTTATTCTACATTATCTTAGTCATAATATTTCTTACTAGGCTAGTTGAGCTCACCCTTTCTTTCACTGTTCTCTTCAGGAAATGAGAACGTAGCCGGGACTAATAGGGGAACATAGTGACGGTCCAGATGATAGTATTAGTAGTCCTCACTATTCTGTTAAATAGTGTGACAATAAATGTAATGAGCAGTTATTCTGAGAGTGGATATTGTCTAGAAGACAGTATTTGGATTAAAACTCACAGCTCTCTTGTTATATATTAAAGATTATATTTGTATCATGTACCATGTATTTAACGACTCAGAATAGGTGATATATACCTATTTTGGGGGCGTCACACATGCCATGTATGTATACTGACTTTGAGAACATGTTAGTATGACTTAGAAATGCATGAAGAAACCTTTAGCTTGAGTTTATGTGATTAGCAAGGAAGCATCAACATGTTGAACTTACTAGTAAGCCATGAATGTGAATATTGACAAACTACCGTGACGGTTAGAGTCTGACATTGTAATCTTGTTAATGTTACTCTTAGACTTACTCATGTAGTATAAACATGTATATACCATGCTTGTGTATCACATTTCAAGAAAAGCATAAATGAAGTATATTTCAAACTAAGACGGTGTTAGTTTCAAATATGTGTTATGAATACTCACAAGCATGTCTAATATGAGTTATATGACTATCTTGTATGTTTAGAGAGCAAGCATGATGGGTTTTGTGGTTTCATGGCCTTAACTTTTTGAAATAGTTAATTTAGAAGCATCTTATAAAAGGGAACCTAGATTTACTTGAGAAGCATCAAAAGACCCTTAACATGACAAATATATCATGTATGATTGTTTTGAGCAAACCAAACAAAAACCACAAGGTAGCAGCTAAGTCTAGGCTTGGCCAGAGGACGGCGCAGCTGCGCCGGTCCTAGGCTTAGCCATGGCGCAGCTGCGCCAGGCTGGAATCTGAGTTTTTGCAATATAAACTTTGTCAGTTAACTTGTATAATACCTAAGATGCTAGAGGTGGTTTAAAACCACTTGATAATGTTTTGCTTGAATGCCATGAGTAGTGTAAGTTTCACTTATAAGAATAGACACACGAATAGTAAAGTGGTATGGGAAAGTTCTAGCATGCCTTTATGTTAGGCTATAGGTATAAACAGTAGGTTAACATGAGATAGAAACTGCAAGGCAACAGATCAGTCCTGGTCTGGCCAGGGGACAGCGCAGCTGCGCCGTCCGTAGGACTAGACAGGGCGCAGCTGCGCAGTGCAGCAGTCACAACCAAGTTCTATTTTTGAATTAATGTCTGACGCATGCCTATGTGATGTCTTTAACTTGTAATATATGATCAACATGCTATATAATGTGTAAGTAACATGCCATGTGATAGAAATATAGGTTATTAATAACTTTTAAAGGATAAGTCCAAAGGGACGTTTGCATAATATCAAAACAAATTTACGTGAGTCGAACTTGTGATGATGTATAAACTGATTTTGTACCATATGTGCTTACTTGTATCATGTCAAGATTGATTAAAGACTATGTTATATAGTACACTATAAATAGGATTCAAAAGTGTTGATTTCTTAACGGGGATAAACTACGCTTAAGACAAGTATCTGAACTACCTTTATATTGTGCAAGTTTCCTAAATTTACTCCAATTATTATTGAGCAAGTTTCTCTAACCTTACTCAAGTCTTTATTGAACAAGTAAACAAACCCTACTCTTGTTGTGCAAGTATCTTTGCATTCTTTATTCGACGAATACCGTAAGCTTATCTCTTTGAATACAAGTTATATTATTTTCTCATTCAGATCAGCTATTATGCTTAAACCCTTGTGAAAACTATTAATCATGATGAACTTGGTATTGTTCTTAAATCTTGTGAAAGAGCCGATGCCATTTGATTCGGCTAGACTATATGTGCATGTTTATAAAACTGTCCAAACCAATTGATTGGTGCGAAAATATTGAAAACTGAGTTGAACAATGCTTATGGTAAGGGGATTGTATGTTGTTTGAAACCCCAACACATGAGTATATTATTACTGTGGGTAATGCATAATGTAAAGTATTGTAGACTGATCATCTATAGTGCTTGATATTTTTGAGTTATCAGTTTAATATTGGTAACTCTAGTGGAAGTTCAATAGTCCTTAGTGACTGCTTAGTATAAATTGGTTATCTAGTTGGGTACATTGTTAGTCGTTGAATTCATATATATCTGTTAATATTTAATTGTCGTTCCTATTCCAAGAATTTTTTATATTCCTTATCTATGATGTTATTCTGACACTTGAACTATCCTAGAAATGACACTTTGATATTTCAAGCCTTGTGATATTATATCCTACACCCTTGTTGTATATTACTTGCTGGGCAATTTGTGCTTGTTCTTGCTTATTTAAAACCTTTCAGTTAAGGAGGAACATGGAGGTGTCTCTGGAACAGACAAGGGTAAGGGCAAGGCTACCGATTAGCTTGTCCCTTTTATGTTTAAATCTATTATGTTGTATTACGACTATTTCTAGACTATGTTTAAACTTAAGTAGGATTATGTAATAAGTCTTTATTCGATATTATTATGTAATCTATTAAGTACTGTAGGTTGCGAGACTTGGGGGAATAATTATAATAAATCATTGTATATTATTCTAAATTAGATCTTCCGTTGTGAATGTATGATTTTAGTTATTATGGTATTACCATGAGAACGTGATGAACCGAATTTGGGTGACCAAGTGGAGGTCAGAATTTGGGGGCGTCACAGGTTGGTATCAAAGCTATAGTTATAAACCTTAGGAACGAGAGTCCTTAGATTATAACTTAAGAAAACTTAGGGGTTAGGAAGGTATAAAACTCATGTAGAGTTTTCCTTGAGAGACTTAGTGTTTTATGAAATGTAACTTCATTCTATACAATGAACTTATGTTATTTAACATTCTGATAGAGTTATTGTTTGTCTTGTCTTATGTTAGTGATTGTAGGATAACTGACATGGGAGGACCTAGCCGAGTAGTAGAAGAAGAGCCGCGTGATATCCACGTAGTCTATGAGCACCCTTGATAGCTAAGCCTATATCGGTAGTTGCCCCTATTGATGATGATGACGAGGAGGAGGAGATGGAGCCTCTACCTGAGGAGTATGATCCGGAGGAGAAGCCTATGGAGGAGGAACCCGTGGAGGAGGAACCCGAGCCCATGGAGGACTCCGACGGGACCACTTTCGAAGATCAGATGTTGGGAGAATATGAAGAACAGAATTTGGAATTAGGATGTTAGATTGAGTCTAGAGGGAAAAGTTAGTAGTGTAGTAGTCTTATTTATGTGTTGTTAATATGTTGTTGTAATCTCAATCTTTTGTGTAAGATGCGAGATGATAGTGACCCCAACTTTTGAAAAATGTCAGAGGGGTAGTAAGCTAGCGTTGTCCCCGTCTTTTGTGATATTAGGGGATATGTGTTTCATTTATAGCAGTATGCTAGAAAAGAACGTGTATTGTAACCAATTGGCATATGAATATAAATGATCTTATTTCAGAAACGTGTTATAAACCTTTAGTTCTTTCAATTGAGTAATGTATAAATATGATAATTAGATAATAAAATAAAAATTTTGTAATGCAGAAAATGCCGCCCAGACGTAGAATAACTGTCCCAGAAGAGTCAGTTAATGATGAGAGAGGACCTATAGATCCGATACTGCGACTGGTAGATTTATTGGGAGAAGCTCTGAGGGGAAGAAACGAACCCGTACCACCCGTTCCCTAAGTTGTCCTAGTAACAACCTTTAAAGATTTTAAGAGTGTAGGACCCCCAAAGTTCACGGGAACTACTGACCCGTTAGTTACGCAAACCTAGATCAAGGAAATCTAGAAGGCCTTCACTATAGCTCGCGTGGGTGACCAGAAGACAATATTTGCAACATACACGATGAGGGGAGAAGCGAACTATTGGTGGGAAACTAATCAGCAGAGAGCATGGGAAGGAACGATAACTTGGGAGAGGTTTACGACGCTATTTTTTGAGAACTATTTTCCGAAGAGTATAAAGAGTAGGATGGAAGTGAAGTTCCTAGAGTTAAAACAAGGTGATATGACGGTGGCGCAATACGCTGCTAAGTTTAATGAACTAGCGCGATTTACAGAGCACCATGTTATGGATGAGGAAAGGAAGGCGAGATGTTTCGAGCAAGGGTTGAAGTCGTGGTTGTATAATAAGGTATCAGTCTTCCAGATTGATTCCTTTATAACATTGTTAGAGAAGGCCATCAATGCGGAAGGTGGCAATAAGGCCTTAAGTCTATATCATAAGGAGAAGAAGAATAAGAACACTGGTAGTGAGCATCGTGGAGGGAGCAGCAGTGGAGGAAGTAATTCTGAAAAGAGGAAATGGGAAAATAACAACAGAAACAATAATCAAGGTGGGAGTCATCAGGGAAATTTCAAGAAGAGGACCCAAGCTTGCAACAAGTGTGGAAGAAGTCATCAGGGGAAATGCTGGAAAACGAAGACCCATGCTATAATTACGGCCAAGAAGGGCACATATCGCCGTACTGCCCAAAGCCAAAGAAGATCAGAGGATGTTTTGCTTATGGATCAACAGAGCACCAGATAAAGGATTGCCCGAAGAAAGGAAGCGGTGGAGCTGGCGGAGGCCAGAGAGGAGGAAGCAAGTTAATGATTGGTGGACCTACACAACCCAACCGATCGACCGCTTGAACCTTTAACATGACCGTCCAGGGCGCTAGCTGCGAAGGACGTGGTGTCAGGTATAATCCTAATCAATAATATAAATGTTTATGTATTATTTGATTCGGGTGCGACTTGTTCCTTTGTATTTGAAGAATTTGCTAGTAAACTTAGTACACCTCGAGAACGTTTAGAATATTCCTTGAGCGTAGAAGTTGCGAATAAGAAAATAATCCCTATAGAATACGTTTATCGAAATTGTCACTCAAACATTAGAGAACATGAACTGAGCGTAGACTAGATTCCAATTAGACTGGGAGAATTTGACGTAATACTGGGAATGGATTGGTTATATAACCATGCAGTGATAATTGACTTTCAGAACAAGTGTGTGAACCTTCAAACTCCGAGTAAGTCTAAGGTAGTGTTTCAGGGTAGCTCATCGCTTAAGTAATCGTGTTGCGTTACGATGATGCAGGCCAAGAAATTGTTAAGGAAAGGATGTGTAGATTATTTAGCTTACATCGTAGATATTCAGAAAAAGGGAGTAGAAATCAAAAATATACCCGTAGTGAATGAATTTCAAGACGGGTTTTCGGATGATCTGCCTGGTCTTCTGCCAGATAGAGAAATCGAATTCGTAATAGACTTAACACCGGGAACGGCACCAATTTCGAAAGCTCCATACCGTATGACGCAAATAGAAATGAAGAAATTGATGATACAACTTCAAGAATTATTGGATAAGGGTTACATTCGACCGAGTGTGTCTCATTTGGGAGCACCAGTGTTATTCGTGAAGAAAAAGGACAGATTGATGAGGCTCTATATCGATTATCGAGAATTGAACAGAGTAACGATCAAGAATAGATATCCGCTACCGAGGATAGATGACTTGTTTGATCAACTATAAGGAGCGAAATGTTTCTCGAAGATCGACTTATAGACAGGATATCATCAACTGAAAGTGCGGGATGAGGACATGCCATGTAATACTCTGTAAAAAAAAGAAAAAAGAAAAAAAGATAAAAGGTAAAACATAAATATAATGAGATAATAGAAGTATAACTAATAAGTATTTATACATATCTAAAACCTATAAGGATAAGAAAAGTCATTCAAATTTAATAAACTTTTAATTTTAAAAATGACTCTTATACCTAGTAACCTATTTTACAAAGGAATTACATATATTTAAACAACTAGAGAGAGAGAAGAACGTAAAAATTTATTTAGCTTTGGAGTACTGCAGAACAGTGAAGAAGAAAAGAAGAAAATTCAAAAAGGTAAAACTTAAACCCTTATTTTTTTTATTATGAGATGATATTTGCCTTATATATATGGTTAATTTTGTAATCAATTTTTATAATAATTAACTACGAATTTATTTAAAACTTAAGATTTATGTGCATAATATTCGAGTAAAGAGTATGATTATGTTATAATATTGTATTCTAATAATTCTATTTGTTTTAATTTTATATTTAGGATTTGTTCGTTTTTAATTTCATGTTTTGCAATATCGAGGTAAGTGGCTTTACAAACTATTTAGTATTTTTAAGATTATCGTTACTTTTAAGTATGTCTTATTAATTATTCGGATGCCTAAATGTACATTTTCAAATTTTGTTATGTTTTATTTAAGGCTTCCATTTAAATTAAATTGTTATGTTCTTTTATTTCAAAATTCGGATCAAGTATTTATTTTCGAACTGTGAATGAGATTATATGATTTTGAACTGTGAAAACGTATTGTTTATATTATCAAAAATATTGAGAAAAAAATTTAAAATCCTCAGTCTGACTATGTATAGAACCCGTTATTGATTACGTTTAGTTTCGGAGCTAATATAGGACCTACTAAGGCGCACACCTTTTAGATGCCCTTCGGGGAGCGTGCATTTTTTATAGATACCTTAGTAGGGTGCGTATCATTACGTTATCGAACTTTTGGGCCGTGTTACAGGGCTATTGTAACCTTAGTCGCTAAGGCTGTAAATTATAAGAGATATGATATACATTGAAATCATTTTTAAATTGTTTTAGTTTTGAAAGCTTTTGTACTATTGTTATTGAACAAAAAAGTTATTTCAAAAAAGTATTTTGCAAATTGTACTTGATTAGGCTAGATAGAGAGGATTGCTACTTGTTGGGCTTCATCGCTCACCCCCTTACAGATTTTTACAGATCCCATCCATGAAAGCTGGGCCTTTATTTGGTACGCTTGGAATAGCTTGAGTGTAGTTTTAGATGTTTTTCTTTTGTTGATGGATTTTGATAAAACTCTTAGTTTCGAGGAGCTGCGTCTCCATTATTTGAAAGTGGTATTTATTAGTATTTCATTTGGATTGATTTAAAATATATTTATTGTAGGGTTTTAAGTTAAGATTATTGTTAAGTTGTTTTGTTTGGGCTGGGCGTTATTGATATTTTTGTCTTGCGGGCCTATGGGCTTGCGGCGTGTAGCGCTTTGGGCCTATATCGGGTTCGGGGTGTTACAGAGGTGGTATCAAAGCAGTGGCCCCTCGCAAAATGTTAGGTTGAAAAACCTACATATTTCCTGGGGAGTGATTTTGGGAGCTAGCTGTGGGTAAGAGTTTTGACTAAATTTAATATTTTAAAAATTAAATAGAGAATAAGGTAAGAAATCTATGTTTTGTTTGACGTTTGGTACTCGAGGCTAGTTAGGTACTTTATTTTATTCGTTATTAGTTTTGTATAGTGTTGTTGAATGGAGATTTCTTTTTGTAGGGAAAATGCCACCTAGAAGAAAGCAACCCTACTAACACCAATTTTAGTAATTAGATAATGAATTTCTTGATTCTATGATATTCGTGTTTTCTTTAGAATTGTAATTTGGGAATTTGGAGGACCAAATTCTTTTAAAGTGGGTAGAATGTAATACTCGATAAAAAAAAGATAAAAGAAAAAAAAAGATAAAAGATAAAAGATAAATATAATTAGATAATAGAAGTGTAACTAATAAGTATTTATACATATCTACAACCTATAAGGACAAGAAAAGTCATTCAAGTTTAACAAACTTTTAATTTTAAAAAGGACTCTTTTACCTAGTAACTAATTTTGCAAAGGAATTACATATATTTAAACAACTAAAGAGAGAGAAGAACGTAAAAATTTATTTGGCTTTGGAGTACTGCAGAACAGTGAAGAATAAAAGAAGAAAATTCAAAAAGGTAAAACTTAAACCCTTATTTTTTTTATTATGAGATGATATTTGTCTTATATATATGGTTAATTTTGTAATCAATTTTTATAATAATTAACTACGAATTTATTTAAAACTTAAGATTTATGTGCATAATATTCGAATAAAGAGTATAATTGTGTTATAATATTGTATTCTAATAATTCTATTTGTAATTTTATATTTAGGATTTGTTCGTTTTTAATTTCGTGTTTTGCAATATCGAGGTAAGTGGCTTTCCGAACTATTTAGTGTTTTTAAGACTATCGTTACTTTTAAGTATGTCTTACTAATTATTCGAATGCCTAAATGTACATTTTTAAATTTCGTTATGTTTTATTTAAGGCTTCCATTTAAATTAAAGTGTTATGTTCTTTTATTTCAAAATTCGGATCAAGTATTTATTTTCGAACTGTGAATGAGATTATATGATTTTCGACTGTGAAAAATTATTGTTTATATTATCGATAATATTGAGAAAAGATTTTGAAATCCTCAGTCTGACTATGTATAGAACCGGTTATTGATTACGTTTAGTTCCGGAGCTAATATAGGACCTACTAAGGTGCACACCTTTTAGATGCCCTTCGGAGAGTGTGCATTTTTAAAGATACCTTAGTAGGGTGCATATCATAACTTTATCAAACTTTTGGTCTGTGTTATAGGGCTATTGTAACCTTAGTCGCTAAGGCTGTGGATTAAAAGAGATATGATATACATTGAAATTATTTTTGAATTGTTTTAGTTTTGAAAGCTTTTGTACTATTGTTATTGAACAAAAAAGTTATTTCAAAAAAGTATTTTGCAAATTGTACTTGATTCGGCTAGATAGAGAGTATTGCTACTTATTGGGCTTCATCGCTCACCCCCTTACAGTTTTTTACAGGTCACATCGTTGAAAGTTGAGCCCTTATTTGGTACGCTTGGAATAACTTGAGTTTAGTTTCAGATATTTTTCTTTTGTTGATGGATTTTGATAAAACTCTTAGTTTCGAGGAGCTGTGTCTCCATTATTTGAAAGTGATATTTATTAGTATTTCATTTGGATTGATTTAAAATATATTTATTGTTGGGTTTTAAGTTAAGATTATTGTTAAGTTATTTTGTTTGGGTTGCGCGTTATTGATATTGTTGCCTTGCGGGCCTATGGGCTTGCGACGTGTAGCGCTTTGGGCCTATATCGGGTTCGGGGTGTTACAGTGGTGGTATCACAGCAGTGGCCCCTCGCAAAATGTTAGGTTGAAAAACCTACATATTTCCTGGGGAGTGATTTTGGGAGTTAGCTGTGGGTAAAAGTTTTGACTAAATTTAATATTTTAAAAATTAAATAGAGAATAAGGTAAGAAATCTATGTTTTGTTTGACGTTTCGTACTCGAGGCTAGTTAGATATTTTATTTTATTCGTTATTAGTTTTGTATAGTGTTGTTGAGTGGGAATTTCTTTTTGTAGGGAAAATGCTGCCTTGAAGAAGCAACCCTACTAACACCAATTTTAGTAATTAGATAATGAATTTCTTGATTCTATGATATTCGTGTTTTCTTTGGAATTGTAATTTGGGAATTTGGAGGACCAAATTCTTTTAAGGTGGGTAGAATGTAATACTCGGTAAAAAAAAAAAAAAAAAAAAGATAAACGATAAAAGATAAATATAATTAAATAATAGAAGTGTAACTAATAAACATTTATACATATCTACAACCTATAAGTATAAGAAAAGTCATTCAAATTTGACAAACTTTTAATTTTAAAAAGGGCTATTTTACCTAGTAACTAATTTTGCAAAGGAATTACATATATTTAAATAACTAAAGAGAGAGAAGAACGTAAAAATTTATTTGGCTTTGGAGTACTGCAGAATAGTGAAGAATAAAAGAAGAAAATTCAAAAAGGTAAAACTTAAACCCTTATTTTTTTTATTATGAGATGATATTTGCCTTATATATATGGTTAATTTTGTAATCAATTTTTATAATAATTAACTACGAATTTATTTAAAACTTAAGATTTATGTGCATAATATTTGAATAAAGAGTATAATTGTGTTATAATATTGTATTCTAATAATTCTATTTGTAATTTTATATTTAGGATTTGTTCGTTTTTAATTTCGTGTTTTGCAATATCGAGGTAAGTGGCTTTCCGAACTATTTAGTGTTTTTAAGATTATCGTTACTTTTAAGTATGTCTTACTAATTATTCGAATGCCTAAATGTACATTTTTAAATTTCGTTATGTTTTATTTAAGGCTTCCATTTAAATTAAATTGTTATGTTCTTTTATTTCAAAATTCGGATCAAGTATTTATTTTCGAACTGTGAATGAGATTATATGATTTTCGACTGTGAAAAAGTATTGTTTATATTATCGATAATATTGAGAAAAGATTTTGAAATCCTCAGTCTGACTATGTATAGAACCCGTTATTGATTACGTTTAGTTCCGGAGCTAATATTGGACCTACTAAGGCGCACACCTTTTAGATGCCCTTCGGAGAGTGTGCACTTTTAAAGATACCTTAGTAGGGTGCGTATCATAACGTTATCAAACTTTTGGGCTGTGTTATAGGGCTATTGTAACCTTAGTCGCTAAGGCTGTGGATTAAAAGAGATATGATATACATTGAAATTATTTTTGAGTTGTTTTAGTTTTGAAAGCTTTTGTACTATTGTTATTGAACAAAAAAGTTATTTCGAAAAAGTATTTCGCAAATTGTACTTGATTCGGCTAGATAGAGAGGATTGCTACTTATTGGGCTTCATCGCTCACCCCCTTACAGTTTTTTACAGGTCACATCGTTGAAAGTTGAGCCCTTATTTGGTACGCTTGGAATAACTTGAGTTTAGTTTTAGATATTTTTCTTTTGTTGATGGATTTTGATAAAACTCTTAGTTTCGAGGAGCTGTGTCTCCATTATTTGAAAGTGGTATTTATTAATATTTCATTTGGATTGATTTAAAATATATTTATTGTTGGGTTTTAAGTTAAGATTATTGTTAAGTTGTTTTGTTTGGGTTGCGCGTTATTGATATTGTTGCCTTGCGGGCCTATGGGCTTGCGACGTGTAGCGCTTTGGGCCTATATCGGGTTCGGGGTGTTACAGTGGTGGTATCACAGCAGTGGCCCCTCGCAAAATGTTAGGTTGAAAAACCTACATATTTCCTGGGGAGTGATTTTGGGAGTTAGCTGTGGGTAAGAGTTTTGACTAAATTTAATATTTTAAAAATTAAATAGAGATTAAGGTAAGAAATCTATGTTTTGTTTGACGTTTCGTACTCGAGGCTAGTTAGATATTTTATTTTATTCGTTATTAGTTTTGTATAGTGTTGTTGAGTGGGAATTTCTTTTTGTAGGGAAAATGCTGCCTTGAAGAAGCAACCCTACTAACACCAATTTTAGTAATTAGATAATGAATTTCTTGATTCTATGATATTTGTGTTTTCTTTGGAATTGTAATTTGGGAATTTGGAGGACCAAATTCTTTTAAGGTGGGTAGAATGTAATACTCGGTAAAATAAATAAAAAAGAAAAAATAAATAAAAGATAAAAGATAAATATAATTAAATAATAGAAGTGTAACTAATAAGCATTTATACATATCTACAACCTATAAGTATAAGAAAAGTCATTCAAATTTAACAAACTTTTAATTTTAAAAAGGACACTTTTACCTAGTAACCTATTTTGCAAAGGAAATACATATATTTAAACAACTAGAGAGAGAAGAACGTAAAAATTTATTTGGCTTTGGAGTACTGCAGAACAGTGAAGAAGAAAAGAAGAAAATTCAAAATGGTAAAACTTAAACCCTTATTTTTTTTATTATGAGATGATATTTGCCTTATATATATATGGTTAATTTTGTAATCAATTTTTATAATAATTAACTATGAATTTATTTAAAACTTAAGATTTATTTGCATAATATTCGAATAAAGAGTATGATTGTGTTATAATATTGTATTCTAATAATTCTATTTGTCTTAATTTTATATTTAGGATTTTTTTCGTTTTTAATATCGTATTTTGCAATATCGAGGTAAGTTGCTTTCCGAACTATTTATTGTTTTTAAGATTATCGTTATTTTTAAGTATGTCTTATTAATTATTCGGATGCCTAAATGTACATTTTAAAATTTCGTTATGTTTTATTTAAGGCTTCCATTTAAATAAATTGTTATGTTCTTTTATTTCAAAATTCGGATCAAGTATTTATTTTCGAACTGTGAATGAGATTATATGATTTTGAACTATGAAAAAGTATTGTTTATATTATCGTTAATATTGAGAAAATATTTTCAAATCCTTAGTCTGACTATATATAGAACCCGTTATTGATTAGGTTTAGTTCCAGAGCTAATATAGGACCTACTAAGGCTCACACCTTTTAGATGCCCTTCGGGGAGCGTGCATTTTTATAGATACCTTCGTAGGGTGCGTATCATAACGTTATCGAACTTTTGGGTTGTGTTATAGGGCTATTATAACCTTAGTCGCTAAGGCTGTAGATTATAAGAGATATGATATACATTGAAATCATTTTTGAATTGTTTTAGTTTTGAAAGCTTTTGTACTATTGTTATTGAACAAAAAAGTTATTTCGAAAAAGTATTTTGAAAATTGTACTTGATTCGGCTAGATAGAGAGGATTGGTACTTGCTGGGCTTCATCGGTCACCCCCTTACAGATTTTTACAGGTTCCATCGTTGAAAGTTGAGCTCTTATTTGGTACGCTTGGAATAGCTTAAGTTTAGTTTTAGATGTTTTTCTTTTGTTGATGGATTTTGATAAAACTCTTAATTTCGAGGAGTTGCGTCTCCATTATTTGAAAGTGGTATTTATTAGTATTTCATTTGGATTGATTTAAAATATATTTATTGTTGGGTTTTAAGTTAAGAT
The DNA here is from genome assembly GCA_016801055.1 of Panax notoginseng. Classification (NCBI taxonomy): domain Eukaryota; kingdom Viridiplantae; phylum Streptophyta; class Magnoliopsida; order Apiales; family Araliaceae; genus Panax; species Panax notoginseng. The sequence continues at coordinate 229,872,336 of CM029013.1, read as the reverse complement.
TATTGTTAAGTTGTTTTGTTTGGGCTGCGCGTTATTGATATTGTTGCCTTGCGGGCCTATGGGCTTGCGACGTGTAGCACTTTGGGCCTATATCGGGTTCGGGGTGTTACATACCAAAGACTGCGTTCCGAACCCGTTATGGACATTACGAGTTTTTGGTAATGTCATTCGGTTTAACTAATGCTCCGACAGCATTCATGGACTTGATGAATCGAGTTTTCAAGCCATACTTAGATAAATTCGTAGTAGTTTTCATCGACGACATTTTGATCTACTCGATGATATAGGAAGAACATGCCAAACATCTGAAGATTGTTTTGGAGGCACTACAAAAGGAGAAGATGCATGCGAAGTTTTCAAAATGTGAATTTTGGATGAAGAAGGTTCAATTCTTAGGTCACGTGGTGGATGAGAATGGAATCTCAGTAGACCCCAAAAAGGTCGAAGCGGTAAGTAGTTGGGAACAACCGAGAACACCGACGGAGGTGAGAAGTTTCTTAGGGTTAGCTGGGTACTATCGGAGATTTATCCAGAATTTTTCTAAGAGAGCAACCCCGTTGACTAATCTGACGAAGAAGACGGTGAAATTTGTATGGACCGATAAATGCGAAGAGAGTTTTCAAGAATTGAAGAGGAGATTAAGCGAGGTGCCTGTATTATCCTTACCACATGATACGGTAGGATTTTTGGGGTATAGTGATGCATCGCATAGAGGATTAGGCTGTGTTCTAATGCAACATGGCAAAGTCATTGTGTATGCATCACGATAATTAAAGGATTATGAAAAATGATACCCTACTCATGACTTAGAGTTAGAGGCAGTAGCTTTTATGTTAAAGATATGGAGACATTACTTGTAAGGAGAGAAATGTGAGATATACACGGACCACATGAGTCTGAAATATATCTTCACACAGATGGAGTTGAATATGCTTCAGAAAAGGTGGTTAGAACTGATCAAAGATTATGACTGTGAGATTCTTTATCACCCGGGGAAGGCAAACGTAGTTACCGATGCTCTGAGCAGGAAAGGAAGGGAGAAATTGTTTCAACTGACAACTCAGGAGGAGTTAATAAGAGATATGGAAAAATTGGAAATAGAAGTAAAGGGACCCGAGAGATCTGACGGGAAGTTATTTGTAATGGAAGTTTGTCCGATATTGTTGGATAGAGTAAAGGAAGCACAGGAGAAAGATGGAGAATATGAGAAAATCAGGAGAAGGATCGTGGAAAATGAGGTAGAAAAATTTTGAATAAATAAAGACGGTATTTTAAGATTCAAAGGGAGAGTGTGGGTACCAGCCGCAATTGAGTTAAGAGAAGAGATTTTGCACAAGGCACACAATACGACATACTCCGTTCATCCGGGAGGCACAAAGATGTACCGGGACTTGAAGCAACATTTTTGGTGGCCAAATTTGAAACGAGAGATTGCGGAGTACGTTAGTAGATGTCTTACATGTCAACGTTTAAAAGCAGAGCATCAGCAGCCGAGTGGTTTGCTACAACCGTTGGAAATACTAGAGTGGAAATGGGAGCATATTATGATGGATTTCGTGGTAGGACTTCCGGTCACGCAGAAAGGGTTGGGTGCCATTTGGGTTATCGTGGATCGACTAACAAAGACCGCACATTTTCTACCAATCAAGATCCGTTATAGCTTAAATCAATTAGCAAATCTGTACGTAAAGGAAATCGTTTCACGACATGGAGTTCCGGTGTCGATTGTTTCTAACCGAGACCCGCGTTTCACGTCAAAATTCTGGAAAAGCTTACAAGTGAGGATGGGAACACAGTTAAGGTTAAGTACTGCTTATCATCTTCAGATAGACGGACAAAGTGAGCGAACAATACAAATGCTAGAGGACATACTTTGGACTTACGTGATGGACTTCAAGGGAAATTGGGACGACCACTTACCCTTAGTCGAATTTGTGTATAATAATAGTTACCATGCGAGTATCGGCATGCCACCGCATGAAGCTCTTTACAGAAGGAAGTGCAGAACGCCATTATGTTGGGACGAAGTAGGAGAAAGACGAATACTCGGACCAGAGTTAGTACAACAAATCGTGGACGTGGTGACAGTAATAAGGGCTAGACTAGTGGCAGCTCAAGATCGCCAAAAAAAGTATACAGATTCGCATCGACAGACCGAGATTTTGAAGTCGGCAGTTTTATATTCTTGAAGGTATCTCCATGGAAGGGAAAGATCTGTTTCGGCAAGAAAGGGAAACTAAGTCCAAGATTCATAGGACTGTTCGAGATACTCAATCGAGTGGGCGAAGTAGCATACAAAGTTGCAATGCCACTTGATTTGGAGCACATCCATAACGTGTTTCACATAATTGTGTTGCATCCGTACAAGCCTGACTACAAGCATGTGATTTCTTATGAACCCATTCAAGTGGAGAAGAACTTAGCATACGAAGAAATTCTTGTCCAAATTATTGATAGGAAAGAGCAAACCTTGAGAAATAAAGTCATTTCTTCTGTAAAAGTACTTTGGTGTAACCACAATATCGAGGAGGCAACGTGGGAGATAGAAGATAGGATGATGAAGGATTATCCCCATCTATTTGTGTAACCTTGTAGCAATTCCGGGACGGAATTTTTATAAGGGGAGCGGGGAGGATGTAATACCCGAGAATTTCCACGTATTATTAAATGAATATATTAATAAAAATACTATTTCTGTGAAAATAAGTGTTATTATTTTATGAGTTGGTTAATGCAATTGATTCGTACAAGATCAACGCATATTAAGAAGTGTGGTTTGCCAATGAGGATTGTGAAATGCCTTGTGTGGCATATTGTGAAACGAGAAAATCCATTAAGCGAATTAAAACGGGAATTAGGAAGTATAATCGTGTTGAACGTGTGATATCACATAAGTTAATGAATATGCTCGTAGACTTGTAGTAACACTTTTGTGGACATCATTGCATGTCATATAAAGCGAATTTAGCGATGAAAATTGGCATGGGCTGAAGCTAAACCAGTCTTGGCAGTGTCAGGGCACGGCGCAGATGCGTCGTCCCAGCAGTACAAACTGGCGCAGCTGCGCCAGTGGTTAGTTGGAGAAAATTTATTCTTCTATCTGGGAAAATTAAATGAACAATTATGTGGTGTGTGTGACATTAATAAACCATGAAATAAAGTGCGCAATTAAGTAATATTAATTGTTAATTGTTATATTAATCAAATGTTAATGGTCGTGATAGAATATTAAATTCTTAGTAATTAACTAATAAAGTGTGATTACTATTATTTGCAATATAATATGGAAATCCATAAATACATTAATCAATGGTTGGATTAATTAATATTGGTGTTAATTAATTAAGGAAGTGCATGGTTATTTATTTGACATAAATAAGTAAGTTATTAATATAATAATATTAGATTAATGGTTATGTGCATGTGAGTAATAATAAAACTATACTATATAGTGTAGTGTGGCACTTGCGTGACTATATATTAAGTTTTATGAATGAAGCAATGCATATATCATGAAATGTGTAAGTAACCATATACATTTGGGTAGACACTAAAATAGAATGTACATAGATTATATGTATATTACATAATACCTACTACCTTGAAATGTTAAGTTATAGTGTGACATTAGGTTACAAACTATGGTTGATATGTGTATTAAAATATAACATAAGAATGGGAAGGTGTAGGAGTATACAAGAATGCTGAGATATTGGATTGTCCCAAATTAAGAGTCCCATTTGCTCCCTAATATCTCAGTCACGTGAATAGTACAAAGGCTAAGGCTTATTCCTCTTCCCTTCTTCCAAGCTTCTAGCTAATGATCATGGGGGGGAGTGGTGTTCATGATGCAAACCAACCACTAATTACCAACTCCTCCATAACCTTCATGCAATCCTACAATCAATGGGTTTGATTCAATGGGAAAATGCAACGTCTGGTTTTGTGATCTATTATAAATAGCAGTTATGCTTCTTCATTTCTTGTTGCTGAGAATTATCTGATAAATTGCTAAGTAGTAGAGTAAGAGCATTCTAAGAGATTGAGAGTTCAGTTAGATCAAGTTCATTGCACATTACGAAGGTATAATTCTATTCCTTGCGTTCCATTCCGTTTCAGTAAACAGAGTTCATAAGTGTTGAAATTTTAATTTTCTGAATTCATGGAAATTGATGTTAGTATGGTTGGGTAATGTTCATATGGTTGTTATATGACCTTACAAGCATGTTTAAACTGATACATGAATGTTTAGGAATGACTTCGTGAGTAATTTTTGTGTTTGGGCTAAATAGTTACCGAGGTTTACTGTTCCTGGTCTGAACCAGACATGATGCAGCTGCGCCGGATTTATACTGAGGTGCAGCACAGCTGCGCCGGCCTCTGAACATTGTTTTAAGCTTCTGTTTTGAAGATTGCTATAGTACTATGTCGTGTACTAGCATGCAAGCATGTTTTAAAGGTATATATAGCTATATGAGCCCAATGTGAGCATGTTAGACTAGCTTAACATGATTAAAGAAGGTGTGTAACTTAAAATGGATTTAAGGACTTAGACACGAACTTATTTTGTATGCATGCCATGTATGTATACTGACTTTGAAAACATGTTAGTATGACTTAGAAATGCATGAAGAAACATTTAGCTTGAGTTTATGTGATTAGCAAGGAAGCATCAACATGTTGAACTTACTAGTAAGCCATGAATGTGAATATTGACAAATTACCGTGAGGGTTAGAATATGACATTTTAATCTTGTTAATGTTACTCTTAGACTTACTCATGTAGTATAAACATGTATATACCATGCTTGTGTATCACATTTCAAGAAAAGCATAAACAAAGTATATTTCAAACTAAGACGATGTTAGTTTTAAATATGTGTTATGAATACTCACAAGCATGTCTAATATGAGTTATATGACAGTCTTGTATGTTTAGAGGGCAAGCATGATGGGTTTTGTGGTTTCATGACCTTAACTTGTTGAAATAGTTAATTTAGAAGCATCTTATAAAAGAGAACCTAGATTTACTTGAGAAGCATGAAAAGACCCTTAACATGACAAATATGTCATGTATGATTGTTTTGAGCAAACCAAACAGAAACCACAAGGTAACAGCTAAGTATTGGCTTGGCCAGAGGACGGCGCAGCTGCGCCGGTCTTAGGCTTAGCCATGGAGCAGCTGCGCCAGGCTGGAATCTGAGTTTCTGTAATTTGATCTTTGGCAGTTAACTTGTATGATACCTAAGATGCTAGAGGTGGTTTAAAACCGCTTGATAATGTTTTGCTTGAATGCCATGAGTAGTGTAAGTTTCACTTATAAGAATAGACACACGAATAGTAAAGTGGTATGGGAAAGTTCTAGCATGCCTGCATGGTAGGCTATAGGTATTAACGGTAGGTTAACGTGAGACAAAAACTGTAAGGCAACAGCTCAGTCCTAGTTTGGCCAAGGGATAGCACAGCTACGCCGTCCCTAGGCATAAACAGGGTGCAGCTGCGCCGTGCAGCAGTCACATCCGAGTTCTATTTTTGAATTAATGTCTGACGCATGCCTATGTAATGTCTTTAACTTGTAATATATTATCAACATGTTATGTAATGTGTAAGGAACATGCCATGTGATAGAAATAAAGGTTATTCATAACTTTCGAAGGATAAGTCCAAAGGGACGTTTGCATAATATCAAAACAAAGTTACGTGAGTTGAACTTGTGATGATGTATAAACTGATTTTGTACCATATATGCTTACTTGTATAATGTCAAGCTTGATTAAAGACTATGTTAGCTAATGAACATCTTGAACATATAATACACTCTAAATAGGATTCAAAAGTGTTAATTTCTTGACGGGGATAAACTACGCTTAAGACAAGTATTTGAACTACCTTTATATTGTGCAAGTTTCCTAAACTTACTCCAATTATTATTGAGCAAGTTTCTCTAACCTTACTCAAGTCTTTATTGAACAAGTATCCGAACCCTACTCTTATTGTGCAAATATCTTTGCATTCTTTATTCGACGAATACCGTAAACTTATCTCTTTGAATACAAGTTATATTGTTTTCTCGTTCAGATGAGCTATTATGCTTAAACCCTTGTGAAAACTGTTATTCATGATTCGGCTAGACTATACGTGCATGTTTATAAAACTGTTCAGACTAATTGATTGGTGCAAAAATATTGAAAACTGAGTTGAACAACACTTATGGTAAGGGGATTGTATGTTGTTGGAAACCCCAGCACATGAGTATATTATTACTGTGGGTTATGCATAACGTAAAGTATTGTAGACTGATCATCTATAGTGCTTGATATTTTTAAGTTATCAGTTTAATATTAGTAACTCTAGTGGAAGTTCAATAGTCCTTAGTGACTGCTCAGTATAAATTGTTTATCTAGTTTGATACATTGTTAGTCGTTGAATTCATATATGTATGTTAATATTGAATTATCGTTCTTATTCCAAGAATTTTTGATATTCCTTATCTATGATGTTATTCTGACACTTGAACTATCCTAAAAATGACACTTCGATATTTCAAACCTTGTGGTATTATATCATACACCCTTGTTGTATATTACTTGCTGGACAATTTGTGCTTATCCTTGCTTATTTAAAACCTTTCAATTAAGGAAGAACAGGGAGGTGTCTCTGGAAGAGACAAGGGTAAGGGCAAGGCTACCGACTAGCTTGTCCCTTTTATGTTTAAATCTATTATGTTGTATTACGACTATTTCCAGACTATGTTTAAACTTAATTAGGATTATGTAATAAGTCTTCATTCGATATTATTATGTAATCTATTAAGTACTGTGGGTTACGAGACTTGGGAAAATAATTATAATAAATCATTGTATATTATTCTAAATTAGATCTTCCATTGTGAATGTATGATTTTAGTTATTATGGTATTACCATGAGAACGTGATGAACCGAATTCGGGTGACAAAGTGGAGGTCAGAATTTGGGGGCGTCACAGATCCAGTGACTCAGGAGGAGTTGCATCAGGTGGACAGGATTGATGATATGTACATCGACACCATTGTCTTCTTCTGATGTGTATTCTCGATATATATTTTGATAGGCCTCTGTTAGATACTAGTTGGTTGTGCCTTATTCTCATTATATCTTTTGATAGGCCTCTGTTAGTTGTTGGGCAGTTTTGCCCCATTTCCCTGAATTTTCCAGCTGTACATAGAGATGTTGTATTAGATGATGATGTACTTAGGAATGTATGTATTATTTTCCATTCCCTACATCATATTGCCATCTATTGTTTATCATTCATGTATTATGTTATGCATATGTATGTCTAGAGATATTCAGTATTGACCCCTGGATGGTCTTATGATATGGCCCACACAGATGTCTTCCTCGACAGTCAGCCACATTGATCACACCTCACCATTATTGGTGGCCTCCAGTCTGAGATCCTGGCATGACAGTTTGTCATCTCTGGATCAGGTGACTGTAGATCAATTATTACAGCATTCCATTACCCTCTTGACGTTCCAGGTGCCTGTGGATTTTGTAGAGGGTATGCTAGAGCATTGGGCTCCAGAGAGGCAGGTTTTTCAATTTGGGACCCAGGAGTTGACTCCCACATTAGAGGAGTACGAGCAGTTGATGGCTTTGCCATTAGACAGGCCTTGCGCTACGATGGCTATCAGTGATATGAGCCGACAGTTTATGACCCTCACCAGGTTTAGGCGTAGAGTAGTGTAGGATGAGATCACATCCGGTCATGTATTGCCCTAGCGTTTTCTGATAGACAGATTTGGCTTATCGAATAGTTATGCACGACATTCTAGAGATTTCACCACTCCAAAGGATCAGTGGCGTATGGCCAGAGTAGATGTACTCATGATGTGCATAGTGGCTTATATGTACATGCCACGGTATATGGATGAGCTGGACATAGGTGTCATCATGGTAGTGAGAGCTCTTAGGGAGGGTCATACCATTATGCCGATGAATATGGCAGAGACATTGAGATCAGCCACGTATTACTCTACCCATCAAATTGGGGTATTCACAGGCAGCTCGGTCATGTAATATGTGTGGTTCATGTCACACCTGAGACCGATTGGCACCTTCCGACGGCATATGTATTGCTTTTCCCATAAGATAGCCATGTCTTACTCCTTAGTCCTTTCAACCAATGGAGTATACAGACACTGCATCCTGGTCGGTGTTCTTGGCAGGGATTGGAGATCCATTTGACATTTTTCCGTGTACAGGGCTTAGTTCTCCCTACATCTTCATTACTCATGCACCTGGCATGGATTATCTCCCTCTGGCTAGTTTAAGGGGCATAACAATGTACCACCCACTAGCTGTGATGTAATAGTTCGACCAGTTCTAGGATGTACATCATTTTGATGGGGCATTAGGTTAGCGTTTGGCTTCTTGCTATTTATCTGTGGACGATAAATCCAGGGTGTATGCCTGTTGGGATCAGCATGAGAGGGCTGAGTTTTCTGTTAGCCATCTGGGCTGTTCGACAGAGTATTCGGCGTGGATGGAGGAAAAGACTACAACGGCTGCAGTTGTATCCACAAAGCTGTGGATTGATTATGATAGTGGGGAGCCCATAGAGGACACTGATCTTCCCACTGAAGAGGAGCTATTTGCTGGGTTGCCAGCAACTCTGATTGATTCTCCTAGTACTTCTGCAGCTGTGACTCCTCCTTCAGAGTATTTAGTGCAGAGTCTACATCTGATGGCATTTTAGAGAGATGGGAGAGATGACGCTCTGTTGGAGAGATATGATGCCTTAGCTCATAGAGACACCGTTGTTTTTGAACGAGATGAGGCTAGATCATCCAGAGATGCTTTGATTGTTGAGCGGGATAACGCTATATCTGCTCAAGATGTCGCTGTTACAGACAGTACTGCAGTGAGGTCTCATACTACTGATATTATTGTAGAGATGAGTGCCTATCGATGAGCATAGTGTCACCATGCAGTTGGCTGTGGATTTGTTGGCTCGTATAGATACCCTTGGGCAGGAGCTCACAACGTTACCTCCTTCTTCTGAGAGAGATGCCATGTTGGACTTGATAGCGCACATATACACCGATTTGTAGATGGGCTTATATTTTCCTGCACAGACTAGCTTAGCCATTTTTGTCATGTACAGTATACATTTTATATATCAAACAGTATTATATATGGCAGGGAGATATATTTTGATTCACTTTCCTTTTAGTTATGCCTTGGTACTTGCTTGATATTTTACTTGTTTCTTCAGGGCTTATGATCTTGATGTATTCTGAGATGTCTCAGGATCTTTCAGAATGGATCATTGATCTGTATGTATCCCTACGTTTTTGGTGTCTTCGGACTGGTTTATGTATATAGTGTATGAGAGGAGTGTGGCTTTCCACTCTGAGTTTGACCGCCCCACAGATGGTCGCCGGTACTCCTTTTTCTGGGCGAGTCAAGGTAGTTCCATCTCTTATAGATTGGTTTTTTTCTTTGAGGACTCAACCTTAGCTTAGATGGTCGCCGATTCTCCCATTGTAGTGGGGAGGTCAGGTAGTTCCATCCCTTTGGTTTAAAGCCGATGAAGTGTGGTGGATTGAAGGATGATCCCAGTACCGTTGACAAGTTTTTGTGTTTTGGTAGGGGGTGAGACCGAAGAGGAGATCGGGTTTGCGTAGTTCGAACCTGGTGTAAAGGTTCAACGCTGTATGTGGCAAAAGGTGTAGAAATGTGTTTGTTTTTGTTTGTAGAGAAGGGTGTAGAAATTTTTTTTATTTTTTTTCGGTAGTATGACCAGACCATATAAAATGGCTGCCTACATACTCCCGTGTATTGGGGAGATCAGGTTGACGTAGTTCGCCCCATGTGCAGGACGGATTGTAGATGAAAGTTTGATCCCATGTACAGGACAAACTGCAGGTGAAAAAGTTTTATCCCTGGTGGGACAAAACTGCAGGTGTGAAAACTTTTATCCCTGGTGGAACAAAACTGCAGGTGTGAAAGGTTTAATCCCTGGTGGGATAACCTAAAGATGTGCAAGGTTTTGAAAATGAAGTTGAGTGAAGGATCTGCTAATCCGAAACCAGGCTACTGGTTGAAAAAAGTGTGTTTGTCCCTGATCGGGCAGACGGGTATGAAGAAAGGTTGTGTGTAGCAAAAGGTTTAGAAAACCTGAATTGAACGGGGATCTGGTGATCCAAAACCATGATGTTTGCTTGATGGTAACTTCAGACATAGTACCGTTTCATGGTGTCTGAGTTATTGAGCTGTGAAAATTCATCGCCATCCATCTCTTGTAATCTGAGGGCTCCTCCTGTCAATACCTCCTTGACAACAAATGGGCCTTCCCAATTTGGGGCGAATCTTCCTTTTGATTGATCTTGGTTGTCAATGACCTTTTTTAAGACCCAGTTATGTTATTTGAACTGTCGTAGCCGGACTATCTTCTTGCAATATCTAGCGATTCTTTGTTGATATAACTGTCCGTGGACGATAGCTGCAGCCCGCCTCTTATCTATTAGAGATAATTGGCGGTACCTATCTTGTAACCACTGGTCTTCATCCAGCTGAGTGTCTATCCACACCCTGAGGGATTCCATTTCCACCTCTATGGGGAGCACTGCTTCCATCCCATAGGTCAATGAGTAGGGGGTTGCCCTTATGGAAGTGCACATTAATGTTCTGTAGGCTAACAGAGTCAGAGATAATAAGTCAGGCCATCCTTTGTGATTGGCGGACACCTTTTGCATGATCTTTTTGATATTCTTGTTAGCCGCTTCAACAGCCCCATTCATCTTTAGACGGTAAATGACGAAGTTGAGATGTTTGATGTGGAATTTGTTGCATAACTCCTCCATCATTTGATTGTTGAGGTTTTTTACGTTGTCTGACACAATGACCTCTAGTTGTCCATATCGATAGATAACATTGTTTCTGATGAAACCAATGATAACTTCTTTTGTAACCCTGGGGGAAGAGGCTGCTTCTACCCACTTGGTGAAGTAGTCGATCTTAGGGAAGATAAATCGATGTTCATTACTGGATTTTGGCTCGATGGGCCCGATAACGTCCATTCCCCACATTGAGAAGGGCCATGGCAAACTCATATTGTGGACCTCCCTTGGAGGGGCGTGGATACCATTCCCATGAATTTGGCATTGGTAGCATCTCTTGACGTGATCACCACAGTCAGCCTTGAGAGAAAGAGAGTCAGTAATGTCATATTCTTAGGATTTTCTTTACAATTAAAGGGCCACTCATGTGTGGGCCACATACTTCACCATGGATTTCATCCATGAGCCTCTAAGCTTGGTCATTGTCCAGACATCTGAGCAGACCTAGTCCAGCATCTCTTTTGTAGAGTGCATCTCCGTTCAGGTAGAATTTCATAGATATTCGATGAATCCGCTTTCTTTCATCCTGACTCGCCTCAACGGGTGTAGATCCATCTCGCAGATACTACTTGATAAGCTGATACCAAGGGTGTTGGATGGGAGATAGCTCATCTAATACTTTTCCAATGTAGTTCCCATAGGCTAGAGCCTTTTACAGGGCAAGTGTGATGCTTGGCATGTTTTCTTTGTCAGGTATGTTGATCATAGATGCCAAGTTGCTAGTGCATCTGTAAAATCATTCCTATTCTGAGGAATGTGGAGGAAGGATATTTCTTCAAACTCTAAAGCCATTTGTAGAACTTGCTGATTGTAAGGCAGCAAATATAGCTCTTTGGTGTGATAGATCCCAGTGGTATATCTGATTACCAACTCAGAATCTCCAAAGACAGTTAACCGACTGATGCCCATTGATTGGGCAAGTTTCAACCCCATGATACAGCCTTCATACTCAGTTGTTTTGTTGGTGCTGGCAAACTGTAATTTGACGGCAACGGGATACTACTCCCCCATTATGGATACTAGAACTGCTTCAGCCCCAGAACCTTCCATGTTTACAACTCTATCAAAATACATCCTCTATGATTGGTATGCATCATTCTGATGGTGTTGTGGAACTGTAATTACCCCTTCATCGGGGAAGTATGTTTCCAAGGGTTTGAAATCCCCTGAAGGTGCGGTGGCAAGTTGATCCGCAATTCCTTGTCCTTTGATGGACTTTTGCATCACGTAGACGATGTCAAATTGTTGTAGGATCAACTGCCATATGGACAGTCAACAATTTAACATGGGTTTACTGAACACGTACTTGAGAGGATCCACACGGGATATGAGATGGGTTGTGTGACCATGGAGGTAATGTTGTAACCTTAGTGAATCCCATGCTAAAGCGCACCAAGTCTTCTCAATCAGAGTGTACTTGTGTTCACTGCTGCTGAATCTTTTGCTGAAGTAATAGATAGCTCGCTCTTGGCCTCTATCGTCTTTCTGTCCCAGCATGCAGCCTATGGGATTGTCATTAATTGACAGGTACATGAACAAGGGAACATCATCCCTGGGAGGTACCAAAATAGGAGCTTTGACTAGCTGGTCTTTGAATGTAAGGAAGGCTTTTTGACACTCATCATTCTATTTCATGGAGGAGTTCTTCCTTAAAAGCTTGAAGATAGGCTCATAGGTTGCTGTGAGTTGGGAGATGAATCTGCTGATGAAGTTGATCCTTCCCAAAAATCCCCATATTTCCTTCTCTATCTGAGGAATGGGCATTTCTGGGATGGCCTAGATTTTTGTGGGGTCCAGGTCAATCCCTTTATGGCTGACCAGGAATCCTAGCAACTTGCCTAATTTGATGCCAGAGGTGCATTTGGCTGGATTCAACTTCAAGTTGTACTTACACAACCTGTTGAAGAGCTTTCTGAGATGGTCTAGGTGGTCTTCTTCCCTTCGGGACTTGACAATGATGTCATCCACATAGATATATATCTCTTTGTGCATTAAATCGTGGAAAAGAGTCATCATAGCTCGCTGATAAGTTGCTCCAGCATTGATGAGGTCGAATGACAACCGTCTGTAGCAAAAGGTTCCCTAAGGAGTGATGAATGCAGTTTTCTCACGATCCACTTCAGCAACCATGATTTGATGGTACCCCGCAAAGCAATCCGCAGAGGAGTACATATCATATTGAGTTTTATTGTCAATGAGTATGTGGATGAATGGCACGTGAAAGCTATCTTTAAGGAAAGCTTTATTCAGATCCCTGTAATCCACGCAAACTAGCACCTTCTCCCCAAGTTTAGGCATGGGGACTATATTGGATAGCCACTAAGGGTATGTTGACACCATGATGATGTCGGCTTGAAATTATTTCACAATTTATTCTTTAACTTTTAAGCTCCATTCATGTTTCAATTGCCTGAGTTTTTGTCTGACTAGCTTGAATCTATCTTTGATGGGAAGGCGATGAATGACTATGTCGGTGGAAAAACCGACCATGTCTTCATGAGACCATGCAAACACATCCTGAAATTGGGTTAATAGAGTAATCATGTCATTCTTTTGGTTTGGAGTAAGGTCCATACAAATCTGAATTTGTTTGGGGTTTTCTAAAGTTCCAAGGTTGAAAGAGGTAGCTTGGTCAATATTTGGTTTGGATTTGTCCTCGACCCAATCTTTGATCTCCTAAGGTATCTCATAGTCCTCTTGTATTTCCATCAAGTCTAAGTCCAACTTCATATCAAAGTTACAATCCTTGTGGAGAATAAGCATCTCATCAGCAAGTATACGCATATCTAACTTTAGTGTCTTGAAACAAAATGCTCTCACTTAATATATGAAATTGTTCAATCATATAAAGTGTTAGCATGTAATGACAAAACAACTTCTAATACTGTACAGAAAAGTGAGCAGTTATGGTTATCTATAGGGCAAAGGGAGTTTCTGCCCTTTCTACCCTTGTCGACAAATACAAGGAGTGCTGCTCCAATTGTCAAGGGCGAAGTCCGGATGGACTGCAGTGATAAAGGGGCTGTTATCATCCTCCTTCTCCCGAATGATGACCATGATGTCTGGACAATCATCATCTGGGATGTCTCTATTCATACCCTCAGTATGGACAATGATGCGTATGTTTGTCAATCGCTTGGCGATGTCTTGTTTACGTCTCCAATCATTTTCCTTCGCCTCTAGATCTGGTATCAAGACTTCCTTTCCTTTGACCAGTATCTGGTATCACATGGGCAGGAACCTTTAATGCAAGTTGTACAAGTTCAGCCTCTACAGGTTTAAGCAATCGTCGTGTGGCTGAAGATGAAGGAACCTATTTGTGTTTGTGAGGATTCCTGTGACTGGACCTAGAAGAATAGCGTAATCCGGTTGTCCCTATTTCACTGGGAACTTGAATTGGGCATTTAATGCCCTGATGATTTTTGCCCAACCCTTGTTCAGGTTGATAAGCTAAGGATATCATTTCTTGACTTGCCGACATTACTTCGGCAGAAATCTTGGGCAATTAAGGTGGCGCCCCAATGGGATGATAATGAGTGTTGCTCACCTCCAGGGTCTAGAAGCTGATAGACTCAACTTCAGTATTAAAACTTATGAGTGGTATGTCACCTTGTTCAGGACACTATGGCTTAGCATTAATAGTAACCAGACTATTATTAATAATGTATTTGAGCTGCTGATGAAACATGGAAGGGACGACTCTAGCCATATGAATTCACGGTCTTCCCAAAAGTAGATGTATCCTGTAGCTATTTTGAGCACATGAAAGGATACGCAGAATGTATGTGGACCAATCTCCACAGGCAGTTCAATCGCTCCGACGGCATTTCGTCGGGATCTGTCAAAAGCTTTGATAATTGTATGGCTGCTTTGGATCCTTTTAAGATTGATGTTCATCTTCTCCAAGGTGGCGTAGGGGAAAATGTTTAAGGATGATCCTCCATCTATCAGAACTCCTGCTACCATGTATCCGGAGGACATAACCGCTATGTGCAACGGTTTACAGTGACCCGTCCCTTCGGGAGGTATGTCGTCATCAGTAAAAGATATCACATTGCTGTTAAAAAATGTGAGCCACCAGATGATGGAACTTTTCAACATCCACTAATTTTGGTAAGTGAGCTTCTTCCAAAACCCTTAGCAAGACCTTCCTCTGATCTTTCGAAGAGAAAACCAAGTCCAGTATGGAGATTTATTGTGGAGCTTCTTTCAAGCTTAAAACCACTTTGGCTTCATTGTGGCCCATAGTATGGAAGAATTTTTCAATCTTCTCCATGAGAACCTTCCCCTTTGACTTAATGGTAGGTTTCATCACCCGTTGGGGAAGATACAGTTGATTCTCTATCGACACTGTAGTAGTTATGTGGGATGTGGATCCTTCAGCCTCTCGATATTTCCATGGCACTTTGTGTAGGCTGACAATAGGATATTGTGGTCTGAATGGTAAGATAATTGGCTTTGGTGCAGCCACTTTCAAAGGATTGTCAACACCTTTGAGTTGAATTTCTTGTATTGTGAGTGACGTGGTAGCCAAATCATTCCCAGAGGATATAATCGCTACGACTTCATTCCATTTTGTAGGAAACGTGTCCCCACTCTCAAATAATACAGTGTCATTATCTGCCAGCTGTAGGACACCGCTGTCAATTAGATTCTGAATAAGATGGCGGAGTGCCCATCATTCTTCAGTGTTGTGGCCGCAAAGTGGGAATGATACTGACATACTCTATCAGAATTAAACCATCTTGAACGAGGGTTGATTGGAGGTAAAAAAGTTGTGATTCTTCCTTCATTGATCAGCATCTAAAATATCTCTTCCATCGGTTGGCCTAGATATGTAAATTCCCTTATGTTGGCAAAATCTCGACGGGCTTTGGCATTTACTCTTTTTGTAATTTTATCCTCCAGTGTTTCACTTTCTGGAGTCAATTGTGGAGTATTCATAACAAGAGGAAGGAGACTAGCATGATCCTTGCTGACTAATTGGAGTGTGACTTGGTGCTGATCGACAACCAGTTCTGCCAATTGGTTGACTTGCTCGCACAGAGCCTTCATTTTTCGTTCCATCATAAACTGAAATTGTGCATAATCCCATTTTTTAGCATCATCCTTGCTGGCTTGGGAGGATCCACCACCGTAATAGGAAGTCTGTCCACTACTCCAATTAATCATATTAACCTCCTCTTCTGTGTGTTAAGGAAAAAGGTTGTCTTGCACATGGGGTTGGTCAGGTTTAGTCACCACGATCTCACCATTATCAATTGAATCATGGATCTTATGCTTTAAGGCCCAGCAATCTTGAGTATCATGGCCTGGAGTTCCAACATGATAAGCACACTTCCTGTTAGCATTGAAACCATTTCCACTCGGGTTGGCTGGTGGAAGAAGATGGGTAATTTTCTTCTAAGTTGTCAGAAGATTGAGAATATTCTCAAGCGAGTCCCCTAAGAGTGTAAACACTCGAGTGCATCTAACTTCTTCACCTTTTGGCAATGGAGGGTTTAAAGACTGTGCTTAAAAAGGGGAGTAATTTCTCCGCTGGATAGGCATGTTCTGACTGCCTTTCTGTCCCTGTAGTATCAAGGAAACATCATCCTCTTTCTTCTTACGGACCCTCATGGGGTTGTTTCCATAACTTCCAGACTGGATGTGTTCAGCAACAACTTTTAAAGCGGCAAGGTCTTGAATCTTTCCTGACTTCAATCCCATCTCAGCCATTTCCCCATGTTTGATCATTTTAGAAAACGGCTTGCCTATGCCAGCTAAGACTCTCTCATAGAAGGGAGCTTCTTGTATGTCTATGAAGGTCATCATCATTTCAGACTCCGTCATAGAGGGAAAAACTTGAGCAACAAGGCTCCTCCACCTTTGAGCATACTCTCGAAAAGACTCATTGGCTTGTTTCTTGACTTTGGTAATTTGGTACCGGTCGGGAGCCATTTGAGATAGGAAACTGTACTAACTGAGGAAGGCATGAGCTAGCTCTTCCCAGCTTTGAATTTTGGAATTGTCCAATCTGGTGTACCACGATCGGGCTTCTCCAGTCAAACTTTTCTGGAACAGCTGTATTCTGAGCTTCTCATCCTCGGCATAAGATCTGAGTTCTCCAATGAATATCTTCAAATGTGTGTAAGGATCCCCTAACCCATCATACCTTTTGAAGTCAAGAGCTTTAAACTTCTCTAGATAATGATCTCCATGGAATATACAAAGGTCAGCATATGAGACACTACCGTGCGTTCCAGTTCCTTTAATAGACCGAATGGTCTCCATTTGTAGGAGTTTCTTCCTTATATCACCGGTGTCTATATCTTCTTTGAGATCGGTAATTTCAGGGGTTTTGTTGGTTTTGTCCAACTGAGACTCAGGTACTGGAGATTCTTTGTCAAGTCCCCGGGTTCCTCCATGTGCAGAGGATTCTGTATGTATGGTCATTCATGGACCCTGAGTGGATTTGTGTAGTTCTTTGAGCAGAATAGCCAACTCTGTAATTTGGTTGCTTAATCCTTCGAACTCCTCACGAGAGACAGGAGTATGACTAGACTAGCCAGATGTAGCCATGCTTGGATGTACGCTTACTGCCTTGTTGGACTTTGAACGGGTAACAATATCAATTGTTTTCCTACAAAAAGACTTATATAGTTTAGTCTTATGGAATGTAGAAATATTACACGGTATGTGATGTATCCATTTTAGCAGTATTATCTTGCAAAATGGATGTTAGCTGTTTATAAGATAGCATGTCAAATTTTGATATAAAAGGGAATGCGTGTACACATATTCCTTCATATTTTCTATTACATAGAAATTGACATGGAATGAAATTACAATTAATTGAATTTAAAAGTAATTGAAATGGGAAGTATGAAGAGACTTCCCTCCGCATTTGTTTTATCAAAGGCTGACCTATCTTAGGTTACTCTCGCGACTTTTTGGCTTGAAGGTTCCCAGATCATCGCAATTTACTAGACGGGAAGTTAATCCGGTCTTTCAACTGGAGCGAATCTGGGTGGTGCCTTTCTTGAGCCTCGTTGGAATTAGTCTCCCTACGAGTCAAGTAATCAAACACCGACAGGATAGCCTCCTTGTGGAGGGACAACACAACATCCATTCACATACAACGTGTCGCACCGTATGGAAATGATGAGATGTGCGAAGCACTAATATCACAGGTAGATACAGTATGAAGCACTAAGTGCGACATGTAAATGCATTCGTACACATCCATTCAAATGTAAATGCAATATCCACACACAAGCATAAAACAGTTTTGAAAAGCTTGTAATAGCGGCTTAAGTTATATTTATCCCTTTTCTGTTCTTCTCTTTTGGTGTTCTCATTTTAGGTGAGATTTGTTTGAAAAAATAAGTTGTGAAAAAGATCCGACATGTATATGTCGACGATTGGACTATAAGAGTCGCCAGTTGGTATTTTTAAATGGTTGCACCAACTCAACCTTTGGCGATGATCGCCTTCTCTAAAATGGTCCCAAACGAAGTACTCTAGAACACAGATATGCAGTTATAGAGCCAGGGTTTCAATCCCTGCTCGAACTGTCGCACCTTCCTAACCTCGGTGTCCACTTGGTGTGGAGCAAATCTCGCTAATTCATTAAACTTGGCAGCATATTGGGGAACCATCATACCCCTTATTTTAAATCAAGAAACCTCATCTCCATTCTCCCCTACATGCTCGTGGGAAAGTAGTTCTCGAAGAAAATTTCCTTGAACCTTACCCACATGAAATTCTCAATACCGACCCTAACCTGATTGGCCTCCCACAAAAAGTTAGCCTCTCCCTTCATCATGTAGGTTGCAAAGACAACCTTCTGGCCCTCATCGACATTTTCTAAGACAAATGCCTTCTCAATTTCTTTCACCCATGTTTGGGCTTCAGTCCATAGTTCATTTGAACTCCGGCTGACCCACGCTCTTAAAATTCATAAACGTAGTAGCTCGTACTACTTCAGGATTTACGAGAATGTTAGCCCCATTTCTATTGAACGCGGCTATTAAAAGATTAACAAACTCCTGCATAGGGTTAACCAGACCTCCCTCCGGTTGATTTACGTTAGCGCCCTGATTACGTTGCACTCTTCTTGGATGCATTTTGCTGTTACAACAAACAACACATTTCGTTATTATTCGCTTCCTGTTAGTTAGTCATTATTCAAGATTAAACAATAACTTCAACATCCATTACTTAATATGTTCCGAAAAAGGCTTATATTGATTCATTCATTGTAATATAATACTACATCGTTTTACATTATACAACCTAAGCTGATTACATTACTATCCCACAATTGCATTCTAAAAATTGGGATTTACAAAAGACTACCCTTTGCTATACAAAAGAGGGTTTTATGTGAAGATCCCAAACTCAGGTACTTGAAACCCGAACTCGGTTCATCACGATACCATTTCTATGAGCGGAATAATACTAATAATAATAACAATAATATAAATATCAAACTTAACTTACATTTATCAGAGTCTAATCCCAAGTACGTAACCTTTAAATTTTCATTACAAACCATGATAGATAATATATATCATACTTGTCTTAATAACATTAAACTATTACATAAGATAACGTTCATTCATTCATTCAGCGACCTTTCCCTTTTCTTTGTTCTTAGCAGAGCTCTCTGATCGTTCACACTTAGCTAAAAATATTTAAATTAAGCAAGGATGAGCATTTGAGTGCCCAGCAACTAATAGCAATTATATATATATATATATATATATATATATAAGCTGAAAGGATTTAAATGTTTTTTTTGTACTATTCTTCTACAACAAGTCAATAGTTGTGAAGTATTCTGAACCGATAATAATAATATAACAACTCTCTTTCAAATTTTTGAAACTATGTAATGACTATAACTAGGGTTATGGTGACATGCCATGAACATTGTTTTCATTTTGGAATAGGTTAAACAGAAATTCATCTGTAAACCGTCATAACTTACGGGCGTTAGGTTGTACTTCCCATGGGCCCTGTATTGATCAATACTACATTACAAGAACGATATGATCGTTCACTCTGTTTCACCTTGGGCGCATAAAAGTTTTCCCATGTAGGGATGTTCATACTTTTCTGGGTTCTAAATCAAAGGTTTTATCTTGTTCAACAATAATCTATAATTCAACATATATGTATACGGGTAATTGACAAAGGTATATCAACATATGATGAAATACAATGATTATCCAAGTGGGGACACTTGTTTAACCATTTCTAGAAATTAATGAACAGAATATATATATCTGAATTATCATATACTAACATGTTGATAATCAATGAGCTTATATAATATAAGGTTCATAATTTGCACAGTAATAATATAATTTAGAAACATTCTTACTCATGTCCATTGCATAAAGAAAATGCAAGGGTAAGATACTTGCTTGAAGCGCTGCTTACAGTTTGTAATTTAGATTTATCGCTTATCTCACGACCTATCATTAACAAGATCATTCGTTCGATTAGAATAACATACTATAACACATAACATTGCTTATTGCAGTCAGCACATAACCTAATCACATTGTCACATATGTTCCACAACCATTGAATCATAAATAAACACATATCTAATCAAATTATCTAAGTTCAGATCAATTTCTGAAACATGTCGGTGTACCGACGGCTTTATCGGATAATTACCGAGTCTAAGACTCTGTCCTAAAACTCAATATCCGTAAATATTAGTCATATTATTTTTAAATGACTCATAATAATTTTAAAACATTTATTATGATTTATCAAAATTTTCAAACCTCGGAATCATATTTAAATGATTTAAATACTAATCAATTCTATTATCATTAATATTTAATTAATATTAAACTATTAATGAAACTATTGCCAAAATGTTAAAGTTATTTATAATAACTCAAAATACTTTTAAAGTATTAATATTACACTTAAATGATTTTTAAAAGAATTAAAATCATTTTTAAATAATTATTATTAATATTAAAGTATTAATGTATTATTTATCAAAATATTAAAAGTCATTAATTATAACTTGAAATATTTTTAATTCATTTATATCATTTTTAAATGATTTTTAAATAAATAAAACCATTTTAAAACTATTTATTTAATATAATTATTAAATAAATCTAATATCATTTAATATTAAATTAATATCATTTATTAATGAAATTATCCTTTAAATATTAAAAGTTATATTTTATAACTTAAAATATCTTTAAACACTTTATTTTCATTTTAAATGATTTTTATAATATTAAAATCATTTTTAAACTAATTTATTCTAATATCATTAATAGTAAATAATTAATGAAATTTACCTTTAAATATTGAAAGTTATATTTTATAACTTAAAATATTTTTAAACTATTTATTTTTATTTAAAATGATTTTTTTATTATTAAAATCATTTTTAAACTAATTTATTTAATATAATTATTAAATAAATCTAATATCATTAATATTAAAATATTAATATTTTTCATGACAAATATCAAAAGTCATTTTTCATAACTTAAATAACCTTTAAATCATTTTTCTATAATTTTTATATCATTAATACTATTTTCCATAATTTATTTAATACATTAAATAAATTACTTAATTACCATTAATATTAATTAATTAATGAAATTTCATCACCAAATATTGAAAGTTATCAAAAGATAACTTAAATTATTTTCTTATACCATAATATAATTTTAAATGAATTTTCATGTATTAAAATTATTTTTAAATAATTTATTTATTATTATAATTAAATAAATTAAGTATTTTTAGTATTTCAAAAATATTAAATATTTATGAAATATATTAAAAATAATTAAAAACTAATTTTCGGAATTTAAAATAATTTTTAAAATTATTTTTGTAATTTTTAGAATTTATTTTCTATTTTTAATCATTTTTCGGAAATTCAGAAAATAAAAATAAAGAAAATCGTCGCTATAGGCCTTTGGCGACAGAAAAGTGTCGCCTTAGGTGTTATTGAGCCCAAGAACACTGACAGGTCAGTGCTCGAGGGGTCAACTTTGACCACTTATAATTTCTTTGTTCCTGCATGCTATGGTCGATCTAAAGCATTGATCGTGTAGTATAAATGTAGAACTACAAGTATTCGGAATTATTTTGGTTATACAACAACTCAGATGCAAGATCTGAGCCTTTAAAATGATTGTCAGGGCTGTTCATCAAGTTCTGGGCTGCCCAGAAAAATTTGGTCAATACCGGTCAACGACCTTGGTGGCCTTATTCCGGTTAATCGGTTTATGTTACAGGTGTTCTAGACGTCGGGCCTTATAGACTAACTACCAGGGTATCTTCATTGGTCATTTATAGTGTCCAGATATCATTACATTACAAGATATAAGTCTCTAAAGTACCTGTCAGACCACTGCCTCCACATTTCTGGGTTACCCAGGCAGTAAGACTTAATGGTCAATGACTTTTGACCGATTACCACCATTGATCTGTTATTTGCTAAGGTTCGAAAGTACTATGAACTTGTAGAACTCATGACATACTATAATGTAGATACAAATATTGATCCAAACAACTTTACAGAAACAAAAGCAAAGCCGGTCAAAGTTAGTGCCCGAACACGTTCTTCAGTTTTCTGGGTTACCCAAAAAACTAAATTCATGTTCGGTCAACGAACTTTGACCGTGAATAACTTCTGATTTACGCATTCAATGATCATGAACCCACTTGCAGATTACTCATAACATTACAGACTACAACATGTAACAAACCAAAACATTAAATCACTTAAAACCTGACAGATCCGGACTTTCAAAGTTCTTGTCAGAAGCTGAAAATAAATTTCTGGGTTACCCAGAATTCATTTGGTCATGGTCGGTCAACGGCCTTTGACCATCAATAACTTTTAATATAAACCAGATCTGACCCTGATTCGAGCTTCAGATCCAAGACCTCATAGCAGACTACAAGATTAAACACTTAAACAACAAAAACACATAACATACAAAGATCCATGGGGTCTGACATTTGACAGTCAATCCCAAAAACAACATTTTCTAGATTTTGAAAATTTTCAAATTCGTGCACTTAGATGTTATTGATCCATCAACTACCAACCCAGATCACTTAATAACACCCTCTAACACATATTTAACAAATCAATTACAACATCTAACAACAAATCATAAGATTTTCTAAATTAGGGTTCTTATACCTTTAAAGCTTGATCTTTGAATCTGACCTTATTGATCTGTTATAGGCTTGATATGAACTGTTGTTAACTTTGTTTATCACTCTCTCTCACTCTAGATTTCAAAATTTGAGGAGAGAGAAGCTCTTGGAGAGAATGAGAAATAAAGTAGATAATTTCTCTCTCACAATTTATTTATCTAGCAATGCAATGCAATAAAAAATCTGATCTAGCTGTCCAATAGAGCTGAAATGCTAAGATTTATGACCATGTGGGATAATCTAGAGTTGGTGAACAACTCCAATCTTGGCAAGATACACAAGTAAGCTTAATAAATAAAAATTGTACATAAGGGTATTTTTGTCATTTCTTTTTTATTTCTAGAATTTCCATTTGTTGCAAACCCTTAGGGTTTAGGGTCTGAGCAATCTAGGGTTTGAACCATTTTAGAGTTTAAAAAAATAATTTTCTAAAATTTCCAATTTAGGGTTTGTAAAAATAAAATAAAATCATAAATTTTAGTTTCTAAGATACAAAATTAAGGTTTCTTAATTAATTAGGTTTTTAATTACATAACACCTTACTAATTAGGTTTAAGATACACTAATTAGCATTAAGCTTTCCAAATCAACAATTAGGGTTTACAATTTAAATAAATTAGGATTTATAAAATAAATATTAGGGTTTCTAGAAATTAATATTTCTAAATATTAATTAGGGTATACCTAATTTAATCAAAAAGTCATATAATACATAACATGCAAGCACCATATAACACAGTTATATAACAGTGTCGAACTCATCCCGAGTTTTAAATTAGGATTTTCATTTATCAATAAGTTAATTATTGATTTAAGGTTTCTAATTTACGAAATTAGGGTTTTAATTTACAATTACTATCTTCTATAATTAGGGTTTTCCTAATAGCATCCAATATTTATAATACACATCATACACCACCTAACATAGCTTCTTAACAGATTTTAAAGTCTCGTATGACTTCGAAATTAGGGTTTAACAGTAAAAATTAGGGTTTTATCATAATACCCCATAATTGACCAACCATTATCAGTCGACAAAAATACAGTACATAATTACAGCACTGAAAAATTAAAATATAATATTATTATATTATTATTCTTATCCATTGATAAAAATCCAAAATTAGGGTTTGGATTCCATATCTGATTTATTCTTCATATATAACATTATTAATTAAGTTAAAATAATTAACTTAATTAATCTTGCATAAATTCATATAATAAAATAAATAATTATTATAATAATTCTAAAAATCATTTCATATATTATTTAAATAATATATAATTATATTTTCATGGAAAATAATTAATAAAAATATTTCTACTATAAAATTAATTATTATAAGAATATACTTTATAATAATCAATAATTCTAAAATAAAATTATTTGCAAACATTTATGTAATAAATATATTTTTATCTATTACATAATTATATACACACATTATCTTGTACAAATCCTCATCCTTGAAAAAAAAAAATTTATACGCATAATTTATGATTTAATTTTTATAGAAAATATTGGGTTGTTACATTTTACGTCACTACTAGATACACATATTTACATATCTAAAACTACTCTATCTAGTAATAGATTACATCTGCCTTAAGGCATTATTAAAATCCACCTTGGCAAGACCGACGATAATATCATGACTGATAGTATGCCACGTTTGCCCTGCTTCTATGGGATAACCAGCTACCTGCTACTGCAAGTCCGCATGAGAACTCCTATGAATATAGGACATTCTCCCTATCTACTGATTTTTGGTCTTTAGCTTCCCCCCGGAGCTTAAAGACCTCCTGTTTCAGCTCATGGACCTTGTCCTTGGCTAAAATCGTTTCGTCATGTTCCTGTTCCCACATTGACTCCACGTCTGTCTTATCTTCCAAGACAGCCTATAGCTCATTCACCTCCTGATAGTAATGGATTTTTCTATCCAATACTGACATAAATAGTGACATCATTAACTCCCTCGGAGTCATCTCTCCTGCTATTGCTACTGGGTTGAAGGACACTACCTCCACCTCTTCGTCTAACATGCCGTCGAACACAGACATTAAGTCTAGGCTCTTTGAGTCTCCCGACTCAACAACTACTATCCCAGGCTCTGCTGCTATGGGGTTCGGTATAATCTCTATCTAATTAACCGATCCTTCACTAACTACATGTACGTCTCTATACATTCCATTTTCTCCTGACAGCTACAACAACACAAATAAGTTTGATTAGTACATGTCAGTAGAATAAAACACATAACATATATAATGTATTTTTATTGGGTTAATTTTTATCTTTTATTTCTTTGACTTTTCTTAAGGTTATGACTTAAGGTTTTATTTTCCCCCTTAAGTTTTATAACCTAATGCTTTGATACCAACCTGTGATGCCCCCAAATCCGGGTATCTTCTAACCCGACAGATGGTGCTACACGGTGCTACAGTTCACACAACATTCAATTGAAATACCTCAAAAGAACAAATATATCTTATATATATTTTGAAATAATATTAACATTCCCCAAGTTCTTTATAACCGCTACATTTGTACTTGTCATAATATCAAATATTATCATTACAAACCTATACTATTACATAGGTAATCTACAGGTTCGCCTTAGCCTTCCCTTTATCCTTGCCGGATCCATTGGTCCGTTCGATCTTAGCTACATTCATATGTTTTAAGCAATAATGAGCCTAACTAGCTAAGCAAGTATAACAATTCTAATAAAACAACATGCTTGAAACATAGGAATCGTATATCTTCAATAACTGAACAATAGTTACGAAGTACTATCGAAAATTCAAAATTGCACTTCTTTTCCTTCAAAATGTTTTACAATGACAATATTTAGTAAAACATCAATTTCGGTCCAAGACCATGAGCATTTCATAATTTTTTTGAAAAGGACATCCCGACACTAAGTCCGTAAGTCCGGCATAGTATACGAGCACATCTAGGTGATCAACTAATAGTACTCTATGTTGATCAACACTACATTCATTAAACGTATGTACGTTTAAGTTGTGGCAACCTCACGTGCCTGTCGTTTGACGACAAAAAAATTTAGCATACTCAGTCTTCATTTGAAAACCACACCTATATAGTTTGGTAAAACATTGACAATACTTTGATAGATTATAAGAAATGCAACATATCGTAAGTCTAGCCGAAAGGATTTGCTTGGACTTCATTAGACATTAGTTCATTCATAAGAAATCATGAATCACAAAGCTTATCCAGATTGAACTGAAACAAGGGTTAGAACACTTGCCTTTAGCGTCTGCTACTGTTATTACACGTACACTTTAAGTCTTTAAGGTCTCTACAGTAGATGATAACATCACATAACACATTAGGTTATGAATAAATATATATGGTTCCTAACGAATCTTACCCTTCTTCTCAATCTAATCATGACTTAGATTTGTTAATATTGGTTTCGGCTTGCCGTTATAATTTACATCGTCATTACATTCATGTTTAATTGTTTATGTTCAACCTTTAATTATCATACTTAAGGTTTAACAATGTCTTAAACAATGTTACAATAAGTTATAGTTCATTACTAATCAGTTTATTTTCTTTCCTTGCTTATAAGCTTTCTTTATTGCCTTCCTTCTAGTGCTGGCGCGGCGGCGCCAGCTTTTCTTCCTTAAGCCGCGCTGTAGCGAGAGTTAGCAGTGGCCAGAGTCTGGCATTGGCGCTGCAGCGCCACATATAGCACCTTTGGCCACGCCGCGGCGTGACTTTACAGTAGGTCTGGGCATGGCACCGGCGCTGCAGCGCCCCCTTTTTGCCTTGGGCTGGTGCCGCGGTGCCAGCTCTGTGCACCAGATTCTTGACAGTTTTGTTTTGCACAACAAACTTCCCGGACTCCAAATTTTATCATTTTAAGTTCGAATTGGCTCTTTCAAAAGTCATTAACTCACAAATCACATACTCTATATGTTCATGCAAGAATTTTACATTTTCGACTTCGTTAGCTCAAAATTCACCTATTGGTTCATTTTTAACGAAACGATAAATGTTCGTGAACGTTCAACGCTCGTTTCTTCGTTCTAAGTTGTAATTCAATCATTTTTGAGTCCACAACTCTATGATGCCAAATAAGACTTGTTTCCATCAAAAATTAATGTTTCTGAGCTTAAACACAAAATTCGACTTCCATTCCGAGAATTTCACTAATTCGACGATTATCGTCCAATCGTGTGAATTCCGGCAAAACTTCGTTACTAATGATTTGTTCATTGTTCCAAATGGATTCAATCCATCAAATAGACATCTCAACCCACATATTATAATAACTTATTTTCAGGTTAAGTCATTACATATTCTTCATGAACTTATTTACTTATCAAAGTATAAATTACATATAACTTTGTTTCACATGGCTTATGATAGTTAAAGTATTCTAACCATCATTCCACAATCTTATTAACATATTATTCTTCATTCGTGTAAACATGAAATATGTCTTACACATTCTTTCTTAGTTCATAGCTTATTCATGGACAAAGTACTTATTCCCGGCTTATTAATACTTAAGTCATTAGCTTATCCCTTCTTATGATTTCTTAGCATACATGACCATTAATCCACACTTCTCTTATAAACCTACAATGGTAGAGATGGAAGACTAATGGCATAGGATCATTTACCTTTGATGACTAGCTTTCTTCTTCTTGAAAATCTAACAATAGAAGTTTAGCTTATATGTGCTTATTCTCTCTAACACTTAAGTTGCTTTATGTTGGATGAAATTGAACAAGCAAATAATGAATCCAAGGCTTGGTATTTATAGACTTTCTAATGTTAGGGTAAATGGGTCATTAAGTCAATCCCACCTCCTTTGTAACCTCCTTACTATTCACTACTTAAGCCCTAAGTAAACTTGCTAACCACTCACTTTACTTGGTCACCACATTAATATTTTGGTCACCAAGATCACCCATGGGTTGTCCCATGGATCCTAATTACCCAATGGATCATAGTTTGGCTTTAATCCACTTAGCTTAGCTTATTCCGTTGGGCTTGCATTACTTTACTTTAGGCTTCATATTAACCAACACTTGTGCTCTAACATTAATCACACACGGGTTTACACCTTAATTCTTATTGGACTTGTACTTCACACAAGATCTCACAATTCCATTTCATTTGACTTTAATCCTTAATGTTCTCAAATTAAGTCCGCGTGCGAAAATTACGTTTTCCATACTTGAGTTATTATTACATAATCCATCTCACCTCGATATTCTAACGTTACATATTTCTCGAAAATTCAAAAATAATTTCCGAGCAAAAATTGATGAATAGTATTTTTTAGAAAATTTCTCGAAAAACTTTTATTTTCGTTTTGGAAATTCAAACCCTTTAATTCCTTCACGTAGTTAAAATACTACGACATTTTGACGTTTCTAGGTTATAGAACAACATTCATCTTGCTCACACATAATAATAACCAATAAGATCATTTTATTCATTATTTAATTCATTAGAAGTATTTTACAACAGATCCGAATTTCTCGGTCGTTACAACTGTAACTGCATTCCTCGGGGTTGTCTCCGAGGTTGGAACTGAAACTCCCGAGGTTGTCTCCCGGACTGAAACTGAGTATCTCGGAGTTGTCTCCGAGATGGAACTGACTTCTCCAGTGTTATCGCCGGAACTAGAATTGCATTCCTCGGGGCTATTTTCGAGGTTGTAACTGAAACTCTCGGGGTTGTCTCCGGGACTAGAACTGTGTATCCCGGGGTTGTCTCTGGGATTGGATGGACTGTTTATCCTGGGGTTATCTCCGAGATTGAGCTGATTTAACCTCCAGTGTTATCTTTAGAAGATGATTTTGCCCTCCCGCAAGTTTAGCAATAGGAATGCAAAATTTCGAGTGTCTACAGGTGGTCAAACTAAGCACCTAGACACTGAATAGTTTTAGCGATAGGCCCCTTTAGCGATAGGCCCCTTTAGACTGTAGACAACATGAACAGTTTTGTCGCGATAGGCCGCTTTAGCGACGGTTTATATGAAAATTAGTTATTTAATTAAAATAATTATAATAAAATGGAAAATATTTGTGAAAAATTCATAATTAATTTGTAAAAATTATTTTAAGGTATAAAAATTATCTTTTAATAATTCGAGATATATTTCATTAATATTTTAATTTATTTAAATATTAATGATATTTAATTTATTTAATAATTATATTAAATAAATTACTTAAAAATAATTTTAAAATTTTATAAATCATTTAAAAATATATTAAAGTGTAAGAAAATATTTTAAGTTATATTGAATAACTTTTAATATTTTGGTATGAATTTCATTAATAATCAATAATAATGATAATAAATTTATTTAATAATTGTATTAAATAAATTATGGAACCGTTATTGTTATATCTATGCTAATGATTCTAGCCAGATAGAATGTGTATGAAAAAGATAGAAGAATGAAAGTATTGCAAAGTGAATGTGACTAATGTTTTAAAATGATAGGAATCAAAATTTATTCATATTATTCAAGCTACTTCATAACCTTTGTTTGGTTATTGAAGTCTTAAAAGAATGTTTAAATTCATGATGTTGTTTATTCAACTGCTATGAATGGTTGAGCAATTGAATGCTCACACTTGCTTTAAATGAAAAATATTTTCAGCGTACGAGCAGAAGAACTTAATGATCCCGTAAAGATCAATCTAATCGGTATCCAGACGAAGTACCATTCAGTATATGAATGAGCGTGAAGATCAAGCCATGACTTGTAATGTAGAATAGTTTAATTAAACTATAGAATAGTTTAATGAATTGTTATTTATCCTTGGCAGCCGATGAAAGTCACTCTTGTAAGATGTAAAGAATAATATAAATATCATTATTTATAATGAACGAGATTTTAAAGTATTAGAATCTGGGATTTGAGAATGTATGTTGTTATATTTAGCTATATAATGATGTATGTTTGGAAGGAGATGGAACCGTGATTTACGGAATCCATGTGTGAAAATAGACAGAATTTCGGGGGCGTTACAGGCATACTTCACAAGTCTCCTCTATGTTATTAATATGGGGTAACCTTCCACCATTCCTTTCACCGCTAACAATTTTAGACTGTCAAAATTCAAGTGACAATACCTGTCATGCCGTAACTTGGAAAGTTTTTCATTATAACTAGAAAAACAATGAATGTTTTTCACTTAGAGTGGAATTGGAAATAAATTATTCTCCGCTAAGCCATTCTTTGCCACAACCTGATTATTTTTCAACAAGGTATGTAAGACCCCAACTTTTTAATGAATAAAATCGAATTTCCTTTATTTATTATTGTGAATAATAAGGTGTTAATTTGATATAATACTTTGGTTATGGGTGAAATGTGCAAAATTTTCAAAATAAGTAAGTGGTTATAAAATATTCATTGTTGTCGGGGAATATTCGTTTGGTCGTGGAATATTCTTTCTGTCGGGGAATATTCGTACGACGGCGCAGTCATTTGTGGGCCCCATAACAGAATAACTGTTGGATGAAGAAAACGACAAATTTGAATTTTTATAAATAACGGCGTAATCGTTACCGTTAACACTGTTGGAATACCCGGTGAGTAAAGTAAAGTAATACGCGTTGTTGCACAGTAGCACACGGTATTGCACACGGTATTGCACAATATTTTTAAATTATTGATTCTTACGTAAGAAGGCACTACTCAATAATTGTTACAGTAATTACTGTTTAATATTTTATTTTATTAATTAAATAATTGCTGCGTTGATATTTTATATTGTTATTGATTCAATAATTGTCACTGCACAGTATCTCCATTATTAGATCAATAATTCATATTATTTGAATAATATTATTAGATAATATTATTGGTAATGTTTAGAAAGTTCTGTCTAAGGAGAGGTTTGGTCACCTAATTACGCGCCAGTAAGGAGAAATCCTTATTCGAAAGCCCCCTCTTTCCTAGGAACGGTCTGGTTGTCATAATTGTGATTCTGTAATATTATTTGTGAATAATTAGTTATTGATTTATATGATAAGGAAATATTTATTATATGTGGATATAAATGATAGATTTATTTATGTGATTATAAATGAAGAAATTAATGCTGAGATCTTGTATTAGTATTTTGTCGAAATGAAGAACGAAATTTGGGATTTTCAGAAAATTAGTTTATCACTTGATTTTGTAAAATCTATAACTCTTTGTGTATAATGAGTTAGGAGATGAGTCATATATCAAAAGAAAGCCCTGAAATTAAGCTAAACGTATAAATTTGAATCACCTAAAAATCCTTTGTAGATTTGTCATGGTGAATTTTTGAATGAAACTGGTCTGAAGGATTCATAATCCGAAAAATTAGTGTTCTTGAGATATATTGCGTGAGTTATAATTTTTAATCCGACCGTTGGATTGTTGTGATTTTTGGATATGTTATACATATATAAGTGGAGTATATATCCACAAATTTAGAACCGTTAAAAATTAACGCATGATTTGTTATGAATTTTAAGAGGTATTGAAAATCATCCGTTTGTAGGTTTCAGATATTTTTATCTGGAATTTAGAAAAACTTAAAGCTACAAAGTTGTAGAGAATTCGATTTCGTGTGGAATGGACATAAAATTCATATTTTTCTGATAAACAAACTATTTTCTATGAACTATTGAAGTTTTGGAAAATAAAATAGTTTTTATTAAAAAGGGTGGGACCCACTCTTATTTGAAAACATGTGGGCTGCTTAAATCATTCCAATTTTGCTGCTCAAAAATTCAGATGAAGTGGCGTGGAAGAGAGAAAAAATAAATTAATATTTTATTAATTTAGTCTCCTTTGGCGTTCTAGCATTTTCCTATAAATATGCGCTTAGGTTAGAATTAAAAATCACACCAGAAACATAAGTTTTCTCTTCCTATATTATCGAGCGTATTTTTATGAGTTTTTAGATACTTTGAGAGTTATTATTCAGTGCAAGGTTCCTTCGGCTTTTCATCCGATATTCCAGTCAAAAATACTACTCTTTTGAGGTAAGGGATTGTAAGGGTTATTATGTTTTTTATTTTCGTAATTTTTCTGACCCTCAAAAATTCTAAAAAAATTTGAAATGATAATTTGATGAGTTTTCTAAATTGTGTCCAAAAATGGCAATTTTTGGATGTATAGATTAGGAGTTATAAATATTATGAGAAAATACTATTTTAAAAGTAAACCCTTATAACTCCTTGCGGTTAACTCCAAAATTGGTGATATTTTTATTGGGAGTACACGTATATAATAGCAGTATACTCTGTAAATTTTGGACTTTTTGGATAAAATTATAATTTATGATAAATGTCTAAATATTCGGCAGTTTTGGCCATATAAAAAATAGTAAATGAATCTTGAAAATTCTGAGAAAAATATATGTTCAATATGAGACTATATTCTGCTAAATTTCAGAAAAGAAAATTTGTTTGTACTGATTTGGTATTTTTCATGAAAATGGACTAGTTATGAGTAAATGAATTAAATATGTTATATGAAGTAAGAAAATTGAAAAATAGAATTTTATGCCTTGAGAATCCTATATAAGGTATATGCAGATTTTTGATGAGGGTTTTGGTTATTGGTGATGAAATTTTAAGAGTTTGGCATTTTAGGATGATTAAATGCATTAATTAGTAAGTGTAAACAATTAAAATAAATTGTTTATAAATTTAAGAAATAATTAAAATATTGTGGTAATATTAATAATATTAGATTATGAGATTATTAAGTGATTTATAACAATTGGATTGAGGTGTTATGAAATTAATAATTTATGAATCTTACTCTTGAGATTAAATCTATATGTTGATTATATTATTTTTGTTATAATGTATAACATTCTTATAACCCTTAAGATGATATTTCTCTTTGACTTGAGTATAAAGATGGGTAGATTATTAGTATGATCGTGACTATGTATTCTCTTTGGCCAGTAGTGCAAAGATGAATTGTTGACTAGTGTGATCATGACCATTGAATTTATAATTGAATATTTTTAGCTTAAGTGCAAAGGTGAATTGATCAGCATGGTTATAATTATGGTTTATATAAATTCTGAAATGATTATGTGTTTCTTTGAGATATCAATATCTTTGGCCCATAGTGCAATGATGACCTGTTGTTGAATATCTTTGGCCCGTAGTACAAAGATGATCTGTTGTTGAATATCTTTAGCCGTAGTACAAAGATGATCTGTTGTTGAATATCTTTGGCCTGTAGTGCAAAGATCATCTGTTGTTGAATATCTTTGGCCAGTACTGAAAAGATAAACGGTTGACGAATATCTTTAGCCCGTAGTGCAAAGATGAATTTATTGGTATGATTATGAATAGGAATTGTGATTTGATATAACCATGATATTTGATGTTTCAGGTAAAGACATATGATGAAAATTATCTTCGTTCTGGATGCAAAGAGGAATTTAGAATCATAATTAGGATTATGAGTTATTCATATGATTGTGGACCAGAACTGTTGATTGATGTTACATGGATAAAATATTGTTGGTGGATTTTTAACATGGAGAAGATAATAGACTTTATGGTCTATTTGACTCTTCTAATGGATTGTTCGTTCCGCTGCAACTATGGTTGAAAATTTTTATCATCTACCATACGTTCTAAATCTCTAATTTATTATTGTTGAAGGCTATTGATAATTTATTTATCTTTAGTCATGATATTCTTTACTAGGCTAGTTGAGCTCACCCTTTTGCTTCACAATTCCTTTCAAGTAATAAGAGTGTAGCTGGGTCGAGCGGGGGTAACAAGGGAATAGAACGGTGGTCTCTAGCTGTGGAGTTCTCCCTAAACAGTATAGAAAAGTGTGTTATATTTTATACATCATTTAGAAGTTATATTTGGTGAATCAAATAGGGTGAGACGAACCCAACGTTGAATGGGTGTTTTGCCACTATTATACATGATGTCTAATGACATACAACCTCGTGTCATCATAAGACAGGGTTGTGCACATCCACTTGCTGAGTATATCTACGAGCACTACCTATATAATCTTGGTGTTTGGCTGAAGTATAACTCTAAATTAGAGACAGTGGAGATAATGATATGTCAAGAGAAGACTCACCATTAGAAAGAATATGACAGTAATCTTCTCGTTTTTCTTTGGGGTCTATTGGGTCAACTAAGAATAATTATGTAGACATATGATATATATCATAACCTAGACGCATGGGCTCCCATGTACGAAGGTTTCCTTGAGTACTTTCCAAAGATTCTAATTTCTAAAACAGTTTTTGACTATACCTTTATGTAAGGTGCCATTGTGACGTACTATCCAAGATTGGGATGAGAGTCACAGTTGGCATATATTTGTATCAAAACTCACAGCATATGTGTTGTTGTATTTTGCACAACAATTATTGTAATAAAGTTGTAGTTATTTTCTGTATCATATATTTGACGACTCAGAATAGGTTGGGTGGAATGGACCTATTTTGGGGGCGTCACAGTTAGTATCAGAGCTTAGGGATATGGTCTCTGGCGGAGATCGAGGAATAGAACTAGGAGGGGAGAGACGAGTAAATCCTTCGCTAGTGTGTCCTACCTAAGCTTATTTGTTGGTCGGTCATAATTTAGGGATATTATGTGATACGTTAATTTGTTTAATTAACCCTTGTTTTATAGCAGTATTTGAAAATGGCAGCTGAGAATGTTAACAATGGAGTGAATGAGACCGCAGGGATACCTCTAATCACCAACCATGATAATGTGATGTTAGGCGAAGAAGGAATTAGAGATATTCTTGTGGTGAAGGAAGAATTAATAGTTGCACCCGAGCCAGTCGCAGAGGTAGCAGCTGAGAGTGAGGAAGAAGAAGAACCTGAGGAGAATTTATTAGAAGAATTTTATGATCAAAATGTAGAATTGCAAAATCGTGTTCATGAGTTAGAAGAGCAGGTTAAAGAACGACAGGTGGTCGTGGAGCAAAAAGATGCAACAATTCAAGCTTGTGTTACCCGATATGTGATGCTTGAATAGAAGCATTCTTTGACAGAGTATAAGATGATAAAGTTAGAATCTGAGCTGAAAGAAGAAACAACTGAACGAGTGAGAATGAGTGATGCATGGGTAAAAGTCACACGACGCGTTGATATTGTGGAAAGAGATGTCCGATCTAAGAAGGCTAAAATAGATGATATGTATTTCTCTTTTTGGACAGCAATTGGGAGAACCCAACATCGAGTTTTGAATTACCCTGTATAGAGCGGTCCAACCTCATTTCGATATGGATCGAAGATTGATGATTCAGATCATGAATCAGGAGTACGACGAAGCAGTTGAGGGTGGAATATGTCCTATAGAAAAGTATATTCCAACGGTAGTGATGACACCAAATGCTGCCCCAGATAAGTCAAAGCCGGGTAGTTCAAGGGAGGGAGGTTGTCATGACTTCCCAACAAGTGAGGAATCCAAATGAAGTTATCACGGGAGATGAACAATGGAGAAATCATGATGACCGGGGAGATAGAATCTGAAATAAAAGCAAGGTATTCTAAACTCTTCAAAATACCAGGTACGTAAATTTCGGGGACGAAATTTCATAAAGAGGGGAGGTTGTAAGACCCCAACTTTTTAATGAATAAAATCGAATTTCCTCTATTTATTATTGTGAATAATAAGGTGTTAATTTGATATAATGCTTTGGTTATGGGTGAAATGTGCAAAATTTTCAAAATAAACAAGTGGTTATAAAATGTTCATTATTGTCGGGGAATATTCATTTGGTCGTGGAATATTCTTTCTGTAACATTCCATAATTTTAAAGCGTGATATTAAATATTTATTGATTTATTTAAGTATTTAATGGATATGTTATTGTTGAATAAATAATTGTTCAATTTGAGTGATGTGGTTTATTTAATTATTTGTTGAATAAATAATTAAATATTAAATATTAAATATTTATTGGCAATATTAAATATTTATTGAATTATATGGCAATTTGAGTTGATGTGATTTAATTATTTGTTGAGTAAATAATTAAGGAGCTAAGTAAATTAATTGTTATGAGATTATATAATAATATAATTTAATAAGTAAGCTAGAGAGCTTATGGTGATTTAAATAAGTTATAATATTTTAAATGGGAAATTGTAATTTAAAATATTCGTTGGTTAAATAAAATTATAATTATAAAAGAAATTATAATTATGTGATAATGATTTATGTGTTAAAGTAATTTAATAGATTAATGTTTTAATTGATTTATTAATTTAATAAAAGTGTGACTAATAACATTGCTATAAAGGAGTTATTAAAATAAATAAAAAGAGTTTAATTTGGTTTTTCTAAACATGTCTTATTGCATAATAAGTCTTTAATTTAATGATGTTTTATCAAACAAGGCATAAGGATTAATCTATTTGTTTTAGTTAGATTTGCCAAACAAGGTGTAAGGATTTAATGGGTTATTTTTATTAAGCTTAGCCAAACAAGCCTTATGACTTTTGATTTTCGAAAAAAAAATTATAACTGATATCAGTTAAATCCTATACTTAATATCTATATTATTATTATACGTTATAATATTATACGTATGTTAGAGTTAGGGAGAAGAAAGACTCAGTTGAAGTTTACAGAGAGAAAAAGAAGAAAAGAGGAAAACTAGAGAGAATTTGAGAGTGATTTTAACAGGTGTTGTAGAAAAGAATTTGGAGAAAATAATAATAATCAACTTCCTAATCCAAGGTAGGAGCTCAATCTATTTCTCTAAAAGTTTCATGTTTTTCTTCTTCCCAAAAAGTTCTCTGTAAAATATTTTATGGGATGAATTGTTGATATACATGTATAACTTGGTATGGTACTTGATTATATAGTTATTATATAAGTTTATGATGATTAGAGGTAGTGCTTAAACGAGAATTGCATGATAAATTCATTTGACAGTAGGAAGAAATAATGTCAGTATATGTATTTCTTATGTAGCTTATGTAAATAACAATTATGATGATCAATTTAGTGTGTGAAATTGAACTGTGACTATATTAGTTAGTTTGTTAAGAATTACAGAGAACTTAGTTCAAAAGAATCAAATTGGTGTATCATTATGATTACAGTATGCACTGTGTCAAGAAATATCAAAAATGGAGTTTTTGGGTTTTAAAATATGTTATTCTAGTATTTAATTTTTCTAAAATTATGGTTTAAGTTGTGTTAATTTAATATTTGTATGCTTGGTGAAAGTTTATGTGTAATTTGCATTAGTTATTCATGTTAATTAGTGTTGGAATTGAAGTTATAGACAGAAAATTGAGTTGTTCTGTTCTTCGTGGTTGGGTTCTGCGAGTTTCGGCGCCCCAGCGTCAAAATTCACGCCCCAGCGCCAAAAATCGCGCCCCGGCGCCAAAATTCGCGCCCCAGCGCCAGAAGCTGGCGCCCCAGCGCTGAAATTGGTGCCCCAGCGCCAATCTCGCGCCCCAGCGCCACTAGTTGGCTTAGTACTCGCGCCCCAGCGCGGGGACAGAAGTCTGACTTGGACAGTTTTGACCTCCTGTAGTAAAATGGCCATACTTCCTCATACGAACTCCGATTGAGGTGATTCAAGATGATCCGGAACGAGGACGAGTAGACCTACAACTTTCGTTCTTTAAGTTTTTCAATTTGAGGTCATTAGGATGGGTCAAAATGCACATATGCATGTGTAGTGCTCCAGACCGTAAAAGATGATGTCCTAAGTTATAAAACATGAATCTTAGTAAATATAATGATGCTTAACATTAATAAATAATGTATTAGATAAGTTATAGAAACATAGTAAGCATACACAAGAGAGGCAAATCGGGCGTGTGATGATTGAACGTCGAAACGCCGTGCCAAGTGTTAATGAACTTAAAAAGTGTTTCAATTCCATTGAAATGGATATTATAAGATATGGAATGGGTTTAATATAAAACCAATAAGTAGTCCTAGCAAGACTTAAGCACTTGAACTTCGAGTTTGACTAAGAAGAAATATAGTGAGTCATAAGTCGAAAAGTTAACACAATCTAATTGACCATTGTGTATTTATTAATAGGAAAGATTATGAGATGTGGAGTAGAGTTTACATTATAATTGCTATGTGTTGTTATGTGACTAATAGTTGATGTGTATGATTATATAATTGTGTAGGGCACGTGAAGTGCAGATAACTGTAAGCTGTTAAGCTATTATTGGTAAACAACGATCAAGGCAAGTCTTTCGGTTCCTATTTTCTACGTGGACTTGATGAACTGTTTTAAATTGCATGATATGTTATGCATGTTGAAATCATGAAATGTTAAAGTCAATATAAGACTGCATTATTTTGGCTAAGTAAAGATGATTGAGTAAGGAACTCAATCTTTATATTTGTTATGTGAATTAAAAGCATGTATGCCATGTTACTTTAATGAGATGTATGTCGAGCATGTTATTATGTGATATATGATGCATGAAAACTGTTAGACTTTGCTGGGCTGTCGAGCTCACTCTTGCAAATAACCACTTTTGCAGGTCAAGATTTTAAGGTAAAGATACGTGCTATGTGAGTTATAGAGATCTATATTCACGAAGATTACTTATGTTTTATGCGAAATGTATTTCCTATTTTGAACGTAAGATGTTGTTAAATGTAAGTTGAGCTATCTAATGTATATGGATATTTAGTTATGATGTAAGACTTTGTATAGTTATTTTGTTGTAACGATTCATGACATAAGATTGAATCAAAGAGATGTAATGTAATGGTTGCGATTCAGGGCAAGAAAGAAGGAAATGTATAAAAGTTTTAAATATTCCGCAATTTTATTAAGTTTAACATCGAATAATGATGTATTATTTAGAGGATGAATGTATGGTTAACGACCGAAGTCGGGATTTAAATGGTATGAATTTTGGGGTCGTTACACTTTCTGTCAGAGAATATTCGTACAACGGCGCAGCCATTTGTGGGCCCCATAACAAAATAATTGTCGAATGTAAAAAACGACAAATTTGAATTTTTATAAATAACGGCGTAATCGTTACCGTTAACACTGTTGGAATACTCGGTGGGTAAATTAAAGTAATACGCGTTGTTGCACAGTAGCACACGGTATTGCACACGGTATTGCACATTATTTTTGAATTATTGATTCTTACTTAAGAAGGCACTACTCAATAATTGTTACAGTAATTATTGTTCAATATTTTATTTTATTGATTAAATAATTGCTGCGTTGATATTTTATATTGTTGTTGATTCAATAATTGTCACTGCATGGTATCTCCATTATCAGATCAATAATTCATATTATTTGAATAATATTATTAGATAACATTATTGGCAATGTCTAGAAAGTTCTGTCTAAGGAGAGGTTTGGTCACCTAATTGCG
Organism: Panax notoginseng; assembly: GCA_016801055.1. Lineage (NCBI taxonomy): Eukaryota > Viridiplantae > Streptophyta > Magnoliopsida > Apiales > Araliaceae > Panax > Panax notoginseng. Next base: position 229,832,848 of record CM029013.1, on the reverse strand, counting down.
CGCCAGTAAGGAGAAATCCTTATTGGAAGGCCCCCTCTTTCTTGGGAACGGCCTGGTTGTCATAATTGTGATTCTGTAATATTATTTGTGAATAATTAGTTATTGATTTATATGATAAGAAAATATTTATTTTATGTGGATATAAATGATGGATTTATTTATGTGGTTATAAATAAAGGAATTAATGCTGATGTGTTTTATTAGTATTTTGTCAAAATGAAGAACGAAATTTGGGATTTTCAGAAAATTAGTTTATCACTTGATTTTGTAAAATCTATAACTCTTTGTGTATAATGAGTTAGGAGATGTGCCATATATCAAAAGAAAGCCTTGGAAGTAAGCTAAATGTAAAGTTGTAGTTATTTTCTGTACCATGTATTTGGCGACTCAGAATAGGTTGGGTGGAATGGACCTATTTTGAGGGCTTCACAAGGTACATAATTTATCATAAAAATCTATATCAAATCCTTTTCATAAAAGTTATGTGACGCCCCCAAATTCGGGTCCCTTCGAACCTCGGATCCGGTCTACCACGATACTACTATCGTCAAACTATTTATATCTTCTATTCATAACTTAATGAATATAACTTTGCTTATTACAATTTAGAAAATAAATTCTTTCCATTTCCAGGATATGTATAATGACCCCAAATTTTTATAAGTTTTAAATCTTGGTCGTTTACCATTCCTGTCTTACGTCATATTCGATATTATAAAAATATGCGGAATAATTTAAACTTTTTCAATCTCCTTTGAAAAATCTTTAATTAATTTCTTAACTTGAATCAATTACATATCCTTGAATCAAATTATATTATGATTCATTCTATTCGAATTACTGTATAAACTTTTACATATCGATTCTACTTCCTCTATACATCACATAGTACAACTTTACAACTCAACATGTATTACACATTGTAACCTACTATCATGTACATCTCCTAGAACCTAAACATGGTTCAAAAAACATATATTCAAATAAATCAATCAATCTCCTTCGATACTATTGAACTCTATCAATCAAGTAGCACGTAATCTTTACCGTGATTCCTTAACCTGCAAAAGTAGTTATTTGCAAGGGTGAGCTCGACAGCCCAGCAATTCTAACAGTTTTCATGCAGCACGTAGCATATAATAACATACACAGTTCATGCATTCATAATCAATTAATATTTACTACGCATGTCACTTCTTACATAACAGGCATAAAGATTTACTTCACAAGAATATCATCAATGATCAACTTTCAACTTTCATACATATCTCATATTCATTTCATATATATACATTAACATTTGCATAGCATAATATAGCTCAACTAACAGTTATCGAATTCATATATCAAATAGGAACTGAAAGACTTGCCTGATTCGTAGTTTATCAACTACGACTTACCTGCTTATAGTTATCTGCACTTCGTGCATTCCAACACAGTTATATAATCACGGATTCACACCCATTAGTCATATATTTCATGCATTCTTAATATAATAATAATGTTACATTGTTTCCTAACTAGGTTTTTAAAACCTACATTTCACTTTCTCATCATATTCTTAGAATAGCTAGGTATGTATAGGTATACCTTAACCACTCGTACTAGACATCAATATTCATATATATCTATCACAAACTTAACTCGCTATGTGTTCGTTATACATTTAAAACTCATAGATGCATGATTCACATAGTTCTTGCATTTTGCAAACGATAATAAAATTTAACAACTCTGTGTTTTATATAACCATTACATACTCATATGCTTAAAACATCATTTTATGTCAAGTATTATAACTTTAGACATTCATACCTATATGCTTTAAGGTCTGGATTCACAATTAAAATAATCAGGCATCACTGCCTTGTGGCGTAGTTGCGCTAAAATTTGGCCTGGGACTGGCACAGCTGCGCCGTCCCCTGGCCAGACCAAAGTTGAGTATTTATTTTCTGGTTTCATGTAAAACCCCAGATTTTATGAATAAATATTTAATTTTTTGAAATATTTTTTTAAATATTATGGTGTGAATTTTAGATAATGTTATAGTTGTGGATAGTATTTATAAATTTTGCAAAGTATGCAAGTTGTTGTATTATATTCGATTGGTAGGGGAATATTATTTTTGTCGGGGAATATTCGTACGACGGCACAATTATTGGTGGACCCCACAACGGAATTATTGTCGGATTGAGAAAACGACAAAAATATTTTCTAAAAATAACGGCGGAAGTTTTACCGTTAATACTGTTGAACTACTCGGTAGTAAAAGTACAGTAATACGTGTGGTTGCATTGTGACGAACGAGAATTTTGTAATTATTTTAAATATTTATTGAATTAAATAAATATTTTTCAAGGATTTAATTATTAGATTTAATAATTAATTGATGCAATTGTGGTAGATTAATTTAATTATATGTGTTATATTTATTAAATTAATGTAGAGAATTTTTAATATCCAAAGTATGTGAGCTTATTGAATTAAATGAATTATTTAATTAAGCATGATGTTATTTTAATTAATTTAATTATTAATTAGAGATTTAATAAATTATTATTATTTATTAAAGAGATAATTAATATTGTGACTACGTGAATTTATGAGAAATTATTATATTTTATTTAAAGTAAATTAAATAAAATATTAGATTTATCTTATAAGAGTGGCATTTATTAAACTATATAATAAGAGGGTTATTAAAATAAAGAGTTTTGGAGCCTAGTTGCTAGCCAAACGTAGCCTTAGAGGAGTTATGGCCAGTTAACCCATTATGGGCAACTGACCATGATGCGCGTCAGTTTGATCTTTTATTTATTCATACGTCTTTTTATTCTTTTCATTTTCATTATTACTTTAGTCTGATAAACATCACAGAGAAAGTTTGAGTGTATAATGATCAATTAATTGTGAAAGAATCACCACTGATCATCTCTTCCATTGGTTATACTCTGGGTAATTTTTCTCCAAACCCAAATTCTTATTTCACGTCTTTTTAAGTTTTATGATTATGGCTTCTTATATTCTATTAATCTCTGTGAAGTGAGAAATTGTGTTATGTTATATCAAATTGTGTTTAATTATGTATATATTTCACAAACCATAACATCAGTATTGTGAAAACATGTCGTACATATGTTATTTCAAAATAAACAGAGTACGTGATATGGCCATATGGCCATATACGTGAAAATTTATGTATTGATCATATATTATCCCTAAATTTTAGACTTGTATGTTGTTATGCATGTTAATACGAAGAGTTTAAGCCTTAAACGAACAAATTCGGTGTTATAACGAATTCGTAAGGAGAATTTTCACATAAAGTTTTCTAAAACTTCATGAACATCAAAGTCATTGAATTCACATATTTTAATTATGTGATTATGTGTTTTAATTGGTTAAAACTACTCTACAAATGTTGGGTTATGATTATACATGAATTATAACATGTGGGTATATGTGTTTTGGTGAAATTAGTGTTAAAAATGTGTTGTTTTCGCTGAACTCTTTGTTCTTCGCGAACTGAGAATCAGTTTCTGGAGTCTCGCGCCGCGGCGCCAACTCCAGAACTGAAGTCCCGCGCCGCAGCGCCACTGCGCCGCAGCGCCAAGACCCAAGCCACGGCGCCATAGCGTCGCAGTGCCAAGGGCCCGACCACAGCGCCACCGCGCTGCAGCGCGACTCCTTAGCACATTAGTGGCGCCGCAGCGCCACTCCCCAGAAAATTCAGAAATGTATTTTTAAAATGTTTAAGTCTAACAATGTGTTAGTGGATTAATGTAATGAACATGTAAACATGTTATAGGTATAATGTGATATTAAAATAGATGTTTAACATGTAAATAACATAATTACATGTGATTTGAATTATTAAATTACATAATTAGTTTGGTAATTCACGAAGTACAAATGATGTGACAAAGTGAAAATTTGACTAAGTTTAGTCTATAATTAAAGTAGACAACGAGAATGAGTTTATATTGATTAGTTAATTTATAATTAACTGGTATTGTGTATATGAATGGTATGTAGGATTTAATTCAAAGAACGTGCTTAGTTAAAGTGTAATCTACGCACGAGACAAGTTTCTTAACTTTACTTTTACATTGAGCAAGTATCCTATCCCTAACTCCATTCTATTGATCAAGTTTATTTAAACTTAAACGTTACTTTTATGTTGAGCAAGTTTCCCTAACCCTACTTGTCATTATTGTTCAAGTTTATTATTTACCTTGAATAAATTATCCTTGTTATTATTCAAGTTCAAGCATGATATTAAAGATTAATTATCTTTCCAAAGCATGATTCAGTTATACAATAATTGTCCTATTGTATACTTTTGAGGTTGTTATTTAAATCGAATATCAATTATTGTTGAACCTTATTAGACTAGTGAACCTTATTGATTCAACTAGTCCTTAGTTGATGAGCGTTCTAAATTTCAGAACCCTTGATGAATTTATCCAAACCAAACTTCCTTTGGTGCAGACTCGAATGTCAAACTGAGATGAACAACCCTGTATAGGGGATTAATTACGCTTTAGCGTTAAGATATTGTGCACAGTATGGTACTAAGGGCTGATCCCCCTAAGTACGAGAAGAAGGTCCATAGTCTTATGACTGTTAAAGGTTTCAAGTATAACCCTTGTTAACCTAGGACATAGTTCAAGGTCTTATGACCCTCAGAATTCTTTTGATTCTTGTTATTCATTCTTGATTCAAAAGTTGAGCTCTTATTCAGACGTCTTTGATTTATTCGCATGTTATTATACTGTTATTTCATTATTATACTTGTGGGCATTTGTGCTCACTCTTGCTTAATAATAACATTGCAGTTAAGAACGAAAGAAGCGATGAACCCTCCACTAGTAAGGGCAAGGGCAAAGTTAGCAAGTGATGAAGACTTGTTATTTTAATTGATGATGTATTTATGTTTAAGACTTATGATAATGTTTAAGACTTATTTGTTTAGAATTCCGCACAGATGTTTTAAGGTTAGAGTAACCTGGGATTTATTTTTGAATCAGTTGATGTAACCCTTAAGGGAAGAGATTTTATTATGATATCTATCTATTGTATGGTTTAATATTATTTATGGGTAGATAGATAGATGATATTTATACAGTGAACACCAAATCCCGTGGAATCGAAGTACCCGGATTTGGGGGTGTCACATGCATAGTACCACACGGTATTGATTATTAATGCTTATGTGAGAAGTCACTCAGTTTGATTCAATTATTGTCAATTAATAATATGAATTATGTAGCGATAATGAAGTTTTGTTTTATTCGTATTATTAACGTAATAAAACAGAAACATCTTTTTATATAAAACAGAATACTTTATTAAAGTTATTCTATAAATAGAATATATTATATTTTATTTAAAAGTTTTTTCTTTAAATATGGACCGTCAGATTAAAGTAAATCACTCTGGACCGTTCATGAATTAGTTACTATGCATTCCATTTTCCTATAAATAGAAGCTCATTCCTTCATTATTTTCTTAGGAATTCACTAAACTCTAGAGAGAGAAACTATATGGAGAAAGAAGAAAAGTATTCTACTACTTGACTACTTCTTTATTTCAGTTCTTCTTTAAAACGGTAAGGGGTATTATTTCTTTTGTATTCATGAAGAGAACTTCTGTTATTCTATTATTTATTATTCTGTTGGAATAACCTATATATGCGGTCTACCCTATACTTGGTGACATTCTTCTATTATTATGTTGGAACATCCTGTCTGTGTATTTTACACCGGACCTGGTTCTGTCTTTATTATTATTCTGTAGGAACATCCTGTTTGTGTATTTTACACCGGACCTGGTTCCGTCTTTATTATTATTCTGTTGGAACATCCTGTCTGTGTGTTTTACACCGGACCTGGTTCCGTCTTTATTATTATTCTGTTGGAATAATCATATTAACAATTTGGACGTTGTTAATTCTTGGATAAATTAATTCTTGAACTTGTTTTATTGAATTCTTATATCATTGTCATCATCCTCATGTTTATATTTTGTTGAAAGTCATCTATGGCCTGTAGTGCATAGATGGACTTGGTATGATTATGACCAGGGATTAATCGGTGTAATCATGACCGTAATATTACAAATGATGTGGAAAAAGTCCTCATTGGCCCGTAGTGCATTGATGGACAGTTTTTGGTGTGATTATGGCTATGGATTCTCTTTGGCCGTAGTGCAGAGATGAATTATTTTATGGCATGATCAGGACTATTGATGAAAACATGATTATCTTTAGCCGTAGTGCATGGATAATTCGTGGTCGTGATACTAAAGAATATCCTTGGCCGTAGTGCAGGGGTGATTCGATGATGTGGATTATTTATTAAGCTAAGTCCCAACCATAAAAGTCATGAAAAACCTTTTAAATCATAAAAGATAGTAGATTTTATTCTCTACTTGACTCATTTAATGGATTGCTTGATCCGCTGCAGTTAAAGTTGATGTCTATTGTATTTTATCAGTTTAACATTGTTGAAGACTAATGATAATTTATTCTGCATTATCTTAGTCATAATATTTCTTACTGGGCTAGTTGAGCTCACCCTTTCTTTCACGGTTCTCTTCAGGAAATGAGAATATAGGTGGGACGAGTCGGGAAACGGAGTGATGGACTAGATGATAGCATTAGTAGTCCTCATTATTTTATTTAATAGTGTGATAATAATTGTAATGAGGACTCCTTTTGAGTATGGATACTCTCTAGAAGACAATATTTGTATTCAAACTCACAGTTTATGTTTTGTCGTATTGTACACGACAGTTGTATTAGTAAGTTGTATTTGAATTTTGTACCATGTATCTGGCGACCCAAGATGGGTGATGTATACCTAATTTTGGGGGCGTCACAATTGGTATCAGAGCTTAGGGATATGATCCCTAGCTAAGATGTGACTAGGAGGGGAGAGACGGAGAATTCCTTCGCTAGTATGACCTACCTAAGTTTACTTGTTATTTAATTGGTCGGTCAGAGTATAGGGATGATATTTGATATGTTAATTAACCCTTGTTTTGTTGCAGTATTTGATAATGGCATCTGAAAATGTTGAGATAAGCAATGGAGTACAGGAGACCGTTGAGTCTCCACAGATCAATAATCAGGACAATGTGCAACAGGATGACGGTAATCCTCCTGTAAAAAGCAACACTGATTAATTGACGAACGACAGTACGTTTAGGAGTTTTTTAGAATTTATGCAACATCAGGCGAAGGCGGCTCTTGTTCATAATGCAGGTAAAAATAATGGCAACCCACGGTTGGTCACCGCTAAGCAGTTCAAGGAGCTGAGAGCACTGGAGTTTTTGGGAAAGCCAGAACCACTTAAGGCGGAGACGTGGTTAAAGTAGATCACCAAGATATTTGATGTCTTGGGATGCTCATAGGAGTAAAAGGTTCCCTTTGCCACCTTTATGTTGCGTGAAGAGGCAAATTACTGGTGGGAATCTATAAAACGTACCCAGCCTGTCGCACTCAAGATGTCTTGGGAGAAGTTCCAAGAGCTGTTCAATGACAAGTAATTTTCCGCAAGTATTCGTCACATGAAAGAGGTGGAATTTATCAAGTTGGAGCAAAACAACATAACCGTGTCGCAGTACGAAGCTAAGTTTGCCGAGTTGTCCTGATTTACGTCCCATCTGGTTGATAATGAAGAGAGAATGATGCGGATATTTTTACGAAGTTTGAAGCCGGAGATACGTCAATATCTGATTTCTCATAAACTGTGTTTATCTTCAGATGTTGTTAATAGGGCTCAGTTATTGGAGCGAGATAACGAGTCAACCCAACCAAAAGAGAGCATCTGACAAAATGATAACACCGGTGATAACAGTCATCAAAGAGGTTGTCATAAGCATGGAGGGAATCAACATGTCAGAAATGGTAACCACTTCGGTGGTGATCATGGCCAAATCAATTAGAATAGACATTTCAAGAAGAGAATGTTCAACAATGACGTGAAGACGTCGGTACCAGCACCCGTTGCAAAGGAAGAAGAACAACCACTGGTCGTATGTTTCAAATGCAGACAGGAGGGACACATCCATCCAAACTGTACGCAGCAATCCAAAGAGTGTTTTAATTTCGGAAGAGAAGGTCACCTAGCTCGATTTTGTCGTATGGTGAAGTCAAGTCCAGTTGGGAAAGTGATGCCAAAGGATGTCCCAGATAAGCCAAAGCCGGTAGTTTAAGAGAGAGCATTTTTTTTTTCGTGACGAGGAACCTGAATAAAATTATCATGAGTATGTTAGTTATAAACTCTTTTGAAGTCTATACCATGTTAGATACCGGTTCTACTCACTCTTTTATTCCACCTAGTTGTGTTCAATGTTTGAACTTAACTCCGGAGAAGTTAGACTTTGATTTATCTGTTGAAATTTCGTTGGGAGAATCCTTCGTTACCTCCACTATTTATAAATCTTGTTTGATTCAAATCAACACTTTCACGTTACCTGTCGATCGTATCTCTTTGAAAATACTTACCTTTGATGTGATTTAAGGAATCGATTGGTTAACTACTCATCGTGCTTTTCGTAAGGTTGTTAGCTTTCATACTCCTAACCAACCTGTTATACGAATTCAAAGTAACCAAACTACTAAAGTCAACCATTATCATATCAAGCCATAAATAAAGAGCCCCAATCCTTTCGTTGTTAACTTTCTTGTGTGGAATGCACCGAAGCCAGGCTTTCTGTAGGCAACATTGTGAATGACGATGGCAAGTTGATAGGTATCAATGTGACGTACTATCCAAGTCCTGGATGAGAGTCACAGTTTTAAATGATATTTCTATTGTTAATAAATTTTCTGACGTATTCGTGAAGACTTCTTAGCCTACCCCAGAGTGTGAAATCGAATTTTGTATTGACCCCAGTACAAAACCCATTTCTTAAACCCTTAAATATTTCTTCAACTAAAACAAGCGTATTATGCGCCAAAGACGTTGGCTCGAGCTGTTGAAGATTACGATAGTACCATTCAATACCATCGTGGAAAAGTAAACGTGGTAGCTGACGCGTTGAGTAGAAGATCGTATGCATTTATAAGTGTGAATATACGAACCCACATGAAGATAACGAATATACGAGTAGAATCGACTCTAATCGATAAAGTTAAAGCCGCTTAAGCTACATACTTTGAGCTGATGAATGTGAAGAATAAGGTTCAAAAGGGCGTTATTCTAGAAGCAAGAATTGACGAAGAGAGGAAATCTCAACCCTCAATTTAATTGGCCCATTTGAAATCCTTGATCGAGTAGGAACTGTGGCCTATAGACTCGTTTTATCGCCAAGTATGTCGCGTGTTCATAACGTTTTTCACGTATCGATGTTATGTAAATATGTGGACGACCTGAACCACATTAATGAATTAAAACTGGACGAGATTGCAGAAGATTTAACGTATGAGAAGATACGTGTTAACATCTTGGATAAGAAGGATCATATTCGACGCTCAAAGGTTATACATCAAGAGTTAGAATTTGAAGTGAAGTCAAGGTATCCTCATATGTTCGGCATACCAGGCACGCACTTAAATTTCGAGGGCGAAATTTCATAAGGAGGGGAGATTGTAAAACCCAAGATTTTATGAATAAAGATTTAATTTTTTGAAATATTTTTTTAAATATTATGGTGTGAATTTGAGTTAATGTTATAGTTGTGTGTAGTATTTATAAATTTTACAAAGTATGCAAGTTGTTGTATTATATTCGATTGGTCGGGGAATATTATTTTTGTCAGGGAATATTCGTACGATGGCACAATTATTGGTGGACCCCACAACGGAATTATTGTCGAATTGAGAAAACGACAAAAATATTTTATGAAAATAACGGATGAAGTTTTGCCGTTAATACTGTTGAACTACTCGGTAGTAAAAGTATAGTAATATGTGTGGTTGCATAGTAGCACATGGTATTGATTATTAATGCTTATGTGAGAAGTCACCCAGTTTAATTCAATTATTGTCAATTAATAATATGAATTATTTAGCGATAATGAAGTTTTGTTTTATTCGTATTATTAACGTAATAAAATAGAAACATCTTTTTATATAAAACAGAATATTTTATTAAAGTTATTCTATAAATAGAATATATTATATTTTATTTAAAAGATTTTTCTTTAAATATGGACCGTCAGATTAAAGTAAATCAATTTGGACCGTTCATGGATTAGTTACTATGCATTCTATTTTCCTATAAATAGAAGCTCATTCCTTCATTATTTTCTTACGAATTCACTGAACTCTAGAGAGAGAAACTATAGAGAGAAACTATAAAGAGAAAGAAGAAAAGTATTCTGCTACTTAACTATTTCTTTATTTCAGTTCTTCTTTAAAACGGTAAGGGGTATTATTTCTTTTGTATTCATGAAGAGAACTTCTGTTATTCTATTATTTATTATTCTATTGGAATAACCTGTATACGCAGTCTACCCTATATGCTTGGTGACATTCTTCTATTATTCTGTTAAAACATCATGTCTGTGTATTTTACACCGGACATGGTTCCGTCTTTATTATTATTCTGTTGGAACATCCTGTCTGTGTGTTTTACACCGGACCTGGTTCCGTCTTTATTATTATTCTGTTGGAACATCCTGTCTGTGTGTTTTACACCGGACCTAGTTCCGTCTTTATTATTATTCTGTTGGAATATCCTGTCTGTGCTTTTTACGCCGGACCTGGTTCCATTATTTATTATTCTGTTGGAATAACCTGTCTGTGCGGTCTATCGCATGCATGGTGATTTCTTTTGTTATTCCATTCTTTATTATACTAAGTTGGTTAAAACTTTAACTTCTATACTCCATGAAATTAGTGGAATATCTTTGATATTTGCGCTTCATCTAGTATCTTTTCATGGAAATAATATTCTAAGAATTCTTGAATTTTACTCCACAAAGCAGTATCATATTGACAATTTGGACGTTGTTAATTCCTGGATAAATTAATTTTTGAACTTATTTTATTGAATTCTTATATCATTGTCATCATCCTCATGTTTATATTTTGTTGAAAGTCATCTATGGCCTATAGTGCATAGATGGACTTGGTATGATTATGACCAGGGATTAATCGGTGTAATCATGGCCGTAATATTACAAATGATGTGGAAAAAGTCCTCATTGGCCCGTAGTGCATTGATGGACAGTTTTGGTATGATTATGGCTATGGATTCTCTTTGGCCGTAGTGCAGAGATGAATTATTTTATGGCATGATCAGGACCGTTGATGAAAACATGATTATCTTTAGCCGTAGTGCATGGATAATTCGTGGTCGTGATACTAAAGAATATCCTTGGTCGTAGTGCAGGGGTGATTCGATGATGTGGATTATTTATTAAGCCGAGTCCCAGCGATAAAGGTCATGAAAAGCCTTTTCAATCATAAAAGATAGTAGATTTTATTCTCTACTTGACTCTTTTAATGGATTGCTTGATCCGCTGCAGTTAAACTTGATGTGTATTGTATTTTATCAGTTTAACATTGTTGAAGACTAATGATAATTTATTTTGCATTATCTTAGTCATAATATTTCTTACTGGGCTAGTTGAGCTCACCCTTTCTTTCACGGTTCTCTTCAGGAAATGAGAATATAGCTGGGACGAGTCGGGAAACGGAGTGATGGACCAGATGATAGCATTAGTAGTCCTCACTATTCTATGTAATAGTGTGATAATAATTGTAATGAGGACTCCTTTTGAGTATGGATACTCTGTAGAAGACAATATTTGTATTCAAACTCACAGTTTATGTTTTGTCGTATTGTACACGACAGTTGTATTAGTAAGTTGTATTTGAATTCTGTACCATGTATCTGGCGACCCAAGATGGGTGATGTATACCTAATTTTAGGGCGTCACATTTCATCTAGGTTCTTAGCATACATGACGGTTAACACATAACTTATCCACATGTTAAGAGGTCTTAGCCCAAGTTATGCGTCTCTTGTGTTTACCTTAAGTTGTTTTCACACTTTGAAGACTTACTTGAAATTTTCCAATAAGGCTAAGTAGGTTCATGTATAAGGAATGAACTACCTTAACCATTTCATCATGTAAGGACGTTAAACGCCTATAACGCATATGTTCGCATTTATTTAACTCATTAGTATAGTTCATCATTTGAGAACTCATTACAATTCATACTCGCACGACTTATATTGTGTCTAGCTAGATGAGCACACTTGTAAGCCATGTTTATAAAAACTTAGTTTCGCAAGGCGTTCAAGTTCACTTTTAAAAGACATTCTAGGCCAAGTTAAAGTAACTAGGTGCAACTTTAAATCTCATTTCATAGCCAACTAAGCCATGTATGTATGTTATCACGTTTAGAACTTTGAGTACACAAGTTACTTTAAGTTCGTTCTCAAAGTTTCAAATTTTCTTTAGAAATCATTTTCAACTAAGCTATTGTAAGTTGATAATAAGTAAAGCAACTTTAAATCACTTCTCATGCTTAGGTATACTCATAACTCAACAATATGTATGTGTTAAAATATCATTACTTCAAAGACTGAAGGTTCGTTAATATTCATTTTCAAAACCCCAAGTTTCTTTTCAAAACAGATACTAAGTCATGCTAAAGCATTCCTTTATGAGTAAGGTAATCTTATATGTCATGTCTATTATCATGCATATTTATGTTTTATCACTTAGAATATCATATTCCATCGTCGGGAGCACTATACTTGCGTATGTGCTCCTCCGACGCACTCCGATCGCCTTCGAATACGTAACAGTCACAAAGATGGAAATTTTAACCCCTCTTAACTACTTCAAATTGAAAAACTTAAAGAACAAAAGTTGTAGGTCTACTCGTTTTCTTTCTGAATCATCCTGAATCACCTCAATCGGAGTTTTTATGAAAATGTTATGCCTAATGTACTATAACAGGTCGAAGCCATCCTACCCGACACTGATGTCCAGCGCAGCTACACCCCAAATGGCCTTGGGGGCAGTGCAGCTATGCCCAGTGAGGCAGAACAGCTTCTCAGGTTCTGTTCTTCGCGATTTTACAGACCCATACTCCTTATTTTCATAATATGAGTTATACACATCCAAATTAGTCCGTTTTCAATTCTTTGGGTTTGTAACTCATAAAACTACAACATACCAAATAATCAACAATTAACATAAACATTAACTAACCCAAATATTAATCCAAAACTCATGTTCATACTAAATTTTCATGTTTTGACAAATTTAGCGAATTCATTCACTACGAATTCGTTTCTAAACGAAATTGGTCTGTTCAACTTCCGTTGTTTTCGTATTTGACTGTATTAACAACATCTAACAGAAAATTACAAATTGCAACAAGTTTTGGCCATCAATGTTTGGACTTAGTTAGCAAGTATATCTTGTCATTTTTAAGATATTTCAAAACTTAAGAATTAAGAGCATTTGTGATAGTGTTATTACCTCTTTGAAGCTTAATTGAATTCCCTCAACACACTGATTATGCTCCCTCAATTCTTAGCAACTCAACTCTCTAATGCAATTTATCAGATAACTCTTAAGCAACAGAGAATGGGAAGAAGGTGAGCTTCCATTTATAGAGAATTGGTTGACCAGTTTCTAGCTTTGTACCAAGGTTTGATTCAAGGGAGAAAGTGTGACGCCCCAAACTTTTATAAATTTCAAATTTTGGTTATTTACCATTCCTGTCTTACATCATATTCAATGTTATAAAAATATGCAGAATAATTTAAACTTTTTCAATCTCCTTGGAAAAATCTTTTATTGATTTCCTAACTTGAATCGATTACAAATCCTTGAATCAAATTATGCTGCGATTCATTCTATTTGAGTTACTGTATAAATCTTTACATCTCGATTTGAATTCCTCTATGTATCACATAATACATCTTTACAACTTAACATGTATTACACATCGTAAACTACTATCATGTACATCTCCTAGAACCTAAACATCGTTCCAGAGCATATATTTAAATAAATAAATCAATCTCCATCAATGCTATTGAACTTTATCAATCAAGTAGCACGTAACTTTATCGTGAGTCCTTAACCTGCAAAAGTGGTTATTTGCAAGGGTGAGCTCGACAGCCCAGCAATTCTAACAGTTTTCATGCAGCACATAGCATATAATAGCATACTCATCTCATACATTAATAATCCATTAATATTTACTACGCATGTTACTTCTCATATAACAGGCATATAGGTTTACTTCACAAGCATATCATCAAAGATCAACTTTCAAATTTCATACATATCTCATATGCTTTTCATATATATACATCAACATTCTCATAGCATAATATAGCTCATCTAACAATTATAGAATTCATATATCAAATAGGAACTGAAAGACTTGCTTGATTCGTAGTTTATCAACTACGACTTAACTACTTAAAGCTTATCTGCACTGCGTGTGTTCCTACACAGTTATATAATCATGGATTCATACCCATCAGTCATATATTTCATATGCTCTTAATATAAGAACAAATATTATTCCCTAACTTGGTTTCATTATTACTTGAACTTAGGATAACCGTGGGACTAGCTCATTTTACTATCATATTTATCTAAACAATCTTGTTTCATATCTTGTAGTCATTAAGGACAACATATAACCATAACTTAAGACCATACAATTAGCAAACTGCTCTTGGTCACTCTGCAGAACGGCGCCGCCGTGCTGTATTTAAGCTTGGGAGTGGCGCAGCCGCGCTACTCTCTGCCAAAATCAGACTTGAGCTTTTCATTGCTCAGTTTAGTCCTAACCTACTATCCATTCTGATACATACTATAAACATATATCAAGTAGGTTCTGATATTTCTTCAAGTTCACATTTCAAATCATTTAGATTTGATTTACATAACTCTTTGTTGAATTATTTACATCAACAAGGCTTAACAACTTCTTATAACAAAAGGTTCAATGTTTATCAACTTTTAAACCTTATGTTGGTACTAACAAGCCTTTAATACGCATGTTCACATTTAACTATCTCATTTACATAGACATAGCATAGTTCATACTTTTAAAACATGCTTAAATAACTTATGTCATGCTTGACTAGTTGAGTGCACATATCATTCATGTTCAAAGGCATAAACAACTATATCATGCTTTCTTTATAAGGTCATAATGCAAGTAATACAATGCTCATCAAAGTTAGTTTTTAAAACTTTTAAAGTTCTCTTTAACACATACTAAATTGAACTTGACAACCTTTTATGTGCAATATATTTTGAAATTGTATTCCTTACCCATCCGCACATATAACTAGGCCACATTCACATGTTCCCAAAGTTAGAATTTAAAAGACATAAGGTTCGTCAAGTTTCATTTTCAAAACATCAAGTTTTCTTTTAAAAATCCATGCTAAACTCAATTAATATACAAGGTAACTTCGAATCATACCTTATACTCATTTGTACATTTAACTAAGCCATATATGCATGCTCACACCTAATCGTGACGTCTCACATACAAGTTAAACCTTATAAGCATATATAAAGTTTGTTTTCAAAAATTTAAGTTTTCATTAGTAAAATTTATTCAAGCATGCAAGGTAAGTTCACATATTCCATAACATGCTTCCATAACCACATAATAGATCATATAGATATGTTTTGAAGTTTAAAACTTAGTTTATGCATAACTCATGTACACATAGCTAATATAGTGTTTCACTTGCATTTTTCTTTTTAATTCATGCTTGACTACATCATACCCTCACCAACAATGTAAACTAACATATTGGTCACCTTTTAATGTATATCAGAACTTGATACATTCACAACCAAGGTCAGAACATGTTTTTGAAAAAGGTTTATCAAAACTAGTTTCCAACTCTTTAAGTCCTCTTTGAATAATCAAACAAAAATAACTAATCATGGCTCACTATATCCATAGCATCCTCATTCCATGTGTTAAGGTTGTTTATAAGAATATAATAACCAAAGTAGCATGCTCAGAATGGAACAAGATTACAAAAATTAGTACACATGATTGGCAATCGACGCGACCACGCGGTAATGTACTATAGAAGCGGCGCGGCCGCGCCACTTCGAGCAGAATGAAAAATAATGGCTCTACATTTGTAGAGCCTTAACACAAACCATGCTAAATCTGCAGCCAAACCAGCTACATTGCTTTTACGCATGCAATACAATACAATGACATGCTATTCTACATCAATTAACAGAGATTTCATGAGATTTGCAAGAATTTGACAAAACTTAACTAAGAACATAATTTTATACCTCTTGATGCCTTAATGGATTCCTCAATGCACTAAGTATGCCCTCTCAACTCTCAGCAACTCACTCTTCTATATGTAACTTATCAGATAATCTCAGCAACAGAAAATGAGAAGAGAGGTGTTCAATTTATAAACAATTCGTTGATTATGCTAAAGCCATTATCCAAGGAATTAAACCAAGAGATGGAAGGGGAACTCATTGGGTATTCAAGAGTTGGTGCAACAGTGGCCAACCACTCCTATCACCCACACCCTTCTTCATCATGGCTAGCTATTGGGAAGTTTGAGAGATGAAGAAAATAGGTAGCCTTAGGCCAATGTCCCTTCACGTGTGGAAGAAGAGTGTGACTCACAAAATGGGACAATTCTACTCTCAACATTTAATAGATGAATAATGCCACATACTATATGTTTAATACACATATATGAATACTTAGGTTTTAAATCCAATAGGTTGTATACATGGATTTAAATGATATAGGAATATTATGTTAGCAATTTAGGGGTATAAATATAATCCATGTACATTTTAATAATGTCAAATTATGATTTAGTTGAGTAGTGACACACCACATTATCATAAACCTTATTATATTATTTATTCATATAGTCTAAGTTAATATTCCATAAAATATATATTAATGCACTATACACATTACATGGTCACATAGACATCATTTGTATAACTTACACATTTTATTCATCTTATTATATAGTTTACATGTTATATAGTCATATCACAATGTCACACTACACTTTCTTTTTAATGTAGGAACCATATGCTAACCCATATCTTACACATCAATTAAATAGTTACTCTATTTATGTAATTTGCTTTGATCACAATAATCATTAATTAATAATATAATATTAACTATTCTTTTCCTTCTTAATTAATATAATTCCTTAAATCTCCATTTCTTGAATTTTAATTCTACAAACTAATCCTACAGACCAGCGCAGATGTGCTGGTCATAGGCTTGGAAATCGCGCAGCTGCGCCATACCAAGTTTAGAGACAGACAAGTTCTGCTTGAGCAGAGCCTTAGCTTCAATTCATGAATAATTCATGTTTTTAATTTACTAACTTGTTATACCAGTTAACTAACATCTACCATAACATTCTTCTATGATTTAGAGATTAACACATATATATAACACATAAATACATTCCTTTAAACTTTACTTCTCGCCGTGTATCAAATTACTTAATAATCCTTGTAGACACTCGAAATTTTCTGCATATTTGTTACTGATATCGCAGGAGCGCATATTCGTCTTTCAAGAGGAAACTCTGAGAGTAACAGCTCAACCCCGGAACACACACCGGGAGTAACAATTCTAACCTCGAAGATAAGCCCGAGGCATGCAGATCCAATATCGGAACACAAACCGGAGAAGACTAATTCATCACAGAGATAACCCCGAGATATTCCGTCTCAGTCCCAACACTGGGAATAGCAGATTCCAACCTTGAAGATAACCCCAAGGAAGGTAGTGGCAGTTCCATAGATAACCCTGAAAATGCTTATTTCAAATGCATGCCATCAGCTTCAACCTCGGCGCTCACACCGAGGCACTCAGTACAAGATAGGCACACCTCTGAGATGACACTAAGGACCTTCAACATTTGCAGTAGTCCAATCTCAGCTATAACCCTGAGCAACGTCTTCTTTATCAGCCCAAATCGGAGATTACCCTGGTGAGGGGCAAAGTCGTCATCTTGCCACCATGATGCCACGTCACGCCGTCTCAACATTTTAGGCATACATTTATACACAACAATGTCCCACAAGAGCTAAGGAAAACCAATCTCGAGTGACAATTATGCAGAACAACGGATAGAATTTGAAGCTGAAGACCGGAGGGCATCGTCCCATCTTCATGACTTCGTACAACCTCTAATCCCATATCATTGCATAACTCTCGACAACGGCGGTCTGAAATAGGTCCTATATACCTCAGTCGAATGCCCGGATTGTAATTTTAAAAGTACGAGCGGACATCACGTTGCCTACGTGCACGTACTTCTAGACGGCGGGACCCGCGAAGTTCGGGACACCCCGGGCAGCCTCTGGTACACCTGCGACTCCACCCTCTTTAAATAGAGGGTTTGGGGTGGCCATTTTAAAAGGAAAAAGGGCGAGGAAGCCCTGTCCAATTTACTATGTACACACCCTAAGCTGAGTGCTTTCTCATTTTAAACTCTTGTGAGCTCACATATAGGTACTTCTGTACCGATGGAAGCCAGTGTTTATCTACTTTAAAGTTATTGAAGTCTTCTTTGGCAGCCCACTGTAAGCCTTCTTACACATTTTCAAGCCTTTATCTTCACATTTGCACACACCCTTCTTTACGTTGAGAGTCGTGTTGCGTGTGTTTGCCCAGACTTCGGTCCGTGGTTTTATTTCAGTTTGTATATACATATATATTTGTATATATATATTTATACATATGGACTAACATTATCGAGTTATGCCTCGATTGAGCCTAGACTTTGGTCTAGAGCGTTTACTTGCTTTTGTATATATATACATTTATATATATAAACTGCATGTCGAACTCTGTTCGATGAGCCTAGACTTCGGACTGGAGCGTTTACTGCTTTAATATATATATATATATATATATATATATATATATATATATATATATATATATATAATATATATATACTTTTATATATTAACTGTTTGTCGAACTTTTTTCGATGAGCCTGGATTTTATATCCGGTGGGTTTACTGCTTTATTATATATATATACTTATATATATTAACTGTTGTTGGGCTTTGTCCGATGAGCCTGAATTTTATATCTGGTGCGTTTATCGCTTATATATATATATACATATATATATACACACACATACACACACACACACACATCCTCTTCAAGTTTCCCATTGAGGAAGGTCGTTTTCACGTCCATCTGCCAAATTTCGTAGTCATGGAAAGCTGCAATCGCAAGCAAAATCCAAATGAACTTGAGCATTGCTACTAGTGAGAAGGTTTCGTTGTAATATCTCGAGTGCTTATGATAACGATCCTTAGAAAAGGAAATGAATGGGTTAAAGAATATGTAATACTCAATATAATTGAGTCTAAGTAAAGTTTATAAAAGAAAACCTAGAATTTGTTGAAGAAATGAATGTAGTAGAAAATATTAAACTTATATTAAGGTAATGTGTTGAAGATATTCGATGATAAATTTTGAAAAGAGATTTGGTGAAAACCTGAGTAAGGTAGGGTTTCGGAGATTCCGAGGACGGAATTCTTATAAGGAGGGAAGAATGTGACGAATGAATTATTTGAGTTGTGATTCTGGTGACAGAATCCTTGTAAGGGGGGAAGGATGTTACAACCTAAATTTTTATAAATTATTAAAATAAGAATTTAATAATTAAAATTCTTATTATGAGATATTTTGAGTTTGAGTATGTATATATACGTGCTATATATGTTGAAATATATGATCGGGTGTGAAGAGAAATATATATTCATATATTGGGAAAGTTAGATTTAATAGTTAAGTTAACTGTTGAAGGAATTAAATGAATTTAGTAATTAATTTTAAATATTTATTGAATTAAATAAATATTTTAATTAATTTAATTATTGAGGAAATAAATAATTGATGAATTGTGGAGAATTAATTTAGTAACTAAATTGATTAATGTTAATTAAATTGAATAATGAAAATTTTATTTGAAGGATTTAATTTAAGAAAATAATTAAATTAAATCAATTGCTTAATATTTAAGAAAATAATTAAATTAAATGAATTGTTTAATATTAAAGGAAATAAATAAATTAAATAAAGTGATGTGTCTAATTTATTTATTAAATTAGATATACACTTATTTATTATTCATAAATATAATTATAATTAAAATTATTTTAATTACCATTACAAGTTATTAAAATTAATTGGGCTAAAGTTATTTAATTAACTAAAGGTGTGACATGAAATTATATAATATAAGATTATTTAAATAATTTAGTTTGGGGAAAATTTTGGTTAGCCAAACAAGGCCTTGTGGCCTTTGGTTTTTTCAACTGACGTCTTTTATTTTAAAACTGATGAATACGTGGGTTGAGGGAGGTCAGTTATTTTTTTCTACGCTTCTTATTTTTCCCCTAAGGCTAGATTGTAGAACTTCAAGAGAGAAACACAGAGAATAGAGAGAAAGCTTGGTTAGAGACGAAGGGTTTTGGGCAAAAGGACTGCTCTCAATTTTATTAGCATATAATCAAGGGTTTAAGGGCACGTGAAGTGCAGATAGCTGTAAGCTGTTAAACTATTGTTGGTAAATAACGATCAAGATAAGTCTTTCAGTTCCTATTTGCTACGTGAACTTGATGATTAATTGTTTTAAGTCTTTATTGCAAATAACATGATGTGTTGTATTTATGTTGAAAGCATGAAACGTCAAAGTCAACTTATAACTACGTTAATTAAGTAAAGCATGCTGATTGAGTAAGGAACTCAATCTTTATACTTGTTATATTAACTGTAGCATGTATGTTATGTTAATCCAATGTTTAAGAAATATATGTTGAGCATGTTATTATGTATTATGTGATGCATGAAAATTGTTAGATTTTGTTGGGCTGTCGAGCTCAACCTTGCAAATAACCATTTTTGCAGGTTAAGATTTCAAGATAAAGTTATGTGTTACCTGAAAGATATGAATCCGACGTGGTACTTGAGAATTTATACACTTTGGTTGCGTTATTATTATTTGAACCATGTTTAAGGTTCCGAATGATGTATTAATGTTGAATTGTAATATCGTTTCGCGATGTAAACTATTGTAGTATTAAATTGATTCTGAGATATTTAGATGTAAAGGTTGAAGGTTTTGGGAACGAGGATAGTTTGTAATAAAAAAAATTAATTGTTACGCAAATTTTCAATGGTTGTATTATCATTTAATGATGTAAAAGTAGAGGTTGAAAGTATTATTAACGACTGAAATTGAAAATTAAATTGTATGAATTTTTGGGTCGTTATAGTTGGTATCAAAGCTGATAGGTTAGAAACCTTAGGTAGGAGTACCTTAGGCTATAACCTTAGAAAAGGAAGGTGAAGATAATGAAAGGATAAGCTCAAATAAAGTTTAAACAATAAGAAGTAAGTTAAGGAATTTATAAAGAAGGGATTAAAACTTGCGTGAGAGGATTTAAAGAAGAATCTCGCAGAGTTATAAGGAATATGAATGTGGGGTTACCCAACTCCAATAATAAGGATGTAAGGTGATGATAAATAGACAATGTCTATAAAAAGAGAATGGTAAAAAAGTTAAGAATAGAGAGTTATATTCAAGTATGGTGCCATTGTACTCTTTAGTAGTTGATGTATGGTATCTGGGCTAAATGATTCCTTCATAGAGTGGAGGTATATACGAACTAGCAACTTGGAACCTAGTTTGTTGGTTGTTTGTGGGAAACCACTCAGCGTACCATATTGAAACTGTTAGAGACTCGATGTGTACCAAGTATAGAAATGGATACGTATGATAAAAATGTAGAACTTGAATAAAATGTTGAACGATATAAATGAAGTTGGAAATTCTTAAAGCAAGAATTGTTATATAAACAAGAAGATTTAAAGAAGGATCTTGAAAAGATATATAGATAAGAATCAGGAGTTCCCTAACTCCAATAGCCAAGATAACGAATAATGTCGTAAATGATGAAGATGGAAAGAAAGGGGATCGTAAAACTAAACTATCACGAGTTAAAAAAATAATTTAAAGGGAGATGATTATAGAAGAAGATCACGACATGATCCATGTAAGTTATAAAAGAAAGATGGTCTATAATATTTGAATAATTATAACTTAATGCTATAAAGATGGTGTATTATAAAATAGTACGAGATAACTCACGAGGAGTTATAGATGATGTGATACGAGGAATTCGTATCGAGCAAAGAGCAAGTTAAGAGTAAGATAGAGTTAGGTGGGATTTCAATAGAAGACTCATGTAATGGCTGAGTTGTACAAACCTTTGTACTGGTGAGGGTTTTGTGCTTGCGCTCAGTTTATCACATTGATAATTATTGAAATGTCGGTGTCGCGCTATCAATGTATGTGTGGTAAAAAGTTGATTCTTTTCTCATGTGTATATTTAATAGTTAAAAACAATTAAGATTAGTTAGATATTATTAGGGTTAGGTGCGAGTTCTTAAAACTAATACATATGGTAAGTTCGTGACTCATAATAATATGGTATATTTTGAATCCCTCATCGAATGGACGCCTATGGTCTGACTAGGATAAGTTCTTAAACTCATATTATTGTGACAAGTTCCTGAACTTCCAAAGTGTGGTAAGTTTGATGAACTGGGGTATAGATAAGTGTGAATAGAGTATTGAGGATGATAGGAATAGATAGACTGATTAAGCAATGGATCATTATAGAAAGTGGAGTTGATGGTGGGAGCACAAGTATTTCAAATCTTCTAGCTATGCTAGACTTTCGAAATTTATTGACTCCATGCTGATGTTGCACTTCTATTTTTCTTAAAAAACATTGGATCAAATGATGAAACCAATGAGTTTTAAAAATAATACTGTTATTCGTATGTCTATGCTAATTGATTCGGCTAGACAAAAATGATTTGAAATATATCAAAATGTATTTTTTTATATATATTATCAATGTATCATGGAACCTGGTGCAGAGATGTTAAAAATGATGGAGTCATCAATGGAGTATTACTTAGTGTTGGATGTGATCTAAGGATCGTCAACCTACTATAGTATGATATAGTATGATAAAATCACCAAATGACGGAATCCTCAAACTGACTGTAAATACAGTACGGTATCATGACGTCATAAAATTTTTTTTGAGATTTCTTTAAGATATGAATATATATATATATATATATATATATATATATATATATATATATATATATATATATATATATGTATGTATATTTCAATTGATGTTCGAATTGTTGTAGAAGTCTATGCTATTTGATTCAACTAGACGATTATTGAAAGATGTTCATGAAATTCAAGCATATATTGAAATGTTATGCCAAACCAAATTATTTTGGTGCGGATTCAGATGCTGAAAAGCTGAGGTGAACAACCTTATAAGGGGACATGTTTTCTGGGGCAATGGTTCCAAGCGTAACGCATATAGTCGTTCTAAAACACTACGTTGCGGCCCAACGTAGTGGTACAATAGGCTGGCCATCTAGTGTACGTGTGGAGGGTGTTTTTAGTCTTTGTGATTGATAAACACTCTGGTTTGCAGTGTGAAGGATTGAGTTGAAGCACTAGTATACCGAGAATAGAGTTCATGGTCTTGTGACCCCTCAGTACGATTTAGAATCTTTTAAATTTCTTATTATTCATATTGCTTCCCAATTATTGAGCAATTGTGGAAGATTCTTGCTATTCTAAAAGGTGAATGTTGTAAGGATGATATTCCTTAGAAAGAAATAAGTCGTAGAATGCGACACTGAATGATGAATATATTGAATAAGTGAAGAAAGAAATTTTGAAATGAGAAGGAGATGAGTTATCAAATAATAATGTAAAACTTTTAATAGAAAAGTTAATAATTATAGAAAATCTTTGTGGAAAGAAAGTGGTTATAGGACCCAATGAATGAATAAAGTATTAACGAAAAAATCTATTTTGATAGATTGAATGAATGAAGATTAATAAATAAAATTTCGAGAAAGAAATTCTTAGAAGAATGGGTGAATGTAATATCCCGAGTGTTTATTATAACGATCCTTAGAAAAGGAAATGAATGGATTAAAGAATATGTAATACTCAAATATAATTGAGTCTAAGTAAAGGTTATGAAATAAAATCTAGAATTTATTGAAGAAATGAATGTAGTAAGAAATATTAAACTTATATTAAGGTAATGTGTTGAAGATATTCGATGATAAATTTGAAAAGAGATTTGGTGAAAACCTGAGTAAGGTAGGTTTTCAGTGATTCCGAGGACAGAATCCTTATAAGGAGGGAAGAATGTGACGAATAAATTGTTTGAGTTGTGATTCTAGAAACAGAATCCTTGTAAGGGGGGAATGATGTGACAACTCGAATTTTTATAAATTACTAAAATAAGAATTTAATAATTAAAATTTTTATTATGAGATGTTTTGAGTTTGAGTATGTATATATACGTGCTATATATGTTGAAATATATGATCGGGTGTGAAGAGAAATATATATTCATATATTGGAAAAGTGAGGTTTAATAGTTAAGTTAACTATTGAAGGAATTAAATGAATTTAGTAATTAATTTTAAATATTTATTGAATTAAATAAATATTTTAATTAATTTATGTAGTGAGGAAATAAATAATTGATGAATTGTGGAGAATTAATTTAGTAACTAAATTGATTAATGTTAATCAAATTGAGTAATGAAAATTTTATTTGAAGGATTTTATTTAAGGAAATAATTAAAT
Source organism: Panax notoginseng (assembly GCA_016801055.1). Classification (NCBI taxonomy): domain Eukaryota; kingdom Viridiplantae; phylum Streptophyta; class Magnoliopsida; order Apiales; family Araliaceae; genus Panax; species Panax notoginseng. The sequence goes on along the minus strand of CM029013.1, from coordinate 229,808,123 downwards.
TAAATCAATTGCTTAATATTTAAGAAAATAATTAAATTAAATGAATTGTTTAATATTACATGAAATAAATAAATTAAATAAAGTGATGTGTCTAATTTATTTATTAAATTAGATATACAATTATTAATTATTCATAAATATAATTATAATAGAAATTATTTTAATTACCATTACAAGTTATTAAAATTAATTGTGCTAAAGTTATTTAATTTACTAAAGGTGTGACATGAAACTATATAATATAAGATTATTTAAATAATTTAGTTTGGGGAAATTTTTGGTTAGCCAAGCAAGGCCTTGTGACCTTTGGGTTTTTCAACTGACGTCTTTTATTTTAAAACTGATGAGTACGTGGGTTGAGGGAGGTCAATTATTTTTTTCTACGCTTCTTATTTTTCTCCTAAGGCTAGATAGTAGAACTTCAAGTGAAAAATACAGAGTTTAGAGAGAAAGCTTGGTTAGAGAAGAAGGGTTTTGGGGAAAAGGATTGGTCTCAATTTTGCTAGCATACAATTAAGGGTTTAAGGGCAGGTAAAGTGCAGATAGCTGTAAGCTGTTAAACTATTGTTGGTAAACAACGATCAAGACAAGTCTCTCAGTTCCTATTTGCTATGTGAACTTGATGATTAATTATTTTAAGTCTTTATTGCAAATAATATGATGTGTTATATTTATGTTGAAAGCATGAAACGTCAAAGTCAACTTATGACTACGTTAATTAAGTAAAGCTTGCATGTTGATTGAGTAAGGAACTCAATCTTTATACTTATTATATGAACTGTAGCATGTATGTTATGTTAGTCCAATGTTTAAGAAATATATGTTGAGCATTTTATTATGTGTTATGTGATGCGTGAAAACTGTTAGATTTTGTTGGGCTGTCGAGCTCAACCTTGCAAATAACCATTTTTACAGGTCAAGATTTTAAGGTAAAGTTATGTTTTACCTGAAAGATATGAATCCGACGTGGTACTTGAGGATTTATACACTTTGGTTGCGTTATTATTATTTGAACCATGTTTAGGTTCCGAATGATGTATTAATGTTGAATTGTAATATCGTTTCACGATGTAAACTATTGTAGTATTAAATTGATTCTGAGATATTTAGATGTAAATGTTGAAGGTTTTGGGAACGAGGATAGTTTGTAATAAAAAAAATTAAATTGTTCCGCAAATTTTCAATGGTTGTATTATCATTTAATGATGTAAAAGTAGAGGTTAAAAGTATTATTAACGACTGAAATCGAGAATTAAATTGTATGAATTTTGGGGTCGTTACATTCGTCATAGTCAACTCCTTGTCTTTGTTTGAAACCTTTTGCGACCAGTCGGGCCTTATAGGTCTCTACCTTGCCGTCTGCTCCAGTCTTTCTTTTAAAGACCCATTTACACCTAATAGGCTTAATGCCTTCAGGTGGTGAAACCAAAGTCCATACTTGGTTCTCATACATGGAGTCTATCTCGGATTTCATGGCTTCTTGCCACTTCTCTGAGTCTTTATTACTCATAGTCTGTTCGTAATTCAATGGATCATCATCATCTATGATGTGTACCTCATCGTCATCCTCTATGACAAGTCCATACCTATCAGGTATCTTTGCTACTCTTCCAGATTTACGAATAGGGTGTAGTACAGAAGGAATCTCTACTTGGTTAGGTACCTCACTTTGATATGTAGTATTTTGTGGTTCTTGAACCTCTTCAAGATATATCTTACTTCAAGGATAAACTCCTTTTCTAAGAAAGCAGCTGAAAGTAGTATGCACACAAGCAAATCATGTTTGATGATAAACCATATACTTTGTAACAATCATATTCATTTATTAATAAAAAGTATTAATTTATTATAGGCTTTTAATTATCTATATGATGCTGCTTTATAATTTGTGATAAACCCATAGTTTTAAGCAATGCTTTTAGAATAATGATGATGATCATTCTAATGAGATCTAAATTCTTAAAAAGCTTAAAACTAAAATGGTTCCCAATCGTTGGATTACTAAATTGGGGATTAGTGAATCCAGATAGATTGGTACATACGTTGCTTGCTCATTGGATGAGGATGATTGATCTCATGATCATTTGTGTGGAGACACTAAAGCAAGTATATAGGTGCTTATTAGAGAATAAGTTCATTGAACGTGGCTCGCTAAGGAATACCTAATGGAGTTTTACTTGCCTGTCAATAGGAATTCCTGTAGTGATAGTAGTACAAGTGATCCTTGGACTTGAGATCATCATAGTATCTTGTGTATGATGAATTATACTTTGACTTATTCCTTAAGACCCTTAAGGTATATCAAATGGTATGCTTGGGTATAATAAGTCGTACATGGAGATAATGTATGATCAATAAAAAATCTACCGCTTCTAGTAAAAGAAGAGAAATGTCCTATGTGATTCGATAAATGACAACCTAGTAGTCCTTAGCCAAGGCATAATAAAATTAGAAAGAAATTTCTAATTTGTATTAATTTGTGTTGTGCATTTAAGAATCGAAAAACATATAATTATATAAAATAAGACTTGACAGTAATTCTATGTCTTATATTTAATTGGGATATTGTATGGTGGAAGGATTGAATTGTACAGTAACTATTTACTTAAAGGTTCTTTTATGATTAATGTTGAAATCTATATTATCTGGAAAGTCGTTAATCGCTAGGGAGGCTTATCCCTATTATAGAATAAATATTATTTATTTAAATAAATTATTATCTTAATTTATTTATTTAAATAAGATTAGAATTGTTCTAATTGATTTATTCACAACCGGTTTAATATGGAGAATCTAAAGGGTAACACCATAAAAGGAAGAATAATTATTTAAAAAGTTAATGGCATAATCGTAATAATCGTAATAATATATGGTGATAGAATAAATTAAGTAGCTTAATATTTATTATTTAATATTTTGAAAATATTAAATATAAATTAGTAAGAGGAGTCTTATTAGTATTATTACTATTATTATTATTTAATTTCTAAAGGAGTTCGGAAATTAATTAATAAAAGTACTCTTATATATTCCTAATAAGATTAGGAGACTAATTAATTAAAAAAGTTTAATTAATTATTCTTAATAAGATTGGGAGCCTAATTAATTAACGGAGTTTAATTAATTAAAATAAAACTCAATTCCTTAATTGTTAAGGAGGATTGCCCACATCTATAAATAAGAGGAGTCTTATTATGGGTGAAGGTGGTTGATACTTTCACAAAATACGTGAATACGTAATTCTAATAGTTAGGAGAGTACACCCTTTTCTATGAGAGATAGAAAAACTAGGATTTTGTCAAATACTCATCTTCTTGAATCTTTATTCTTCTTTGGTGGAACACCTTTAGAGGCCAAACAGTTGGGTGGCTAACGTTGATCAAAGGAAGGAACCAAACCCGATGGATTCAAGTAGAACACGAAAGGATTTGGAGGTGAACTTGTACCTGAGGAAGCTCGAGTCTTCAAAGGTAATAATTCTTGTTCTTTATCTTTTCGTTTAATTAATAATTGTGCATAAAGGATGATCCGGGTATATGGTTTGTAAAATTTTAAAACTCTATTTTATCACGTTTCCGCTTACTTTGTGTAATTTGTCGCGTTCATGAATATTACAAACCTAACAGTGGTATCAGAGCCAAACCTTTATGCGAATTATTAATTATTTTAGTTTGATATGTATATTGATATGTGTTTAGAATAATTTAATTGGGTATAAATTTGTTGTATAAAATTTTTTAAAAAAAAATTAAAATTACAAAAAACGTAAGCATGTTATTATTCGCGAATCCTATTAACGACTTGGTTAATATCATGTTATATATCACATGCTTTAGTGATTCACGAATTTGTATATTATGTTACCAGGAGTTTCATGATTGATATATATATATATATATATATATATATATATATATATATATATATATATATATATATATATTATTTAAATATTAAAATAAAAAGTTTATTTTAATCTTAAAATTAGATTTCATGCTAACTAATTAGAATTAGAATTGGATTCCATGAATAACTAATTGATGTTAAAATTGGATTCCATATTTTTTTAAATAAAAGAGTTTATTTGTGAATAGGAAAGAGAATATGTATTTCCTTAAATAAAGGAGTTTATTTAGATATGGAATAAGATTTCATATTATTCAAAATAAAGGCGTTTATTTGTGAATAGGAAAGAGAATCCGTGTTTCCTTTAATAAAGGAGTTTTTTTTTTACTTGGAATTGGATTCCATAATTAATTAAAATAAATGAGTTTATTTTGATTTAAATTTGGATTAAAATAAAGGAGTTTATTTTGATTCAAAATTAAATTTTATGCTAACTAAATTTTTCCATTAAATGATATATATATATATATATATATATATATATATATTGAATGTTTATTATTCATGAGATGAATGTTATTTATTGATGCATATGGTGATGTGTATGATAATAAATGGGATTGATTTTGGACTATTGACCAATGTGATTGAATTTTATTTTAGTTGGATGCATGAATGTATGAATTTTATTAAATGGGATCTACGTACCTCGTCTTTTCTAAATTTTTTCTTAATATAAATACTAACTCCCTCCTACGTACTTCTCCTTGACTGCTGATCAAGGTTTCTATTTATTTTAAAATAGTTTTGTAATAGGAATAGTTAGAATTAATTTTGAAGAATTAGAGATCAAGGGGCAAGGAGCGCTTGAAGACCCATTTGTAATAAAGCCCGAGTTTAAATATAATAGTTATATTTAAATATTAATTCTTGCACTCCTAGGTTTGACCTTTTGGTTCACTTAGTGGCTCTAGTGAACCAAACTAGAATAAAGTCCATAATCAATCCGGGTAGAATATAGTATTCTATATGAGCATGCTTATACTATATATATATATATATATATATATGTGTGTGTGTGTGTGTGTGTGTGTGTGTGTGTGTGTGTGTGTGTGTGTGTGTGTGCGTGCTAAATAAGATGAGACAAAATAATAACCCCTCAAAGATTTTATATTAAGTCCTAAGCATTCAAAGATATTTGAAATATCGAACATCGCCTTCTAGCATGATAAAAATAATAGAGTATCATTTAATTATTATAAGGTTGTTGTGTCACCACAAGACTTATCTTAATTCTTTGAGATGTTAATTTTATCGCATTTGATGCTTATAAAGAAAATTGAACAATGTTGTTTTGTTGTGTCACCACAAGGACAATATTTTTCTTTTTTGAATATATGGAGTGCTAGGTTGGACTTAACTTGGATAATTTTGATTCAGATGTGCCACCACTTGATCAAAATAATCTAAGAGGCAAAATACAAGGAGTTGCATAGTTGATGTAATTGACAAGAGTTGTCTACTTATTTATTTTTATATAGTTTATTGTGCACACACAATGCTATATACATTTGAAATGAGATCCTTATTCTCACTAGCATATCTTTAATTAGATATCGCCGAACTATATAGATTGAGGTTAATATAGTTTGAAGAAAATAGTAGGAGATACCAATTTAAAACAAGACCTAAATTATTTTGGTAATTAATAAAAGAATGTATGCTAAAATGTTGTTAAGAACAAATTCATTTACAGAATTTTATAATGTTTAAATTACTATAACTGCGTAGCATATTAGATGCTAAATTAACCACACTGAATTAAACGGATTGGTTAAGGAAATTGAGAATAGTTCTCACGGCTGAAAAGCTATCTTATGTCCTTAATATGCATATCCCTGCAATGGTTGCAGACAATGCCTCTGAGGAAGAGATTGCTACTTTTAGAAAGTGACAAGATGATGCACAGTTGGCTCAATGCATCATTCTAGCATCCATGAGTAACGAGCTTCAGCGTTAGCATGAAACTATAGATGCTCCTACTATACTTCTGCACATCAAGTAGTTGATGGTGAGAAAAGTAGGACTGATAGATATCAGATATCTAAGGAGCTCTTCCGATCTTGAATGACCGATGACACTATAGTACAGATAAAAGTTCTTAATATTATCAATTTAATTGATCAAATAGGACAACAAGTTTTGTCATGGATGGAGAGTTGAGCCAAGATTTGATCTTGCACTCACTCCCGGATTCCTTTAACAATTGTTGTGAATTTTTCATATTTACAAGCTAGATATCAGCCTCGTTGATTTGCTTAACATATTGAAAAATGTTGAGTCACTTTCCAATCAAGAAAGACCATGTCGTACTGGTAGGGGCCAAAGGAACTTCTGAAAAGAAGAGCGATTCAAAGAAGGTATATAGAAAGGCAAAAACAAAGAATAATAAGAACAAAATTGATAAGGATAGCAAAGGAGTTTGCTTCCACTGCAATAAGTCTGGACGCTAGAAAGAAACTGCGAGAAGCATCTTGCAGAGGCTAACCAAAGAACCTTAGTGAAGCTTCGGTTATAATACAGGTTTGTTCATGATTGAAATAAATTTTTCTTTAAGTCAAGGTTCTATTTTGGTATTGGATACCGGATTTGGTTATAATAAATATAGATTTATGAAGGGACCAAGCAGAAATAGAAAGCTAAACAAAGATAAGTAATCCTATGTGTGGGAAATGAAGCAAAAATTGCTACATTAGCCTTATGAACTTATTGTTTAGCACAACCTACGGGCAAATCTATTATGTCAATAAGTTGTTATTGTATTCTAGTTCTCGTTAGAAACATTGTTTCCATTTTTGTTGTTGGACAGTGAAATCTTTGGTATTATATTTAAGAACAATTGTTGTTCTATTTATAATAATAATGTTTTGAATAGAACTGGAATATAACTTAATGGATTTGTATACTTGACTGACGTGAAAATGATTTTGCATATTGAACAAATTAGTATAAGAAAAGGAGATGATCATTCAAAGAGTTGAATATGTGTATTTGCTGAAATACAAGTGTAAATTATTTGAAAGGTTCAAAGAATTCAGAAGTGAAACAAATTGGCAAAGTATTAAGATTCTTTGATTAGATCAAGGAATAAATACTTGTGCAATAAGTTTCTAGATCATCTCAAATGGTTTTCTCACAATGGACGCCTTCTGATACACAATAATTGATTGATGTATCTGAAAGGAAAAATTGTACCTTGTTGGACATGGTGCGGTCCATAATGATTTTATCAACATTCCAGTATCTTTCTAGGATAATGTCCTATAAATGGCTGCATATCTACAAAAAGGTAACTTCAAAATCAAACCCCAAGACTCCATAAAAGTTATGGACAGGGAGAATTCCTAATCTTAAGTATGTTAAGATAAGGGGTTGTTCAGCTTATGTGAAAAAGGTTTTAAAGGATAACTTGGGACAAGATTTAAAAAGTATAGATTTATGGGACATCCTAAAGTAAGTTTAGGGTATATGTTCTATAATCCTACTTAGTAAAAGTTGTTTGTTACGAAACACGCTGCCTTCTAAGATAAATGTGTTTATCATTAAAGGGGATAGTGAGAGGATAATAGATCTTGAAGAGTTCAAGAACCACAAAACACTCTAAGTCAAATAAGAGGAACCTGTAAATAGACCTATTGTACCACAACCGAATCGTAAATCTAGAATAGTACCGAAGATACCTGAGAGGTATGGATTCATCATGGATGATGATGATGAGGTACACATCATAAAGATGATGGTCTAGTTACATACGATGAGGTAAGAGTTGTAGACACTTAGAGAAATGGATTAAAGCAAGCTTCTCAAAAATGGAACATTCATTTTGATGAGATAATCAAAAGAGTTTGATTTTATAAAAAAAAGAATGAACCTAGTGTGTATAAAAGGGTCAGTGGGAGCGCCATGACATTCCTAATATTATATGTTGATATACTATGGATAAGAAATGACATACTAATGCTACAATCAGTAAAGATAAAGTTTTCTAAACATTCTCCATGAATGATTTGGTAAGACTATCGTAATTGGGGATAAAAATATATATAGATAGATTTAAAAGGATGCTCGGCTCAACCCAAGGAACGTATATTTATTTGATGCTAAAGCTGTTTAGCATGAAAAACTTTAGGAGATGTCTCATGTTGATGAGTCCTGGAGTGTATCTCTCTTAATAGTCCCCAAAGAATCCTAAAAAAGAGATTGCATGAGTGACAATCATGTATACAATGAAATATACGAGACCTGATGATGATCGATCATATTCTAGAGAAGATCACTGTAAGACAATGAAAAACATCTTAAAGTACTTAACCAGCACCAAGGATGTGATTATAATTTATGGTGGGTCTAAATTAAAACTAGAGGGCTTAACAGACTCAAGTTTTTCAGACAGACCAAGACGACAGAAAATTCACTTTAAGGTAAAGGGTTACCTTGAACAGTGGTACAGTGAATTGGAAAGGTTTCAAACAGCAAAGAGTTGTTGGTTTAGTGATGAAGACAAAGTATATTGCTATGAATGAAGTTGTAAGTTGATTGTTTGGATGAAAAGTTCATTACAGAACTAGGAATAGTTCCTAAGTCTCATATTGGATCTAAACATGTGTTGTAGCACTTTCATTTGGTTATAGGAATCATTGAAAGATGGAAAATTACTATAGAGATGGTGGACTCTCAAGAATAACATTCCATATCCATTAACTAAAGCTAATCCAATAGCAGGATAATCGTCACTTACAGAAGAAGGGTATGAGATACCATGGTGAATGACATTAGTGCAAAGTGGGAGATTGAAAGTAGTATGCAGACAAGCCAATCATGTTTGATGATAAAACATATATTTTGTAACAAACTTATTCATTTATTAATAAAAAATATTAATTTATTATAGACTTTTAAAATTCTATATGATGCTGCTTTATAATATGTGATAAACCCATAGTTTTAAGCAATGCTTTTAGAATAATGATGATGATCATTCTAATGAGATCTAAATTCTTAGAAAGCTTAAAACTAAAATAAATATCGCTAGGGAGGCTTATCCTTATTATAGAATAAATATTATTTATTTAAATAAATTAATATCTTTATTTATTTATTTAAATAAGATTAGAATTGTTCTAATTGATTTATTCAGAACTGGTTTAATATGGAGAACCTAAAGGGTAACACCATAAAAGGAAGAATAATTATTTAAGAAGTTAATGGCATACTCGTAATAATATGTTAAGTATTTAATTTAATCTATGGTGATAGAATAAATTAAATAGCTTAACATTTATTATTTAATATTTTGAAAATATTAAATATAAATTAATAAGAGAAGTCTTATTATTATTATTATTACTATTATTATCATTTAATTTCTAAAGGAGTTCAGAAATTAATTAATAAAAGTACTCTCATATATTTCTAATAGGATTAGGAGACTAATTAATTAAAAAAGTTTAATTAATTATTCCTAATAAGATTGGGAGCCTAATTAATTAAAGAAATTTAATTAATTAAAATAAAATTCAATTCCTTAATTTTTAAGGAGGGTTGCCCACATCTATAAATAAGAGGAGTCTTATTATGGATAAAGGTGGTTGATACTTTCATAAAACACGTGAATACGTAATTCTAATAGTTGGGAGAGTACACCTTTTTTATCAGATATAGAAAAACTAGGATTTTGCCAAATACTCATCTTCTTGAATCTTTCTTCTTCTTTGGTGGATAAACTCTAGAGGTCAAACACTTGGGTGGCTAACGTTGATTGCCGACGTCGGGATTTTTAATTGTCCCTTTCCGTTACTTGTTTTTTGTTGTTCTCATTTTAGGTGAGATTTATTTGAAAAAACAAGTGAAAAAGGTCCGACATGTATAATGTCGACGATTGGACTATAAGAGTCGCCAGTTGGTTTTTTAACTGGTTGTACCAACACAACCGAGAAAAGGTTTACACATTAGCCCAGTGATGTGACACTGCTAAACAGGTCGGTGAAATCGAGATTCATTAGGGTCCGGGAACTTGGTTATGCGGAGGGAAGGTGTTAGGAACCCCCCGACATCCTTGTTACCACGGTGACCGCCTCTTTTCAAGAAACTGTTATCTGAATGTGTGTGTGTGTGGGTCAATGTGCTGTTATTTGGAAGTAGTGCGAGGCCTCGTTCGCACATATATACACATGGTTTGAATTTTATGTAAAAATTCAATTTTAAGCAAGATATGACAGTGATGTTTTATAAAAGAGGTTTTTCAAACCCTGATGCTCAATAGTAATTGAGATCTTTTACACTCCCATTTTATTCCGTATTTGGCTGGATTGATTTTATTTGACAGATGCGAAGCATCCGTACGAAAATAATGTACAAAAAGGTGCTGAATTCCTCGTGGGTATGAAAACCATCTGAGAAAATCCAAACATCACAGATATATTTACAAGCTGCTTATAGCTAAAAAGGTTCATCACGGGAATCGAATCTAGATTCAGGGGACTAAATCTGTGATTACAAGATTCATAGGATCACATGATGCCGTAATTGATATAAAAGCATTAAGCAATTATATATATAAAAGCCGTAAATATATATATACACACATGATCACCAACCACGGAGCACATCCATGGGGGATCAAAAATATAAATAAAGCTGTAAAAGCTATCAACCGCCACGAAAGAAACTCCAAGCGGGACGAAATATACAGAAAGCTGTAAAAACGGTCAACCACCACAAAGTAAACTCCAGGTGGGACGAAATGTAAATATATATGTGTGTGTATATATTTTATATATATATATATATATATATATATATATATATATATATATATATATATATATAAGTATGTAAACGCACCAGATATAAAATCCAGGCTCATCAAACAAAGTCCAACAACAGTTAATATATATAAGTATATATATATTAAAGCAATAAACGCACCTGATGTGAAATCCAGGCTCACCGAACAGAGTTCGATAGCAGTTCATATATATAATTATATATATAAGAAAGCCATTAAATGCACCAGACATAAGTCTAGGCTCATCGAACAGAGTTCGACAGGCAGTTCATATATATAAATGTATATATATATATATATATATATATATATATATATATATATATATATATATATACAAAAGCAATTAAATGCTCTAGACCGAAGTCTAGGCTCAATCGAGACATAACTCGATAATGTTAGTCTATATATATATATATATATATATATATATATATATATATATATATATATATATATGTATGTATATACAAACTAAAAATAAACCATGGACCGAAGTCCGGGCAAAAGTGTGCAACACGACTCTCAACGTGTAGAAGGGTGTGTGCAAAGATGAAGAGAAAAACTTTAAAGTGTGAAAGAAGGCTTACAGTGGGCTGCCAAAGAAGACTTTAATAACTTTAAAGTGGGTAAACACTGGCTTTTGTAGGAATAAAATAAGCTATATGTGAGCTCACAAGTGTTTAAAATGAGAAAGCACTCAGTCTGGGGTGAGTACAGAGCAAATTGGGCAGGGCTTCCTCGTCGTTTTCTCTTACAAAATGGCCACCCCAAGCCCTTTATTTATAGAGGGTAGAGCCGCAGCTGTACCTGCGACTGGGCCGCATGTAGACCAGAGGCAACCCGGGTTGGCCTGAGTTTTTCGAGTCGGGTCGGGTCGTCTCGAAGTACGTGCACTCAGGCACTGTAATGTCCACTCAGACATTCAGAAGTGCAATTTGGGCATCTGTTTGAGGTATACAAGACCTATTTCAAACCGTCGTTATCGAGAGTTGTACAATGGCATGGGATTAGAGTTTGTACGAAGTCATTGAAGATGGGACGGTGCCCTCCGGTCTTCAAGCTTTAACTTTCATCCGTTATCCCGCACAATAGTCACTCGGGATTGGTTAGTCTTGTGGGACACTGTTGCGTAGAGACGTTAAGATGACGTGGCGTGGCATTGTGTTGGTCAGATGACGATGTTGCCCCTCACCGGTGTTATCGCCAGATTAGGCTGATAAAGCAGACGTTGCTCAGCTTCGTTGGGGTTGAACTGCTGCAAATTGTTGAAGGTCCGCATTGTCATCTTTGAGGTGTGCCTGTCTTCCCTATGTTATCGCCGGGCTGGTACAGTGTATCTCGTTGTGAGCGCCGAGATTGAAGCTGGTTTTATTTGTAATAAGTATTTCCGGGGTTATTACCGAAATTGCATTCCTTGGGGTTATCACCAAGGTTGGTGGCTATTCCCATGGTTGGGACTGAGACTGGATACCTCGGGGTTATCTCCAAGATTAATCGGTCTTCTTTAATGTTTGTTCCGGTATTGATCTGTATACCTCGGGGTTATCTCCGAGATTGGAATTGTTACTCCCAGATTGCGATCCGGGGTTGATGCTGAAATTTGGATAGTATCAGGCATGGATATGGATCGTCTTTCAGGGTTCCCTCTTAAAAAACGAATATGTTCTCCTGCAATGTTAGTGACAGGTGTACAGAAAATTTCGAGTGTCTATAGATGCCCCTCTTTATCTTACTCATGCATGGAGATGCATGGGTAGGATAAACAATCCTAGACACTTGAAACGTAATAAGACGAACATGGTACTATGGATAGCAACATGATGCAAATGTACGATGCATGTGTACGGGGTTGTAGCCCAACACGCTAGGGATGATTGTTGGCTCACTATTGCTTCAACTGGGGATTGGCAATGATGACCAGATTTGATGTGTAATTCGAATCTGTTAGGATGTTGATGTTGGAGTTATCACCAAAGTCATGTGTCTTTGATTATGACTTGATCCCGAAGATGTACCTCTTATGCGTGAGAGATCTATGGGGATGAAGCTTGATCTGTTTGAGGATGTGTATAACATATTCCATCATCTATCCTCCTTGATGACAATCTCCTAGTTTGTATCGTCAGGACATGTCACGATTCTGTTGGATTTACTGCCAACAGTAAATACTGTCAGGGATGCCCAACCTTTGTTGCCGTGTAGATTACCGGAACATTGCATTGTGACCCCCGTCGGGGATCCGCTGGGGAATACGAGCGGTCGGGTGTGAAAACCTCGAATAGCTTTAGAGCTCTGATAGGTTTAAATCGCTATCGGCTGTAATAATGTCAAGGCTACTTGACCTTCATTGATATGTGTGTCAACGAATGAGCATGCGTTGTAACCCCCTGCCGTGACTTCATATTGTAACCCCCATCGGGGATCCACTAGGGAGTGATGAATATAAACGTACACAATGATTGAATAACTTTTCATGCTTCGATGGGTTTACTTGCCATTGGCTGAAACAACGTCAAGGCTGCTTGACCTTCGTTGATTTGTGTGTCAACGGATGAGCATGCGTTGTAACCCCTGTCGGGGACCTCTTTTGTGAAAAGATTGGGGTGACAACCTTACGCTGACGGCATCAGACCTCTGTACGGTATTGCCGAATGTGGTATGTAAAGACTTAAATCATCGGTATAGTAAAACCTGTGTTCGGGCGAACACCAATGGATGAAAAGAAAGCCACAATTAGATCCAGAAAAACCAGGGTTTTAGGCTATTCTGCTCAATCGCGTAGCGTTTTTATCCCTGGTTTGGCCTTTTCAGCTTGTAAGAACTCCTTTGCAACTCGAACTGGACCGAGCCGGAGGGATGGGACCCGCATGGGGGTGCCGCAGGTGCACCTGCTACAGCCACAGATGGGCCTGCGGCCAACCGTGGATGATATAATCCAGTAGGTTGGTCTCACAATTCACTTTCAACTTATTTTGCATAGAGAAAATCGCGAGCCATCTTCAGATCTGCTGAGTTCGGGCTGCTTTCTACAAATTCTGTCATCGTACGAGTGTTCTACACTATCCTGGTAACATATGCCTGTATTTTCTCTCATTTCTGTCCGTTGGATTTTGAGTTATCGCATGAAATGCATCTAAACACATAGTAGTGATTATGTATACACAAGTGACTAGATAAAAAATATTCAATATAGTAAATGTTAGTATTAAACTATGCTGAACATAATGATGTAAAAAATTTTGACTTTTGAGACAGTCAAATTGGCACCTTTTTCTGCTACTTTTTTGTCATATTTGAGGTCCAATGAGCATAAGGTAGCAAGGCAAAGTACTCCTAGTATTGAGGTTGGCCTTATGCATGATGATTTTAATTTTTAATGCATATATTATGTATATGACTTTGGGGCAGGTGTGCTACTGAATGGCCACCTAGACATGCCTGTATGCATATGGATAGTCCTATTTTCAAAGGGGACTATGGCAAAATTTTTCCAAATGTAGGCATTGGGTAGTCATGTATTTTTAACTCTATTATATGTTAAAGTAAATGCATGCATGAGTATAGTCATAGAATGCATTTTAGAAAGTTCCAGGTAAAGAAATACCACACCCTTTTTGAGGTGATTTGGAGACTTGTTGTTCAGATACTATGGATCCGGATCAGCCGAGTAGTTCCTATAGGACTACTTCTGGTTTACGGCGGAGGGCTTCTGAAGTGCCTCGTCCCCGTTCTGTTAGACAGCCTCATCGGTTGGTGGAGGCCATGATACGTCTTATCTAGGTAGATGTTCTAAACGTTGAGGACGAGGAGGCGGATATTTCGATAGAGGATCCCACTCCTGCTGCATATGTCCCTCGTAGGGCGCTTTCGAGCTTTTGAGCATTCAAGGTGGTGAATCCAGAGTTACTGGGTGATTTGGGCAGACATCCATTGACGTATTTGCATGCTAACGAGGTATAACGTTAGACTTTGATCTTCATTCTTTCCTATTGATGAGGATTAAAGGGTTTTGATGTTAATCTGCATTTCGTGCAGGTTCCTGGTTTTACACAGCCTCGAGGGAACTAGTTCAGCATTCACTCCATGTATCAGGCGCTTCATCCTGACTATTGAGCGGTAGTGCATGAATGGGGATTTGGGGCATTCTTCTCCATCCTTCCCCGTCGTTGTCCCTAGGGTTATCTCAGGGCATTGTCTAAGCGATGGTTTCATCAGACTCAGTCACTCCATCTACTGGATTGCGTGGTGATGATGACGCCTATGGATTGGCAATTTATCACAGGTATGGAGTTTGGAGGGGAGCCAGTGCCTTGCATGGCAAATATTACCCCTACTGTCGTTAGATCCTTATTAGGAGTTCTGGCGGCGGCGCTCAAAGGTATGACTGTCCGTTCAGGTCCTTTGAGCGTAGATGTTATGAGCGAGCTATTGAGTGAGCCTATGCCTGATGATGTCAGAATCAGGGATCGCGTTCTGCGGCGTTTGTTCCTGATGATCATTCGAGGCTGCTTCATAGCAGATAACTCTTCCACGGTATCTTTCGCTTTGATCAGCACTACACATGATGTGGACCGTATTGGAGAGTATGATTGGGGTTCCTACACCTTTGCCTATTTCCTCCGGGGCATGCGTATGCGCTCACAGGGTTTGACCGAGGCTTGGCTAGGATTTTACCCATTTCTGCTGGTGAGTATTTCTCTTGTCATTTACCATGTATAGGTTAAGAGTGTTAACTGACAGCAGATGTTTGCCTTTGTATTAGCAGTTTTGGGCCTATGAGAGGCTTCCATGCTTGCGTCTCGTGAGTGTGTTAGGTTTAGACACCTATCCACGAGGCCGATGATGGCATCATTCAATTCTATCAGAGGTCCCTGTAACTGAGGGATTCACTCATTGCCGTATGCAGCTGGAGTTGCTGACGGCCGACACCATCACATGGCTTCCCTATTCCGGGGAACACCTGACCGTGGATTTTGAGGATGGATACCCAACTGGAGTCGAGTATGTTATTTCCACAAGGAGAGTTCTTTTATTCACAGATAGAGGCTGGGAGCTCTATTTAGGAGAGCGTGCTATTAGGAGCACCACAGGGGAGATTCGTATACCGATCTTGCCTCCTGCCAGGCGTTATTAGCCTGTATCGTAGTCACCCGTCACTGATATCCCATTGTTGGGGGTTGACGGTTTTGCATTGTCAGAGGGTCCATGTACTCAGGAGACGTTCCATCGGTGGTGGTCCCCTCGCACTATTGGAGCTCAGTCCTGCGCCACACAATTTATGGGGGATATGGTTCCAAGATCCTTGATGATGACGGATTGGATAGCTTATGTCTGGGATCTGACTCATATGACCCAGATTGATAGTTTGACCAGGCAGTTGAACTAGGCACACATATTTATCCGGTATTTGGGCAGAGATCCGGCAGAGGCGGCTTCATTTGATTCTTCCAGCTCAGGCGCTGGTCCCTCGGGTGACCCATTCAGTTTTACCAGTGTGCATCCTCCTTTATATAGGCCTGACATCCCTGTTGATAGAGATCCAGTGACTTAGGAGGAGTTACATCAGGTGGACAGGATTGATGATGTGGACATCAACACTATTGTCTTCTTCTGATGTGTATTCTTGTTATATCTTTTGATAGGCCTCTATTAGATATTGGGTGGCTATGCCCCATTCTCGCAATATCTTTTGATAGGCCTCTATTAGTAGTAGGGCGTCTGTGCCCTATTTCCCTGTATTTGTAGTTGTACAAAGATGATGTATTAGATGATGATATACTTAGGAATGTATGCACTGTTTTTTTCCATTCCCTATATCATATTGCCATCTATTATCTGTTATGCATGTATCATGTTATGCATATGTATGTATGTCCAGAGATATTCGGTATTGACCCCTAGATTGTTTTATGACATGGCCCGCATAGATGTCTTCTTCGACAGTTAGCCGTATAGATCATACCCCATCGTCAGTGGTGGCATCGGGTATGAGATCGTGGTATGATAGCATGTCACCACCAGACAGGGTGACTGTAGATCATTTATTGCAGCATACCATGACCTTTTTGACTTTTTAGGTTCCCGCAGGATTTGTGGATGGGATAATAGAGCATTGGCTACCGGATAGGCAGGTATTTCGATTCGGCACCCATAAGTTGACACCTACTCTGGAGGAGTATGCACGTTTGATGATGCTACCTTTAGACAGACCTTGCGTGCATCTGGATTTGGGAGACATGAGCAGATGATTCATGACTCTCACAGGATTGAGGCGCAGAGTGGTACATGATGAGTTGACATCTGGCCACGTGATATCCCAGCATTTTTTGTACGACAGATTTGGCTCGGAGGATAGCTATTCACGACATTCTGGGGATTTCACCGTAACGGAGGATCATTGGCGTTTGGCCAGAGTTGACGTACTGATGCTATGTGTATTGTAATATGTGTATATGCCGCGGTATATGGATGAGATAGATATAGGCGTTGTCATGGCCGTGAGAGCTCTCAGGGAGGGTCGTACCATTATACCTATGATTGTAGCAGAGACCATGCGGTCAGCATCCTACTGCTGCACTTATCTGACAGGAGTGTTCACTGGGAGTTCAGTCATGCTATATGTGTGGTTCATGTCACACTTGAGACCGATTGGCACTCTTAGATGGCATTGGTACTGCTTCACCCATGATATAGCTATGTCATACTCTTTTCAGCCATCAGAGTGTATCGATGTTCTGTCCTGGTTCATATTCTTGGCAGATATCAGAGATCCATTCAGCATATTGCCGTGTTCGGGGCTTAGCTCACCATACAGCTTCATTACTCAGGCTCCGGGCATGGACTATCTCCCTCTGGCTGGTTTGAGGAGGAGTGACCACTTATCACCCATTGGCCGTGATGTCACAGTTCGACCAGTTCCAGGATTTTCATCCTTTTGAGGGGGCGACATGTCAGCGTTCAGCTTCTCGGTACCTCTCAGCAGAGGACCGATCTCGAGTATACGCCTGATGGGATCAGCGCGAGATAGCGGCTTTTTCTATCAGTCATCCTGGTCATTCTGTAGAGTATTCCGCGTGGATGGAGACAGAGATTTTATCAGCTGCAGCAGTATTTGCAGTACCGGAGCGCGAGTTAGATGATGTAGAGCCTATGGAGGACATTGATACCTACATCGAGGAGGAGCCCACTGCTGGGTTGTCAACATTTCTTCCGAATTCTCCTAGTACCAGTACTGTTGTGATTCAGCACTCGGCACAGTACTTAGAGCAGAGTCTTCATCTGATGACCTTTAAGAGAGATCAGATTCGATCTATGATGTCGACTGCTCTTGATGGGAGAGAGGTCGCTCTATTGGAGAGAGATGAGGCATTGGCTCGTAGAGATGCCGCCGTCGTTGAGCGGGATGAGGCTATATCAGCTAGAGATGCAGTGATAGTTGAGCGGGATATCGCCATATCTGCCCGGGATGTAGCCATCAGAGATAGTACTGTAGTGAGGTCCCTTACCACTGGCATGATCGCAGAGATGAACGCATATATTGATGATCATATGGTCATCATGCAGATGGCTGCAGATCTGTTGGGTCGTGTGGATATTCTCATATAGTAGACCACAGCTTCACCTCCATCTTCTGAGAGGGACGCCATGTTGGGCTTGTTAGCTCGCATATACCCTGACTTGTAGATGATCTTGTATTTTCCTGCACAGACTAGCTTAGCCATTTTGTCATGTATAGTTTACATTGTGTATATCAAACATCATTATATATATGACAGGGAAATATATTTTTGGATCACTTCCCTTTTAGATATGCTTTGCTACTTGCTTGATATTGTTCCTGCTGCTTCAGGGCTTATGATCTTGATGTATTCTGAATTCCTCCTAGGTGGATGGACATTGAGTTGTCTCTGGATAGTTCAGAATGGATCATCAATCTGTATGTATCCCTACCATCTCTCGGTGTCTTGGGACTGGTTTCTATATGGAAATGAGGAGAGGAGTGTAGCTTTCCTCTCTGAGATTGAACGCACCACAGATGATCGCCAGTACTTCTATTTAGGAGAAACCTAGTTAATTCCACCTCTTATGGATTGGTGTTGCTCTTCAAGGTATGACTGCAGCTTAGATGGTTGCTGAATCTCCTAGTTGGGAGGAGTTCAGGTAATTCCACCCCTTTGGTCTGAAGCCGAATGAAATGTAGTGGATTGAAGGATGATCCTAGTACCAACTGACAAGGGTTTCTGTTTTGGTAGGGGGTGAGACCGCACCATGAATGGCTTCCTACGTACTCCTATTGAAGAGGAGATCAGGTATGTGTAGTTCGAACCTGGTGTAAGAGGTTCAACGCTGTATGTGGCAGGAATGGTGTAGGAATGTTTTTGTTTTTTTTGTTTTATTGTGACCGGGCCATATGAAATGGTTGCCTACGTACTCCTATTGAAGAGGAGATCAGGTCGACGTAGTTCGCCCCTCAGGGCGAGATGAAAAGGGTAATCCCATGTGCAGGTCAGAGTGCAGGTTGAGGATAAACTGTAGGTATGAGAAGTTTGATCCTAGGTATGGGTAACCAAACTGCAAACGCAAGAGGTTCAATCCACGGTGGGATGACCTAAGTTGTAGGAACGCAAAGGAGAAAGCCAGGCTGCTGGCTTGAAAGGTATGTTTCCTTGAGGGGCAAAGTGTAGAAAAGTTATTTGTGGTAAAGGTTTAAAGAGCCAGAATGACTGGTGATATGATGGTTCCACACCAGGGTGCTTGCGAATTTCTTTAGATATAGTACCGTTTCACGGCGTCTGAGTCGATGAGTTGCAGAAATTCATCGTCGTCCATTTCTTGCAACCTGAGAGCGCCTCCTGTCAATACTTCCTTGACAATAAACGGACCTTCCCAGTTAGGAGCGAATTTTCCCTGAGCCTGATCTTGGTTGTCCAAGATTTTCTTCGAAACCCAGTCATGTTATCTGAATTGCCGTAGCCGGACTTTTTGGTTGTAGGATCGGGCGATCCTTTACTGATATAACTGACCATGGAAGATAGCCGCGGTTTGCCTTTCTTCTATTAGAGACAATTGGTGATACTTATCTTGTACCCATTAGTCTTCATCCAACTGATCGTCTATCAATACTCTGAGGGATTCCATCTCAACTTCTATGGAGAGCACTGCTTCCATCCCATAGGTTAATGAGTAGGGGGTTGCCCCAGTGGAGGTGTGCATTGAGGTTCTGTAGGCTAACAGAGTCAGAGGTAATAGGTCAGGCCAATTTTTGTGATTGGTGGACATCTTTTGCATAATCTTCTTGATGTTCTTATTAGCCGGTTCAATAGCACCATTCATCTTCGGACGATAGATGACTGAGTTGAGATGTTTGATGTGGAATTTACTGCATAATTCCTCCATCATTTTGTTGTTGAGGTTCTTGGCATTGTCGAACACAATCACCTTTAGTTGTCCATATCGACAAATGACATTGTTTCTGATGAAAGCAATGATGACTTCTTTAGTAACCCTGGGGAAGGAGGCTGCTTCTACCCACTTGATGAAGTAGTCGATCATGGTGAAGATAAATCGATGATCATTACTGGCTTTAGGCTCAATGGGCCCGATAACGTCCATTCCCCACATTGAGAAGGGCCAAGGTGAACTCATATTGTGAAGTTCCCGTGGAGGGGCGTGTATAGCATTCCCATGAATCTGGCACTGATAGCATCTCCTGACATGGTCATTGCAATCAGCTTTGAGAGATAGCTAATAATGTCCTATCCTGAGGACTTTCTTGATAAGGAGGGGGCCACTCATGTGGGGGCCACAGACTCCGCCATGGATTTCATTCATAAGCCTTTGGGTTTGATCTTTGTCTAAACATCTGAGTTGACCTAATCCTGCATCTCTTTTGTAGAGCGCATCTCCACTTGGGTAGAATTTCATAGCAAATCGATGGATCCGCCTTTTCTCAGTCAGGCTCGCCTCAGCGGGTGTAGAACCATCTCGCAGATATTCCTTGATATGCTGATACCAATAATGTTGGATGGGAGGTAGCTCATTCGATACTTCTCCAACGTAATTCCCATAGGTTGGGGCCTTGTGCAGGGAAATTGTGACGCTTGGCAAGTGCTCCTTGTCTGATATGCTAATCAAGGAGGCCAAAGTTGTTAACACGTCTGTGAAATCATTCCTATTACGAGGAATGTGTAGAAAGGATATTTCTTCAAATCCCAAAGCCATCTTTAAAACCTGCCGATGGTAAGGCAGTAAATGTAGTTCCTTGGTTTGATAGATTCCGGTGGATTGTCTGATTACCAACTCCGAATCTCCAAGGACAATTAAGCGCCTGATTGTAACGACCCCAAAATAGATCCATTCCATCCAACCTATTCTGAGTCGCCAAATACATGGTACAGAAAACAACTATAACTTTATTACAACAATTGTCGTGCAAAATACAACAACACATACACTGTGAGTTTGGATACAAATATATACCAAATGTGACTCATGTTCCAACCGTGGACATCACCTCACAATAACACCTTACATAAAGGTATAGTCAAAAACTGTTTTAGAAATTAGAATCTTTGGGAAATGCTCAAGGAAACCTTCGTACATGGGAGGCCATGCGTCTAGGTTATGATAGATATCATATGGCCACAGAATTATCCTTGGTTGACCCAATAGACCCCAAAGAAAAACGAGAAGATTACTATCATATTCTTCCCAATGGTGAGTCTTCTCTTGACTTATCATTATCTCCACTGTCTCTAATTGAGAATTATACTTCAAACAAACACCAAGATTATATAGGTAGTGCCCATAGATATACTCAGCAAGTGGATGAGCACAACCCTGTCTTATGATGACACGAGGTTGTATGTCATTAGACATCTTGTATGATAGTGACAAAACACCCTTCCAACGTTGGGTTCGCCTCACCCTATTTTCTTCACCAAATATAACTACTAAATGATGACCACCGTTCTATTCCCTTGTTACCCCCGCTCGACCCAGCTACACTCTTATTACCTGAAAGGAATTGTGAAGCAAAAGGGTGAGCACAACTAGCTCAGTAAAGAATATCATGACTAAAGATAATTCAATTATCAATAGCCTTCATCAACAATAAATCAGAGATTTAGAACATATGGTAAATGATAAAAATTTCAACCATAGTTGCAGCGGAACGAGCAATCCATTAGAAGAGTCAAATAGACTATAAAGTCTATTATCTTCTCCATGTTAAAAATCCACCAATAATATTTTATCCATGTAACATCACTCAACAGTTCCTTTCCACAATCATATGAATAACTCATAATCATAATTGTGACTATAAATTTTTCTTCGCACCAGGACGAAGAATATTTTCATCACCTGTCTTTACCTGAAACATCAAAGATCATGGTTATACCAAATCACAGTTCCTGTTTATAATCATACTAACAAATCCATCTTTGCACTACGGGCCAAAGATATTCATCAACAAACCATCTTTGCACTACGGGCCAAAGATATTCAACAACAGTTCATCTTTGCACTACAGGCCAAAGATATTCATCAACAGGCCATCTTTGCACTACATGCCAAAGATATTCATCAACAATTCATATTTGCACTACAGGCCAAATATATTCATATCTCAAAGAAATATATAATCATTTCAGAATTTATATAAACAATAATTATAACCATGTTGATCAATTCACCTTTGCACTTAAGCTTAAGATATTCAATTATAAATTCAATGGTCATGATCATACCAGTCACAATTCAACTTTGCACTACAGGCCAAAGAGAACCCTAGTCATGATCATACCAATAATCTACCCATCTTTACACTCCAGTGAAAGAGAATTTCAACATCAGGGTTATAAAAATGTTATATATGATGATAAAAATAATATGATCAACATATAGTTTTAATCTCAAGAGTAATATTCGTAACTCATGAATAGTAAATCGTGAATAGTAACTCATGAATAGTAACCCCGACACAAAAGATAGAAATTCCACAATAAAATTCATACCAATATTTCGGTATAATGATATTGAAAGAATAATATTTCTTAAGCTTATAAACAATTTATTTAAATTGTTTACACTTTACTAAATAATGCATTTAATCATTCTAAAATACCAAACTCATAAAATTTTATCACCAATAATCAAAACCCTCATCAAAAATCTGCATATACCTCATATAGGATTCTCAAGCCATAAAATCCTATTTTCCAATTTTCTTACTTCACATAACATATTTAATTCATTTACTCAAAACTAGTCCATTTTCATGAAAAATACCAAATCAGTTCCAAAAATATTTCTTTTCTGGAATTTAGCATAATATAGTCCCATATTGAACATATATTTTTCTCAGAATTTTTAAAACTCATTTACTATTTTTCATATGGCCAAACCACCGAATATTTAGACATTTATCAAAAATTGTACTTTTGTCTAGAAATTCTGAAATTTACAGAGTATACTTCTATCATATACATGTACTCCCAATAAAAATTTCATCAATTTTGGAGTTAACCACAAGGAATTATAAGCTGTTACTTTTAAAATAGTCTTTTCTCATAAAATTCATAACTCTCAATCTATACATCCAAAAATCACCATTTTTGGACACAATCAAGAAAACTCATCAAAATATCATTTCAAATTTTTCCAGAATTTTTGAAGATCAGAAAAATTACGAAACTGAAAATCATAACAACCCTTAAAATCCATTACTATCCCTTACCTCAAAAGAGCAGTACTTCTGACTGGATATCGGATATGATGCTGAAGAAAACTTGCACAGATGAATAGCAACTCACCAAGTATCTAAAAACCCACAAAATATGCTTCATAATATAGAGAGAGAAAGAGAGAAAGCTTATGTTTCTGGTGTGATTTTCAATTCTAACTTAGCCCTCTATTTATAGGAAAATTTTGGTAGGTTTGACCTGCAACCTGATGGCTTTACCTGCTACTATTCCCACCCACCACATTTGAAATATAATTCAGCACATTTCTTCACCAACCACAAGTGGGGCCCACCAATTCTAGAATTTTCCACCAAAATGATAAACTCCGAAAATTCAACAATTTCTGAACCAGTCATCTCGTAAAATTCATAATAAATCATACGTTCATTTTTAACGGTTCAAAATTTGTGGGCATATACTCAACTTATATATGTATAACATATCCAAAAATTACCACGATCCAACGGTCGGATTAAAAATTATAACCCCCGCAAAATATCTCAAAAACCCTGATTTTTAATACCTCCATTCCGACAAAAATACGGATAAAAATCTCAACATTAACTCCTTCATTTTTTTAACCACAAAAATATATCCCTCATTTATATCCACATAAAATAAATATTTTCTTATCATATGAATCAATAATTAATTATTCACAAATAATATTACAGAATCACATTTATGACAACCAGGCCGTTCCCAGGAAAGAGGGGGCTTTCCAATAAGGATTTCTCCTTACTGGCGCGCAATTAGATGACCAAACCTCTCCTTAGACAGAACTTTCTAGACATTGCCAATAATGTTATCTAATAATATTATTCAAATAATATGAATTATTGATCTGATAATAGGAAATACTGTGCAGCAACAATTATTGAACAACAATAATACAAAATTTCAACGTAGCAATTATTGAATCAATAAAATAAAATATTGAACAGTAATTACTGTAACAATTATTGAGTAGTGCCTTTTTACGTAAGAATCAATAATTTCAAAAATACTATGCAATACCGTGTGCTACTGTGCAATAACGCGTATTACTGTATTTTAACCACCGGGTATTCCAACAGTATTAACGGTAACAACTACGCCGTTATTTGTAAAAACTTAAATTTGTCGTTTTCTTCACCCAACAATTATTCTGTTATGGGGCCCACAAATGGCTGCGCCGTCGTACGAATATTCCCCGACAGAAAGAATATTCCACGACCAAACGAATATTCCCCGACAACAATGATTATTTTATAACCACTTGTGTATTTTGAAAAATTTTCACATTTCACCCATAACTTTAACTTTTTATCAATTTAACCATTTACTGAATTGTAATTATAAGAAAAATTGAATACTTTTATTTCATAAAATTCGGGGTCTTACAATCTCCCCTCCTTATGAAATTTCGTCCTCGAAATTTACGTACCTGGTATTTCAAAGAATTGCGAATACATTCCTTTCATTTCAGATTCCATCTTCCCTGTCATCATAATTTCTCCATTGCTCATCTCCTGTATTTCATATATCATTCTAGAATACAGCTTCAAAACAAGGGTTAATTTAACAAATTAACATATCACATAATATCCCGATATTATGACTGACCAACAAATAAGCTTAGGTAGGACACACTAGCGAAGGATTTACTCATCTCTCCCCTCCTAGTTATATTCCCCGATCTCCGCCAGAGATCATATCCCTAAGCTCTGATACCAAATGTAACTCTGGACACCAACCTATGTCAGCACCTTACATTGATACCTATCAGCTTGCCACCGCAGAACGGCGTCCCCTACGGAGAGTCTGGCTTCGGTGCATCCCCCATCAACAGGAAGTCACCAGCGAGGGGCTCGGGGCTCTTTACTTATAGCTCTGATACCACCTGTGACTCTCGTGGTGCTTCAACCACAGCACCTCACAACGGTACCTATCAGCTTGCCACCGCAGAACGGCGTCCCCTACGGAGAGTCTGGCTTCGGTGCATCCCCCATCAACAGGAAGTCACCAGCGAGAGGCTCGGGGCTCTTTACTTATAGCTCTGATACCAAATGTAACGACCCAAAATAGATCCATTCCATCCAACCTATTCTGAGTCGCCAAATACATGGTACAAAAACAACTATAACTTTATTACAACAATTGTCGTGTAAAATACAACAACACATACACTGTGAGTTTGGATACAAATATATACCAAATGTGACTCATGTTCCAACCGTGGACATCACCTCACAATAACACCTTACATAAAGGTATAGTCAAAAACTGTTTTAGAAATTAGAATCTTTGGGAAATGCTCAAGGAAACCTTCGTACATGGGAGGCCATGCGTCTAGGTTATGATAGATATCATATGGCCACAGAATTATCCTTGGTTGACCCAATAGACCCCAAAGAAAAACGAGAAGATTACTATCATATTCTTCCCAATGGTGAGTCTTCTCTTGACTTATCATTATCTCCACTGTCTCTAATTGAGAATTATACTTCAAACAAACACCAAGATTATATAGGTAGTGCCCATAGATATACTCAGCAAGTGGATGAGCACAACCCTGTCTTATGATGACACGAGGTTGTATGTCATTAGACATCTTGTATGATAGTGACAAAACACCCTTCCAACGTTGGGTTCGCCTCACCCTATTTTCTTCACCAAATATAACTACTAAATGATGACCACCGTTCTATTCCCTTGTTACCCCCGCTCGACCCAGCTACACTCTTATTACCTGAAAGGAATTGTGAAGCAAAAGGGTGAGCACAACTAGCTCAGTAAAGAATATCATGACTAAAGATAATTCAATTATCAATAGCCTTCATCAACAATAAATCAGAGATTTAGAACATATGGTAAATGATAAAAATTTCAACCATAGTTGCAGCGGAACGAGCAATCCATTAGAAGAGTCAAATAGACTATAAAGTCTATTATCTTCTCCATGTTAAAAATCCACCAATAATATTTTATCCATGTAACATCACTCAACAGTTCCTTTCCACAATCATATGAATAACTCATAATCATAATTGTGACTACAAATTTTTCTTCGCATCCAGGACGAAGAATATTTTCATCACCTGTCTTTACCTGAAACATCAAAGATCATGGTTATACCAAATCACAGTTCCTGTTTATAATCATACTAACAAATCCATCTTTGCACTACGGGCCAAAGATATTCATCAACAAACCATCTTTGCACTACGGGCCAAAGATATTCAACAACAGTTCATCTTTGCACTACAGGCCAAAGATATTCATCAACAGGCCATCTTTGCACTACATGCCAAAGATATTCATCAACAATTCATATTTGCACTACAGGCCAAATATATTCATATCTCAAAGAAATATATAATCATTTCAGAATTTATATAAACAATAATTATAACCATGTTGATCAATTCACCTTTGCACTTAAGCTTAAGATATTCAATTATAAATTCAATGGTCATGATCATACCAGTCACAATTCAACTTTGCACTACAGGCCAAAGAGAACCCTAGTCATGATCATACCAATAATCTACCCATCTTTACACTCCAGTGAAAGAGAATTTCAACATCAGGGTTATAAAAATGTTATATATGATGATAAAAATAATATGATCAACATATAGTTTTAATCTCAAGAGTAATATTCGTAACTCATGAATAGTAAATCGTGAATAGTAACTCATGAATAGTAACCCCGACACAAAAGATAGAAATTCCACAATAAAATTCATACCAATATTTCGGTATAATGATATTGAAAGAATAATATTTCTTAAGCTTATAAACAATTTATTTAAATTGTTTACACTTTACTAAATAATGCATTTAATCATTCTAAAATACCAAACTCATAAAATTTTATCACCAATAATCAAAACCCTCATCAAAAATCTGCATATACCTCATATAGGATTCTCAAGCCATAAAATCCTATTTTCCAATTTTCTTACTTCACATAACATATTTAATTCATTTACTCATAACTAGTCCATTTTCATGAAAAATACCAAATCAGTTCCAAAAATATTTCTTTTCTGGAATTTAGCATAATATAGTCCCATATTGAACATATATTTTTCTCAGAATTTTTAAAACTCATTTACTATTTTTCATATGGCCAAAACCACCGAATATTTAGACATTTATCAAAAATTGTACTTTTGTCTAGAAATTCTGAAATTTACAGAGTATACTTCTATCATATACATGTACTCCCAATAAAAATTTCATCAATTTTGGAGTTAACCACAAGGAATTATAAGCTGTTACTTTTAAAATAGTCTTTTCTCATAAAATTCATAACTCTCAATCTATACATCCAAAAATCACCATTTTTGGACACAATCAAGAAAACTCATCAAAATATCATTTCAAATTTTTCCAGAATTTTTGAAGATCAGAAAAATTACGAAACTGAAAATCATAACAACCCTTAAAATCCATTACTATCCCTTACCTCAAAAGAGCAGTACTTCTGACTGGATATCGGATATGATGCTGAAGAAAACTTGCACTGATGAATAGCAACTCACCAAGTATCTAAAAACTCACAAAATATGCTTCATAATATAGAGAGAGAAAGAGAGAAAGCTTATGTTTCTGGTGTGATTTTCAATTCTAACTTAGCCCTCTATTTATAGGAAAATTTTGGTAGGTTTGACCTGCAACCTGATGGCTTTACCTGCTACTATTCCCACCCACCACATTTGAAATATAATTCAGCACATTTCTTCACCAACCACAAGTGGGGCCCACCAATTCTAGAATTTTCCACCAAAATGATAAACTCCGAAAATTCAACAATTTCTGAACCAGTCATCTCGTAAAATTCATAATAAATCATACGTTCATTTTTAACGGTTCAAAATTTGTGGGCATATACTCAACTTATATATGTATAACATATCCAAAAATTACCACGATCCAACGGTCGGATTAAAAATTATAACCCCCGCAAAATATCTCAAAAACCCTGATTTTTAATACCTCCATTCCGACAAAAATACGGATAAAAATCTCAACATTAACTCCTTCATTTTTTTTAACCACAAAAATATATCCCTCATTTATATCCACATAAAATAAATATTTTCTTATCATATGAATCAATAATTAATTATTCACAAATAATATTACAGAATCACATTTATGACAACCAGGCCGTTCCCAGGAAAGAGGGGGCTTTCCAATAAGGATTTCTCCTTACTGGCGCGCAATTAGATGACCAAACCTCTCCTTAGACAGAACTTTCTAGACATTGCCAATAATGTTATCTAATAATATTATTCAAATAATATGAATTATTGATATGATAATAGGAAATACTGTGCAGCAACAATTATTGAACAACAATAATACAAAATTTCAACGTAGCAATTATTGAATCAATAAAATAAAATATTGAACAGTAATTACTGTAACAATTATTGAGTAGTGCCTTCTTACGTAAGAATCAATAATTTCAAAAATACTATGCAATACCGTGTGCTACTGTGCAATAACGCGTATTACTGTATTTTAACCACCGGGTATTCCAACAGTATTAACGGTAACAACTACGCCGTTATTTGTAAAAACTTAAATTTGTCGTTTTCTTCACCCAACAATTATTCTGTTATGGGGCCCACAAATGGCTGCGCCGTCGTACGAATATTCCCCGACAGAAAGAATATTCCACGACCAAACGAATATTCCCCGACAACAATGATTATTTTATAACCACTTGTGTATTTTGAAAAATTTTCACATTTCAACCATAACTTTAACTTTTTATCAATTTAACCATTTACTGAATTGTAATTATAAGAAAAATTGAATACTTTTATTTCATAAAATTCGGGGTCTTACACTGATGCCCATTGAATGGGCAAGTTTTAGCCTCATAAGATAGCCTTCATACTCAGCCGTATTGTTGGTGCTGACAAACTATAATTGGACGGAAACGGGATACTGCTCCCCCGTATCAGATACTAGAACTGCTCCAGCTCCAGTACCTTCCATATTGACAGCTCCATCGAAATACATCTCCACGTTTGGCGTGTATCGTACTGATGGTGTTGCTAAATTTTCATTACTCCTTCATCAGGGAAGTAGGTTTCCAAGGGTTTAAAATCCCCTGATGGTGCGGCGACCAGTTGATCCGCAATTCCTTGACCTTTGATGGACTTTTGAGTCACATATACAATGACAAATTGTTGTAGGATCAACTGCCATCTGGACAGCCGACAATTCAGTATGGGTTTACTGAACACGTACTTGAGAGGATCCATACGGGATATGAGATGGGTTGTGTGCCCATGGAGATAATGATGTAACCTCATGGAAGCCCATGCTAAAGCACATCACATCTTTTCGATCAGAGTGTATTTGTATTCACTGCTACTGAATCTTTTGCTGAGGTAATAGATAGCTCGTTCTAGGCCTCTATCGTCCTTCTGTCCCAGCAGGCAGCCCATGGCATTGTCACTTACGGACAGATACATAAACAGGGGAACATCATCCCTGGGTGGTACCAAGATGGGAGCTTTGATTGGCTATTTCTTGATTGTAAGGAAGGCATTCTGGCACTCCTCATTCCATTTCATGGAGGAGTTCTTCCTTAACAGCTTGAAGATAGGCTCACAGGTTACTGTGAGTTGAGAGATAAATCTGCTAATGAAGTCGATTCTTCCCAAAAATCCCCGTATTTCCTTTTCTGTCTGAGAAATGAGCATTTATGTGATGGCTTGGATTTTGGCAGGATCCAGTTCTATCCCTTTGTGGTTGACTAGAAATCTTAGCAACTTGCCTGATTTAACGCCAAAGGCGCACTTAGCTGGATTCAAATTCAAGTTGTACTTACGCAACCTGTTGAACAACTTCCAGGGATGGTCTATATGGTCATCCTCCTTTCGGGATTTGACAATAATGTCATCCACGTAGATCTCGATCTCCTTATACATTAAGTCGTGGAAAAGAGCCATCATAGCTCGTTGATAGGTAGCTCCAGCATTGATGAGGCCGAATGACAATCGTCTATAGCAAAAAGTTCCCCAAGGAGTGATGAAAGCAGTTTTTTCACGATCTTCCTCACCAACCATGATCTGATGATACCCCACAAAGTAATCTGCAAAGGAGTACATGTTGTATTGCGCAGTATTGTCAATGAGAATGTGGATAAATGGCACGGGAAAGCTAGCAAGCCTTGTTCAAGTCCCGGTAATCCATAGAAACTCGCACCTTCCCTCCAGGTTTAGGTACGGGCACGATGTTGGATATCCACTCAGGATATGTAGACACCATTATGATGCCAGCTTGAAATTGTTTCACAATTTCTTCTTTCACCTTTAAACTCCATTCAAGTTTCAATCGCCTGAGCTTCTGCTTGACTGGCTTAAATCCTTCTTTAATGGGAAGGCGATGAAGGACAATGTCAGTGGACAAACCCACCATATCCTCATGAGACCATGCAAACACATCCTGGAACTGGGTTAGTAGCGTAACCATGTCATTCTGTCGGTTTGGGGTAAGGTCTGAACCAATCTGGATTAACTTAGGGTTTTCTAAGGTTCTGTGATTGAAAGGAGTGGTTTGATCAAGGTTGGGTTTGGGTTTGTCTTTGACCCATTCTTGAATTTTTGGAGGCACCTCAATGTCATCCTTTATATCCACCAAGGCTGAATTCATCTCTACATCAAAGGTACAATCCTTGTGGAGAAGAGGCACCGTATCAGCAAGTACCGACACATATAAATTTAGAGTCCTGAAACAAAATATGCTTTCACTTAGTATATATGAAATGTGTTGATCATACATAGTGTTAGCAAATACTGGCAAAATAAACCGCTAATACTGTACAGAAAAGTAAGCAGTTATTATATCTACAGGGCAGAAAGAGTTTCCGCCGGCTTAACTCTTGACGACCAATGCAAGGAATACTGTTCTAATTGGCAAGAGAAAATTCCGGGTCAACTGCAGTGATAGAGGGATTATCATCATCTTCCCTGTCCCGAATGATAGCCATTACGTCTGGGCAATCATCGTTTGGGGTGTATCTGTTGGTATGCTCATCATGAACGATGATGCATATGCCGGACATCATCCGGATGACGTCTTGCTTGATTCTTCGTTTCCTCCACTGTGGGATCTGGAACAAAGATTTCTTTCTCCTTCACCGGTACCGGCTTGGGAAATAACATTGCCATTATATTGGCTGGCACCTTTACGGGAGGTTGTGCGGACTTGGAGCTTGAAGGCGAAGATAAACGCCGCATGGTTAAAGCTGAAGGAATCTGATGATGCTTATGAGGATTCCTGTCACTAGAGCTTGCAGAATAGCGTAGTCCAGCTGTCCCAATTTGCTTGGTTAAGCGAATAAGGTACTTGATACCCTGGCAATGTTTACCCAACCCTTGTCCCTGTTTATGACCCAACGACATCATTTCTTGCATGGCCGACATTACCTCGACAGAAATCTGGGGTTAGGGCAGTGGCGTTCCAATAGCATGGTATTGGGTATTGCTTATTTCCAAAGCATGAAAACTAATTGGCTCAACATCCTTATTGGCATTGATGAGTGGCATGTCCCCGTGCTGAGGAATCTCAGGTTCAGCGTTGACTGTGACCAGGCTATTGTTGATGATGTATTTCAACTATTGGTAAATAGTGGAGGGGACTGTCCCTGCCATGTGAATCCATGGTCGTCCCAAGAGCAGGTTGTATCCCGAATCTATCTTGAGCACATGGAAGGATACGCAGAATGTATGAGGACCAATCTCAATTGGCAGCTCAACTACTCCGACCGAGTTACGGCGGGCTCCATCAAAAGCTTTGATAATGGTATGGCTACTCCGAATTCGATTGGGATCAATATTCATCTTCACCAAGGTAGCGTATGCGCATATATTCAGAGAGGAATCTCCATCTATTAAAACTACAGCCACCATATATTCGGAGGATAAGATCGCAATGTGCAACGGTTTGCAATGACCGGTCCCTTCGGGCAGTATGTCATCATCAGTGAAGGATATCACATTGTTGTTGAAAATGTGATCAACCAGATGTTGAAACTTTTCCGTATCAACTGATGTCGGTAGATAGGCTTCTTCTAAAACCTTTAACAAGACCTTCCGGTGATTCTCGGAAGTCAGGACCAAGTCCAAGATTGATATCTGTTGTGGAGCTTCTTTCAAGCTTAAAACCACCTTGGCTTCATTATGACCCATAGTGCGGAGGAAATTTTAAATCTTCTCAATGGGTACTTTCCCCTTAGACTTGATGACATGCTTCATTACCCGTTGGGGAAGATACAGTGGATTATCCTTCGACACTGTAGCAGTTATATGCGAGGTGGATCCTTCACCTTCTCCCTAATTCCATGAACTACGTGCAAGCTAATAATAGGATATTGTGCTCTGCACGGCAAGTTGATTGGCTCGGGAGCGACCACTTTTAAAGGATTATTGATTCCCTTAAGTTGAATTACTGGCATAACAAGTGATTTCTTAACTCCATCATTTTCAGCGAATATGACTGCTACTACACTCTTCCACTTAGTAGGACACGAATCCTCACTTGCTAGTAGCACAGTGTCGTTATCTGCCAAACGTAGTACGCCACTGTCAATTAAATTTTGAATAAGGTGGCGGAGTGCCCATCATTCTTCTGTACTGTGACCGCGAGATTGAGAATGATACATACTCCCTCAGAGTTGCATCGTCCTGAACGGGGGTTGATTGGAGGTAGAAGGGAACTAATCATTCCTTCATTGATTAACATATGAAGGATTTCCTCTATAGGTTGGCCCAAATATGTGAATTCCCTTTTGTTGGCAAAATCCCGACGGGCCTTAGCATTCGCTCTCTTCGTCACTTTGTATTCCAGCATTTCATTTTCTAAAAGTGAAGAGGGAATATTCATGATAATAGGTAGGAGACTGGCATGCTCCTGACTGATTAGCTGACGAGTCACTTGATGCTGATAAGTCACCAGTTCCGCCAATTGCTCAATTTGTTTATAGAGAGCTTTCATCTTTCGTTCCATTGTGAATTGGAACTTAGCATAATCCCATCTGTCATCACCATCTTTGGGGGTCTGGGAGGATTCACAGCTAAAATTGAAACTCTGTCCGCTACTCCAATTGATCATGTTGACCTCTTCTTCCTTGTGTTGAGGAAGAGGGTTGTCTTGAACATGAGACTGATCGGGTTTGGTGACCATGGCTTCACTGTTGTCTATCAGGTCTTGGATTTTGTGTTTCAAGGCCCAATAATCCTGAGTATCATGTCCAGGTGCCCCGGTATGATAATCACATTTTTGAGTAGCATTAAAACCCCGTCCATTAGGGCTAGCTGGTGGAAGCAGATGCATGATTTTCTTCTGTGTTATTAGAAAACTGAGAATGTTCTCGAGGGTGTCCCCTAAGGGTGTGAATACTTGTGGTCGTTTGACTTCTCCACCTTTTGGTACTGGAGGGTTTGAAGACTATGCTTGAAAGGGAGTGTAATTTCTCCTCTGAATAGGCATGTTTTGACTGCCTTTTTGACCCTGTAGTATCAGGGAAACATCCTCTTCTTTCTTTTTATGGACCCTCCGGGGGTTGTTCCCATAATTTCCAGATTGGATGTGATCAGCAACAGCTTTGAGTGCAGCTAGGTCTTGAATCTTTCTGGATTTTAATCCCATTTCAGCCATCTCCCCATGTTTGACCATTTCAAAAAATGGTTTGCCGATGCCGGCTAAAACTCTTTCATAGAAAGGTGCTTCTTGTATGTCTATGAAAGTCATGACCATCTCTGATTCTATCATGGAAGGACTAACTTGGGCAGCCATGCGTCTCCACCTCTGAGCATACTCTCTAAAAGACTCATTAGACTGTTTCCTGATCTTGGTAATTTGATACCGATCAGGAGCCATTTGAGATTGAAAGTTGTATTGGGTGAGGAAAGCGTGTGCTAGCTCTTCCCAACTATTGATCTTTGAATTATCTAATCTTGTGTACCACGAACGGGCTTCTCCAGTTAGACTTTTTTGGAGCTGTTGCATTCTGAGTTTTTCATCCTCTGCATAAGATCCCAGTTCTCCAATAAACACCTTTAGATGTGTGTAAGGATCTCCTAACCCGTCATATTTTTCAAAGTCAGGAGTCTTAAATTTTTCTGGATAATGAATACTAGAGAAAATACACAAATCGACATATGAAACACTCCCGTGTGTTCCAATTCCTTTGATAGTGCGAAGAGTCTCTTCCATTTGAAGGACTTTCTTTTTGATGTCACCAGTGTCTGGATCTCCAGTGGGATGGGCAGCATCATGAGTTTTGTTGGTCGGATCCAACTGCAGTTCAGGTATTGTAATGACATGTGTTCCTCCTTGTGTGGAGGATTCAGCATGTACGGGTATTTTCTGACCCTGTGTAGACTGGTGTAATTCTTTTAGTAGAATAGCCAAATCTGTAATCTGTTTGCTTAATCCGTCGAATTCTTTGCGAGAAACTAGATTAAGTTCGGTCTGGTCGGATGACGACATGATTGACTGTAGGCCTGTTGCCTTTTTGGACTTTGAACGGGTGGTAAGTCCGATTGATTCCCTACAAAAGACTTGCATAGTTTAGTCTTTAGGGAAGGTGGATAATAACATGCTATGTGATGTGTCCAGTTTAGGAATTTCATCCTGCAAAACGGATGTCAGCTGTTTGTAGCATGTATGTGTACACATTTCTTCATATTTCTCATTACATGGAGATAGATATGGAAGATAATTACAAGTAATTGAAATGAGAGCATGAAGAGACTTTTCTCCATTTTGGGTTTATCAGAGGCTGACCTATCTTAGGTTACTCTCGCGGTTTTTTGGCATAAAGGTTCCCAAATTATCGCAATCTACTTGACGGGAAGTTAATCGGTCTTTCAACTGGAGCGAATTTGGGTGGTGCCTTTCCTGAGCCTCGGAGAATTAGTCTTCTCATGAGTCCAGTAATCAAACACCGACGGGATAGCCTCCTGGTGGAGGGACCACACAACATACATTCACATACATCGCGTCTTACCGCATAAAAATGATGACATGTACGAAGCACTAATATCACAAGCAGATATGGTGCGAAGCACTAATATCACTAGCATTTTATAGTGCGAAGCACTAATATCACAAGCAGTTTATAGTGCGTAGCACTAAGTAAGGAAATGCATTCGTACACATTCATCATAAAATGTAAATGCAACATCCATACACAAGCAGTTAACAATTTTGAAAAAATTGTAATAGCAGTTTAAGTCCTCTTAATGAAGTCCCCAGCAGAGTCGCCACCTGTCGACGTCGGGATTTTTAATTGTCCCTTTCCGTTACTTGTTCTTTGGTGTTCTCATTTTAGGTGAGATTTGTTTGAAAAAACAAGTGAAAAAGGTCCGACATGTATAATGTCGACGATTGGACTATAAGAGTCGCCATTTGGTTTTTTAACTGGTTGTACCAACACAACCGAGAAAAGGTTTGCACATTGACCTAGTTATGTGACACTGCTAAACGGGTCGGTGAACCCGAGATTCATTAGGGTCCGGGGACTTGGTTATGCGGAGGGAAGGTGTTAGGCACCCCCCGACATCCGTGTTACCACGGTGACCACCTCTTTTCAAGAAACTGTTATCTGAATGTGTGTGTGTGTGGGTCAATGTGATGTTATTTGGAAGTAGTGCGCAGGGTTTGAATTTTATGTAAAAATTTAATTTTAAGCAAGATATGGCAGTGATGTTTTATAAAAGAGGTTTTTCAAACCCTGATACTCAATAGTAATTGAGACCTTTTACACTCCCATTTTATTCCGTATTCGGCTGGATTGATTTTATTTGATAGATGCGAAGCATCCGTATGAAAATAATGTATAAAAATGTGTTGAATTCCTCGTGGGTATGAAAACCAACTGAGAAAATTCAAACATCACAGATATATTTACAAGCTGCTTACAGCTGAAAAGGTCCATCACGAGAACCGAATCTAGATTCAGGGGACTGAATCTGTGATCACATGATTCCTAGGCTCAAATGATGCCGCAGTTGATATAAAAGCATTAAGCAGGTATATATATAAAAGCCGTATATATATATATATATATATATATATATATATATATATATATATATATATATATACATGATCACCAGCCACGGAGCACATCCATGGGGGATCAGAAATATAAATAAATCTGTAAAAGCTATCAACCGCCACGGAGGAAACTCCAGGCGGGACGAAATGTATAGAAAACTGTAAAAACGGTCAACCACCACGAAGTAAACTCTAGATGGGACGAAATATATATATATATATATATATATATATATATATATATATATATATATATATATATAAGCATGTAAATGCACCAAATATAAATTCCAGGCTCATCGGACAAAGTCCAACAACAGTTAATATATATAAGTATATATATATTAAAGCAGTAAACGCACCGGATGTGAAATCCAGGCTCACCGAACAGAGTTTGATAGCAGTTCTTATATACAATTATATATATAAGAAAGCCATTAAACGCACCAGACATAAGTCTAGGCTCATCGAACAGAGTTCGACACGCAGTTCATATATATATATATATATATATATATATATATATATATATATATATATATACAAAAGTAATTAAACGCTCCAGACCGAAGTCTAGGCTCAATTGAGGCATAACTCGATAATGTTAGTCCACATATATAAATATATATGTATATACAAACTAAAAATAAATCACGGACCGAAGTTCGGGCAAAAGTGTGCAACACGACTCTCAACGTGTAGAAGGGTGTGTGCAAAGATGAAGAGAAAAACTTTAAAGTTTGAAAGAAGGCTTACAGTTGGCTGCCAAAGAAGACTTCAATATCTTTAAAGTGGGTAAACACTGGCTTTTGTAGGTATAAAATAAGCTATATGTGAACTCACAAGTGTTTAAAATGAGAAAGCACTCAGTTTGGGGTGAGAACAGAGCAAATTGGGCAGGGCTTCCTCGTCGTTTTCTCTTACAAAATGGCCACCCCAAGCCCTTTATTTATAGAGGGTGGAGCCGCAGGTGTACCTGCGACTGGGCCGCAGGTAGACCAGAGGCAACCTGGGTTGGCCCGAGTTTTTTGGGTCGGATCGGGTCGTCTCGAAGTACGTGCACTCAGGCACTGTAATGTCCACTCGGACATTCAGAAGTGCAATCTGGGCATCCGTTTGAGATATACAAGACCTATTTCGGACCGCCGTTGTCGAGAGTTGTACGATGGCATGGGATTAGTGTTTGTACGAAGTCATTGAAGATGGGACGGTGCCCTCCGGTCTTCAAGCTTCAACTTTCATCCGT
Organism: Panax notoginseng; assembly: GCA_016801055.1. Lineage (NCBI taxonomy): Eukaryota > Viridiplantae > Streptophyta > Magnoliopsida > Apiales > Araliaceae > Panax > Panax notoginseng. The sequence goes on along the minus strand of CM029013.1, from coordinate 229,770,358 downwards.
TATCCCGCACAATAGTAACTCGTGATTGGTTAGTCTTGTGGGACACTGTTGCATAGAGATGTTGAGATGACGTGGCGTGGCATCGTGTTGGTCAGATGACGATGTTGCCCCTCACCGGTGTTATCGCTAGATTGGGCTGATAAAGCAGACGTTGCTCAGCTTCGCTGGGATTGGACTGCTGCAATTTGTTGAAGGTCCTCATTGTCATCTTTGAGGTGTGTATGTCTTCCCGATGTTATCGCCGGGCTGGTACAGTGTATCTCGTTGTGAGCGCCGAGATTAAAGCTGGTTGCATTTGTAACAAGCATTTCCGGGGTTATTACCGAAATAGCATTCCTTGGGGTTATCACCAAGGTTGGTGACTATTCACATGGTTGGGACTGAGACTGGATACCTCAGGGTTATCTCCGAGATTAATCAGTCTTCTCCGGTGTGTGTTTCGGTATTAATCTGTATGCCTCGGGGTTATCTCCGAGATTGGAATTGTTACTCCCAGATTGCAATCCGGGGTTGATGCTGAAATTTGGATAGTATCCGGCATGGATATGGATCGTCTTTCAGGGTTCCCTCTTAAAAAATGAATTTGTTCTCCTGCAATGTTAGTGACAGGTGTACAGAAAATTTCGAGTGTTTACATTGATCAAAGGAAAGAACCAAACCCGGTGGATTCAAGTAGAACACGAAAGGATTTGGAGGTGAACTTGTACTTGAGGAAGCTCGAATCTTCAAGGGTATAATTCTTGTTCTTTATCTTTTCGTTTAATTAATAATTGTGCATAAAGGATGATCCGGGTATATGGTTTATAAAACTTTAAGACTATATTTTATCACGTTTCTGCTTACTTTGTGCAATTTGATTGCGTTCATGAATATTACAAACCTAACAGCAGCATGTTTCACAACAAACACCTTTTGATCAGTTGGATGATAGAAATAATACCCCGATGTTTCTTTAGGGTATCCCACAAATCTATATTTGGTAGATCTAGTCTGTAGCTTATCGTTTTCAAACTTTTTGACATAAGCTGGACAACCCCAAGTCTTAACATGCTTAAGATTTGGTTTCCTCCCTGTCCATAACTCAGATGGGGTCTTGGGGACGGATTTTGTAGGTAACTTGTTAAGTAGGTATGCAGCCGATTTTGAAGAATATCCCCAGAAGGAAACTGGAAGGTCGGTAAAGCTCATCATGGATCGAACCATGTCCAACAATGTTCGATTTCTCCTTTCAGATACACCATTCATCTGTGGCGTCCCTGGTGGAGTCCATTGCGAGATTATACAATTTTCTTTGAGACAATTAAGAAACTCACCACTTAAGTATTCTCCTCCTCGATCAGATCGAAGAATCTTAATACTCTTACCAGTTTGCTTCTCTACTTCACTTCTGAACTCTTTGAACTTTTCAAATGATTCAGATTTGTATTTCATTAAATAAACATATTCAAATCTTGAGTGATCGTCAGTGAATGTAATAAAATAAGAATACCCTCCTCGTGCAGTCATTGTCATAGGCCCACATACATCTATGTGTATCAATGCTAATAACTCTGTAACTCTTTCTCCTTTTCCACTAAAAGGAGATTTAGTCATTTTTCCCATAAGACAAGATTCACAAGTTGGATATGATTCATAATCTGATAGCTCTAGGGGCCCATCTTTATGCAACTTGAAAAATCTTGTTTCATTAATATGACCGAGTCTACAGTGCCACATGAAGGTATAATTAACATCATCTCTTTTTCCTTTTCTTAGTTTGTTCAATTTGAAGTATATTTTCATGCAAGTCAAGTATATAAAGTCTATTTCGCAAATTACCAACACCATATAAAACATTATCATTATAAATAGAACAACTGTTGTTCTTTATTATAATATTAAAACCATCCATATCCAATACAGAGATAGAAATAATGTTTCTAATGATATTTGGAACAAAATAACAATTATTTAAATTAATGAACTTGCCCGTAGGCAGTGCTAAACAATAAGTCCCTACAGCTAATGCAGCAACCTTTGCTCCATTTTTCACTCGTAGGACGACCTCATCCCTGCTCAGCTTTCTACTTCTGACCAGTCCTTACATATTATTACATATGTGAGAACCACAGCCAGTATCCAATACCCAAGTAGAAGATTGACTTTCAGAAAAATTAATTTCAATAATAAACAAACCTTGATTAGGATTCGAAGCTTCTCTAAGCTTCTTCTACTTTTATTTCGCAAGATAATCCTTGCAATTCTTCTTCTAGTGACCCAGCTTGTTGCAATGGAAGCAAATTCCTTTGCTAGCTGGATCAGGTTTCTTTTGATCCTTCACTTTCGCCTTTCCCTTAGCCTTCTTGGATTTCTTCTTTTCAGAAGATACCTTGGGCCTCTTCCTTTTCTTGGAAGAATCATCCACCAGTAAGACATGGTTCTCCTTGGATGGGAAGTGACCTTCAGCACTTTTCAACATTTTAAGTAATTCAGGAAAGTTGACATCTAACTTATTCATGTGAAAATTCACAACAAATTGTGAGAAGGTGTCCGAGAGTGACTGCAAGACTAAATCTTGACTCAACTCCCCATCCATGATGAACCCAAGCTGTCCAGGACGTTCAATCAGATTGATCATCTTTAAGACATGAGTCTCAACGGTAGTACCCTCGGTCATCCGAGATCGGAAGAGCTCCTTAGATATTTCATATCTAGCAGTCCTACTTTGCTCACCATATAACTCTTGAAGGTGCAGTAGCATAGTAGGAGCATCCATGGTTTCATGCTGACGCTGAAGTTCGTTACTCATTGATGCGAGCATGATGCATTGAGTCACAGACGCATCATCTTGCCACTTTTTAAAAGTGGCAATCTCTTCCTCAGAGGCTGTCTCTGCAACTTTTGCAGGTACGGGCGAATTTAGGACATAAGAAATCTTTTCAGCAGTGAGAACAATTCTCAGATTCCTTAACCAGTCCGTGTAATTTGGTCCAGTTAGTTTGTTAGCATCAAGTATGCTACGCAGTGAAATTAGTGAATGTGACATTTTAAAAATTCTGCATGTAAAAAGACAATATTTTAGCAAACATTCATTTAATTAATTACCAAAATAAATTAGGTCTTATTTTATATTGGTATCTCCCACTATTTTCTTCAAACTATATTACCCTCGTTTATATAGTTCAGCAAAATCTAATTAAAGTTTTTGCTAGTGAGAATAAGGATCCCATTTCACATATATATAGCCTTGTGGTGACACAACAAACTATATATAAATAAATAGGTAGACAACTCCTTGTCAATTACATCATCATGTAACTCCTTATTTTTTGCCTCTTAGATTATTTTGATCAAGTGGTGGCACATCCGAATAAAAAATTATCTAAGTTAAGTCCAACCTAGCACTTCCATATATTAAAAAAAAAATATTGTCCTTATGGTGACACAACAAAACAATATTGTTCAATTTTTTTTATAAGCATCAAATGTGATAAATTAACATTTTAAATATTTAATACTTGCCGTGTGGTGACACAATAAACTCATATTAAATATTAAATACTCCATTAATTTTATCATGCTAGAAGGCGATGTTCGGTATTCTAAATATCTTTGAACGCTTAAGACTTAATATATAAAAACTTTGAGGGATTTGTTATTATTTGTCTCATCTTGTTTAGCGCACATGCAAATATATATATAAAATACGCGTCATATTATTAAACATGCAAAACATGTTTGCATAATATATAATATATATAATACTAGCATGCACATATTGAATACTATATTCTACCTGGATTGATTATGGACTTTTATTCTTGTTTGATTCACTAGAGCCACCAAGTGAACCAAAAGGTCAAACCCTAGGGTGCAAGAATAAACATTTAAATATAACTATTACATTTAAACCCGGGCTCCATTACAAACGGGTCTTCGAGCGCTCCTTTCTCCTTGATCTCCGGTTCTTCGAAAAAAATTCTAACTAATCCTATTACATTAAACTATTTAATTTAAATAGAAACCTTGATCAGCAGTCAAGGGAAAGTAAATAGGAGAGAGATAAAATTTATATCAAGAAAAAAACCAGAAAAGACGAGGTACGCAGACCCCATTTAATAAAACTCATTCATTCAAACATCTAACCAAAATAAATTCAATCACATTAGTCAATAGTCCATAATCAATCCCATTTATTATCATACATATCATCATATGTATCAATAAATAACATCATATATATATATATATATATATATATATATATATATATATGAATATCATTTAATAAACAATTTTAAGTTGCATGAAATCCAATTTCAATATTAAAATAAACTCTTTATTTTAATTACAATATATATATATATATATATATATATATATATATATATATATATATATACCAGTTAACGAGAACCAACACAGCCACCGCGGAAAAGAAAAAAAAAGGATTACCGGGAAAAAAAATTGAGTCCGCGAATGATATCGGCTATTCCATTTTTTTTATAAGATAATAATTTTATATAACAAATTATGCCCAATAAATTATTCAAAATATATACCCATACATGTATGAAATCATAACAATTAATAATTTGCATAAAGTTTGGCTCTGATACCACTGTTAGGTTTTGTGAAAATCAAAGTAGAAATCAAATTACAAAAATAGCGGAAGCAAAATAAAATCAGATTTTAAAATTTTTCACAAACCAATTATCCGGATCATCCTTTATGCATATTATTAATTAAAACGAAGAACAAGAAGTTATGGAATCATACCCTTGTAGATACGAGCTTTCACAGGTACAAGTTCATCTCATACTTCTCCGTAATCTCCTTAAATCTCCAAGTAGATTCATTCATTTGATCAATGTTAGACATCCATGTGTATGGCCTCTAGAGGTGATCCATCAAGGAAGAATAATTTTTAAGAAGAATTGTGTATTGGCTCAAACCCTAGTTTTTTCTATCTCTATAGAAAAAGGGGGCGTACTCTCTAACTACAGAAATTGCGTATATCTGATATCTAATATAAGACTCCTCTTATAAAGATATCAGGTAACCATATTTTAATTAAAATAAGGTATTATTTATTTAATTAAACTCTTTTAATTAAATAGGCTCCCTAATCTTATTAAGGATAATTAATTAAACTCCTTTAACTAATTTTCCCTCCTAATCCTATTAGGAATAAATGAGAGTACTTATATAAATTAATTCCTAAACTCTTTTAGAAATTAAAATAATAATAATTGTAATAATATTAATAAAACTCCTCTTATTAATTTATATTTAATATTTCTAAAATATTAAATAATAAATATTAAGTTATTTAATTTATTCTATCACCATACATTAAATTAAATATACTCAACATATTATTACAATTATGCCATTAACTTCTTAAATAATTATTCTTCTTTTTATGGTGTGGCCCTTTAGGTTCTCCATACTAAACTGGTTGTGAATAAATCAATTAGAACAATTCTAATCCTATTTAAATAAATAAATTAAACGATTAATTTATTTAAATAAATAATATTTATTCTACAATAGGGATAAGTCTCCCTAGCGATCAACGACTTTCCAGATAATATAGACTTCAACATTAATCATAAAAGAACATTTGAGTAAATAGTTACTGCACAATTCAATCATTCTACCATATAATGTCCCAATTAATATAAGACATGAAATTACTTTCAAGTCTTATTTTATTTAATTATATGTATTTCGATTCATAAATACACAACTCCTAATGAATACAAATTAGAAACTACTTTCTAATTTTATTCCACCTTGGCCAAGGATTCCTGGGTTGTCATTTATCGAATCACATAGGATATTTCTCTTCTTTTACTAGAAGTGGTAGATTCTTTATTGATCATTCATTATCTCCATATATAACTCATTACACCCAAGCATATCCTTTGATATACTCTAAGAGTCTTAAGGAATAAGTCAAAGTGTAATTCATTATATATAAGATAATATGATGATCTCAAGTCTAAGGATCATTTGTACTATTATCACTACAGAAATTTCTATTGACAGGCAAGTAAAACTCCATTAGGTATTCCTTAGCGAGCCATGTTCAGTGAACTTATTCTCTAATAAACACCTACATATTTGCTTTAGTGTCTCCACACAAATGATCATGAGAACAATCATCCTCATCCAATGAGCAAACAACGTATGTATCAATCTATCCGGATTCACTAATCCCCTTTTTAGTAATCCATTAATTGGGAACATTTTAGTTTTAAGCTATCTAATAATTTAGATCTCATTAGCATGATCTCATCATGATTCTAAAAGTATTGTTTAAAACTATAAGTTTATTACATATTATTAAAACAGCACCATGTAGATAATAAATGCCTTTAATAAATAATTCTTTTATTAATAAATAAATAAGATTGATTACAAAGTATATGCTTTATCATCATACATGATTGGCTTGTATGCATACTACTTTCATATATAAGAAGAATTCTCTGATTCTGGTGTGATTTTTATTTCTTAACTAAGCAACTTATTTATAGGAGAATTGCAGGACACTATTTAAGGAAATCACGGACCACGAATAAGAAAATCACAGAAAAATTCATGGGCAAAAATTTAATTTTACTATATGCAATAAAATATTCTAATAAACCAAAAACTTTATATATAATATAATATATTCTATTTATATTCTAATAAGACAAAAAACTTTATATATACTATAAAAAGTATTTTGTTTTATATAAAAAAATTTCTGTTTTATTACTATTATAATAATAATAAAATAAAAATGAGCTAACTTTCTACCGGTAGTTTGACAAATTGGTACATGGGGGTCCATGAAATAATAAGTCAAACTTACAACAAACGCTTTTTCACATACCACTTTATTTATATCAAAAATTGAATAAATATCTCCCATAAATCATTTATCTTCAATCAACCCATTTTTAACCTTTCAACACTTATTCTTTATTAATATTATAACTCATAATATTGACAACCAGATCATTCCTAGGAAAGAGGGGGCTTTCCGATAAGGATTTCTCCTTATTGGCGCGTAATTAAATAACCTAACTCCTTTCCTCGATAGAACTTTCTAGATATTATCAATAATGCAAATAATAATATAAATAGCTATGTCATCTCACTTATTGATTTAATAACATAAAATACTATGCAAATGATACTGTAACAATAATTGAATCAATAATATGAGATACTATGCAGCAACTACTGTGACAATTATTGGATGAGACTAAGTGACTTCTTACGTAAGCATCAATAATCAAAGATATTGTGCAATACCGTGTGCTACTGTGCAATACCGCGTACCACTGTGGAATTACACGTAATATTATACTTTTATCACAGGGTATTTCAATAGTTTAATGGTAAAAGTCTTGTCGTTATTTTATGAAAATGTTATTTTTATCGCTTTCTCCGACAGTTATTCTGTTGTGGGATCCACCAATGATTACGCCTTCGTACGAATATTCTCCGATAAAAAGAATATTTCCCGACGAAATGAATATTTTATGATAACTTGCTTACTTTGCAAAAATTGTACATATATAACATTTATTAAATTATCACTTTACTATTTAGAATACTATTCAGAGATAAATAAATCTTTATTCATAAAGTTGGGGTCTTACAATTAATACCATAACCTCTTCCTCTTTGATAATTATTTGAATACTCACTCGAATCTTCCTTAAAATAATTATTATTACATGGTGGTCTTCTTTTATTGCCATGAAAGTTAGAGCATCTACCTCTGTGTTCATGGAAGCTACCTCTTCCATGTCCACGACCTTGATCATGACCGCGACCATGGGGAGCACCTCGACCTCCTTAATTTCAAACTTTAGAGCTTGATCACACTGAACTCCTGTGCCTTTAAAGAAGCTTGCAAATCTTCCAAAGAAAGTTTTGACACATCTTTGGGCTCTTCAATAACTACCACAATAAAATCAAACTTTTGTAGTAAGCTTCAAAGAATTTTCTCAACTACTTTTTGGTCTTGTAATACTTTTCCATTGGTTGCCATTTGATTAACAATTGAAGTAACTCTTGAAAAATATTAAACAATAGTCTCATTGAATAGTCTCATTTTCTTGCATTTGCAATGTGACGAATGAATTGTGATTCTGGGGACAGAATCCTTGTAAGGAGGAAATGATGTGACAACCCGAATTTTTATAAGTTATTAAAATATGAATTTAATAATTAAATTTCTTATTATGAGATGTTTTGAGTTTGAATATGTATATATATGTGCTATATATTTTGAAATATGTGATCTGGTGTGAAGATATATATATATATATATATATATATATATATATATATATATATATATATATATATAGGTTTAATAGTTAAGTTATCTATTGAAGAAATTAAATAAATTTGGTAATTATTTTAAATATTTGTTGAATTAAATAAATATTTTAAATAATTTATGAAATTATGGTATAATAATTTAGTTACGTGTGTATGATAATTAAGTTAAAGCAAAGGAAAATTTTATTCTTTGAAGATTTCATTTAATGAATTAATTAAATTAAAAGAATTGTTTAGTATTAAAGAGAATAAATAAATTAAATAAAGTAATATTTAAATCTAATTTATTAATTAAATTAGATGTATGTAATTATTTATTAATTATAAGTACAATTATAATGAGATTATAATTATTATTAATTACTATTATTATGTGTTATTTAAATGTAATAAGTGTGACATTTGTATACTATATAATAAGCAAAACATGAAAATAAATTAAAAGGAGGTTGGAGAGGGTTTTGCCAAACATGGTCTTGTGACCTTTGGCATAATTTAACTGATGAAGCCATATAATTGTACGCTTAATGTTATATTAGTTTTATGTTACATGTTTTATCAGTTTAGTTTTATACATATATTTTCCCAAGTCTAAAAGTAAGAAAAAAGAATTCAGAGAAGAGAGAAATTGAGGGAATTGAGAGACAAGGTTGAGAATCAAAGAAAGAGAAGAAGAAGGGTAATCATCCATTCCAAGAATCAAAGAGGTAATAACCTATTTTACAAACTTTAGTATATGTGTTCTTAGAGTTTTCTTTTGAAACTTATATTTTATTGGATGAATATGATAAAAATTGATATTATTTATATGTTGGTAGATGATTATAATCTGTATATGTTGTCTAGGAATGATTTTTAGAAATCAAAATCCATGGAAACATGTTTAGGATGACGAACTTGGTTATGTGATAATATATATATATATTTTGGCTTACTTTGAGATCAAAATTAGTGGTTGAATCATATGTTAATCTGTAAATTGGCAATGGTTTGTGTTAATACATTTAGAAACGAAAACAACGAAGTTTAAACGGATCAATTTGGTTGAATAACGAATTCATGGTGAATGAATTCGCTAAATGTGTTTAAAACATGAAAATTGAGTATGAACATGTGTTTTGGGTTAAATTTTAGGTTGGTTAATGTTTTTATAAATTGTTAGAATTCTGGTATGTTGTAGTTCTATGAATTACGAGTCCAACGAATCGAAAACCAACTAATTCCGACTTAAAACGAAGAAGTTATGAAGGTTTGAAGTAAAAACATTACAAAATCTGTAATTTGGGCGTAGCCATGCACGGCCGCGCATCCCAGAAGCGCGGGCGCGCAGCTGGGCGCTGCCAAGTCATGCGGGCGCACGGTATTTGTGAAGAAAATTGGCGCGACCGCGCCCCATGTGCTCTGACTGTGACTATTTTGACCTACTTTGGTAAAACGGTCATAACGTTTTTATACGAACTCGGATTGAGGTGATTCAAGATGATCCGGAACGAAAACGAATAGAACTACAACTTTTGTTCTTTAAGTTTTTCAATTTGAGGTCATTAGAAAGGGTAAAAATAGTCATCTTTGTGACTGTTACGTAATCGGAGGCAATCGGAGGGCGTCAAGCATGCACGTATGCAAGTATAGTGCTCTTGACGATAAAAGATGTTGTTCTAAGTTATAGAACATGAATATTATGAAGTATAATGATGCTTAACATTAATAAATGATATATTAGATACGTTATATACGCATACTAAGCACACACAAGAGAGACAAATTGGGCGTGTGACGAATAAACGTCGAAACGCCGTGATAAGTGTTAATGAACGTAAAAAGTATTTTAAGTCAAATGAAATGAACATTATAAGGTATGAAATGGGTTAATATAAAATCAATAATTATTCCTAGCAAGACTTAATCACTTGAATGAACTTCGAATATAAAATATAGTGAGCTATAAGTCAGAAGTTAACACAATAATATTGAACATTGTGTATTGATAATAGGAAGGGTTATGAGACGTAAATTAAAGTTTACATTATAACTACTATACGTTGCTATGTGACTAATAGTTGATGTAAATGATTATATAATTGTGTAGGGCACGTGAAGTGCAGATATCTGTAAGCTGTGAAACTGTTATTGGTAAACAATGATCAAAGCAAGTCTTTCAGTTCCTATTTGTTATGTAAATTGGTGATTAACTGTTTTAAATCTTTATTGCAAAGAGCATGATCTGTTATATATATGTTGAATGTATGAAATGTTAAAGTCAACTTATGACTACGTTGATTGAGTAATGAATGTTGATTTAGTAAGGAACTCAATCTTTATACTTGTTATATGAAATGCATCATGTTTGTTATGTTAGTCTAATATTTATGAGATGCATGATAAGCATGTTATTATGTGCAACGTGATGCATGAAAACTGTTAGATTTTGCTGGGCTGTCGAGCTCAACCTTGCAAATAACCACTTTTACAGGTTAAGGATTCAAGGTAACACTATGTGCTACTTGAAAGACATGAATCTGGTGTAATGCGTGAAGATTTAGATACTTTACCTAAAGTTTTTATTTCTTTAAACTATGATTAAGATTAATGAGATGCACTAAATGTTTTATGATGTATGGTTTTCTATTGAGTTGTAAAGTTAAAGTTTGAGTTATCTGATATGCAAAAGTTATCGGATTGAAATGTAAAATTTTATGTAATAACAGTGATAAAGTGAATCATAAAATAATATTGATTCAAAGACATGTAGATGATAAAGGTTTTGATTCAGGGAATTAAAGTAAGAAGACGATAAAATTTAAATTATTCCGCGTTTTATAAGATTTAACATCAAATAATGATGTAAAATCAGAAGGTAGATGTGTTATTAACGACCAAAGTGGAGAATCAAATTATATGAATTTTGGGGTCGTTACATGCAACTTCTCAAATTCTAAACGTAAGATTGAAGGCGTACCATTTTTACTATTTCTTCACCTTTATATAAAGATTTCAAAATATCTCAAGCTTCCTTTGAAGTTTCTGCCTTCGAAGTTCTTCCAAAAATTGTGATTTTAATTGCTTGATAAATTTGAAAGAATCCTTCTCTCTTTTATAATTAAGATTGTTCGTCTGGGCGTATGACAAACCCACTTCAGCTTTAGGTAATTCATAGTCATATTCAAAAATGTTCCACAACTTTAAGGACTTCAATAGTACTTTCATATTATGGCTCCAATAATCATAGTCTTCTCTGCTAAAGTGAAAAATTATAGAGATTAGATTGTTTGAATTTACCAACACGACGTTCCTTTGAAAATCAACAATTATTCAATTAAAAATAGCTTCACCTAAATCAATATCTATTCATACATTCACTCAAGTTGAAGATGTCGGGTATGGGAGATGTGTATGTGCATACGCCACATATTGCCGTGAGGATCCGAAGACTCGAAAAATAAAGAGGAGTGGAGAGGAGGAAAATTCAAGAGCTTAAGAACAAGTTTCTCTAAATGCCAAACGGGTCTGCTCTTCACTTGGTGCTTCGTCTTCATGGTGGACCCGTGCTGATTATAATAGTTAGAAGGACCTTTGCTGAAAAAACAATTACTTTATAGGTTAAAAGCTCTAATACCACTTTATTGGATAATTTTGAAGAGAGTATAATTTAGAGAGTATGTGAAATATAACTTTTGATAATTTTCAAGAACACTTTTATTTCACTTGCTTAAGATGACTCACATATAAGACTATTCATAGAACTTAAAGGACATTTCTAGAACCACTTTAATAATAACCAAATACATGTAAATGAATCTAATCATGCATTTTCCAAGACACTTATAAGTACATTCATGTACATACATGTATTATGTACTTAGACATTACCCATTCATGTACTAATATTAATTAAGACAATTTACGAAAAATCTTGAAGATATTTATAAATTTTGTTTAGTTTGCTAATAAGTACAACTTATTTTCTATTTATTATGATCTTAGTGATAGATGTAAGGCAAGCTGGAAGTTAAATTTGGTGAGTTAGTTTTTTTTCTCTTTAATTGAAATATGGGTAAGGGTTAAGTGTGTGTATGAGATTGTGTCTTGCATGGGGATTCAAAAGATTACTCTTCTGTTTATTAAGACGAGTTTGTTTTCATGACTCTAGGAGTGGATATTCCGTCTCAGTGAGGGCTTATTGTTTGACCTCTAACGGGTAATCTTGCCTAACGACAGTCTATTTGGTCCAAATGCCTTATTGGTAAGTTTATTTATTATCAGTATTTTAACATCAAAAATGTCGAAGAAACTTTAGATCATTGTTGGTGTCTTAAGTAGAGGGTGCTAGTTAGAAGAGTTGTTGATGGAATGTTCATTTTTGATGTTTGCAATGATGACGATTGGAAGGATTTGATTCAAGGAGGGCCTTGGAGCATTTTGGGGGCACTGATGTTTTTTAGAAGTTAGGAACCAAATATGGCATTGCATGCAATCTCATTAATTTGCGAGAAAATAATTTGGGTGCAAATGGTGGGAAGTCCTCCTAAATATATTTTGAGGATTTGGCCTACCTATTTGGCTCCATGATAAGCTAGGTCTTGGAAGTTGATTTGCTGCCTCAAGTGGGGATAGATTTCTCCACAATTAGAGTGAAAGTAAAGCTAAATGTTAGAGAACCTTTGCTGACCGGAGCCTACTAAGAACTAGATAATAGTAGGTTACAGTGGATTCAATTTATTAAATATGAAAAAAAATTAAAGTTTGTTATAGGTATTGAAGAAAATGGCACATCTGTGGTGCATGCTCGCATTATGACACAGGGCAGAATAGTGATTATCCTGCAGGCTAGGTGAATAAATAAATTCACAGGCAAAGGAACAAGAGATTCACCAAAAATATAGAGAAATCTCTCTAATGTGTAAATTATATTTATCAAATCAAAGTTATATTTTTTAATTTAACACATAAGTCAGGTTTTATAGCTAACAAACTTCATTTCTAAGTCATAACAGAATTCCTAAAAATAAAGAAACAAAATCCTAAAAGGTAACAAACTTTTATGGAAATAAAATCCAAATAAGTAACAACTTCCTATTACATAATAATATAAAAGATTTACTTCTTAATAAAATACTACTATCATAAAAAATGATAATTCTGAACTTCAGAAGCCGAAGGGGTGGTCTGCCATCTGAATCCCAAAGCCATGCAATCTGAATCCTTCAAAGCCATCAATAATTTGAACCATTCATCCGATTCCCGAAGATGTCAACGACTGTCATGACCGCCACATTTACGTCGATCCTCCAATGCATGGTATTATAATGCCATTAACGTGTTATCTGATAATTCGGCGTCATCAGACTCATATCCCCCTACATCAGTCACCCCGGGTTAGAAAGAAGTCGTCCACAAGTTCATAGTATCATCATCGAACCCAGAAAAACAAGGGCTCAAATGATTCACATTGAAAAATGAGGGCTCAAACGATAAGCATTATCATTAATCTTTTACAAAATCTCACAGGGCCCAATCTTCTGATCCTTGAGCTTATTATATTGGCCAATAAAGAAACGATCAAGAGTCAAAACTTTTGACGTCCCCAAATCTGAGTCTCTTCCAACTTGACATATGGTGCTACACGGTGCTACAGTTCACATAAACATTTAATTGAAATGCCTCAAAAGAATGAATTTCTTATAAATATTCCAAAACAATACTACCATTCCTCAGGTTCTTTATAACTGTTACATTTGTTCTTGTCATAATATCAAATATTATCATTTCAAACCTATACTATTACATAGGTAATCTACAAGTTCGCCTTATCCTTCCCTTTATCCTTGCCAGATCCTTCGGTCAGTTCGGTCTTAGCTGCATTCATATGGTTCAAGCAAGAGTGAGCATAACAAGCTCAGCAAGTACAACAATTTCTTTTAAACAACATGCTTGAAACATAGGAATCGTATATCTTCAATAACTGGATAATAGTTACGAAGTACTATTAATAATTCAAAATGGCATTTCTTTTCCTTCAAAATATTTTACAATGACAATATTCAGTAAAACATCAATTCTGGTCCAAGACCATGAGCATTTCATAATTTCTTTGAAAAGGACAACCCGACACTAAGCCCGTAAGTCCGACATAGCTTACGAGCACTTCTAGGTGATCAGTCTATAGAACTCTATGTTGATCAGCACTACATCTTGTTAAACGTATGTACGTTTAAGTTTTTGGCAACCTCACGTGCCCATCGAATAATCAATGAAAAATACATTTGTTTATTCATACTCAGACTTACCTTGAATCCGTACCAAACAATTGGCGTAGGATAGCGTTATCAATTCTATATTGAAAGACTTGTAAAGAGATCAATCGATCTTTTAAGAATAGTCTAGCTAAGTTAAAACTGGCATCAACCCTTTCTTTAAAACCATTCATGCATCTCGTAACATGAATCATTAAAAACCTGGATAACACGAAGGTTAGACAAGCGTTTAGAAAAACTTTCCTTCAGCGTCTGCTATAGTAAAATTACTTTTCCTTTAAGTTTTTATGGTCTCTACAACACATAACCACATAACATACCACGTTAGGTCATGAATGAACATACATTGTTCCTAATGAATCTTACCTTTCTTCTCAATCTAATCACGTATAAGATTTGTTATTATTTGTTCCAGCTTGCCGTTAAAGTTTACATCGTTCTTACCAACTTCTTTCTCTTCTATAACTTAACTGAAATTATTTCATTAATACAACTCGTTCTGAGTAAATCATTCCACCTCACGGCTTACCAATGTCCTTACATTATTAATCGAAACTCGATCGTCAATGGTTAAGTACACTATTGCATACCGTTCGCGTTCACGTAATATTCATCAACATTTAGTTGTAACTCGCAACGTTATTGCTATCATCGAAAAAATGCTATGTTAAGTTAATTAATTCATTATCAATTAACTATCTTTCCTTTCGTATTTTTAATCGTACTTACTTAACGAAACTTGTTTCAAGTACTTATCTACCTTTACGTCTTATTCTCATTCATCGGTTCAGTATTAATAACTTATGTTCAATTAATCTTTCTTTCAACCTTTAGTGTATTACTTAAGGTTTAAACATTTTAAACCATGTCATTTTAGGGTTTAGTTCATTACTAATTAATTATTGTTCTTGTTTCACTTATAAACTTTCTTCATTGTCTAGACCCTAAGGCTGGCGCTGCGGCGCCAGCATTCCTTCACTATGCCGCGCTGCGGCGCCATGCTCTAGGGCTAGAAACCCGAACTCGGCGCTGCGGCGCGAGTACCCTTCGTTACAGTAGCGCTGCGGTTCCAAACTCCAGTAGGTCACAGCTTCATCCAGCCATGCTCGGCGCTGCGGTGCCACCTATTTGGCCTTGGGCTGGCGCCGCAGCGCCAGCTCTGTGCACTAGATAATTTTGACAGATTTTTAACTTTGTGAAATTTTTGGGCTCGTAACTTCTTCGTTATAAGTCCAAATTGGCTCGTTCAAACGCCACTAGTTCACAAATTATATTTTCTACGTGTTCATGCAAGAATTTTATCTATTTGACTTCGTTAACTAAAAGTTCACCTATTAGTTCATTTTTAACGAAAATGATAAACGTTCGTGAATGTTCAATGCTCGTTTCTTCGTTCTAAGTCGGAATTCGGTCATTTTTGAGTCCGCAACTCTATAATGCCAAATAAGACTTGTCTCTATCGAAAACTAATGTTTTCGAGTTCAAACACAAAATCCGACTTCCATTCCGAGAATTTCACGAATTCGACGATTATCGTCCAATCGTGTGAATTCCGGCAAAACTTCGTTACTAATGATTTGTTCATTGTTTCAAATGGATTCAATCCATCATACTAACATCTTAACATACATATTACATTAACTTATTTACATGATAAGTTATTACTTGCTCTTCATGAGTTTATTACTTATAAAAGTATAAATTACTTATGATTTCATTTCTCATGATTTCTTATGGCTTCAATCTTTTAACCATCATCCTTACATCTTCTTATCATACCATCTTATTAAGGTAAATATATGAGAAGTTCATATAGGTTCCTCATGAGTTCATAACTTATTAAGGTTTGAATTACTTATTCATGACTTATACGGCTTAAGTCCATTGATTAACCATTCTTATCATTCCTTAGAATACATGTTCTACCACAACACACTTCTCTAACAATGGAAGAGAAAGAGAAACATGGTTCAAGATCTTACCCTTGAGGATCACTTGATAAGGTTTAATCTTCTTCTTACTTCTTGAAATATGAAAGACTAGCTTTCTAGCTTTTCTAGCTTATTATCTCTAACCAATAAGCTCTCAACTTGTTGGATGAAATGAACAACCCACAAAAATAAAATCCAAGCTTGCTATTTATAGGACTTCAGTTTAGTCAATAAACCACTCCCACCTCTTTACTATTCATTACCTAGGCACTAAGTTAACTTGCTCCTCACATAAATTACTTGGCCATCACAACATAGCCATTAAGTTAATTTGCTTAGCACAACTTTTATCCTTTGTTTACTGATCACATTCCTTAGCCATTAAGTTTACTTAACCCTTAAGTCTACTTGCTCATCACACTTGTTTCTTGGCCACCAAGATCACCCATGTGATCATGGGTTGCCCCATGGATCCTCCTAATCCATTGGATACTTACTTTGGGCTTTACATTTAATTAGCTTAACTAACTTAACTTACACTTTTTGGGCTTGCATTAATCCACATTGGATTATACATTACAAACATTTGGGATTTAACATTAATTCGTATTGGGCTTTATTATTATCCCAATTGGACATTACAATTTCCTACACAATCTAACAAGTCCATTACACATGGCTTAAAGCCTTATAAAGTATTGTCTACGTATTAATCTCGTATTCTAACTCGAATACTTATTCATCATATACGATATACCATCATCCATACATACTCGTATAATACCTCCTATCGTACTCGTATTCATTACTTCGTATAATACCTACGTATTATACGATCATCGTTTAATTCATTAATCGCATTTCATTTCCTTCTCGGAAATCACTTTCCCTAATTGTTAGGTTTTAAGTCCGCAGGCGAAAAACTACGTTTGCCATAACTGAAATATTATCGGATATTCCATCTCACCTCGATATTCTATCGTTACGTATTTCTTAGAAGTTCAAAAATAATTTCCGAGCAGAAATGCGTGAATAATGTTTTTCAAAAAGTTTCTCGAAAATCTTTTATTTTCGTCTTGAAAATTCAAACACTTTAATTCTACCACGTAGCCAAAATCCTACGACGTTTCGACATATCTAGGTCATAGAACGACCTTCAATTAGCTTACTCCCATAAATAATTAATTAAATTCGTTTAATCCACATAATTAAATAAAAATTTAATTCTCATAAAATCCGATTTTTCTAGGGCGTTACAAAACTGCCCAAACAAAATAACCAACGTCAAAAAGTACTTGACGCCGATGATTGTCAACTCGGCCCTTATAGAGGTTATTGTTGTCGAGAATAGATCGTCGAACTTGTTTATGAATATCCTAAAGATATTCACCTATTTCATTCACCTTCAGGTGTAGGCGCCCGACTCGTGGAATAGTAGTTAAATCAAGCACCCAGGTGGATGGATTTAGACCGTAGACAACCACTAAAGGACTCATCCCTAACGTTTAGTTCTTATATCTGTTATACAAAAACTCAGCTTGATATTGAGCAACATCTCATTGCTTCGGTTTAGAACCAGTCAGGTATCTTAGGAGATTTCCCAAACTTCTGTTCACCACTTCAGTTTGAGGGTGGCTGCTGAAATTTAGTTGTGTTCCCATTTTTCCTATAAACTCTTCCAGAAATGACTCATGAATTTTGTATCCCGATCAAAAGTGACTCACTTTGGAACACCGTGCATACGTGTAAATTCCTGAAAGTAAAGATGGGCGATCGGTTGGGCATCCATGGTTTTTGGACAAGTGACAAAATGAGCCATATTTGAAAATCAATCAACCACAACTAAGATAGAATCTGTCATGCACTGTGTTCGAGGTAGACCCAACATGAAATCCATACTAACATCAACCCAAAAAGATTCAAGAACAGGGAAGGGAGTGTACAGTCCTGTATTAGTAAGAACTCTCTTGGACCTTTGACATACGTAACATCGCTGCATGTAGTGAGCCACATCACTCGATATCTTCAGCCAATAATAGTCAGCTGACACCAAGGCTAATGTTTTATCACGTCCAAAGAGACCCGCTCTGTGGAGTTCACTTATTATCTTCTGCCAAAGTGCGCAATCAAGAATGCATAGTTGTAATCCCCGAAACAGATACCCATTATAAAGTCATGCCACCGACCTTCATGTACTTCCTAATCTATTTTCCCAAAAAAAGGGATCATCTTCGTACATATCAGTAAAGACTTCAAACCCCACAACCTTGTTAAACATAGTGCTAAGGAGTGACGTTATTCAGCTTAACGCATAGGTAACGTAATTTAAACTTCCTGTCTGATGTCACAAAGTGAAGCTAAATTCCTGTAAGTATACAACCCATTTAGCATGCCTTCGATTCAACTTATGTTAGAAATTAATGTACTTTAGAGCCTCATGATCAGTAATGAGGATAAATTCCCATTGTACAAGGTAGTGATGCCAGTGTTTTAGAGACTGAACGATGGCATAGAACTCCAAGTCATAAGTGGAGTAGTTCTTCTTTTATCTTTGCAGACACTCAAAAATTTGTTTTCCTGGTACTAACCCTGCAGGAGGGCAAAAGTGCTTTTTACATCTCGGAGACAACCCCAAGAAGAGGTTACAACAACTATCAACCACAGAGACATTGTAAGACCCCGAATTTTATGAAATAAAAGTATTCAATTTTTTTTATAATTACAATTCAGTAAATGGTTAAATTGATAAATGTTAAAGTTAAGGGTGATATATGATTTTTTTCAAAATACACAAGTGGTTATAAAATAATCATTGTTGTCGGGGAATATTCGTTTGGTCGTGGAATATTCTTTCTGTCGGGGAATATTCGTACGACGGCACAGCTATTTGTGGGCCCCATAACGAATAACTGTCGGGTGAAGGAAAACGACAAATTTGAGTTTGTACAAATAACGGCGTAGTTGTTACTGTTAACACTGTTGGAATACCCGGTGGTTAAATTACAGTAATACGCGTTATTGCACAGTAGCACACGGTATTGCACAGTATTTTTGAAATTATTGATTCTTACGTAAGAAGGCACTACTCAATAATTATTACAGTAGTTACTGTTCAATATTTTATTTTATTGATTCAATAATTGTTGCGTTGATATTTTATATTATTGTTGTTTCAATAATTGTTGCTGCACAGTATTTTCCTTTATCAGATCAATAATTCATATTATTTGAATAATATTATTAGATAACATTATTGTCAATGTCTAGAAAGTTCTGTCTAAGGAGAGGTTTGGTCATCTAATTGCGCGCCAGTAAGGAGAAATTCTTATTGGAAAGCCCCCTCTTTCCTGGGAACGGCCTGGTTGTCATAAATGTGATTCTGTAATATTATTTGTGAATAATTAATTATTGATTCATATGATAAGGAAATATTTATTTTATGTGGATATAAATGAGGGATATATTTTTGTGGTTAAAAAATGAAGGAGTTAATGTTGAGATTTTTATCCGTATTTTTGTCGGAATGGAGGTATTAAAAATCAGGGTTTTTGAGATATTTTGCGGGGGTTATAATTTTTAATCCGACCGTTGGATCGTGATAATTTTTGGATATGTTATACACATATAAGTTGAGTATATGTCCACAAATTTTGAACCGTTAAAAATGAACGTATGATTTATTATGAATTTTACGAGATGACTGGTTCAGAAATTGTTGAATTTTCGGAGTTTATCATTTTGGTGGAAAATTATAGAATTGGTGGGCTCCACTTGTGGTTGGTGAAGAAATGTGCTGAATTATATTTCAAATGTGGTGGGTGGGAATAGTAGCAGGTAAAGCCATCAGGTTGCAGGTCAAACCTACCAAAATTTTCCTATAAATAGAGGGCTAAGTTAGAATTGAAAATCACACCAGAAACATAAGCTTTCTCTCTTTCTCTCTCTAGATTATTGAGTGTATTTTGTGAGTATTTAGATACTTGGTGAGTTACTATTCATCAGTGCAAGTTTCCTTCAGCATCATATCCGATATCCAGTCAGAAGTACTGCTCTTTTGAGGTAAGGGATTGTAAGGGATAGTAAGGGATAGTAAGAGATTTTAAGGGTTGTTATGTTTTTCAGTTTCGTAATTTTTCTGAACTTCAAAAATTC
Organism: Panax notoginseng; assembly: GCA_016801055.1. Lineage (NCBI taxonomy): Eukaryota > Viridiplantae > Streptophyta > Magnoliopsida > Apiales > Araliaceae > Panax > Panax notoginseng. The sequence goes on along the minus strand of CM029013.1, from coordinate 229,749,687 downwards.
TGGAAAAATTTGAAATGATATTTTGATGAGTTTTCTTGATTGTGTCCAAAAATGGTGATTTTTGGATGTATAGATTGAGAGTTATGAATTTTATGAGAAAAGACTATTTTAAAAGTAACAGCTTATAATTCCTTGTGGTTAACTCCAAAATTGATGAAATTTTTATTGGGAGTACATGTGTATGATAGAAGTATACTCTGTAAATTTCAGAATTTTTGGACAAAAGTACAATTTTTGATAAATGTCTAAATATTCGGCTGTTTTGAAAATATGAAAAATAGTAAATGACTTTTAAAAATTCTGAGAAAAATATATGTTCACTATGGGACTATATTATGTTAAATCCCAGAAAAGAAATATTTTTGGAATTGATTTGGTATTTTTTATGAAAATGGTCTAGTTATGAGTTAATGAATTAAATATGTTTTGTGAAGTAAGAAAATTAGAAAATAGGATTTTATGACTTGAGAATCCTATATGAGGTATATGCAGATTTTTGATGAGGGTTTTGGTTATTGATGATGAAATCTTAAGAGTTGACATTTTATGATGATTAAATGCATTAATTAGTAAAGTGTAAACAATTTAAATAAATTGTTTATAAGCTTAAGAAATGTTATTCTTTCAATATCATTATACCGAAGTATTGGTATGAATTTTATTGTGGAATTTCTACCTTTTTGAGTCGGTGTTACTATTCACGAGTTACTATTCACGAGTTACTATTCATGAGTTACTATTCACGAGTTACTATTCACGACAAAATTGGTTTCTTTTACTAACCAAATTATAGTTGATTTATGAATATTACTCTTGAGATTAAATCTATATGTTGATTATATTGATTTTATTATCATATATAACATTTTTATAACCCTGATGTTGAATTTCTCTTTCACTGGAGTGTAAAGATGGGTAGATTATTGGTATGATCATGACTAGGGTTCTCTTTGGCCTGTAGTGCAAAGTTGAATTGTGACTGGTATGATCATGACCATTGAATTTACAATTGAATATCTTTAGCTTAAGTGTAAAGATGAATTGATTAACATGGTTATAATTATGGTGTATATAAATTCTGAAATGATTATATATTTCTTTGAGATATGAATATATTTGGCCTGTAGTGCAAATATTAATTGTTGAGGAATATCTTTGGCCTGTAGTGCAAAGATGAATTGTTGATGAATATCTTTGGCCAGTAATGCAAAGATGAACTGTTGATGAATATCTTTGGCCTGTAGTGCAAAGATGACTTATTGATGAATATCTTTGGCCCGTAGTGCAAAGATGAAGTTATTAGTATGATTATGAACATGAACTGTGATTTGGTATAACCATGATGTTTGATGTTTCAGGTGATGAAAATTATCTTTGTCCTAGATGAGAAGAGGAATTTAGAACTACAGTTATGATTATGAGTTATTCATATGATTGTGGACCAGAATTGTTGAGTGATGTTACAGGGATAAAACATTGTTGGTGGATTTTTAACATGAAAGAGATAATGGACTTTATAGTCTATTTGACTCTTCTAATGGATTGCATGTTCCGCTGCAACTATGGTTGAAATTTTTATCATTTACCATATGTTCTAAATCTCTGATTTATTATTGATGAATGCTACTGATAATTTAATTATCTTTAGTCATGATATTCTTTACTGAGCTAGTTGTGCTCACCCTTTTGCTTCACAATTCCTTTCAGGTAATAAGAGTGTAGCTGGGTCGAGCGAGGGTAAAGGGGAAATAGAACGGTGGTCTCTAGCTGTGGATGTTCTCCCGAAGCAGTATAGAAAAGTTCATTTAGTAGTTATATTTGGTGAATCCAATAGGGTAAGGTGTACCCAACGTTGGAAGGGTGGTTTGCCACTATCATACAAGATGTCTAACGACATAAAACCTCGTGTCATCATAAGACAGGGATGTGCTCATCCACTTGCTGAGTATATATACGAGCACTACCTATATAATCTTGGTGTTTGTTTGAAGTATAATTCTCAATTAGAGACAGTAGAGATAATGATATGTCAAGAGAAGACTCACCATTGGGAAGAATATGATAGTAATCTTCTCGTTTTTCTTTGGGGTCTATTGGGTCAACCAAGGATAATTCTGTGGCCATATGATATCTATCATAACCTAGACGCGTGGCCTCCCATGTACGAAGGTTTCCTTGAGCATTTCCCAAAGATTCTAATTTCTAAAACAGTTTTTGACTATACCTTTATGTAAGGTACCTTTGTGAAGTGCTGATACATGATGGTGTCCAACGTCACAGTTGGTATATATTTGTATCCAAACTCACAGCATATGTGTTGTTGTATTTTGCACGACAATTGTTGTAATAAAGTTGTAGTTGTTTTCTGTACCATGTATTTGACGACTCAGAATGGGTTGGATGGAATGGACCTATTTTGGGGTCGTTACATTTGGTATCAGAGCTATAAGTAAAGAGCCCCGAGCCTCTCGCTGGTGACTTCCTGTTGATGGGGGATGCACCGAAGCCAGACTCTCCGTAGGGGACGCCGTTCTGCGGTGGCAAACTGATAGGTATCAATGTAAGGTGCTGACACAAGTTGGTGTCCAGAGTTACAGGTGGTATCAGAGATTAGGGATATGATCTTTGGCGGAGATCGGGGAATATAACTAGGATGGGAGAGATGAGTAAATCCTTTGCTAGTGTGTCCTACCTAAGCTTATTTGTTGGTCAGTCATAATATCGGGATATTATGTGATATGTTAATTTGTTAAATTAACCCTTGTTTTGAAGCTGTATTCTAGAATGATATATGAAATACAAGAGATGAGCAATGGAGAAATTATGATGACAGGGAAGATGGAATCTGAAATGAAAGGAATGTATTCTCAATTCTTTGAAATACCAGGTACGTAAATTTCGAGGACGAAATTTCATAAGGAGGGGAGATTGTAAGACCCCGAATTTTATGAAATAAAAGTATTCAATTTTTTTTATAATTACAATTCAGTAAATGGTTAAATTGATAAATGTTAAAGTTAAGGGTGATATATGATTTTTTTCAAAATACACAAGTGGTTATAAAATAATCATTGTTGTCGGGGAATATTCGTTTGGTCGTGGAATATTCTTTCTATCGGGGAATATTCGTACGACGGCGCAGCTATTTGTGGGCCCCATAACGAATAACTGTCGGGTGAAGGAAAACGACAAATTTGAGTTTTTACAAATAACGGCGTAGTTGTTACCGTTAACACTGTTGGAATACCCGGTGGTTAAATTACAGTAATACGCGTTATTGCACAGTAGCACACGGTATTGCACAGTATTTTTGAAATTATTGATTCTTACGTAAGAAGGCACTACTCAATAATTATTACAGTAATTACTGTTCAATATTTTATTTTATTGATTCAATAATTGTTGCGTTGATATTTTATATTATTGTTGTTTCAATAATTGTTGCTGCACAGTATTTTCCTTTATCAGATCAATAATTCATATTATTTGAATAATATTATTAGATAACATTATTGGCAATGTCTAGAAAGTTCTGTCTAAGGAGAGGTTTGGTCATCTAATTGCGCGCCAGTAAGGAGAAATTCTTATTGGAAAGCCCCCTCTTTCCTGGGAACGGCCTGGTTGTCATAAATGTGATTCTGTAATATTATTTGTGAATAATTAATTATTGATTCATATGATAAGGAAATATTTATTTTATGTGGATATAAATGAGGGATATATTTTTGTGGTTAAAAAATGAAGGAGTTAATGTTGAGATTTTTATCCGTATTTTTGTCGGAATGGAGGTATTAAAAATCAGGGTTTTTGAGATATTTTGCGGGGGTTATAATTTTTAATCCGACCGTTGGATCGTGGTAATTTTTGGATATGTTATACACATATAAGTTGAGTATATGTCCACAAATTTTGAACCGTTAAAAATGAACGTATGATTTATTATGAATTTTACGAGATGACTGGTTCAGAAATTGTTGAATTTTCGGAGTTTATCATTTTGGTGGAAAATTATAGAATTGGTGGGCTCCACTTGTGGTTGGTGAAGAAATGTGCTGAATTATATTTCAAATGTGGTGGGTGGTAATAGTAGCAGGTAAAGCCATCAGGTTGCAGGTCAAACCTACCAAAATTTTCCTATAAATAGAGGGCTAAGTTAGAATTGAAAATCACACCAGAAACATAAGCTTTCTCTCTTTCTCTCTCTAGATTATTGAGTGTATTTTGTGAGTATTTAGATACTTGGTGAGTTACTATTCATCAGTGCAAGTTTCCTTCAGCATCATATCCGATATCCAGTCAGAAGTACTGCTCTTTTGAGGTAAGGGATTGTAAGGGATAGTAAGGGATAGTAAGGGATTTTAAGGGTTGTTATGTTTTTCAGTTTCGTAATTTTTCTGAACTTCAAAAATTCTGGAAAAATTTGAAATGATATTTTGATGAGTTTTCTTGATTGTGTCCAAAAATGGTGATTTTTGGATGTATAGATTGAGAGTTATGAATTTTATGAGAAAAGACTATTTTAGAAGTAACAGCTTATAATTCCTTGTGGTTAACTCCAAAATTGATGAAATTTTTATTGGGAGTACATGTGTATGATAGAAGTATACTCTGTAAATTTCAGAATTTTTGGACAAAAGTACAATTTTTGATAAATGTCTAAATATTCGGCTGTTTTGACCATATGAAAAATAGTAAATGACTTTTAAAAATTCTGAGAAAAATATATGTTCACTATGGGACTATATTATGTTAAATCCCAGAAAAGAAATATTTTTGGAATTGATTTGGTATTTTTTATGAAAATGGTCTAGTTATGAGTTAATGAATTAAATATGTTTTGTGAAGTAAGAAAATTAGAAAATAGGATTTTATGACTTGAGAATCCTATATGAGGTATATGCAGATTTTTGATGAGGGTTTTGGTTATTGATGATGAAATCTTAAGAGTTGACATTTTATGATGATTAAATGCATTAATTAGTAAAGTGTAAACAATTTAAATAAATTGTTTATAAGCTTAAGAAATGTTATTCTTTCAATATCATTATACCGAAATATTGGTATGAATTTTATTGTGGAATTTCTACCTTTTTGAGTCGGTGTTACTATTCACGAGTTACTATTCACGAGTTACTATTCATGAGTTACTATTCACGAGTTACTATTCACGACAAAATTGGTTTCTTTTACTAACCAAATTATAGTTGATTTATGAATATTACTCTTGAGATTAAATCTATATGTTGATTATATTGATTTTATTATCATATATAACATTTTTATAACCCTGATGTTGAATTTCTCTTTCACTGGAGTGTAAAGATGGGTAGATTATTGGTATGATCATGACTAGGGTTCTCTTTGGCCTGTAGTGCAAAGTTGAATTGTGACTGGTATGATCATGACCATTGAATTTACAATTGAATATCTTTAGCTTAAGTGTAAAGATGAATTGATTAACATGGTTATAATTATGGTGTATATAAATTCTGAAATGATTATATATTTCTTTGAGATATGAATATATTTGGCCGGTAGTGCAAATATTAATTGTTGAGGAATATCTTTGGCCTGTAGTGCAAAGATGAATTGTAGATGAATATCTTTGGCCAGTAATGCAAAGATGAACTGTTGATGAATATCTTTGGCCTGTAGTGCAAAGATGACTTATTAATGAATATCTTTGGCCCGTAGTGCAAAGATGAAGTTATTAGTATGATTATGAACATGAACTGTGATTTGGTATAACCATGATGTTTGATGTTTCAGGTGATGAAAATTATCTTTGTCCTAGATGAGAAGAGGAATTTAGAACTACAGTTATGATTATGAGTTATTCATATGATTGTGGACCAGAATTGTTGAGTGATGTTACAGGGATAAAACATTGTTGGTGGATTTTTAACATGAAAGAGATAATGGACTTTATGGTCTATTTGACTCTTCTAATGGATTGCATGTTCCGCTGCAACTATGGTTGAAATTTTTATCATTTACCATATGTTCTAAATCTCTGATTTATTATTGATGAATGCTACTGATAATTTAATTATCTTTAGTCATGATATTCTTTACTGAGCTAGTTGTGCTCACCCTTTTGCTTCACAATTCCTTTCAGGTAATAAGAGTGTAGCTGGGTCGAGCGAGGGTAAAGGGGAAATAGAACGGTGGTCTCTAGCTGTGGATGTTCTCCCGAAGCAGTATAGAAAAGTTCATTTAGTAGTTATATTTGGTGAATCCAATAGGGTAAGGTGTACCCAACGTTGGAAGGGTGGTTTGCCACTATCATACAAGATGTCTAACGACATAAAACCTCGTGTCATCATAAGACAGGGATGTGCTCATCCACTTGCTGAGTATATATACGAGCACTACCTATATAATCTTGATGTTTGTTTGAAGTATAATTCTCAATTAGAGACAGTAGAGATAATGATATGTCAAGAGAAGACTCACCATTGGGAAGAATATGATAGTAATCTTCTCGTTTTTCTTTGGGGTCTATTGGGTCAACCAAGGATAATTCTGTGGCCATATGATATCTATCATAACCTAGACGCGTGGCCTCCCATGTACGAAGGTTTCCTTGAGCATTTCCCAAAAGATTCTAATTTCTAAAACAGTTTTTGACTATACCTTTATGTAAGGTACCTTTGTGAAGTGCTGATACATGATGGTGTCCAACGTCACAGTTGGTATATATTTGTATCCAAACTCACAGCATATGTGTTGTTGTATTTTGCACGACAATTGTTGTAATAAAGTTGTAGTTGTTTTCTGTACCATGTATTTGACGACTCAGAATGGGTTGGATGGAATGGACCTATTTTGGGGTTGTTACAGACATCCTCATGGAACATCAAATCAACCTTGGAGATCAACCCTAAGGAAAAGAAAAGTTAGCAGCAGTCAAACATCAGTGACAGCCAAAAGCCACTTCAACCCCGGAGATAACCCCGAGCGGGCAAAAGGAGAGTGTTGACAATAAAATATAAACCATAGACATCCAATAATAAACATGGTCATCAAGAGCCATCATAGAAATCCTGAGTGCAAACTACTCAAAGATAGCTCAACGGACTGCCTGCGAAGACCTGAAGATGGTCATGGACCAATTTCCTTGATTCAGAATAGGGAAAGCCCCATGTCATTGTGTAGCTCTCGAAAAGAGCTTTTCAGAATGGTATGACACACCTCTATAGGTTTCTCGGATTGCAAGATACAAGCATTTTAGCAAACAGCGCGTCGATAAAGGTGCACGTATTTTGAGGTGGGACCCACTGGGCATTTTCGTAGGTCTACCTGCAGAAGCTTGGGTCTTTATATATCAGTCCCTCACCAGCCATTTAGAGAAAGAGAGTAGAGAGTGAAGAGTCCACGAGAGAGAAAATTCGAGATTTAGAGTGTCAAACAGCTCAAATCTTGTAAATCTTCCCTATAAACAATTTTATACATATATACTATAACCTATCAAGTTTTAACCGGTGGAAATCGAGTTTAAAGGAGCCAAACGCCGTTCAATAGCCCGTCTCGTGCCAGGCTGTAAGATCTCTTCATATTTGTGCCTTTTTCTTGCTTTAATATATAAATAAGAATATATATATATATATATATATATATATATATATATATATACACACACACACACACACACACACACACACAACTTAGTTGTGTCTGGATAGCGGTTTTAACCGTTCATTTTGTGTAAATAGTTGATATTTAAAGTGTGTTGACTAGATTTATCTAAATCTAGCAAGCTTTAGCTTTTAGCTGCCTCTGAAGTTGTAAAACTAGAACTGTTAAGCTAGAATGGCTAAGATTTAGTTAAATCTAGTTTTCTTTCTAGTTTTGTAAAAATTAAGTGAATACGTTGCCCTAGATCGGTATCTAGAGCAAATGAGAAACTTGTTTACTTGAGTACAGGATTTAATCAATAAACCCCTTGTTTAGGGAGGTTTTGTAATATTCTAAAACCCTAATAAGACTTGGTTATGTAAATTCTGTGTTTCCCAATAAAATCTCTCCGTTCTGAATGTGTATTGTGTTTTGATATACTCTATTGAAGAATTAAGTCAAATAAAATTTTCTCCCAAAAACGTCATGCTTGACACGTCGTGCTTAAAATTTCTCTTCCGTATTCAAACTTTTCGGTATATTTGTTTTGGCAAGCTGCTTTGTTGTGCTTACACAGAAAAATCGCTTTGTCGTGCTTGTTTAGATATGTGGTATCCCTAAATTAGGAAACCCTAATACCTAAATTAGGAAACCCTAATACCTAAATTAGGAACCCTAACCCTAAATCTTAAACCTTCACCCTAATTGATTATCTTAAACCCTATTTATGAATACTATACATAATTTAAGTGTTAATAACTTCATTAAGTTATCCTAAACACAAAAACCAAAACCCTAATCATAATTAGTATGGATTAGGGCAAGATTAAGCTTACTAATTAGGTGAAGAAGCTTACAAGCATGAGCCACCACCAAAACTCTTGTCCCAATGATATCATGTGATCAGACATGTGATTCTAGCAGCACAAGTCCATTAGCCAAGATATTTGTGGAGGCAAGAATGAGAAAAATGACCAAAAACCCTAGTTTGCCTATTTCTATAAATAGCAACCCCATATCTGACCAAACTTATGAATTTCTGTATCCTATACACTCATACTACAAGCCATAATAAGCCTTAGTAGTAGCATGATCAGAATCAAAGAGTAGAAAGCAAGATTTGTTCAAGAAAGGTAAAAACTTTAATTTTACCCTAAATCTTTAATACTTTGTTAGATTTGTTGTTTTGTTGATTAATAATGTGTAATAACATGTTAGTTAGTGTTCTGGGTTGATAGAACATGTTTTTATAACATCTAGATGCATCAAAATAAGGTTTTAATCAATCTAGAAATTCTATAAAAATAGGCCTGACAGCCTAATGTCAGAGCTTATAAATCTTAACCTTTTAATGTTTCTGTCTGTTAGATGTATAATAGTTGTAGTATGTCGTGAGCTTAACAACCTAGAATTGAAATTATGTTAATTAGATTAATATACAGAAAGTTATGAGTGGTCAAAGGTCATTGACCGATCACGAAAATCTGTTTCTGGAAATTCTAGAAAATTTCCAAGAAGTGTTTGACAGTCGTTTGACCGGCTCAGATCTTCAAACTAGGATGTTGTTAGGCTAACAAAGTGCCATATTTTTACACCTTGACATGTATACTAAATAACTATAGCACTCTCACACCTTAATAATGCATAGGATGACTAGAATTAATGGTCAAAACCCGTTGACCGTTCACAGTTTCATTTTCTGGGCAACCCAAATAATGAAGAACACCTTCACAGGCGTCTGACAACACTTTGACTATCTTAAATCTTTACCTTATGGTGTTGCTTGGACCAAGACAGTGCTACACGTTTGTACTTTAGTATATAGACTACAAACTAAAACAATTAAAACAGACATCTATTACACAGATTGAAAGATATTAAAGCTTCAAACTCGTTGACCGGCATTGGCAAGTTTCTGGGTTACCCAGAAACCCAAGAACAGGTCTGACAATGACTTTTAATCTCTATAACTTCTTGATATGTTAGATTTAGAGTCCAACTTTAGTATGTTGTTGTAGCCTTACATAAACACTACAACACAGAAGCACTTAAAGATCAAAACACGTAGCCAACTAGGAGATAAAGCTAGGTTAAACTAGCCATTAGACATTGAACACGCGAATTTCTAAGGTTGAAGAACACCTATAGCCACACTTTTTGTCACTACAGCCTTTTAGCGACAGACAGAAATAAAAATAAATATAAATAATTATAAATCAAGTTTTAAAAATTATTTTAGGTTATAAAAATTAACTTTTAATATTTTGGCATAAATTTCATAAATATTTTATTTATTTAAATATTATTTATAATAAAATTATTTAATAATTTAATTACATAAACCCTTTAAAATAATAATTAATTATTTAAAAATGATATTAATGTTTTAAAAATTATATTAAATGATTATTAATTATTTAAAAATAATATTAAGGTTTTAAAAATTATTCTTAGTGATTAGTAATTATCTAAAAAAAATTATATGATTTAAAAAGCATTTATTTAGATAATTAAATGTTTAAAAATTATTATAAGCTTCCAAAAATTATTATAAATAATAAATAAATTATCTAAAATAATAATAAAGCTTTTAATTAAACTTTAACCAAGATATCAACTCGATAATTATCTGGTAAAGTATGAGGACACCGAAATCATGTCAAAAATAAACCAGACTTAAATAGTTTGAGTAGTTACGTATTGTTATCGATACTAACGATCTATATAAATATGTTTTAACATATTTAGGTGTCACAAACACTTCGAACAGAAAATATATAAATGTTCTTCGTACATATAAGTTTCCTAAACCCTAACCTTATTTCTAAATTATACAAGTGTTCTAGTCCCCATCTCGTTACCTCACGCAAGTTCTTTTCGATACCTTATACAGAACAATTTGTTATCGATTTTTGTGAAGTTATTGCTATTGTTTCAGCATAACTTAAAAAATGTATTACTTATTCATGTGATATTAAACTATCGTTTATCAAAGTATAAACTGTTGTGTCAACCCAAATTACTTTTGTAAGGCATCTAATAATGAGTTGAAAATATAAGGTTTGCTAGAAATAAGTATATGCAATCGAATCACATAAACGAAGCGGAAGATTAATAAAACGAATTTTAAAATTTTCTTACAAACCATTAACCAAGATCATTCTTGTGTTTGATTATCAATCTATAAAAGGAGAAGGAGAACCAGAATCATACCATTGTAGATACAAGCTTTCACAGGTACAAGTTCAACTCCTACTTCTCTGCGATTTTCTGGAATCTCCGGGTCGATTTCTTCCTTTGATCAATGTCCACCAACCAAGCGTTTGGCCTCTAGAAGTGATCCACCAAGGAAGAACAAGAATCAAGAAGAAGGGTGTATCGGCTAAAACCCTAATTTTCTATCTGTATAGAATAAGAGCGTACTCTCCAACTATTGGAATCACGTTACCTAATATTTGATATAAGACTCCTCTTATAAAGATATATGTTAACCCTTTTTTTAATATAATTAAATTAGGGTATTATTTAATTAATTAAACTCCTTTAATTAATTAGGCTCCCTAATCTTATTAGGGATAATTAATTAAACTCTTTTAATTAATTTGTATCCTAATCCTATTAGGAATAAATGAGAGTATTAATATTAAATTAATTCCCAAACTCCTTTAGAAAATAAAATAAAATAATTATAATTGTAATAATATTAATAAGACTCCTCTTATTAATTTATATTTAATATTTTTAAAATATTAAATAATTAATATTAAGCTATTTAATTTACTTTATCACCATAGATTAAATTAAATACACTTATCCTATTATTACGATTATGTCATTAACTTCTTAAATAATTATTTTTTATTTTATGGTATGACCCTTTAGGTTCTCCATATTAAACCGGTTGTGAATAAATCAATTAGAGTAATTATAATCTCATTTAAATAAATAAATTAAACTATTAATTTATTTTCATAAATAATATTTATTCTACAATAAGGATAAGCCTCCTTAGCAATCAACGATTTTTCAGATAATATAGATTTCAACATTAATCATAAAAGAACCTTTGAGTAAATAGTTACCGTATAATTCAATCCTTTCACCATAAAATCTCCCATTTAAATATAAGACATGAAATTACTGTCAAGTCTTATTTTATTTAATTATATGTATTTCAATTCCCAAATGCACAACTCCGAATAAATGCAAATTAGAAACTACTTTCTAATTTCATTCCACCTTGGCCAAGGATTCATGGGTTATCATTTATCGAATCAAATAGGATATATCTCTTCTTTTACTAGAAGCGGTGGATTCTTTATTGATCATTCATTATCTCAATATATAACTCATTATATCCAAACATACCCTTTGATATACCCTGAGGGTCTTAATGAATAAGTCAAAGTATAAATCATTATATACAAGATACTATGATGATCTCAAGTATAAGGATCACTTGTACTACTATCACTTCAAGAATTTCTATTGACAGACAAGTAAAAGTCCATTAGGTATTCCTGAGCTAGTCACATTCAGTGAACGTATTCTCTAATAAGCACTTACATACTTGCTTTAGTGTCTCCACACAAATGATCATGAGATCAACCATCCTCATCCAATGAGCAAGCAACGTAATTACCAATCTATCCAGATTCACTAATTCCCTTTTTAGTAATCTATTGATTGGGAATATTTTAGTTTTTAAGCTATCTAAAAATTTAGATCTCATTAGCATAATCTCATCATAATTCTAAAAGCTTTGCTTAAAACTATGGGTTTATCACATATTATTAAAACAACACCATGTAGATAAATTAAATACCTTTAGTAAATAAATACTTTTATTAATAAATAAATAAGATTGTTTACAAAGTATATGTTTTATCATCATACATGATTGGCTTGTATGCATACTATTTTCAATCTCCCACTTGCACTAAATTGAATCACCATGGTATCTCATACTCATCTTCTATAAGTGACGATCGAACTGTTGTTGTGTTAAAACTATAGTAAATGGATCTGCAATGTTGTCTTGAGAGTCCATATGCTCCAGGGTGAAATCTCCTCTTTTAATGATTTCTTTAATCAAATGAAAGTACCGCAACACGTGTTTGGATTTCTGATGAGATCTGAGTTCCTTAACCTACGAAATAGCTCCAATATTGTCACAGAATAAAGGTATTGGTCATGTAATGCTAGGAACCGCACCAAGTTCAGTAATAAACTTCTTCATCCAAACAACCTCCTTTGCAGCTTCACTTGCAGTTATGTACTCTGCCTCTGTCACTAAATCAACAACTATTTGCTGTTTGAAACTTTTCTAACTCACTGCGCCACCATTCAAGGTAAACACATACCCCAAAACGGATTTACTATCATCTTGGTCTGTTTGAAAACTTGAGTCTGTGAAGCCCTCTAGTTTCAATTCAGACCCACCATAGATAAGAAATACAGCCTTAGTTCTTCTTAAGTACTTCAGAATATTTTTCAATGCCTTCTAATGCTCATCTCCTGGATTCGACTGACATCTGCTTGTTACACTAAGTGCATGAGTGACATCTAGTCTAGTACATATCATACCATACATGATATAACTTATTGCTTAATCATAAGGAATCTTACTCATACGGTCTCTCTCCTCAGGTGTCTTTGGGGCTTGTTTCTTGGAGAGATGTATTTCATAGCTCATCGGCATGAGACCTCTTTTTGGAATCTTCCATGATAAACCTCTTTAGCATCGACTCAATGTATGTTCCTTGGGATAATCCAAGCATCCTTTTAGATCTATCTGTATAGATCTTTATCCCCAAAATATAGGATGTTTCTCCCAAGCCCTTTATGGAGAAGTGTTTAGATAACCAGATTTTAATCGATTGAAGCATATGAATATCGTTCCCAATCAGTAATATATCATCAACATATAATACAAGGAAAGAAATAGCGCTCCTACTAACCTTCTTGTACACACATGGTTTATCCTTATTTTTGACAAAATAAAACTATTTGATTGTCTCATCAAAATGGATGTTCCACCTATGAGAAACTTTCTTAAATCCATAAATGGATTGTTATAGCGTACAAACTTGATTTGTTCCAACCGTTGAAACAAATCCCTCTGGCTGTATCATATACACATCCTCCTCAAGTTTCCCATTGAGGAAGGTCGTTTTCACGTCCATGTACCAGATTTCATAGTCGTGGTAAGCTGCAATCGCAATTAAAATCTGAATGGACTTGAGCATCGCTACTGGTAAAAAGGTTTCGTCATAGTCAACTCCTTGTCTTTATTTGAAACCTTTTGTGACCAGTCGGGCTTTATAGGTCTCTACCTTGCCGTCTGCTCCAGTCTTTCTCTTAAAGACCTATTTACACTCAATAGGCTTAATGCTTTCAAGTGGTGAAACCAAAGTCCATACTTGGCTTTCATCCATGGAGTCCATCTCGGATTTCATGGCTTCTTTCCACTTCTTTGAGTCTTTACTACTTATACCCTATTCATAATTTAATGGATCATCATCATCTATGATGCATACCTCATTGTCATCCTCTATAACGAATCTATACCTATCAGGTATTTTCGGTACTCTTCCAGATTTCTGAATAGGGTGTGTTATAATAGGTTCTTCCACTTGGTTAGGTACATGACTTTGATCCATTGTATTTTTTGGTTCTAGAACTTTTTCAAGACATATCTTACTCCCACAGACCCCTTTAAGGATAAACCTCTTTTCCAAGAAGGCAGCATGTTTCGCAACAAACACCTTTTGATCTGTTGGATGATAGAAATAATACCCTGATGTTTCTTTAGAGTATACCACAAATCTACACTTGTCGGATCTAGTTTGTAGCTTATCATTTTCAAACTTTTTGACATAAGCTGGATAACCCCAACTCTTAACATGCTTAAGATTTAGTTTCCTCCCTATCCATAACTCACACGGGGTCTTAGGGACGGATTTAGTTGGTACCTTGTTAAGTAGGTATGCAGCCAATTCTAGGGCTTATCCCCAAAAGGAAACTTGAAGGTTGGTATAGCTTGTGACGCCCCCAAAATAGGTATACATCACCCATTTTGAGTTGCCAAATACATGGTACAGAATACAACTACAACTTAATTATACAACTGTCATGTAAATTACAAGAAAACATAGCTGAGAGTTTTAACACGGATATTGTCTTTGTGACACCCCCAAATCTCGGTACTTCATTACCTCAAGATTCGGTGTTCACTTAATTAACTCATTCATATCTAACTACACAATCATAATAAAATTGAATAATAGACCTTCCCTTAAGGGATTACATAAACAAAATCTCCCAGGTTATCTAACCTTTAATTACAATCATTCAAATGCGGAAATTAAATAAATACTTCATTACATCAATCAAATTAAAGTCTAGTAAATAACTGTCAACATATTACAAGTTTTCAGTACTTGTTCATCTTTCCCTTTCCTTTACTGGTGCTAGGTACATCTAGCTTCTCATCTTTAACTGTAATAGTTATATAAGCAAGAGTAAGTAAACAAAGCTCACTTGAAATAACAATGACGAAAATCTTACAACATTTGCCAACTAATAGGCTCAATAGAACTGAACAATATGTTCTATTAACATTCTAAAATATACAACTGAGGGTCTAATGACCACGAACCATGTCCACAATTATAAGTAATCTTTCAACTTTAACTTTAACAGTCATAAGACTATAAGGACTCCACGTACTTAGGGGGATCAGACCTTCGTACAATGTATTGTGGACAAACATTTTAACGCTAAGCGTAAACCTCTTATAAAAGAGTTGTTCATCTTAGTATTTGAATACAAGTCCGCACCAAAGTAGGTTTGGTTTGGATACATTACAAGGTAATTTTGAATTCAACGGTCATCAACTAAGGATTAGTTGAATACAAAAGAACTAACTGTACGCTATGGAATAATCATAATTGAATCGATATTTGTAACTTAATATCATATGCTTTAGGAATAATCTAATAGCATAAACACAGAATAATCACAACATAATTTACTTGAAACATATAAAGTCAAGGTTATTGAGAATTGGATACTAAGCATACAAAATGAATAGTAATTTGAACGATAAAGTTGTTCAACACTAGAATATTAAAATATAGCGATTCACATGCTAAATAACAAGTTACATATTAAAGAAACTTGCTCAATATTAAAGTATAAGATTTAGAATACTTGTATCCTCATGAACAACTAGATACAAGGACTTTCTAAATAATAACAATCTAGCTCTACGAAAGTGTAGAGTTAGCAACTTGCGTAATTGTAATTGAATTAAAAGCAATAACGTACTCAACAAAATTAAACTTGCACAACGAAGTGTTAGAGTTAGAAAAATTGCTCAATGTAAAAAGAGAAGTTTTGAAAACTTGCTCAAAGAAAATTTAAGCACTTGCACAATTATAAGAGTAGAGTTAGAGAACTTACCTTGCGCGTAGATTAAACAGTTAATATCTAAATCACAATATCCTATATACATATGTTAATATGATATGATCAGTTATAATCAACACTACATCACGTATGGTTTAAATGTCTAACCATGTAATCAAGTTATATTCCTAAACGATAATAAACTCATTAGGTATAAACACCATGTTCGTTCAACACATTACAATACTAAAATAACAGAATTATTTGGTCATATAGCATTACAACTAAAAATTTCAGACTTTTGTGCAAGACAAAAGTCATCTTAGAACAATCTGCTAAGTGGCGTCGCGACGCCACAGTTTGAACTGTAGGCCGCGCTGCGGCGCTGAGGTGGCGCTTCGACCCGAGAAATGTATAAGGACTCGGCGCTGTGGCGCGAGGTCTGGCGCTCTGGTGCTGACTTCGGCGCTGCGGCGCGAAGTCTGGCTGGGGGGCTGATTTTGGCGCTAAGGCGCGAGATTTGACGCTGGAGCATGAATTTTTAAGTAGGGGAGCCGAAACTCACAGAAACCAAACTAAGAACAGAGCAAAGCTACTGTCTTAATTTTTAACAACAATTAACACCAATTAACATGTACGACTTCACGTAAATTACACATGAATGTTAAAAATCATCCATAAACCAATTATGAACAATTCGAACAACAATTTTAGAAACTTAAATTTTGAAACACTGTTTTTAAAACTCAAAACTCCATTGTTGATAAATAAAATACAGTGAACTGAAATTCCACAGTTATAACCAAATTTGATTCCTTTAAACTACGATTTTTCTGAAATTCGTACCAAATAAACAGACATGACTTTCAACTTCATAACTAGCATACACGAATTTTTGTTATCATGCAAAACATATATTCATATATGTATTTTTCACTGTAAAACCAAGTTCTCTTTCTCAATGAACTTAATTTAGCATACAACACACACACACACACACACACACACACACACACACACACATATATATATATATATATATATATATATATATATATATATATGCTAGTTATAACAATTATAACAACACCAATACATAATATCATAACCAATTCTAGAACATGGTTTACAAGAATTTTGTAAAACTTTATACACAATGAAAAAAATAAGAACACAGAGACATACAAATTCACATTGCTGTAATATAAAACATATACAATAAGGTTTATAAAATATACATTTTGTTGTTAAGAAATTACTTGATAACAGAAATTCGCTTTGGACAATCACACACTTGGCTTCCTCTCAGACTCTGTGAACTTTTCTTAGGCTTAAGACAAAATACACAATACGTAATATTTAGCTAACCAACGCTTACCTTTGAAACGTAAAAACTGACGCCTTAATAAATAATGCTAATAAGTTATCGGTTTTAAAAGTTAATATATATATTATATATATTTTATTTGTTTAATTAATATTATAAATTCAAAATTTAAAAGAAATCCAAAAGCCATAAGGCTTTGTTTGGCAAACCATTTAAAAATTAAAGGATTAATATACGTAAACCTTGTTTGGCAAAAACTAAATTAAAATTACTCTAATTTATTTTAATAGCTCTTTATAACATAGCTATTTGTCATACTTTATTTAATAACAATTTATTAAATAATTCACTTAATCACATAACTCAACCCACAAATATAGTTAAATATCAAATTGAAATAATAATAATTTCCTTAACTTATTAATTATTTATTTAATAAACAATTAATCAACTCAAATCAATTTAGACAAATACAAATATGTATTCAACAATTAACACATCCAATAAATATTTATATAAATCAATAAATATTTATAAATTACATTTAAAATTCTAAAATTCTGGAATGCTTCAGTCTTCTAGACAATATCCACACTCAAATTCAATCTAATTACATTTATTATCACACTATTTCACAGAATAGTGAGGACTAATAAAACAAACATCTGGATCGTCAATCCATTCCTCGACTAGTCCCAGCTATATTCTCATTTCCTGAAGAGAGCAATGAAAGAAAAAGGTGAGCTCAACTAGCCCAGTAATAAATATTATGACTAAGATAATGCAGAATAAATTATCATTAGCCTTCAACAGTATAACAACTGATAGAATATAATAGACAACAAGTTTTAGATCAAGAACTGCAGCGGAATAAACAATCCATTAGAAGAGTCAAGTAGAGCATGATATCTACTATCTTCTATGATTTAAAAAGTTTATCATCAATTTTATCGCTGAGACCCAGCTCAATAAATAATCCACATCACTAAGTTATCCATACACTACGGGCCAAGGATATTCGTGTTTTCATCAACGGCCATGATCACGCCATAAAAATATTCATCTTTGCACCCTTGGCCGAAGAGAACATATGGTCATGATCATACCAAAAACTGTCCATCAATGCACTACGGGCTAATGAGGACTTTTATCACATCATTTGTAACATTATGGTTATGATTATACCGAATAATCCCTGGTCATAATCATACCAAGTCCATCTATGCACTACGGGCCAAAGATGACTTTGATAACAATATAAGCATGATGTTGATGACAATGATATAAGAATTCAACTAAAAGAAAGTAAAGGATAAATTTTTAAAGATTTATAATTAAATTTATCCAGAATTCAATAATATCTAAATTGTCAATATGATACTGCTTTGTGGAGTAAAATTCAAGAATAATATTGTATCAAAAATGATTTGGACCGAAAAAAAATCAATTTTGGCATGAATAACACTCCAAGTGAATAGTATCCAAGTGAATAGTATCCTGTGAATTGTACTTCGAGAATAGTATCTCGTGAATAGTACTTTTTAAATAGTACTTCATGAATAGTACTCATGAATAGTACTTCGTGAATAGTACCTTGTTAATAGTAACGTATAAATGAATACTACTCATGGACAGTACTCCGACATGAAAAGCTTAAAATTTAATAAGAACGTGTAGAAAATATCCTTGTGAAACGATACTAGATGAAGCACAAATTTCAAGGATATTCTACTAATTTCACGGAGTATAGAAGCAATATTTTAACAAAATGAGGGTATAATCAGGAATACGAGACGAAATAATATTACTCACATACTACAGAGTATGGAAGAAAATATTATTCCTTATGAATACTGAAAAACATAATATCCCTTACTACTGTTGAACGAAAAAAATATTCCAACGAATATTGAACGAAGATAATATTCCTTACGAATATTGAAAGGAAAAAAATATTCATATGAATACAAAAAAATAATATCTCTTCTGAATATAAAATAAATAATACCCCTTACGAATACGAAAGAAATAATACCCATTACCTCAGAAGAAGACTGGATTTTGGAATAGTGAAGTAGCAGACTTCTCTTCTTCTTTCTCTCTATAGCTTCTCTCTCTATAGATTCTCTCTCTATAATTGCTCTTTTGAGTCTTAGTGAATTGGTGAGAATGAAGGAAGAATGAGCTTTTATTTATAAAAAAATATAATTTTGATAATTGCACGTTTTGGGGCTCAAAATATTACAGTATAATACCTTCATCTTTTCTTTCATTTGTAATTTAGTCCTGCAAGTATTATCAAACTTGCACCACCTCCCCTAATAGTAAATCATGTGAATCAATAGTATATACATGTGAACAAATAGTTATAAGCATGTGAATTAATAGTAATTAATTACTCATTTATCCGATTAATTACCATATTGGTCAATATAACCTCCATACATCTATTATTATCGAAATATATGTCAATTTTCACTAACACTAATAATCTTAACACAATGAAATTATCAATTTCATCTTTAATTAATACGAACTTATTCATCATTAATATTATATCTCACAATATTTAACAACCAGATCATTTTCAGGAAAGAGGGGGCTTTCCAATAAGGATTTCTCCCTATTGGCGCGCAATTAGGTGACCAAACCTCTGCTCGATAGAACTTTTTAGACATCATCAATATTGCAAATAATAATATGAATAACTTTGTCGTCTCAATTATTAATTTAATAATAATAAATATTATGCAGATAATACTGTGACAATAATTGAATCAATAATATAAGAGATATTATGTAGCAATTACTGTAGCAATAACTGAGTATAACTGAGTGACTTCTCACGTAAGCATCAATAATCAATACAGTGTACTACTATGCAACCACGCGTATTACTGTTCTTTTACTATCGGGTAATTCAACAGTTTAAAAATATTTTAGTCGTTTTCTAACTACGACAGTACCTCCGTTGTGGGGTCTACCAATAATTGTGTCGTCGTACGAATATTTCCTGTTAAAACGAATATTCCCCGACCAATCAAATATTTTCCGACACAACGAATATTTTATATCAACTTGCTTACTTTGCAAAATTTTCAAATATCACCCTTAACTTTAACCTTTTATCAATTTATCTATTTACTAAATAGAATAACAATTATCAGAAAATTGAATACTTTCATTTTATAAAATTCGGGGTCTTATAATCTTCCCTTCTTATGAAATTTCGTCCTCAAAATTTACGTACCTGGTAGTTCGAAGAGATGATAATACCTTGATTTTATTTCAAATTCTAACTCTTGAGGTATAACCCTAGAGCGTAGAATATGTTCCTTCTTATCCAAAATTTTAACAGACGCCTCTTCATACGTTAAATCTTCCGTTATCTCGTTCAGTTCTAATTTAATAATGTGCTTTGGGTCATCCACATATTTACGTAACATCGATACATGAAAAATAAACGTTATGAACACGCGACATACTTGGCGGTAAGGTGAGTCTATAGACCACAGTTCCTACTCGATCGATGATTTCAAATAGACCAATAAAGTCGAGGGTTGAGATTCCTCTTTTCGTCGATTCTTGCTTCTAGAATAACGCCCTATTGAACATTCTTCTTCACATTCATCAGCTCTGGGTATGTAGCTTAAGCGGCTTTAACTTTATCGATTAAAGTCGGTTCTAATCATATATTCCCTATTTTCACGTAGGTTCTTAGAGTTTTTAACTATATCTTTATCTTTTGGAAATCGTACAAATGGGTCTTTGTGTTAACAAAGCCGCACTCGTAACCGCATACGATCTTCTACTCAACGTGTCAGCTACCATGTTCGCTCTTCCACGATGTTATAGAATGGTATAGCCGTAATCTTTTACAGCTCGAGTCAACATCTTTGGCGCGTGTTACGTTCGTTTTGGGTGAAAAATATTTGAGGGTTTTTGTATTGGGTTCAAGGTAGATACAAAATTCGATTTCACGCTCTGGGGGTAGGCCAGAAAGTTCTTCAGGGAATACGTCAGAAAATTTATTAACAATAGAAATATCATTTAAATCTGACGTGTTTTTGTTTTAATCAGTGACATGGGCTAAGAAAGCTTAACATCCGTTTTTTAATAAACAAATAGCTTTATGGCTTGATATGACAGTGATTGACTTTAGTGGTTTGGTTGCTTAAATTCGCATAATAGGTTGGTTAGGAAAATGAAAGCTAACAACCTTACGAAAATAATCAATTTTAGCATGATGAATAGTTAACTAGTTGATTCCTAAAATCACATCAAAGGCAAGCATTTTTAAAGAGATAAGATCGACAAGTAATGTGCGGTTACCGATTTAAATCAAATAAGACTTATAAACAGTGGATGTAATGAAGGTTTCTCTCAATAAAGTTTCAACAGATAAGTCAAAGTCTAATTTCACCGAAGTCAAATTTAAACGTTGAGCTCAAGTAGGAGGAATAAAAGAGTAGGTAGAACCGTATCGAATAAGGTATAGACTTCGTAAGCGTTTATGATTAACTTACACGTGATAACTTCGTTCGGGTTCCTCAATAAACGCTCTCACTTAAACTACCGGCTTGGACTTGTCTGAGACATCCTTTGGCGTCACCATCCCAGCTGGAATTAACTTCACTACACGAAAAAATTGAGCTAGGCGACCTTCTCTTCTGTAATTGAAACACGCTTTGGGTTGCTACGTACAATTTGGACGGATGTGTCCCTCATGTCCGCATTTGAAACATATGACCGGCAATCGTTCTTCTTCCTTGGAAACGGGTGATGTTATCTTTCCATCATTATTGAACCTTCTCTTCTTGAAGTTGTTCTCACTTAGTTCACCTTTTCTATTATCTTGGCCATGATTACCACCGGAGTGGTTACCATTTCTGGCATATTGATTCCCTCTACGTTTGTTGTCACCGCTTCAATGACTGCTACCATTGGTATTATCGATTTGCCGGCTGCTCTCTCTTGGTTGGGTTGACTCATTATCGCGCTCCAATAACTGAGCACTATTTACAACATCTGAATACAAACACATTTTGTGAGAGATAAGGTATTGACGTATCTTGGGTTTCAAACCTCTTATAGAAACATTCACGTTATTCTCTTCTCATTATCAACTAAGTGGGACGCAAACCGGGATAACTCGACAAACTTAGCTTCGTACTGCGACATGATCATATTATTTTGCTCCAGCTTGATGACTTCCACCTCCTTCATGTGACGAATACTTTCGGGAAAGTACTTGTCGTTGAACAATTCTTGGAACTTCTCCCAAGACATCTTGAGTGCGTTAGGCTGTGTACGTTTTACAAATTCTCACCAGTAATTTGCCTCTTCACGCAACATAAAGGTGGTGAAGGGAACCTTTTGCTCCTCTGAGCATTCCAAGACATCAAATATCTTGGTGATCTACTTTATCCACCTCTTTGGCTTAAGTGGTTCTGGCTTTCCCAAAAACTCTGGTGGTCCCAACTCCTTGAACTGCTTAGCGGTGACCAACTGTGGGTTGCCATTGTTTCCACCTGCATTATGAACATGAGTCTCTCTCGTTTGGTGTTGCATGAACTACACAAAGCCTCTGAACATCCCATCGTTCATCATTTGGTCGGTGTTGTTGTTCACCTAAGGATTGTTACCTTCCTGTACATTATCCTGGTTATTGATCTATGGTGACTCAACGGTCTCTTGTGCTCCATTGCTTATCTCAACATTTTAAGATGCTATTTTACTATCAGAAAATAAGGGTTAATTGACATGCCAGATATTATCCCTATACTTTGACCGACCAGTTAAATAACAAATAAGTTTAGGTAGGTCATACAAGCGAAGGAATTACCTGTCTCTCCCCTCCTAGTTCTAGTCTCACATCTCAGCTAGGAATCATATCCCCAATCTTTGACACCAACTGTGACGCCCCAAATATAGGTATACATCACCCATTTTGAGTCGCCAAATACATGGTACAAAATACAACTACAACTTAATTATACAACTGTCGTGTAAAATACGACAAAACATAGCTGAGAGTTTTAACACGGATATTGTCTTCTAGACAATATCCACACTCAAATTCAATCTGATTACATTTATTATCACACTACACTACTAGAAAATCAGCCTATAGCGACGGTCGCCGACCATCGCTATAGGCCAAAAGACCATCGCTAAAAGTTTTAGTGACCGTCGCCGACCGTCGCCATAGAACCCGTCGGTAAAGCCTATAGCGATGGTCTTTTGGCCTATAGCGACGGTCACCGACCCTAGCTATAGGTCATGACAAAATCGTGTATTTGCTCTTTACTAACGGTCGCTGAGAGTTATTGCTACGGTCATGACCGTAGCTATAGATGTCTATAGCGACGCTCGGTGACCGTCGCTATAGGGATGTGTTTTATAGAATACTATAGCTACGGTCGATGACCATCGCTATAACCTTTTCATATTTAAAAAAATTTAATAATGCACATTTATTCAACAAACACAAATACAATATAAAATAAAATATAAAAAATATTATATACATCATTTAAAATTATTCACATTTCAACATTACAAGCATCACAAACAAGTACATTGTCCACCTCGTTAACCATAAACTTGCATATTTGACAGGCCAAAGCCTTGTTCATGTAAAATCCTTTAAAGGAGGAGTCCAGATGGGGTGCTCCAAAAGCTGTGGTTGTAATAACTTCTGAATGATTTACTTTGCTGGTGGGCAACTAATATTCTTCTGTTATTTCTGGCATGCTTCTATTGATATTGTCAACCCATGGGGAACTGATAAACCAATACTTGCCATTTCAGCCAAGTTTGCTCCTTTGCCTCCAAGCTACATGAAATATATACACATACAAAAGCACATTATTCTAAACATAGATGGATCAACTAACAAACCCCAAACTATAATACTATAATAATGATTTGCAAATTATTATATATGGTGTCTTTTCTATTGATATCCAAGTGCACCCTCATAAAAAAGCCAAAAAGATGCAAAAAATGAAGATCAACTAACAAAACAGAAAGTGTAGAAAAGAAAAGATACAGAGATACATAATTCATGTGTTTATACACATAAAAAGATTTGGAAACAAAATTACTTACCAGGGACTTCATGCCCTTGTTGCCATCACTCTTTCCTTTTCCAAATGTGAATACCCTCTAAAACATAACAGAAAGTGTAGTTATTTAAAGAAAGAAAAGATCAAACAGTCTCATGAATATGCATTTTAAAAAGGATTATCAATCCTACAGCAACATAAAAAACAATTTGCAACTAAAAATATTTAAGTTTTTAACTTTGTGGAACGTTCTTGACATAGTTGGTGTTTATTGTGAAGCAGTGGACAGTTGAGCTTGAGGATGCATCATTATGAGATTGCCAGAATTCATTATGCTAGTCATTCCCAAAAGATAATGATAATAATGTAGAAGAAAAAGAACATACACTACTCGAAAGTGTAGTAGTAGAGATCATCAATTATGTATATTATTTAAATTATAAATAAAGTTATATTGTATGTGTATATATAATAATAATAGTAATAAACGGCTGCTAAATCAAATTAAGGTGAAGCAGCAGGTGAATAAAAAGTTGATATTATTATACATATCTAGATAATGAGCAGTTGAGTTGATATTAGCATGGTTAGTTTGAGTGGCAATATTTTATGTATTCTTAGAAGCTTAAATGTATGTATGTATGTATTATTATTACTTAGATTTAATAAAAGTATTATTGGTAATTACATATGTATTAGCCAGCACAGGAAAGTTTATGGTATACATCAAACACACGAACACCACCAGTCTTTTGTGTTTTCCCGTAGTAGTGATAGTAACTAGAGAGTTCTTCTAGGCCCACTTCCTGAACCTCACCATCAATTATCAAATACTACAAGTCAAGTAGTAGGTCCTTGCTTGCTAAGGTGTAACATCTGCAGAACATTTCTTTGGAGCTAATAAGCATTGGTGATAATAATAGTTTGTGGCGTTGGGGGTGCTGACAATGACATCTTTAGTTTTGATTTTTATCTAGGAACTCATTTTCAAGGCGGAATTAGGTGCAAACATTTTACATTAAAAACTTAAAAACATAGCAACATCAGTTCTCACGAAAATGAATCAATGATTTCATATCCTAACTTTGATTACTATTGATGTTTTCCTCTTTTAGCAACACTGAGTCAGGTTCCTCTTATGATCCTGAAAACTATTGATTTTACCCTCCCCAACATCTAAATCACCCCTTGCCCGTCAAAAAAAAACAAAACAAAACTAAGAGGACTTTTACAAACTCTATATTATTTGGAGTGTTTATATTTATTTACTGTGAGTATATTGCTATGTCTGGGTGCAGCAAAGGGGAAAATGGACATGTACCTTACAGAAATTCTAACCTGACACGCATACTACAAAACTCTCTAAGAGGTAATGCAAGAACTGCCATAATTTGCACTATGAGCCCTGCACACAGTCATGTTGAGCAGTCAAGAAATACCCTATTGTTTCCCGTTTGTGCAAAGGAAGTCAGAACAAATGCACAAATTTATGTAGTGATGTCAAAGAAGGCGTTGGTAAGACAGTTGCAAAGAGAATTGGCTAGATTGGAGAGCGAATTGAGGAGTTTACAATCAATTTCTACCATGGGAAATCCTGCATCATTACTAAAAGAGAAGGAATGTCTCATTGCAAAGGTGACGAAGTAGATTCCTGACATGCAACTTAAATTCATAAAGTGATATTTCATAAAGTGATATTTTATGTTAAGTTCTACAACCAAGTGATATTTAGCTACACAAGCACAATGATTATTAGCCCCAAAAAGAACTCCAGCCATGGCCCAACAGGCCTACTACTGCTGTGACACGCTGCTGCCACTGGGCAGCAGCTATTCCCCCTCACTCTTGACCCTTTTGTGCTAAGTGTTGAGTATTACATGAGTCATAAGTATTCGTATTGCAGAGAAGTACTACAGAAACATATTTAGTAGTTTAATGTTTGCCCAACTAGAGCTCAAAGAGAGTCTCAACTGATGCACATGATTGCTGCTACCGTGGGTAGCAGCTGAACCACTAATTTCATACCATCTTTGGCTTGAATTTAAGTTTTCATTACCATTATATACTTTTAAACTCTTCATTTATCAGTATATGTAAGATGTTCAGTTATCCCAATCTTAAGTTTTACCAAATAACTGACTTTAATCTAAAACAGTCCACATGGGACTTCTATCAAGCATGTGGTGTGCAAAATTTTATATTACCAATTTCAAAACTATTGGTTTATATCATAAACCCATATTATTCTCCTTATTACTCCACAGCCACTTATCTCCTTGTGCCTAAATTCAATTCATAGCAATCAATTACACAGTCACATGCATGTATAATCAAGTAATTAACAATCTAATTATTTTATTTTCTTCATAACATGCAATTCTTTTGATAACCACATATTTAATAGTGCATATTTAACATCTTAAAGTAAATACTTAGCAAAGATGCATTACCTTTCTAAGCTTTGATTTCCGAATTAGTTGGTTGCAACCCAAATACTTCTGAGTTTCTCCTTACTTGATAGTGTATCCTTCCTCAGTTATCAATTAGGAAAACAATCTAACATGCATCTAACAATCAGGAAAACTAAAAATTCTTCCCATTACAATATCATGAAATAAGGACTTGAATGTGATGGTAAAATGCATATTTTACCTCAACTCAATTGGAGTAGCAATAAAATTAGAATCGAATGAAATTCATATAATAAGGGGTTATCTTAATCCTAAGTCTCCAGCATACAAAACCCACATAAGCTAGAATCGAATGAAATTGGAATAATTCAACAATAAGGGGTTATCTTAATCCTAAGTCTCTAGCAAAGAAAGTAAATTACCACAAAGAAATCATTAAAAACAATTATGACAAAGCTGAACTCTAAACCAGTAGCATGTTGGTTGTGATAAACTATATCACCGATATAAACAGTAAAATGAATTGATAAATTAAGTACCCATTTTATGCTTAGATACCAAGGAAATTTTGACGAGGTCAAGTGTAAATAGGATATTAAATCCAATGTATCTCAAAAGACGAGGCATTTTACTCTACAGAATTTGATTTTTCAAAAACTATATCAATTAAACAATTCATTTCCTAAAACAAATGTTGTTAAAGAGATAAGGTATCACACACTGAACTCGGTGTTAGATTTCCGTGAAAGCAACTCCACAAAACTCCCCAGTCCTGCAGCTGTTCCAAATAAGTTAATTTTAAAACTTTTGTTAGGAAAAAATTTCAGATTCCATTTATGCTTGGCCTTAGATATATAACAAAAAAAACAAAACAGAAAAAATCTTTGACCAAAAGAAAGCAGTTTAACCAAAATACAAAACAAAGAAATCTTTCCTTCATTTTGTGGTAATTTTTCTGGTCGGTCTTCAACCCATCTCGGATAATAGTCAATACAATCTGGAACTCAGCATTATCAGTGGAAGCCGGGTCGGGAGCAACACCGATCTTGAATACTCCTCCTCGGCCTTCACTCCCTCGTGAATCAATAAAGTTGCATCACCACCATCATCCATAATCAGATCCGACCCTTGAACAGCTGTAAAGGTCTGAACTCACATCTAATCCAAAGCCTTTTCTGGTCGAGGTGATTTTCGCTCCCTTGAACGGCTGTGAAGGTCTGAACTCAGTCCGATAGGACATGAGTCCGGGGCATACAAAGCTTCTAATTTTATTTGGGTTAAAGAGGAGAGCGAGCGGTAGAGGAAGAGTAACAAGAGAGGAGGGAGACGAATGATTTAGGGGAAAAGTGAAATGATTTTGGGAAAAATTGTGACGCCCCCAAAATAGGTATACATCACCCATGAGTCGCCAAAAACTTGGTACAGAAATAACTACTACTTTATTAATACAATTGTTGTGTAAAATACAACAACCCAATACAGTGAGTTTAAATACAAATATTATCTTTTAGACAATATTCACACTAAAATAAGTCCTCATTACAATTATTGAAACACTATTTTACAAAATAGTAAGGACTGCTAACACAACTGACTAGAAACATCACTCCACACCCCGACTAGTTCCCGCTATATTCTCGCCTCCTGAGAAAAATAGAACAAAAAGGAAAAGGGTGAGCTCAACTATCCCAGTAAAGAATATTATGACTAAGCTAATATACAACAAATTATCATTAGTATTCAACAGGGAAAAATCTGATAGAATATAATCGACAACAAGTTTTAGATCAACAACTGCAGCGGAAACAGCAAACCATTAGAAGAGCCAAGTAGAGAAAGAATTCTACAATCTTCTAGGATTTAAAAGTCAATCATCAATATTTTATCCCTGTAACATCAATCAATATACATCTTGAATCAAATATTCATCTTTGCACTACAGGCCAAAGATATTCATTTGTAACACCAGTCGGTCATGTTCATCGCAACACCTGTTCATCTTTGCACTACAGGCCAAAGATATTCATCAGGTAATCATACATCTTTGCACTACAGTCCAAAGATATTCAGTAATATCATCATTTAGGACTGAGGATGATGAAAAATATCTTAAAGAAAACGAATCCAGTGAGACAGAAGGACAAATAGTAGGGATTCATATAACAGTTTATCCAAGATCAATAATACTTCATAATAATCAGTTGTGAAGCAGAATTTAAAAATAAAGATCAAAATATGGATACAATTAAAGATAATAACCATAATAGACATCTTGGACAAGAAGGGAAAATTTTATTTTTCGGTGAATAGTCCGTATTCGTGAATAGTGCCGTATACGTGAATAGTGCCGTATACGTGAATAGTAATCCCGACACAAAAAGTTTCAAATTTGATAAAAAGCTCATATCAATATTTCAGCATAATGATATTGAAGAAAATAATATCATTTAAGAAGGAAATAATATCCCTTACCTCAAAATAACCGTACTTCTGACTGAATATCGGATATGAGGCTGAATAAAACTTGTGCTGAATAGCAACTCTCAAAGTATCTAAATACTCACAAAATACATTCAATAATCTAGAGAGAGAAAGAGAGAAAATTTATGAATTCTGGTGTGATTTTCAATTCTAACTTAGCCCTCTATTTATAAAAAATGTTAGCACGTCGAAGCAGACTTAACCTGCAACCTGATGGCTTTACCTGCTACTATTCCCACCCACCACATTTGAATAAAAATCTCAGCATATTTCTTCACCAACCAAGAGTGGGGCCCACCAATTCTATAAATTTTCTACCAAAATGATTAACTCCGAAAATTCAACAATTTCTGAACCAGTCATCTCGTAAAATTCATAACAAATCATACGTTAATTTTTAACGGTTTAAAATTTGTGGACATTTACTCAACTTATATATGTATAACATATCCAAATATTACCACGATCCAACGGTCGGAATAAAAATTATAACCCTCGCAAAATATCTCAAAAACCCTAATTTGATTTTCAATACCTCCGTTCCGACAAAAATACAGATAAAACACCTCAACATTAACTCCTTTATTTTTAATCACAAAAATATATCCCTCATTTATATCTACATAAAATAAATATTTCCTTATCATATGAATCAATAATTAATTATTCACAAATAATATTACAGAATCACATTTATGACAACCAGGCCGTTCCGAGGAAAGAGGGGGCTTTCCAATAAGGATTTCTCCTTACTAGCGCGCAATTAGATGACCAAACCTTTCCTTAGACAGAACTTTCTAGACATTGCCAATAATGCTATCTATTAATATTATTTAAATAATATGAATTATTAAACAGATAATGGAAAATATTGTGCAGCAATAATTATTGAAACAACAATAATATAAAATATCAACGCAGCAATTATTGAATCAATAAAATAAAATATTGAATATTAACTACTGTAACAATTATTGAGTAGTGCCTTCTTTCGTAAGAATCAATAATTCTAAAATACTGTGCAATCCGTGTGCTACTATGCAACCACGCGTATTACTGTATTTTAACCACCGAGTATTCCAACAGTGTTAACGTTAACAACTACGCCGTTATTTATAAAAACTCAATTTTTGTCATTATCTTCATCCAATCGTTTTCCGTTATGGGGCTCATAAATAGCTGCGCCGTCGTACGAATATTCCCCGACAGAAAGATTATTCCACGACCACACAAATATTCACTGACCAAAAATGATTATTTTATAACCACTTGCTTATTTGAAATATTTGCGCATTTTACCCATAACTACCACATTAATCAAATCAACCCTTTATATTTCAAAATAATAAATAGAGGAAATTTAATTTCATTTATTAATAAGTTGGGGTCTTACAACCTCCCCTCCTTATGAAATTTCGTCCTCGAAATTGACGTACGTACCTGGTGTTTCGAATAGGTGAGGATACCTCACTTTCATTTCTGATTTCACCTCCCAAGTCATTTCCTCAATAGCATGGTTTTTCCACAAAACCTTAACTTGTGGTATAACCTTCGTGCATAGGATATGTTCTTTCCTATCCAATATCTTAACAGGTACATTCTCGTACGTTAAATCTTCGGCTATCTCGTCTGGTTCTAACGCAATAATATGATTCGGGTCGTCCACATATTTTTGTAACATTGATACGTGAAAAACGTTATGAACACGCGACATACTTAGCGTTAAGGCGAGTCTATAGGCCACAGTTCTTACTCGATCGAGGATTTCAAATAAATCGAAGGCTTGAGCTTTCTTCTCTTCATCAACTCTTACTTCTAGAATAACACATTCTTGCACCTTCTTCTTTATATTCATCAGCTCCAGGTCTGTAGCTTGAGCGGCTTTAACGTTATCGATTAAAGTCGATTTTACTCGTATATCATCACGTGGGTCCCTAGAGTCATTAACTCTATCTCTATCATTTATAAATTATACAAAATAGGTCTTTGTGTTCAACAATATCGCACTCGTACTCGCGTACAATCTTCTACTCAACGCGTCAGCTACCACGTTCACTTTTCCAGGATGGTATGGTCAGAATAGGTTCCGAATGAGTCGCCTCTTGAGCTATTGGAAAATCTTCTCGCATTCCTCGCTCCATACGAATTTTGTATCTTTCTGAGTCAGCTAAGTTAACAGAGTAGCGATTCGAGAAAATCCTTCCACGAATCTTCGATAGTAACCAGTTAAGCCCAAAAAGCTACGTACTTTGGTCACCGACTTCGGTTGCTCTCAATTGTGATACATATCCCAATCTTGGATAGCACGTCACAATGGCACCTATTGTTTTACCACCACACAAATATAGAGTCCCTTACGGAGAGTCTGGCTTTGGTGCATTCCACAAAGGAAGTCACCAGATAGAGGCTCGGGTACCAACTTCTATAGTTGGGTTTCTAACTCTTGAAGTTCAATAGGAGCTATTCAATATGAGATTTTAGAAATGAGTTTTGTATCGGGTTGAAGATCAATACAAAAATTCAATATCACGCTGTGACAACCCCAAAATAGGTCCATTCCATCCAACCTATTCTGAGTCTCCAAATACATGGTACAAAAAACAACTACAACTTTATTACAACAATTGTCGTGTAAAATATAACAACACATATGCTGTGAGTTTGGATACAAATATATACCAAATGTGACTCATGTTCCAACCGTGGACATCACCTCACAATGACACCTTACATAAAGGTATAGTCAAAAACGTTTTAGAAATTAGAATCTTTGGAAAGTGCTCAAGGAAACCTCGTACATGGGAGGCCATGCGTCTAGGTTATGATAGATATCATATGGCCACAGAATTATCCTTGGTTGACCCAATAGACCCCAAAGAAAAATGAGAAGATTACTATCATATTCTTCCCAATGGTGAGTCTTCTCTTGACATATCATTATCTCTACTGTCTCTAATTGAGAATTATACTTCAAACAAACACCAAGATTATATAGGTAGTGCTCGTATATATACTCAGCAAGTGGATGAGCACATCCCTGTCTTATGATGACACGAGGTTGTATGTCGTTAGATATCTTGTATGATAGTGGCAAACCACCCTTCCAACGTTGGGTACACCTTACCCTATTGGATTCACCAAATAAAACTACTAAATGAACTTTTCTATACTGCTTCGGGAGAACATCCACAGCTAGATACCACCGTTCTATTTCTCCCGTTACCCTCGCTCGACCCAGCTACACTCTTATTACCTGAAAGAATTGTGAAGCAAAAGGGTGAGCACAACTAGCTCAGTAAAGAATATCATGACTAAAGATAATTAAATTATCAATAGCCTTCATCAATAATAAATCAGAGATTTAGAACATATGGTAAATGATAAAAAATTTCAACCATAGTTGCAGCGGAACGTGCAATCCATTAGAAGAGTCAAACAGGCCATAAAATCTATTATCTTCTCCATGTTAAAAATCCATCAACAATGTTTTATCCCTATAACATCAATCAACAGTTCTGGTCCACAATCATATAAATAACTCATAATCATAATTGTGATTCTAAATTCCTCTTCGCATCCAAGAGAAAGATAATTTTCATCACATGTCTTTACCTAAAACATCAAAGATCATGGTTATACCAAATCACAGTTCCTGTTCATAATCATACTAATAAATTCATCTTTGCACTACAAACCAAATATATTCATCCACAGACCATCTTTGCACTACAGGCCAAAGATATTTATCAACAGGTCATCTTTGCACTACGGGCCAAAGATATTCATCAACAGACCATCTTTGCACTACAGGCCAAAGATATTCATCAACAGGTCATCTTTGCACTACAGGCCAAAGATATTCATCAACAGACCATCTTTGCACTACGGGCCAAAGATATTCATCAACAGACCATCTTTGCACTACGGGCCAAAGATATTCTTCAACAGACCATCTTTTCACTACAGGCCAAAGATATTCATCAACAGGTCATCTTTACACTACAGGCCAAAGATATTCATCAACGGACCATCTTTGCACTACGGCCAAAGATATTCATCAACAGACCATCTTTGCACTACAGGCCAAAGATATTCATCAACACTACAGGCCAAAGATATTCATCAAAAGACCATCTTTACACTACAGGCCAAAGATATTCATCAACAGGTCATCTTCGCACTACGGGCCAAAGAAATTAATATCTCAAAAAAATATATAATCATTTCAGAATTTATATAAACAATAATTATAACCATGTTGATCAATTCACCTTTGCACTTAAGCTAAAGATATTCAGTTATAAATTCAATGGTCATGATCATACCAGTCAACAATTCAACTTTGCACTACTGGCCAAAGAGAACCTATAGTCATGATCATACCAATAATTTACCCATCTTTACACTCAAGCGAAAGAGAATTTCAACATCAAGGTTATAAAAATGTTATATATGATAATAAAAATAATATGATCAAAACATGGATTTAATTTCAAGAGCAATATTCATAAATCAACTATAATTTGGTTAGAAAAAGAAACCAATTTTGTCGTGAATAGTAACTCGTGAATAGTAACTCATGAATAGTAACTCGTGAATAGTAACTCATGAATAGTAACCCCGACATGAAAAAGGTAGAAATTCTATAATAAAATACATACCAATATTTCGGTATAATGATATTGAAAGAATAATATTTCTTAAGCTTATAAACAATTTATTTTAATTATTTACACTTTACTAAATAATACATTTAATCATCCTAAAATGCCAAACTCATAAGATTTCATCACCAATAACCAAAAACCCTCATCAAAAATCTACATATACCTCATATAGGATTCTTAAGCCACAAAATCCTATTTTTTAATTTTCTTTCTTCACAAAACATATTTAATTCATTTACTCATAACTAGACTATTTTTATGAAAAATACCAAATCAGTTCCAAAAATATTTCTTTTCTGGGATTTAGCATAATATAGTCTCATAGTGAACATATATTTTTCTCAGAATTTTTAAAAGTCATTTGCTATTTTTTATATGGTCAAAATAGCCGAATATTTAGACATTTATCAAAAATTGTACTTTTATCTAAAAATTCTAAAATTCACAGAGTATACTCCTATCATATACATGTACTCCCAATAAAAATTTTATCAATTTTGGAGTTAACCATAAGGAGTTATAAGCGGTTACTTTTAAAATAGTCTTTTCTCATAAAATTCATAACTCTTAATCTATACATCCAAAATCATCATTTTTGGACACAATCAAGAAATCTCATCAAAATATCATTTTAAATTTTTTCAGAATTTTTGAAGGTCAGAAAAATTAAGAAACTGAAAAATATAGCAACCCTTAAAATCCCTTACTATCCCTTACCTCAAAAGAGCAGTACTTCTGATCGGTATAAGGCTGAAGGAAACTTGCACTGATGAATAGAAACTCACAGAGTATCTAAATACTCACAAAATACACTCAATAATCTAGAGAGAGAAAGAGAGAAAACTTATGAATTCTGGTGTGATTTTCAATTCTAACTTAGCCCTCTATTTATAGGAAAATGTTAGCACGCCGAATCAGACTTAACCTGTAACCTGATGGCTTTACATGCTACTATTCCCACCCACCACATTTGAATAAAAATCTCACAAATCTCAGCACATTCTTCACCAACCAAGAGTGGGTCCCACCAATTCTAGAATTTTCCACCAAAATGATAAACTCCAAAAATTCAACAATTTCTAAACCAGTCATCTCGTAAAATTCGTAACAAATCATTCGTTCATTTTTAACGGTTCAAAATTTGTAGACATATACTCAACTTATATATGTATAACATATCCAAAAATTACTACGATCCAACGGTCGGATTAAAAAATATAACCCCCGCAAAATAACTCAAAAACCCTAATTTGATTTTTAATACCTCCATTCCGACAAAAATACTGATAAAACACCTCAACATTAACTCCTTCATTTTTAACCACAAAAATATATCCCTCATTTATATTCACATAAAATAAATATTTCCTTATCATATAAATCAATAATTAATTATTCACAAATAATATTACAGAATCACAATTATGACAACCAGGCCGTTCCCAGGAAAGAGGGGGCTTTCCAATAAAAATTTTTCTTACTGGCGCGCAATTAGATGACCAAACCTCTCCTTAGACAGTAACTTTCTAGACATTGCCAATAATGCTATCTAATAATATTATTCAAATAATATGAATTATTGATCTGATAATGAAAAATATTGTGCAGTGACAATTATTGAACAACAATAATATAAAATTTCAACGTAGCAATTATTGAATCAATAAAATAAAATATTGAACAGTAATTACTGTAACAATTATGAGTAGTACCTGCTTACGTAAGAATCAATAATTTCAAAAATACTGTGCAATACCGTGTGCTACTGTGTAATAACGCGTATTACTGTATTTTAACTACCGGGTATTCCAACAGTGTTAACGGTAACAGCTACGCCGTTATTTATAAAAACTCAAATTTATCGTTTTCTTCATCCGACAGTTATTCTGTTATGGGGCCCACAAATGGCTACGCCGTCGTACGAATATTCCCCGACAGAAAGAATATTCCACGACCAAACGAATATTCCCCGACAACAATGATTATTTTATAACCACTTGTTTATTTTGAAAAATTTTCACTTTTCACCCATAACTTTAATTTTTTATCATTTAATTTAACCATTTACTGAATTGTAATTATAAGAAAAATTAAAAAAATTTATTTCATAAAATTGGGGTCTTACAATCTCCCCTCCTTATGAAATTTCGTCCCCGAAAATTACGTACCTGGTATTTCGAAGAGTTGAGAATACCTTGCTTCCATTTCAGATTCTATCTCTCAGATCATCATGATTTCTCCATTGCTCATCTCCCATGATAACTTTATTTGGGTTCCTCATTTGTTGGGAAGTAATGACAACCGCCATTCCTCGAACTACTCGGCTTTGACTTGTCTAGAGCAGCATTTGGCGTCATCATTACCGTTGGAATATACTTTTCTATAGGACATATTCCTCCCTCAACTGCCTCTTCGTATTCCTCATTCATGATCTGAATCATCAATCTTCGATCCATATCGGATTCAGGTTGACCGCTATGTACAGGGTAATTCAAAACTCGATGTTGGGTTCTCCCAATTGCTTTCCAAAAAGAGAAATTCGTATCATCTATTTTAACCTTCTTAGATCGAACATCTCTTTCCACAATATCCACGTGTCGTGCGGCTTTTGCCTATGCATCACTTATTCTCACTCGTTCAGTTTTTTCTTCTTTCAGCTCAGATTCTATTTTTATCATCTTATACTCTGCCAAAGAATGCTTCTGTTCAAGCATCACATATCGGGTAACACAAGCTTGAATTGTTGCAACCTTTTGTTCCACGACCACCTGTCGTTCTTCTGCCTGCTCTTCTAACTCAAGAATACGATTTTGAAATTCTATATTTTGATCATATAATACCTCTAATAAACTCTCCTCAGGTACTTCTTCTTCCTCTTCTCCTCAGTCTCAGCTGTTACCTCTGCGACTATCTCGGGTGCAACTATCAATTCTTCACTCACCACATGTATATCTCTAATTCCTTCTTCCTCTGACATCACATTATCACGGTTAGTGATTAGAGGTATCCCCACAGTCTCATTCACTCCATTGTTAGCATTCTCAGCTACCATTCTCAAATACTGCCATAAAACAAGGTTAATTAAACAAATTAACATATCACATAATGTCCCGATATTATGACTGACCAACAAATAAGCTTAGGTAGGACACACTACCGAAAGATTTACTCATCTCTCCCCTCCTAGTTGTATTCCCCGATCTCCGCCAGAGATCATATCCGTAAGCTCTGATACTAACTGTGACAACCCCAAAATAGGTCCATTCCATCCAACCTATTCTGAGTCGCCAAATACATGGTACAGAAAACAACTACAACTTTATTACAACAATTGTCGTGCAAAATACAACAACACATATGCTGTGAGTTTGGATACAAATATATACCAAATGTGACTCATGTTCCAACCGTGGACATCACCTCACAATGACACCTTACATAAAGGTATAGTAAAAAACTGTTTTAGAAATTAGAATCTTTGGGAAGTGCTCAAGGAAACCTTCGTACATGGGAGGCCATGCGTCTAGGTTATGATAGATATCATATGGCCACAGAATTATCCTTGGTTGACCCAATAGACCCCAAAGAAAAACGAGAAGATTAATATCATATTCTTCCCAATGGTGAGTCTTCTCTTGACATATCATTATCTCTACTGTCTCTAATTGAGAATTATACTTCAAACAAACACCAAGATTATATAGGTAGTGCTCGTATATATACTCAGCAAGTGGATGAACACATCCCTGTCTTATGATGACACGAGATTGTATGTCGTTAGACATCTTGTATGATAGTGGCAAACCACCCTTCCAACGTTGGGTACACCTTACCCTATTGGATTCACCAAATAAAACTACTAAATGAACTTTTCTATACTGCTTCGGGAGAACATCCACAGCCAGATACCACCGTTCTATTTCTCCGTTACCCTCGCTCGACCCAGCTACACTCTTATTACCTGAAAGGAATTGTGAAGCAAAAGGGTGAGCACAACTAGATCAGTAAAGAATATCATGACTAAAGATAATTAAATTATCAATAGCCTTCATCAATAATAAATAAGAGATTTAGAACATATGGTAAATGATAAAAAATTTTAACCATAGTTGTAGCGGAACGTGCAATCCATTAGAAGAGTCAAATAGACCATAAAATCTATTATCTTCTCCATGTTAAAAATCCATCAACAATGTTTTATCCCTATAACATCAATCAACAGTTCTGGTCCACAATCATATAAATAACTCATAATCATAATTGTGATTCTAAATTTCTCTTCGCATCCAAGACGAAGATAATTTTCATCACATGTCTTTACTTGAAACATCAAAGATCATGGTTATACCAAATCACAGTTCCTGTTAATAATCATACTAATAAATTCATCTTTGCACTGCGGGCCAAAGATATTCATCCACAGACCATCTTTGCACTACAGGCCAAAGATATTCATCAATGGTCATCTTTGCACTACGGCCAAAGATATTCATCAACAGACCATCTTTGCACTACGGGCCAAAGATATTCATCAACAGACCATCTTTGCACTACAGGCCAAAGATATTCATCAACAGTCATCTTTGCACTACAGGCCAAAGATATTCATCAACAGACCATCTTTGCACTACGGGCCAAAGATATTCATCAACAGACCATCTTTACACTACAGGCCAAAGATATTCCTCAAAAGACCATCTTTGCACTACAGGCCAAAGATATTCATCAACAGGTCATCTTACACTACGGGCCAAAGATATTAATATCTCAGCGAAATATATAATCATTTCAAAATTTATATAAACAATAATTATAACCATGTTGATCAATTCACCTTTGCACTTAAGCTAAAGATATTCAGTTATAAATTCAATGGTCATGATCATACCAGTCAACAATTCAACTTTGCACTACTGGCCAAAGAGAACCTATAGTCATGATTATACCAATAATTTACCCATCTTTACACTCAAGCGAAAGAGAATTTCAACATCAAGGTTATAAAAATGTTATATATGATAATAAAAACAATATGATCAAAACATGGATTTAATTTCTAGAGCAATATTCATAAATCAACTATAATTTGGTTAGAAAAAGAAACCAATTTTGTCGTGAATAGTAACTCGTGAATAGTAACTCATGAATAGTAACTCGTGAATAGTAACTCATGAATAGTAACTCATGAATAGTAATCCCGACATAAAAAAGGTTAAAAATCTACAATAAAATACATACCAATATTTCGACATAATGATATTGAAAGAATAATATTTCTTAAGTTTATAAACAATTTATTTTAATTATTTACATTTTATTAAATAATACATTTAATCATCCTAAAATGCCAAACTCATAAGATTTCATCACCAATAACCAAAAACCCTCATCAAAAATCTGCATATACCTCATATAGGATTCTTAAGCCATAAAATCCTATTTTTTAATTTTCTTTCTTCACAAAACATATTTAATTAATTTACTCATAACTAGACTATTTTTATGAAAAATACCAAATCAGTTCCAAAAATATTTCTTTTCTGGGATTTAGCATAATATAGTCCCATAGTGAACATATATTTTTCTCAGAATTTTTAAAAGTCATTTGCTATTTTTTATATGGCCAAAATAGCCGAATATTTAGACATTTATCAAAAATTATACTTTTATCTAAAAATTCTGAAATTCACAGAGTATACTCCTATCATATACATGTACTCCCAATAAAATTTTATCAATTTTGGAGTTAACCACAAGGAGTTATAAGCGGTTACTTTTAAAATAGTCTTTTCTCATAAAATTCATAACTCTTAATCTATACATCCAAAAATCACCATTTTTGGACACAATCAAGAAAACTCATCAAAATATCATTTCAAAATTTTCCAGAAATTTTTGAAGGTCAGAAAAAATTACGAAACTGAAAAATATAACAACCTTTAAAATCCCATACTATCCCTTACCTCAAAAGTGCAGTACTTCTGATCGGTATAAGGCTGAAGGAAACTTGCACTGATGAATAGAAACTCACAGAGTATCTAAATACTCACAAAATACACTCAATAATCTAGAGAGAGAAAGAGAGAAAACTTATGAATTCTGGTGATATTTTCAATTCTAACTTAGCTCTTTATTTATAGGAAAATGTTAGCACGCCGAATCAGACTTAACCTGTAACCAGATGGCTTTACCTGCTACTATTTCCACCCACCACATTTGAATAAAAATCTCAGCACATTTCTTCACCAACCAAGTGTGGGGCCCACTAATTTTAGAATTTTTCACCAAAATGATAAACTCCAAAAATTTAACAATTTCTGAACCAGTCATCTCGTAAAATTCATAGCAAATCATACGTTAATTTTTAACGGTTTAAAATTTGTGGACATTTACTCAACTTATATATGTATAACATATCCAAATATTACCACGATCCAACGGTCGGAAAAAAAATTATAACCCTCGCAAAACATCTCAAAAACCCTAATTTGATTTTCAATACCTCCGTTCTGACAAAAATACAGATAAAACACCTCAACATTAACTCCTTTATTTTTAATCACAAAAATATATCCCTCATTTATATCTACATAAAATAAATATTTCCTTATCATATGAATCAATAATTAATTATTCACAAATAATATTACAGAATCACATTTATGACAACCAGACCGTTCCGAGGAAAGGGGGGGCTTTCCAATAAGATTTCTTCTTACTAGCGCGCAATTAGATGACCAAACCTCTCCTTAGACAGAACTTTCTAGACATTGCCAATAATGCTATCTAATAATATTATTCAAATAATATGAATTATTGATCTGATAATGGAAAATATTGTGCAGTGACAATTATTGAACAACAATAATATAAAATTTCAACGTAGCAATTATTGAATCAATAAAATAAAATATTGAACAGTAATTACTGTAATAATTATTGAGTAGTGCCTTCTTACGTAAGAATCAATAATTTTAAAAATACTATGCAATACCGTGTGCTACTGTGTAATAACGCGTATTACTGTATTTTAACTACCGGGTATTCCAACAGTGTTAACTGTAACAACTACGTCGTTATTTGTAAAAACTCAAATTTATCGTTTTCTTCATCCGACATTATTCTATTATGGGGCCCACAAATGGCTGCGCCGTCGTACGAATATTTCCGACAGAAAGAATATTCCACGACCAAACGAATATTCCCCGACAACAATGATTATTTTATAACCACTTGTTTATTTTGAAAAATTTTCACTTTTCACCCATAACTTTAATTTTTTATCAATTTAACCATTTACTGAATTGTAATTATAAGAAAAATTAAAAATTTTATTTCATAAAATTCGGGGTCTTACACACGCTCTGGGTTAGGCCAAAAATTCTTCAGGAAATACGTCAGGAAATTCACTAGCAACAGAAATATCATTCAAATTTGACGTATTTTTGTTCAAGTCCATGACATGGGCTAAGAAAGCTTGACATCCATTTTTCAATAAACGAATGGCTTTATGGCTTAGTATGACAGCGATTGATTTTAGTGGTTGGTTGCTTGAATTCGCATAACAGGTTGGTTAGAAATATAAAAACTAAAACCTTATGAAAATAATCAATTCCTAAAATCACATCAAAAGCAAGTATATTTAAAGAGATAAGGTCAATAGGTAATGTGATTATGCCAACTTGGATTAAACAAGATTTATAAACTGTAGATGTAATGAAAGTTTCTCCTAACGGAGTCTCCACAGATAGGTCAAAGTCTAATTTCTCATCCGGCTCAAGTTTAAACATTGAGCACAAGCAGGAGAGAAAAAGAATGGGTAGAACCGGTATCTAGTAAGGTATAAACTTCGCAAGAAT
This sequence comes from Panax notoginseng, assembly GCA_016801055.1. Lineage (NCBI taxonomy): Eukaryota > Viridiplantae > Streptophyta > Magnoliopsida > Apiales > Araliaceae > Panax > Panax notoginseng. The sequence continues at coordinate 229,707,843 of CM029013.1, read as the reverse complement.
TTATAATTAACTAACCCGTTATACCTTCGTTCGGGTTCCTCGCGTTTTGGGCAGTCACGACAAACGCTCTTCAGAAACCGTCGACTTTATTTTGTCCGTATCCGCCTTTAGTGTCACCGTCCCAGCTGGACTTGGTTTCGCTATAATACAATCTCGAGCGATATGTCCTTCCTTTCCACAATTATAACATACCTTAACTTTTGTGGGCAGTTTTGGACTTATATGTCCCCCTCTCCGCATCTGTAACATCTAACTGGCGTCGTTCTCCTCCCCTAGAATTTGTTCATGGTGCTGGTGCTGTGTCGACGTCTTCCTGTCATCGTAAAATCTTCTCTTCTTGAAATTTCCACTTGACTCACCTCTCCTATTATCATGGCCACGATGACCACCCAGTGGTTACCACTTTTGTCTGTATTTTTTCCCTCCTCGCTGGTTCTCATCACTCCGATGACTGCTGTCACCAGTATGACCCTGGTTGTGGTCCCTCGGTTGAACATACTCATTATCTCGCTCTAATAATTGAGCCCTGTTTACAACATCTGAATATAAAAAAATTTATGAGAGATAAGATATTGTCGAATCTCGGGTTTTAAACCTCTCAGAAACATCCTTGTCATTCGTTCCTCATTCTCGACCAAATGAGGTGCAAACCTGGATAACTCTGCAAACTTCACCTCGTACGGAGACACCGTCATGTTGTTTTGTTCCATTTAATAAACTCTACCTCCTTCATATGACAAATACTTTCAGGTAAGTACTTGTCATTAAACAGTTTCTTTCGAAACGTTTCCCAGGACATGTTGAGTCGTCAGGCTGGGAACGCTTCACAGACTCCCCACCACAGTCTGCTGCCTCACCGCGGAACATAAAGGTGGCGAATGGAACCTTCTGTTCCTCCGTACATCCCAAGACATCGAATATCTTGGTAATTTTCTTGACCCACATTTCCGCCATGATTGGATTCGGCTTTCCCTTAAATTCTGGTGGTCCCAATTCTTTGAACTGCTTGACTGTGACAAACCGCGCGTTGTTATCATTTCCACCCGTATTCTGCACACGAGTCTCCTTCGTCTGATTTTGCATGAAGTGCAAAAAACTCCTAAACATTCCATCATTCATCATTTGCTCGGTAACGTTGTTTACAGGAGGAATATTGCCTTCCTGTTGCACGTTCCCCTGGTGGTGATTAAAGGTGTCTTCACAGTCTCATTCACTCCGTTGTTAACGTTCTCTACTGCCATTCTCAAATACTGCCACAAAATAAGGGTTAATTGACATGTCACATATTATCCCTATACTCTGATCGACCAAATAAATACTAAATAAACTTAGTCAGGTCATACTAGCGAAGGAATTTCTCGTCTGTCCCCTCCTAGTTCTTGTCTCACATCTCAGCCAGGGATCATATCCCTAAGCTTTGATACCAACTGTGACGCCCCCAAAATAGGTATACATCACCCATTATGAGTCGCCAAAAACTTGGTACAGAAACAACTACTACTTCATTAATACAATTATTGTGTAAAATACAACAACCCAATACTGTGAGTTTTAAATACAAATATTGTCTTCTAGACAATATCACACTCAAATAAGTCCTCATTACAATTATTGAAATACTATTTTACAAATAGTAGGACTGCTAATACAACTGACTGGAAACATCACTCCACACCCCGACTATTTCCCGCTATATTCTCGCCTCCTGAGAAAAAAGGAACAAAAAGGAAAAGTGAGCTCAACTACCCAGTAAAGAATATTATGACTAAGAAATATACAACAAATTATCATTAGTATTCAACAAGGAAAAATCTGATAGAATATAATCGACAACAATTTTAGATCAACAACTGCACGAAAACAGCAAAAAATTAGAAAGACAAGTAGAGAAAGAATTCTACTATCTTCTAGGATTTAAAAGTCCATCATCAATATTTTATCCTGTAACATCAATCAATATACATCTAGAAATCAAATATTCATCTTTGCACTATAGGCCAAAGATATTCATTTGTAACACCAGTCGGTCATGTTCATCTCAACACCTGTTCAATCTTTGCACTACAGGCCAAAGATATTCAGTAATATCATCATTTAGGACTGAGGATGATGAAAAATTCTTAAAGAAAACGAATCCAGTGAGGCAGAATGACAAATATAGGGATTCGTATAACAGTTTATCCAAATCAATAATACTTCATAATAATCAATTTGAAATAGAATTTAAAAATAAAGATCAAAACATGAAATACAATCAAAGATAGTAACCATAAAAGACATCTTGGACAAAAATAAAAATTTTATTTTTTTGTAAATAGTGTCGTATTCGTGAATAGTGCCGTATACATGAATAGTAACCCCGACACAAAAAGTTCTAAATTTGATAAAAAGCTCATAAATCAATATTTCAGCATAATGATATTGAATAAAATAATATCATTTAAGAATGAAATAATATCCCTTACCTCAAAATAACCGTACATCTGACTGAATATCGGATATGAGACTGAATGAAACATGTGCTGAATAGCAACTCTCAAAGTATCTAAATATTCACAAAATACACTCAATAATCTAGAGAGAGAAAGAGAGAAAACTTATGAATTCTGGTGTGATTTTCAATTCTAACTTAGCCCTCTATTTATAGAAAAATATTACCACGCCGAATCAGACTTAACCTCCAACCTGATGGCTTTACCTGCTACTATCCCACCCACCACATTTGAATAAAAATCTCAGCACATTTCTTCACCAACCAAGAGTGGGGCTCACAAATTCTAGAATTTTCCACCAAAATAATTAACTCTGAAAATTCAACAATTTCTGAACCAGTCATCTCGTAAAATTCATAACAAATCATACGTTCATTTTTAACGGTTCAAAATTTGTAGACATATACTCAACTTATATATTTATAACATATCCAAATATTACCACGATCCAATGATCGGATTAAAAATTATAACCCTCGTAAATATCTCAAAAACCCTAATTTGATTTTCAATACCTCCCCCATCCGATAAAAATACAGATAAAATACTCAACATTAACTCCTTCATTTTTAACCACAAAAATATATCCCTCATTTATTTCTACATAAAATAAATATTTCCTTATCATATGAATCAATAATTAATTATTCACAAATAATATTACAGAATCACATTTATGACAACCAGGCTGTTCCCAGGAAAGAGGGGGCTTTCCAATAAGGATTTCTCCTTACTAGTGCGTAATTAGATGACCAAACCTCTCCTTAGACAGAACTTTCTAGACATTGCCACTAATGCTATCTAACAATATTATTTAAATAATATGAATTATTGTTCTGATAATAGAAAATACTGTGCAGCAACAATTATTGAAACAACAATAATATAAAATATTAACGCAGCAATTATTGAATCAATAAAATAAAATATTGAACAGTAACTACTGTAACAATTATTGAGTAGTGTCTTCCTTCGTAAGAATTAATAATTTTAAAATACTGTGCAATCCGTGTGCTACTGTGCAACCAACGCGTATTACTGTATTTTAACCACCGGGTATTCCAACAGTGTTAACGGTAACAACTACGCCGTTATTTATTAAAATTCAATTTTTGTCGTTATCTTCATCCAATCGTTTTCCGTTATGGGGTCCACAAAAAGCTGCGCCGTCGTACGAATATTCCCCGACAGAAAGAATATTCCACGACCACAACGAATATTCACCGACCAAAAATGAATATTGTATAACCACTTGCTTATTTGAAATATTTTCCGCTTTTACCCATAACTATCACATTAATCAAATCAACCATTTCTATTTCAAAATAATAAAGAGAAAATTAAATTCATTTATTAATAAGTTGGGGTCTTACAAAAATGGTAGGGGTTTTTTCTTAAAAAAATTCTATATAGACGGCCAGACGATGACCGTCACTATATATACCCATAACGAGGGTTTCGTGCTGACCGATGCTATTGCTCGTCGCTATATAACGAATTCTAGTAGTCATTCTCCAACTAGTCCTAGCTATATTATATTTCCTGAAGAGAACAATGAAAGAAAAGGTTGAGCTCAACTAGACCCAGTAAGAAATATAATGACTAAGATAATGCAGATTAAATTATCCTTAGCCTTTAACAGTATAACAACTGATAGAATAAATAGACAACAAGTTTTAGATCAACAACTGCAGCGGAATAAGCAATCCATTAGAAGAGTCTAGTAGAGCATGACGACCAAGGATATTCATTAAATCACGACCAAGAATTATCCACATCATTGAGTTATCCATGCACTACGAGCCAAGGATATTCTTTAGTATCACGGCCAAGAATTATCCATGCACTACGGGCCAAGGATATTAGTGTTTTCATCAACAGTCATGATCACGCCATAAAAAAATTCATCTTTGCACCCTTGGCCGAAGAGAACCCATGGTCATGATCATACCAAAAACTGTCCATCAATGCACTACGGGCTAATGAGGACTTTTATCACATCATTTATAACATTACGGTCATGATATACCGAATAATCCCTGGTCATAATCATACCACGTCCATCTATACACTACGGGCAAAGACGACTTTCATAACAATATAAGCATGAGGATGATGACAATGATATAAGAATTCAATTAAAAGAAAGCAAAGGATAAATTTTTAAAGATTTATAATTTAATTTATCCAAAATTTAATAATGTCCAAATTGTCAACATAATACTGCTTTGTGGAGTAAAATTAAAGAAATAATATTGTATCAAAAATGATTAGGACCGAAAAGAAATCAAATTTTGTCATGAATAGCACTCCGGGTGAATAGTATCGAAGTGATAGTATCCTGTGAATAGTACTTCGAGAATAGTACTGCGTGAATAGTACTTTATGAATAGTACTTTGTGAATAGTACTTCGTGAATAGTACCCGTGAATAGTATCCCGTGAATAGTACCGTATAAATGAATACTACTTATGGACAATACTCCGACATGAAAAGCTTAAAATTAAACAAGAATGTGTAGAAAAAATCTTTGTGAAACGATACTAGATGAAGCACAAATTTTAAGGATATTCTACTAATTTCACAGAGTATAGAAGCAATACTTTAACAAAATGAGGGTATAATCAGGAATATAAGACGAAATAATATTACTCACATACTACAAAGTATGAAAGAAAATATTATTCCTTATGAATACTGAAAAACATAATATCCCTC